>BPTQ01000009.1:60211449-60354040 GCA_019973895.1 Chrysanthemum seticuspe
GATGTGTGCTTTCTTCAACCATAGCTTCTTTAGTTTGCTGATTCAACAATAGATATTTTTAAATCCCGCTATAAAACCTATCGAAACATGCACAATGTATCCATTAAATAGAAAAATCCACCACAAGTCTAACAAAAGTATCATAACATCTCTTGTTTTCAGTTAAACACCTTTTCTAATATTTCATATTATCATAAAACACAAAAATCTTCCTAAATATTTTCAAAAACACAAATAAGAAAAATGAACAGAATCGTGACAGTAATATAATAAGTGATGTTTATTATTATTTCTTTCATATATACTTGGTAAAATACTAAATTCTTATCACATTTGGTAAGAATGTAATATTTCACATTCTTAGTTGAGTATCACAACTGATAACACATACATGATGAATAATGTAATATTCTTCGTCTTCCTTACAGTGTTATATCTGTAGAGATAAATAAGTGTCACTTAAAAATATCAAAATGAATAAAAAGGAAGCAAACTATGAAAATAGAGACTTGACATATTCTCAAAATCAAACAAGTGTTGCATTAAATTAGCATTTTTTGAGCAAAATAAGGATTCACCTAAAGAGACTTTAACCCTTTTATTTCTACTAAGAGTATAATATCACAAGTGATAGATAACACTGGTTGCATTAAAAAATATATACGCTTGTCAATTGCGATGAAAGGCACAAAAACTATTTTGTAACTGAAAACTATTAAAATATTAGAAAACACATAGGTGATAATATATAAAAATATATAGAGCAATGAAATATCTCAGGTGATACTAAAGGTTAAAAAAAATATACATGTTTGCTTATGAAATATCACAAGTGATATTAGACATTAACTTTTTTTTTATAAAATATCACAATTGATATTAGACATGTAATATTAATAAATTTTAATAATAAGCATGAAAACGTATAAAAATAGACGAAAACGTATAAAAAAAAACTACAAAAAACGGACGAAAACGTATGAAGACGTCTGAAAACGGACAAAAACGTATAAAAACGAACGAAAAGCGTATAAAAACGTATGAAAACGGACAAAAACGTCTTAAAACGAACGAAAACGTATAAAAACGGATGAAAACGGACGAAAACGTATGAAAACGGATGAAAACGTCTGAAAACTGACGAAAGCGTCTAAAAATGGACGAAAACGTAAAAAAACGGACGAAAACGTATATAAACCTATGAAAACCGATGAAAACGTATAGAATTGGGCGAAAACGTCTGAAAACGGACGAAAACGTATAAAAACGGACAAAAGTACATGAAAACGTAAAAAAACAAACGAAAACGTATGAAAACGGACGAAAACAAACGAAAACCTAAGAAAACGGGCGAAAACGTCTAAAAACGGATGAAAACTTATGAAAACGGAATAAAACGTATATAAACCTATGAAAACGGATGAAGACATATAAAAAAGGACGAAAACGTCTGAAACGGACGAAAACGTATAAAACGGACGAAAATACATGAAAACGTAAAAACGGATGAAAATGTATGAAAATGGACGAAACGTATGAAAACGGACGAAAACGTATGAAAACGGACAAAAACGTAAGAAATAGACGAAAACATGAAAATGGACGAAAACGTATGAAAACGGGCGAAAACGTAAGAAAATGGACGAAAACGTTGGAAACGAACGAAATAGATGAAAACGGGCGAAAACATATGAAAAGAAAAAAAACACGAATTATAAAAATCGTGAATAACGTGAAGAAAAAAAAAGACAAAAAAAAAGTGAATATAAAAGAAAGACAAAAAGACAAGAAAAAAAAAAACATAGACTTAGGTTTATCTATTAAATCTTAGGTTAATCCTCATCATTAGATTAAACTAGATGGAAGATAAGGATTTGTCCCTTGGTAAGCATGGATTTTTAGGTAAGCAAAATAAAGTGCCTCCACCTTAGGTATCTTTCATTGATTTTTTCTTTTTAGGAAAAAACATAGCGTTCCTGTTTGATCAATGATCTAACATTTGATGTCACATATATATATTTAGTTAATCTCACATATATATATATATATTTGGATAAAAGAATAAAAGAAACAATGGTTAACATTATTCGATCCTTGGTCCAATGGTAATAATATGTTGGGTTTTGTAAATGTTGTGACCCGAGTTCGAGCATTGCTAATGGAAGTTTAATTATTTTAACCCAAACAATTGAATAAAAGAAACAATGGTTAACAACTTTACGTTTAGTAAACGTGGTGACCCGAGTGCGAGCCTTGCCAACAGAATTTTAATTATTTTCAGTTCTGTCACGTCACGCGGTCACGTCAGCCGGCTAATACTAGTTGTACCAAAATAATTATAAAAAATAGTGAAATGACTATTTTGCCCTCATTTGCAAGGCACATGGGGACTTAACGGATTTTGATTGGCGGATTACAGCCAAAGGGACCTTGGCTGATGCAAAAAGTAGATAGTAAGGACCTTTGATGACTTTAATTTTTCTTAAAGACTCTGCGAGTGTTTTGGGTACAAGTTCATAGACAAATGGTGTATTTTACTCTTAATAAAACAAATGAAGTATGTATATATGTTTGTTGACACTAATCAATGGCCACACATAAGGATGGACTTTTTCAGCATAAAACATGTATGTATAATATTATTTCCTGAGTTGCACCTACATAAATGTTTTAAGTGAGGCCTGCAAATGTCAACTGTCAAGACACTGATTGTCTTGTAAATACATTGAATTACACACTAATACGGTACCTGATCCATGTACTGCAATGTGAATCCTATCTGTGGTATGGGAATACAAATCAATACTACTCCTTTGAAAAGAAAAAAAAAAGAAAAAAATACACCAGACTGTAAATGTCGCTCAGTAGACTTAAAAAAACTATAATCAGTAAAAAAGAGTAAATTTTCGCGAGAATCTTGAGTAGTGCACCTACAACGTTTAATTTTCTAAAATGGTTGGTAAGGTGTTGCATAAGTCATAATCCAACATTTTTAAGGCATAATGCCACACTTTATGAGCGTTGTCATTTGCTCATTTCGTAGTAGTGTGCTTAACAAATACCTGCATTCACATCATGGCAAAGCTTTTTTTTTTTTGGTAACCATGATTTCCGACCTTTTGGCCAACTAAATCACGGGGTTTGACCCACCGCCACACAGACTCAAACCAGGTAAAGCCCTCCCTTTTCAGGAGGTTGGCGTGGCCACTTAAGGTTGTTTGCACCTAGCAGGAATTGACCTCACACAGTTTAGAGTGAAAGCCACAAGCCCTTTTACCACTAGGCCACCCTTAAGTGGTTATCAAGGCAAAGCTTGACCAAGACTAATTAATCAGCTGCTTAAAGGCAGCTGGTCATTTTGCTGATCAACACCATATGATCTCAACGGCGAACACGTACTTTTTCATAGTGTGTAAATATATCCTGCAACTGGAAACGAAAATTAAGTAGTTATTAAGTTACCGAACGAATTGCTATCTTGGGCACACTAAGTTAGCAAAATAAAAATGCAATTTTCTCACTATATTGGATATTAAGTAATTTCGTATTGGCCTCTCTTCCCTCGGCATAAGTTGAAGAAGTCTTATTCCCTAACCAACATGTAAGTTAATATATAGTCATGGTCTATGGATACATAAAAGACATGATAGCAACTAAACATTAAATTTTGTTAACAACTTGCTTTTTTATAGAAATCATTGACGAAATTTATAATGATAACAACTTGTCATTGATACATTCAAACGATTACCCTACCCAAGAACCAATGGTGCTAAGCTTTGCTCGAGAGTAGACTTGAAATGTCAATACTTAATAAGCCATTCACCTTATTACAACCTCATAAGAAAATATATATCAGAAATTCATATCTTGAAACCAACTAAGTATCCACTATCCATAGCAAGATGCATATATACTTAACCACAACGATTACATAATTGCAAGCACCCCTTTATCTTATCAATAGAATCGCTATTTAAGGTATGCATCTTCACTTTCTAAAACTGGCTTAGCTATGATCATGTTTTTATTGAAATTGTGACTTTCATCTTATGTTTACTTGGGATATGCTGTCAGAAACAGGATACAGGTATGGAGATATCTCATCCAAGTCATCAACACAGACTTGTACTAAAATACGCCAACTGCCCTTATTACTGCTGGGGGTGTGACCAGCTAGGATTCGGGTTGAGTTACATATGCAAACAAAATGGCTGCAACTTTTTTCTTCATGAGCAATGTGGCAGACCACAATCCCAAGTCGATTACCCTTTCTCCTTTTCCAAAAAGTGTGTTCTCAAATTTCGGGATGGGGGACCTGGAGAAGGTTCTCCATGTGATGCCTGCGGCAAGAAAATCAAAAGGTTTCACTACCGATGTTTATGCACATTTAAGAAGCGTCATTTGCACCCATCTTGTCTTGGTCATCAAAAAACCTTAGAAGCTGCACATGGCCTTACGTTGAACTTAGCGGATTCAGCTACTACAAAGTGTTTGCACTGTGGGACTAAAAATCTTTGGTCCAAGGTCCGTGGGTGGGCTTATGTTTCTTCATGTGAAAGTTATTGTTATCATGTTTCATGTGTTAGGGAAATCATTAATACGAACTGGAGATCTGGATTTTTCACCGGCAAAAGTGATCCTTTTCAAACTATTAAAGAACAGTTTCCTGAAGATATGGATAAGATGCATCAGCTAGTCGTGGCTAAGAAGAAGGAGAAACCGACCAGGAAGCAGGCGAGTTTGATTCTTAGCATAATATTTAATGTCATTACGGGAAACCCTTTAGGTCTTATTGGTGCAGCTCAATCATATTTCAGTAACTAATCGCATCCCGTCTATGCGTACCTTCGCTTTGTTGTAAGCTGTTTATGAATAATGCTTCATTGCTATACTTCATGGATAATGGTGTTTTGTTGTTCAACTGTTCAAGAAAAGCTATTTGTTTTATGCCTATATAGTTATTTGTTTTACGGATAACTACTTGTTGTTAGAGAAAATTTCAATGTATAACTCAAATTCTTTATAAACACAATGAATCAATATTAATCATTCATTTTTTTTATCAAAACAAAAAAACTCAGTTCATCATTAAAAAAAACTTGAAATATCTTACGCGAAAAGAATCACACGATCACGACGAGAAGTAAATCATATTTCTATAGAGGGACGGTTTTATATACTTTCGACGAAAAAAAATCGACTTTTTTAGTGTTGAAATATACTTCCGGAAAAATCACAAGTGATTAAATCACACGTGGTTCCAAACATACAAATCACATTACACGTGATTCATAACATATAAGTCACATGTGATTCCTAGCATACAAATCACATGTAAATTTTTCAGACGCAAATTTTAACACTAAAATAACTCGATAAAAAAAAGTCGTCGCAATTGTGTATTTTTTGTCGCTTAACGATTTACTGTTTGCAAAATATTTTATTTTCAAATAAAAGGTGAAAGGTGATTTAATTTAATTTTGATGAAATTTTTTATTCTATATTGAACTGAACTCCTTGTTAAACTTTCTAAAATTTTTTGCAAAATTTAACCAACTTTTAATTTATTTATTTGGGCCGCTTAATTTATAAAAACTACATTTAGATTACTTTTATATAATCATGTTTTGCTAATTTTACTCTTTTGTACCCATTGCAAACATATTTCTCACATATTCAACATTTTATTTAATAGCATACTACACCCTCAGCTTCACGTAATCGGCCATACATCTTCGAATTCGCAGACACCTCTAATATTGCTGAAAATTTCACCATTTTCACCGTCGGCTCATTCCTATCATGATGAAACTGGTCTCATCCATTTTCTTACACACCGGATTTCGACCGGATCGACTGCTAGGAATCTGCGATCTGATTGCAAAGTGAGGGTCACGTGATTTCCAAACAAGACCCCGTTCACACCCAACGGTTTCTATACCGGGATATTATGCGAAGTGTTACGAGTTTGTATGCATGACGTATTGGCGCGCCACATTTGACAACAAAGCAAGTTGTTTTTTATTTGTAATTGTGAATATGTTGTGATTGAATGTGAGAGAAACATTGACAAGACACTTGTTTACCTTTTCAATAAAATTTTGTAACTTCAAAGTTATCAATAATATCTAGTTACTTTCTTTCCCATAAATACAACCTACATGTTTATGTTTCTCCCTAACTATCATAAACTCTCCTTACTAATCACCATTTTAAACTCTACTTATGATATTTCCGGTAACTTTATATCACTTTATGGAGGTTATTGAAAGAGTTCAATGGAAACCAAGAACTTTGACGACGGGTTTTCGGTTGTCCAAGTTTTTTGACGGTTCCAAGGAAACGGTTTTGGTAATAGCCAAGACAATATATGGGGTGGTATTTTGATTTTAAAACACCACCTATACTATGATTGTTTTCCTTGTGTCTAAAGTGTCTCAAGTTATCTATAAGATGCGGAGCTTTGAAAACGTGGTCATGCGACTTTGTATAAACCAAAGATGGGAACTTGAACAAACCATCCTTATTAGAGTTCAAGGTTGTTTATCAACTTAACAATAACACTCTTTGCATATACATCACTATCTTGATTACATCCTTTTGTGTGAAGCATCGTGGATGAAGATACAACTACGCCGGTAGATGATTCAACTACGATTCTTTGTACATGAATCCTAGAGTGCAAGATGAGTTAATGGATGCAAAAATGTGGTGTCGTACGTTAGATTATGTGCTCCCGCCAAATTCTCCCAACATTTTGACACATGCACTTGTATCATCATATTCGGTCTTGTGTTCCCCAAACAAGTTTTTCATACTTTTCAATGCAAGCACCCAATCATCTGATTCATTATCTTCGTAATGCAATATAATGATAGAAAAACAAAATGTAACATTACTAATTTGAAAAATTTAACCTTTAAATAAGTAAATTAACCAGATTAATTCACACATCAGAAGACTTAATTAAAATCACACTTACACCAAAAGGTTTTTCCGCATGAACTCTTATAAACACTAGCTTAACCAACCACATTACATATCTTATGCAAACCAACAAACATGAACAATTGTAGATCTTGAACATGAACACGAATCACGAACCAATGACAACAACAAACTTCATATCAATTATTGATATGACCGATAGTTAGTCCACACTAATACTCAAATATTACCTCAATCATGTACGACCTACAAAATGATTGTTATATAGTATGCAAAAGTTATTATATTTGTATTGTATAAATTTTTTTATAACAGTGTATATTTTTTATTGGATTTAGTTATGATCAAGATTAATGTATGTATTTATTGAAGAAAGAAAGTGCAACAACGAAAATTATAGAAGCGGTGTGATGCTCAGTGTTTGGATCCAAAAACAAGATACGTGGTACAAAAATAGATAGTGCGTCTTACATCTTTTCTTTTTTGGTTTGAACATTGAACACTACAAGCCAAGGCTGCGCTTTATGGTTTCTAGTTGATAACATTATGAATGAGACATTTGAGACTCATGATTTTTCTATGTGGCTATTTGTTTGTGTTTAGAGACCCAAAACAGGTGATCCTTCGGGTTTTAATAGGTCAAGGATCTGAAAATCAGGGAGCGTTGGGGTTATCGATGAAATATTAAGCTTCACTGCGCGAGAGCATTAAGATTATATCAAGAATCCACAATGCTTCTTGAAAATTTTTAGCTTCTTGACCTCTAAAAGCTTTTCTGTAAGATATTGGATATCATAACACCATAAATAAACTAGTTATGGATCGTATATAGTTCTAGAGAGAGAATGGGATGTTTGTAGAGAGAGAAACAAAAGGAAGGTTAGATTAACTTTGAACATCCAACCCTATCCCTTGTGGGGAGGGGGCTATTTATACATATGACTACGCCCTCCTTCAGGCTATGGATCAGGCATACAGTGGGTAAAGACCTATCCTTCTTCCACGGTATTACTTATACTACTGTAAACTATCTAAATAACGTTATGTCTACGAGCTAACTAATGCTAGACTATAGTTGGGGTGACCGACACTTTAACATGGATTTTCTAAATCCCAACAATCTCCCCCTAAGGGAGGTCACCCCATGAATTACATTTTGAATCCTAGCATTCTATCTTGAATCTTTCATGTTCGAGCAAGTAGACTTTGAAGCTTCCTTAAGTTCAACTTTGCATATCAGTAGTGGTTCTTTGGATTGAACGTTTCTTTGTTATATGATAACTAGCTTTCTTTGAGATCATCAGCCACATAGACTCTCCAGCTCATCCTTTGAAGTATTGCCATTATGTGATGTTGTGACTTGGACCGACATGCTCACAGTTTTGGATCATGACATTTTTCATCAGAGTAGCGGAAGCTTTGTTGTATGTTTTGATTGTCATGATTTTCTTCAAGTATGATTGAGAGATGTGAACATGCGGTTATGAATTGACGTCTCATCCGCTATCAGCTGCAATCATCGGGAGTACCGGCAAACGACAATTAGCAATAAACACACGAAAGTTTCTTTGTTCACTTTCGTCGAATATGGTTGCAAGAACCACGATTCCCCGTTGATCAGTATAAATACTGCCTGTGATCAGGAAGAATTCCTAAGAATCTCCTTGACAGAGTTTCGCAGCTGTCCTAGTCGTTCTCAAACCGGAGCATCTCAAAGCAGACAACACGGAGTGAGTGAATCAGCGAATTGATATTCACTGATTGATGAGAAATTGATTTGATAAACAATCGCGTATTGCTTGAATAAAGAGTTTTTGCAATACGACGAAGGTTTTATGAATTAAATCAAAGTTCACTAAAAATACTATTGTTTGTGTTAATACAAATAAACTGTAAAAACATTTATTAATATTTTGTGATCTCTTTGTGTTTTGTTGATAACAAATATAATGTTATCTTAAGTATAATTATAAGGATACATGTTATTTTTGTAAAGCATTTACATATAGCCATTTAAATACAAAAATGTAGTAATTAAGTATTTGTTGTAATAGTTTATTAGGATGGGTAAAAACCATAACCCATGGATCTTAACCCATACCCAAGTTGGCTAGATACAATGTATACTTAGATACATTGAATCTAAAGAAAACCCATGGACCAACCCATAACCCATGACCCATAACCAAAAAACCCATGGGCAAAGAGGAGCGTTCCACGGATCCCTAGGATTACACTAGACGGATCCCAAGTGGAAGGGATCCGTGGGATCCGGGGAACAGTGAAGATTTTTGCCTATAAATAGAGAGCCATTTCTTCATTCTAACTCACCCCTCTTCTTACTAAATCTCTCAAACACTCTCATTCTCTTCTAACATATAGATCACTTGATCTAGAGAGTTGTTCTTCTTTCTTTCTATTGTGATCCTCATATAGGTCCTTCTCTAAGGCGAGATCACGAGCATTCTACAAGTCATCCAAGCAAGGGGTCCTTGATTGATTTGTCACTCCGCAAGATTTCTGTAGCGAAGATCTTGTATTTGATATTTCACATATTTGTTGTGTAATAGTCGTGTTGGTTTGGTCCACCATGTTACGGACTCGGTATCTAGCTTTGTACCGGAAAAAGTGTAAGCAACGTTGTGAAGGCTTCTCCGCCAAGTGAAGGAGTTTGTTGACATAGTGCTTGAACTCTCGAGTAGGTGACTCGGGGAGTGGAGTAGGGCAAGGAAGGTGTCCTTGTAGTCGAACCACTATACATCGGTTGTGTCTTTTCTTTCCCTTCGCTTTATTTTATTTACTTGCTTTATCATTAGATCTATACTTTCTCTACATCCATAAGATCTCACATATTAACGAATCTAAAGTTTTTGAAACTAACGTAAAATCGGCAAAACTATTCAACCCCCCCCCTTCTAGTTTTCCACAATTGGCATCAAGAGCTAAGTTTATAAAAGTTTTAAAGTAAAATTGTATTTTAAAAACTTTTCGATCACTATGGGTTCTGAAAATTATAAGGAAGGGCAATCTATGCAACGACCACCACTACTTGAAACTAATGGTTTTATATATTGGAAAAATAGATTCGAAACATATGTGAAATCTAAAGATATTGATCTTTGGTACATTATTGTTGAAGGCGATTTTGAGGCTAACTCAAAAGATAATAAAGGAAATGTAGTTAACATACCTCATGATAAACTAAATGATGAATTAAAGAAAAAGCTTTCTAAAAATAGTAAAGCAAAAATGGTTTTATATAATGCTTTACCGAAAAAGGAATTCGAAAGAATTTCTATGCTTAAAACCTCTAAAGAAATTTGGACTTCTTTAGTTGTAACTCATCAAGGCAACCAACAAGTTAAAAATAATAAAATTGATTTATTTGTTCAACAATATGAACAATTTTCAATATCGGATGAGGAAACTATAGATCATTTGCTAACTTTAATACTATTATTACATCTTTACAAGCACTTGATGATTCTTTTTCTAGCCGTAACCATGTTAGGAGATATCTAAGGGCACTTCCATCGAAGTAGAGATCCAAGGTGACGACAATCGAAGAGTCAAAAGATTTGACAATCCTTACCCTCGATGAACTCATAGGCAACCTAAAAGTATACGAGCTTGTCCTTGCCAAAGACTCCGAAGCCTCAAAGGTAAAAGAGAAACACAAATCTCTTGCCCTTAAAGCCAAAAAGGCCTCAAGCGATGAAGAGAACTCCTCTTCGAGTAGTGACGACGAGGAGTACGCTATGGCGGTAAGGGACTTTAAAAAGTTCTTTAGAAGAAAGGGAAGATACGTCAAACAACCATATGACGATAAGAAAGGCTTTCGCAAAAGCAAAGAGGACGAGAAGCCAAAGGATGATCGTACTTGCTTTAAATGTGGGGACCCAAACCACTTTATTAGTAAGTGTCCCAAACGGGATGATCAAAAGGCGTTCGTGAGCGGCACGTGGGGAATGAGCGACGAGGAGGACGAAGAAATTTGTCTCATGGCAAATGACGAGGTGTGCTTAAAGGTCGACCTAGACCCTGATGAATGGGTCAAGGATAGCGGGTGCACGAGGCACATGACCGGCAATATGGATCTATTCTCCACATATGAATATGTAAATGGAGGTAATGTGGTGTTTGGAAATAGCAAAAGTAGAATCATCGGTAAAGGTTTCAAGAAGACCCTAAAACATCACACCTAGAAGCCGTAAAAAGGATATTTAGATACATTAAGGGTACAACACAATTAGGATTATGCTATCCTAAGGGCACGGGAGTAGAAACAATTTTATATGCAGATTCTGACCATGCAGGTGATTACGTTGATAGAAAAAGTACAAGTGGGGTGTGTACTTTCATGGGATGTTGTTTAACGTCTTGGTTTCAAGAGACAAACGACACTAGCTATATCAACAACCGAAGCCGAGTACGTCTCCGCCGACAAAGCATGCCAACAAGCACTATGGATGAAACAAGCGTTAGTCGACTACGACATTCATCTAAGCGACATAGCCATCCTATGTGACAACAAATGTGCCATCGACTTAAGCAAGAATCCGGTATTGCATTCTCGCACAAAGCATATAGAGATTCGACATCACTTCTTAAGAGACAATGTTCAAAAGGGGAACATCTCTATTGAGAAGGTAGCATCCGAAGACAACATAGCCGACGTCCTCACCAAACCGTTGAAGCGGGAACAATTCAACCTACTTCGTCTTGGTCTTGGTCTAATGGAACAAACGTCGTAACTTATTTGACTCTACAAGGTATGTAAACACTAGCATTCTTCTTTCTGAGTCTAGGATCTCTATTTCACGCACAACTCACAAACAATACGGGAATTTTCAAAACCCAAGATAAGTTTTTCACTTATAGCTTTCTTATTTATTTTTTTTCAAACACATACACATTTTCAAAGAAAACCTCTTTTCAAAATGTTTTCTAAAAGGATGATACCTTCCCGTATCAATTTCACAAAAGCAATTTCTCACGTTTAGGAAAAATCGCTTTTTCATTATTAATACAAAGTGAAAACCCGTTTTCATTGCATCTCATGTCTTTTGAATGCTAAAGGCGACACATAACTAATATGTGTTTTCGGGTACATTCATTTAAGCAACAATGAATTAGGAGCATTGAAAACACTAAATTATGTACTTATGTACTAAATATGTGTTTTCGGGTTATCTCAATAGGATGTTTTTCTACTTCTAGTTTATTTTCTTTTTCTTTTTAGGGGTCGAGATAACCGCAACTCCAAATAGTTTGCATATAGGCACACACTAGGAAAAAATATTTCCAAAAGGAAAATTTTGTACTGCCTGAATCACCAGACCCACAGATCCCAGCCTTCATGCTGGACGGATCCCTCAAGGGTAGGATCCGTGGGATCCGTGAGACAAAAGCTGTTTTTACCTTCTATTTTTCTCACTTTGGATGAAACACCCACATTTGTTTTATTTTAGGGAGTATGCTCTTTAATGCTTGTGTTCTCATGATCACATGCCTTAAATTCATATCTAATCATTAGATTTTAATCCACATTTTGGGTCAAGCATTCATTACAATTAGGGGTGTCAAAAATCCCGACCCGACCCGGACCCGAACCCGACTAAAGATAATCGGGTCGGGTTACTCGGGTCCAAAGTCTAACTCGGGTCAATCGGGTCAACCCGTTTAACCCGAGTACGAACTAGGGTCGGGTATCGGGTTCAAAAACTTTGCTTATTCGGGTTCGGGTCAACCCGACTAACCCGAGTTAGGATTTTTTTTTTAAATCTTTATTTAATTTTAATATATTCATTTGTTATTCTTTTATTGAATCATAAGTTAGTTACTTAGTTCCACCGTTGCTAACTTTGCCTCCACCACCTCCACTGATCGCTTGTGCCACATTAGAACTGCGTTTGGTTTGTTAATTATTAAATGGCATGAAACTTATTTTCCTTTTGAAAAAAAAGTTAGACGGGCATAAAGATTTTGTTGCAACATTTATTTATTTAATTACACTTTAATTTTGATGATTTAAAAAAAATAGATTTTACATTTCTAAAAAAATATATTTTACATTTCTAAAAATTAATTTTGGTTAATTAATAAGCATAACATGTTTCTCGAACCTAAACTTACGAAGAAAAATGTAAATTACGAATGACAAGCCTACTAACAATTGCAAGTATGAACCTGTTAAATTTATTTTTGTAACTTGGTATATTTATGTTTCACGTAAATGAGATTATCTTACAAGCAAGAAAAACAAGATTTGCATAATGAAGAGATAAGGTATGTACCGTGGATGGATCAATTTTCTCGTAAATGAGTGTGCCATATATTGATTTGTATGTTTGCATAAACAAGATTCACGTAAATGAGTGTAAATTTATAAGCATGTACCGTGGATGGATCAATTTTCTCCGTAGATAAATCACTACCCTTTTGTAAATGGCACGGACCCGAACCCGACCTGACCCGACCCGACTTGACCCGAATCCGACTAACCCGAGTTCAAATAGGGTCGGGTTCGGGTATATTATTTTTAGCCTCGACCCGACTTGGACCCGACCCGTTTGACCCGAACCCGACCAACCCGACCCGATTAGCACCCCTAATTACAATGATTTGTTTTTCTATATATAGAACTCCCAAAATGCTTGCATAATCCATTTCATCCTCACAAACACAATACACCATGTCATCCACAAATCCTTTAGATGAATCACCTAGTACAAACAAACATCTTCATGATACCCAAACCTTTGTGCTACCACCATCCAAAATACCACAATCAAACTCTAGGATATCCGCACGGATTTGTATCCGATCTTGTTGCTTAGCAAAACCAACCTCAAATGGTTCATCCTCAATAAATAACTCACCACAAGATGCTTCCCTTATAGCACCTCCCTCATCACCAACAAGTACACCAACTTCATCACCACCTAAAGTCACTCTTTTGGAACTCCTTAAGACTCCAACAAGATCTAAACAACCTAAACAAAAAGAAATAGTCTTTTCAACACCCCCCACATCTCCAAATACTATTTTTCAAGATTTTGAAACATCACCACCATTAGCTCCCATCACATTACAAGAACATCTAGGTTCTTTTCCACCACCATTTACAAACATTCCGGATGTTGATCCATATTTTCCTATTTTTCCACTACATCTTCCGCATAACTCAAATCAAAACAACCCGGAAAACTTCCGCACTCATTACCCACATCACCTACATTGTGAACATTGCCAATCCACTAGGGAAATTGCAATAGAAGTTAGGGAAGAAATGCGATTCATACTCAACCTCATCCTTGATCGCATCAATACCATTACTCATTCAAACCTCCATCCATAACCTTATGCAAGCATGGAAGGAATAACTACTACTATTTTCTATTTTTAGTACTTTTTCTTTTAAAGTCATTTTCAAGAATAAGTCTTGTTCTTATTTTTACATGCTTGTAAGTGGCATAAATACCACTACAATTTGTTGTTTTATTCCAAGGCCTTGTTTACATACCTTGGCTCCCAATCTTGATTCTCGACAATTCCAAGATTATTTAAGCATGTTACTAACCTTTCTTCTTGTAGGATTTTTTATTATTTTTTTCTTCACTTGACGCCCCAAACAAGGGGGAGCTACCGTCAAGGGGGAGTTAGTGTTTATTTCTTCCAAGGGTTAACTTTTTGTTTCGAAAAAAAGGGGGAGAAGGAGTAAAACTTAAGGGGCTTTCAAAAATTACATCTATTCTTAAGTTTTACTCATCATAACATTATGTTTTGTCATCAACAAAAAGGGGGAGATTGTTAATACAAATAAACCGTAAAAACGTTTATTAATATTTTGCGATCTCTTTGTATTTTGTTGATAACAAATATAATGTTATCTTAAGTATAATTATAAGGATACATGTTATTTTTGTAAAGCATTTACATATAGCCATTTAAATACAAAAATGTAGTAATTAAGCATTTGTTGTAATAGTTTATTAGGATGGGTAAAAACCATAACCCATGGATCTTAACCCATACCCAAGTTGGCTAGATACAATGTATACTTAGATACATTGAATCTAAAGAAAACCCATGGACCAACCCATAACCCATGACCCATAAGCAAAAAACCCATGGGCAAAGAGGAGCGTTCCACGGATCCCTAGGATTACACTAGACGGATCCCAAGTGGAAGGGATCCGTGGGATCCGGGGAGCAGTGAAGATTTTTGCCTATAAATAGAGAGCCATTTCTTCATTCTAACTCACCCCTCTTCTTACTAAATCTCTCAAACAATCTCATTCTCTTCTAACATATAGATCACTTGATCTAGAGAGTTGTTCTTCTTTCTTTCTATTGTGATCCTCATATAGGTCCTTCTCTAAGGCGAGATCACGAGCATTCTACAAGTCATCCAAGCAAGGGGTCCTTGATTGATTTGTCACTCCGCAAGATTTCTGTAGCGAAGATCTTGTATTTGATATTTCACATATTTGTTGTGTAATAGTCGTGTTGGTTTGGTCCACCATGTTACGGACTCGGTATCTAGCTTTGTACCGGAAAAAGTGTAAGCAACGTTGTGAAGGCTTCTCCGCCAAGTGAAGGAGTTTGTTGACATAGTGCTTGAACTCTCGAGTAGGTGACTCGGGGAGTGGAGTAGGGCAAGGAAGGTGTCCTTGTAGCCGAACCACTATACATCGGTTGTGTCTTTTCTTTCCCTTCGCTTTATTTTATTTACTTGCTTTATCATTAGATCTATACTTTCTCTACATCCATAAGATCTCACATATTGACGAATCTAAAGTTTTTGAAACTAACGTAAAATCGGCAAAACTATTCAACCCCCTCCCCCTTCTAGTTTTCCACAGTTTGTAAACATTAATGTGCATTCGATATGCTGGAAAACAATTTTGAGCACATCGAAAGGTTTTATCAAAAGTATCCATCAGTTTATAACCTGGACCAAGGTTGATTCAGGAGTCAATCGCCCCATCGTTTCTATCCAGTTGTCACAAGTTTGATCTTTTGAAAAGATATCACATGTCACCCACCAAGAGCTTGTTTGATGTTGGCTCTAGAAGGATTTTCATCTTCATCGTGAATATTTTACATATCACTCAGATGTTCTGTCAATACCTCAAGGATAATGTGTAGGACTCTCAATATATTATCTTACTTTCCGCATTGTGTGAAACAGTAAGTCTTAATTTATTTTGTGTCCTAATGAGATTTTATTGATGATCTCTTGGCTCTGGACTCAATTGTGCATTTTGGTTTCCTAATCGGAGACTAGGGAGAGGGTCTCCTTCTTCAATATCAACTATCTCTAAGAGAAAGTCGATAGATTATGTAGGTTCCCCGTGAGAATGAAACAAGTCCTTTTAAGAGAACTTAAGTGGCTTGGGAAGTTTAGTGTCGTGCTTCACTGGGTCCATGACGTCTTGTCTTCAATACCGGCGTTACCTTAGTAACCACTAGTAGCATATGAATTGAACCCGGTTTTTGCCCTAAGGTTGAATTAATGGAAGGCTATTTCTTTTCACCCTTTTCTCATTTCATTTCTTTTTCATTCTTCAACCCCTTCAGTGCTTACCGAGACTTCATTACTAGAACCTTGTTGGGTTAATTCCAGTTCTAGCTCCATCTCAGTCAGCACTCTTCCCTTATTCTCACTTTTCTCCTTTTTTCATCATACCTAAGGACTTATACACTAACTAGTGGATTCTCCCTGGGTAGATCCCTCCGGCTCTGGCGGGATCGTGGGAACTAATACCTAACCTTACCATCCTTAGAACTCCAATGCATAAAGTAAAATGGTCGGTCTTTTGGTACAGTTCTTTTCCTTCTTGAACCCAAATGAAAATCATTTAGAAAATCAATCAAGGTACTTGTGATACGAGATCAAAGCATTTTGTACCTTAATAGTTTTGATTTTTCATAAATTCTCCCCCTCAACATGTGCGTAGGCTTTTGAAATCATTTTGCACATAGAGGAAGAAATGTTCGTTTGAGATTTTACATATGCTCCCCCTCAACATGTGCATGATGAATTTTGAAATACTTTAGCACATGGAGGACGGAGTGTTTTGAAGAACTTTTCACGATAACAATTGTCACGGAAACCATTTAAAATCAACCAAGGTACTTGTGATAAAATGTTGATGTTTTAGTACCTTGATAGTTTTAATTAGAATTTTCAAATGATCCCTCTCAATATGTGCATCAATATACGAAAATGTTTAGCACATATGGGAGAACTGCCTATACGTTGATTCTTAAAAGATCACATTTTATCAGATTTCATATTTATATCACATTTTCTCCCCCGATCAAAAATTTCAAATCCTTTGCGATTTTGGATCCCGAGTGCTTTAAATATGTTAGCAAAATTGGAGAAAAATGTGGTCCTGTTTTATTTAATCTGACAAGAAATATTACAGTGCTCCCCCTCAAATCGATAGGGAGACTACAAGCCAAAAACCTAACACTACTATATAGTATATAGTTATATGTTCATATTACAATCATCACACCACACATTAGAGTTCAAAAGAATAGTCAACCACAGAAAGGATATTATCATTCAGTTCGTTGCAGAAGCTTGTAGTGCCCATCACGAACTCTTCCGCCCACAAAACTTTCTAGACTTCGGAATATTCTCCGAGTCTTGAGCCTTCTCCCGATAGCAGCAATAAACGTGTCACTCCTTTCCACGTCTTGTTTAGTCCAAAACCTTGTACTCACTCCTGGCCTCATATTGAGCTTACACTCCTGATCGCTTCCAAACTGTCAAGTTTATTACACAAGTCAACCACTTGTGAATGGTCAACCATAAAAGTCAAACAGCTCAGAGCAAAATGCAATTAAGTCCAGGAGAGTTTATTGTATCCCCGGGTCGTTAAGTCCCAACGAGGTGTGAACACTGTAATAGAACGAATCTGTGATCGGGTGAATATTGAACAGGAAAAGGGGTTTTTGAATGATTTATTCTAAGGAATAAAAGAAAATAGCTTAAACAAGCTATAAGAACAAGTACGTGAAAGCAAAATACTTAGTAACGTCAAAAATCTAAAAACGCGTATGTTTAATTAAAATTCTACGTAAACGTACGAAACAAAACGTGAAATTAAATAAATGAAACACCTACGGGTATGAAAATAATGTTTTTACAATCCTAATTATACTAGAAAATTATTGGAAAAAGAAAATTATTTTTAAAACTATTTATCTAATTATTATTAATTAAAAACTATTTTTAACTATTTAACAATATCCTAAAATATAAGAAAATATGAAATAAAGCTAGAAAAGTGAAATTATGACTTATAAAAATCTAAAATATTATAAAACTTATTTTAAAACTGAAAACATATTTTTTAGACTTTTTCTCAATTTATTATGAATTTAATACTATTTAAAACTAATCAAAATGCTAGAAAATCTATTTTACCTAAGATAATTCAGGAAAAATACTTTTATGACTTTTTGAATATTATAAAACTAAGAAAATTGAAATTGTATTTTTCTGAGCTTTTTCTAATTTATTTGAATAAAAAGCTAATTAAAAATGATAAAAACTGAAATTAAATGCAGAAAAATAGCAAACAGTGATGAAAAATTATGAAAAATTCAGGAAAATTCTAAAATATTATTCTAAATATAGGAAAAATAATAACAGTGGTGCAAGTCTGAAAGAATTAGGTTCTGTAGTGAAAAGTGCTTATAAATAAGCACTAAAAATAAGCTATAAGTACCAAATGAGCACCAAATGATCACAGCAGCTAGAGTATGCAAAATATACTTAATACTAACCTACTTCAACTAGTCTAAACCTCTAATATGCAAACTATAATGATTTGATTCTATTTAAGCACTAGTGCCAAACAACCCTAACCTATCTACTTTAAGCCCTTGTTAAGCCAACTTATAAAAATCACAAAAATAAAATAAAATCACCATGAAAACCACTACCAACCAAAGTGTCTAAATCCAGAATTTCAGCTAATAAGGACTAAAATTGAGGAAACTAAAAATGCAAAAGTGGAAGCTATTTGTACTTGCAATGGAAATGGGTCAAAATGAGCTATTAAGCTTGCATAAGCTAATAAAAAGCTACCACTACTGAACCAAAGGTTGAATAAGCTATAGACAAGTTATGGGAACTTAGAATAAGCAACAACAACAAGAAAAACACACTAAATAAGCAGAAATAAGAAATAAGCAAAAAGGAAGGTTTGTGAAAAAGAGCTTAAAAGAAGCTAGCAAATAAGCAGTTTACAACACTAACTAAAAATTATAAAAAATACTATGATGAAGATAAGCAACAGAATGACAAATATCCAAAAGCACAAGTCTTCAATCCTAATATTAAGTCCTACATGAAATTCACAAGTTTATTCAAAAACGGGTTTCTATGAAATTTTGACTTTTTAAGAAAACATGCAGTTATATGGACTAAAGCTAATGAAACAGTGCAAGCAACAAGGGAACTAGTTCTAGCTCCTAAATATCTCTAAAATGACCAAAAACAAGCATTAAAAACAGAACAAGCTTATAGAAGCTGGTAATGACAGTTTTGGATCTAAAATTGCACTTACATATTAAAGACTACAAAAGGCATTAGAACAGTTTAACAACAACAGAAAACAGTGAATCTAGCTTGGTTTAGGCACACTTGAATTTCACCAAAAGGCACATGAACAGTAGAGTTGTTATAGATCCAGAACTCAGCTATTCCAAACACACCCTATAGGACCTGTTAACACAGATTAAGGCCAATCTGACTAAGGCAAGCCTAATTTCTTGAATCCTAAGGGCTAAGTAACTCAAAACAAAGCTATAGAAACAGATTATAACACTGGAATAAGCACTAAATAGTATATCTTAAAATTAAGCTATTTTGGCTTTTCTAAGGATTTTGAGCAAAACACTAAAGACAGCACTAAACTACACTAAATTATAAGCAAATACCTCTAATTAAACTAAATAAGCTAAAAAAAAATATCCAAATAAGCTACAGAATAAGCATATGAACAGTACTGGCCAAATGTTGACTTTATTTGACTTTTCTTTGGAAAATGAAATTACAGGACAGGCTTTGCTCCAATTCTCTTGATTAATCAAAAAAAAACTTAAACAACTGATTAAAACAACCTTAACAACTTAAAACTGGAATTTTAACAAGATTAGATTTTTGGCGGGAAAACGAAAGTGGGCAAGAAACTGTAAATTAATTGCAAAGGAACCTTAAATTACACTTAAATTAACTCATACAAGTCAAATAACTTAAAACCCAGAAAGATTTAACATTCACAAACTAAAAACGATTACATTAAAATTAATAAAAAGGTCTAAAACAAGTGACAATCTTTTCTTCTGTCTTCTGGTCTATATATAGCTATCCAAAAAGCTTTTCTCTTCACTCCTAGCCCTTGGATTGGTTGAAATGATCCTAGCCATTGAAATGCAATTTGGCGCCAACTTTTGTTGCAACTGGCTCTGATAACGTGTGGGGTTTTCAGGGCATTTAATGCCCTTGGTTTGTTGTGGAAGTGGAGGGGATGAGTTGGTGAGACAGGTGGAAGGGGAGTTGGTGCTAGTTGCAGGAAAAGGTGATGGAGAAGGGTGGTTTTGCAGAGAAGTGGGTGGAGGAGTAGTATTGGATGGAAGGTGGGTTTGACCTGGTTTTATTATTAAGGAGGTTGGGCTGGGTTGTGGGCTTGGGTTAATAATACAAAGGTCCGGTTTGGTTTGTAGTAGTATCACAAGGACCATAATTGCAATTTAGCAATTTTTTCGAGGACCGATCTTGCCCAATTTCCAAAGTTATCAATAGTACCAAACTTGTCAATCTTTAATAGTACAAGGACCACATTGAATGTTTTCCATTTTATTCCACGAGGGACCAAATCTGCCAAAGTTCAAAGTAGAGGGACCATTTTTGTAAATTTTCAAATCTTTCACCAAAGGACTAAATATGACAAATTATGATTTCAAAAGGACCTTTGGTGACTTTTCTTAAAAAACAAATGCTCAGGGACTGATTTTGACAACTTTTGAAATTTGGGGGACTGAAACTGCCAATTATGTAAACTTTGTTCGTTTTTCAACTGTTTTTACTCATTTTGCATCTAAAAACATATAAAACACAATTCCTGGAATATTTCCAGTATTTTGATGCCTATTTGAGTGTTTTTAAATGTTTTGCAGTTCAGATTTGACCAAAAATGATGAGTATTTACACACTCATCAATCACCCACACTAAACTATTGCTAGTCCCTAGCAATCTTTTATAAAAATTTAATGGATTTAAGTCTCTTTACCAAAAGCCATTACTTCTGGAGTAGCCAATTTTTTCAGTTCAAGTAAGAACCTTGGTACAATGATAACCAAATGATTTTGAGCAATCACCAGCTTTCAACGGTTTTGATTTGTCTTTACCAGAAGCCGTTTGCTTCTGGACTAGCCAACTCTTAGATAAAATATCTTTGGCGATTCGATTACCAATTATGGTTTTCCAACTGCCTTTACCACAAGCCATAAACTTGCGGGCTAGCCAACTCTTCACTAATTAAAGATATGGTGAGCTGAACACCATACAATTTTGGGCAAATTGCAAGCCGTCAACGGATTTGAGATATCTTTACCAAGAGCCGTTTGCTCCTGGATTAGCCAATCCTTATGTGGGTTAGACATGGCGGACTGATAACCATATGCTGAGTAAGTGAAAAACACTTACTCAAAAAAAAAAAAAAAAAATTTTGGCAAAAAATGGGGGAATTGGGTGGTATAATTACATGATAAAATTCGTGAGAATTCCCCCCCACACTAGAAATGAATATTGCCCTCAATATTCAAAGTACCGGCGGTTATGCCGAAACTGAAAACGTAAAAGGGAAATACTACGGCCATTTTTTTTTTTTTTTTGGATGAAAACTTATATACAACAGCGGAAGGAAACTCCCCCACACTAGGGTGGTACACACGGGTGAAAACCCATGTTTAACTACTGTTTTTGATTACCGAGTCGCTAGCTTGACTCGACCCCGAATTAATTTGTTCATGGGGAAGTAAGTGGAAGAGACAATCTCCATCGGACTTTCATTCAAGATGTTTGTATAAACATTGAAGTACGTGAAAGTTCCACACCGATGAGATATACATAGAAAGACCCGGATCACAAATGATAAATGAAAATGCCGGGGTCAAAGATAGTGTCTTCATTCCCGAAGGAGTGAAGATGAAGAGAAATCACAAGATATTTGAGGAAAGGAAGAAAGATTCTGATAACAATCAAGATCCATTCTTCATCCTCAAATGTAGACATAACGGGAGGAAGGGTGAGGGTAGTATCATCAATAAGCAAACTCTTATGATAGAGTACACCTTCCTTCGAGCCAATATCATCCTCAAGATCAAAATAGAAATGATCATATTCTGGAGGAGATATGTCATGAGAGAGTTCACCGGAGAACTCTTCATGAAGAGAATCATTCACATGAAGTGAATTTGTGAACTCTTGTTCCATTGTGGGCTCATCACTATCCTCGTCAAAGATTGGATTGTTAGAAATCCAAGTGAATTCAGATTCGAATTCAAATAGAGGATTGTTGAAAGTAGCTTTGAATGTTTCGGGAACAAAGTGATCAACATTCTCTATTGGGCTGTTAGGGTGAGAAGTGAGTGAACGATCATTATAAAGGAGACTTTCAATTTCTCCTAGGTCGGCTTCGAAATCAAAGAGATCATCATCACTTTCCGATGAAATTGGATTGATGTGAGCGAGTTCATCGGTGAACTCCTCAAGAAGAGGATCAGACTGTGGGGGAGATGACTCAACATACTCGATGTTTCCATAGGAAGCACAATCGTCGCTAAGATCAGAGAAAGTTTCAAAATGATCTTTTGAACACTCAAGAGGGGAAAGAGAATCACACATATGATCAGAAGTTCCCTGTGACTCTCTCGGGATTGGGACAAGGTCCTCAACACTAGACTTTATGAATTCGTCCGATTCCTTTTCAGGAACAGTGTCAAGATGTTCGTCCCCCATGTTCAGAGAGTGAGTGGGAATATCGGGTGTGATAACAATAGACTGAGGGAGTTGAGAAGGACTAGCATACATATGTTTTACAATTTCCATTTGTTCTTCTGCTAGTAATTCCATCATAGTCTTTTCTCCCTGATTTTTCATGGAAGGAATTTCAACTGATGAACTTGATGAACCTGTACAAAATTGACGAATATCAAGGGTAACTTCATCATCATCGTCATCAGGAATGAAACAGAATCGAGAGCTAGATTTTGCTGCTTTTTGTATTTTAATTAATTCCCTAATAGAGTTTTCACTGGCAATCTGGGAATCTAATTTAGCAGCCTGCTCTTCAGCTAACAATTCTTCCATGGATTTTTGATTTGGATTATCTTGGGAATGTTTACATTCCTTCAAATCTTTCACTAAATCCAAAAGATCAAGGAGAAGATTTTGAGGAAGTGGCTTAGGCTGAGGTGGTGCCTGATTCATTTGGTACTGTAGAGGTTGGTCATGATACGAAGAGTCATAATTGTTACAAGGAAATGGATTCCTTGTTTGACAATCAGAGCTAAAGTGTGGACCTCCACAGTACTCACAACAAAATGATTGTTGTGGCTGGTCATGTGAATAATATGGAATTTGGTCATTTCCAAAGTCCTGAGTGTTACCAGAAAACTGTTCATAGACAAACGCGTTTCCGGATTGACACTCAAATTCTTGATGAGGACCTCCACAAAATTCACATGAATATGTCTGAATCTCATGATGTGGTAGCTGATGGAATAAATCAGTCGTGTCATGGTAAGAATAGGGATCTTGGTTATAGACAGACCCATCTCCTGATTCTACCATGCTACAGCCGGGACAATTCCCACCATTATGAGGACCACCACACCATCGACAACCAAGAAGGTGAGGATAAGACATAGAAAGAATCAAAGGGTTCCAGAGGGTAAGAAATGAAGAATCAAAAGGGTAAGAGGGTAAAGAGGAATATTTTTGGTATTTTTGAAAAACATGTTGTAAAAATAAGAAAGAAAATCTTTTTGGGTTTTTGTGTTTGTTGAAAACTGATTTTAAAATGTTTTCGGGAACCGTTTTGTTTTTATATGATAATAATAAGAAAATATGAACAAGGATGGTAAATATACAATGGATGTATATTCAACAATCACTGATGCTTCAAATTCGTAGTACGCAGCACACCTCCCCGGCAGCGGCGCCAAAATTTGATTCGCTTCCAAACTGTCAAGTTTATTACACAAGTCAACCACTTGTGAATGGTCAACCATAAAAGTCAAACAGCTCAGAGCAAAATGCAATTAAGTCCAGGAGAGTTTAGTGTATCCCCGGGTCGTTAAGTCCCAACGAGGTGTGAACACTGTAATAGAACGAATCTGTGATCGGGTGAATATTGAACATGAAAAGGGGTTTTTGAATGATTTATTCTAAGGAATAAAAGAAAATAGCTTAAACAAGCTATAAGAACAAGTACGTGAAAGCAAAATACTTAGTAACGTCAAAAATCTAAAAACGCGTATGTTTAATTAAAATTCTACGTAAACGTACGAAACAAAACGTGAAATTAAATAAATGAAACACCTACGGGTATGAAAATAATGTTTTTACAATCCTAATTATACTATAAAATTATTGGAAAAAGAAAATTATTTTTAAAACTATTTATGTAATTATTATTAATTAAAAACTATTTTTAACTATTTAATAATATCCTAAAATATAAGAAAATATGAAATAAAGCTAGAAAAGTGAAATTATGACTTAGAAAAATCTAAAATATTATAAAACTTATTTTAAAACTGAAAACATATTTTTTAGACTTTTTCTCAATTTATTATGAATTTAATACTATTTAAAACTAATTAAAATGCTAGAAAATCTATTTTACCTAAGATAATTCAGGAAAATACTTTTTATGACTTTTTGAATATTATAAAACTAATAAAATTGAAATTGTATTTTTTTGAGCTTTTTCTAATTTATTTGAATAAAAAGCTAATTAAAAATGCTAAAAACTGAAATGAAATGCAGAAAAATAGCAAACAGTGATGAAAAATTATGAAAAATTCAGGAAAATTCTAAAATATTATTCTAAATATAGGAAAAATAATAAAAGTGGTGCAGGTGTGCACGAATTAGGTTCTGTAGTGAAAAGTGCTTATAAATAAGCACAAAAAATAAGCTATAAGTACCAAATGAGCACCAAATGATCACAGCAGCTAGAGTATGCAAAATATACTTAATACTAACCTACTTCAACTAGTCTAAACCTCTAATATGCAAACTATAATGATTTAATTCTATTTAAGCACTAGTGCCAAACAGCCCTAACCTATCTACTTTAAGCCCTTGTTAAGCCAGCTTATAAAAATCACAAAAATAAAAGAAAATCACCATGAAAACCACTACCAACCAAAGTGTCTAAATCCAGAATTTCAGCTAATAAGGACTAAAATTAAGGAAACTAAAAATGGAGAAGTGGAAGCTATTTGTACTTGCAATGGAAATGGGTCAAAATGAGCAATTAAGCTTGCATAAGCTAATAAAAAGCTACCACTACTGAACCAAAGGTTGAATAAGCTATAAACAAGTTATGGGAACTTAGAATAAACAACAACAACAAGAAAAACACACTAAATAAGAAGAAATAAGAAATAAGCAAAAAGGAAGGTTTGTGAAAAAGAGCTTAAAAGAAGCTAGCAAATAAGCAGTTTACAACACTAACTAAAAATTATAAAAAATACTATGATGAAGATAAGCAACAGAATGACAAATATCCAAAAGCACAAGTCTTCAATCCTAATATTAAGTCCTACATGAAATTCACAAGTTTATTCAAAAACGGGTTTCTATGAAATTTTGACTTTTTAAGAAAACATGCAGTTATATGGACTAAAGCTAATGAAACAGTGCAAGCAACAAGGGAACTAGTTCTAGCTCCTAAATATCTCTAAAATGACCAAAAACAAGCATTAAAAACAGAACAAGCTTATAGAAGCTGGTAATGACAGTTTTGGATCTAAAATTGCACTTACATATTAAAGACTACAAAAGGCATTAGAACAGTTTAACAACAACAGAAAATAGTGAATATAGCTTAGTTTAGGCACACTTGAATTTCACCAAAAGGCACATGAACAGTAGAGTTGTTATAGATCCAGAACTCAGCTATTCCAAACACACCCTATAGGACCTGTTAACACAGATTAAGGCCAATCTGACTAAGGCAGGCCTAATTTCTTGAATCCTAAGGGCTAAGTAACTCAAAATAAAGCTATAGAAACAGATTATAACCCTGGAATAAGCACTAATTAGTATATCTTAAAATTAAGCTATTTTGGCTTTTCTAAGGATTTTGAGCAAAACACTAAAGACAACACTAAACTACACTAAATTATAAGCAAATACCTCTAATTAAACTAAATAAGCTAAAAAAAAAATACCAAATAAGCTACAGAATAAGCATATGAACAGTACTGGCCAAATGTTGACTTTATTTGACTTTTCTTTGGAAAATGAAATTACAGGACAGGCTTTGCTCCAATTCTCTTGATTAATCAAAAACAACTTAAACAACTGATTAAAACAACCTTAACAACTTAAAACTGGAATTTTAACAAGATTAGATTTTTGGCGGGAAAACGAAAGTGGGCAAGAAACTGTAAATTAATTGCAAAGGAACCTTAAATTACACTTAAATTAACTCATACAAGTCAAATAACTTAAAACCCAGAAAGATTTAACATTCACAAACTAAAAACGATTACATTAAAATTAATAAAAAGGTCTAAAACAAGTGACAATCTTTTCTTCTGTCTTCTGGTCTTTATATAGCTATCCAAAAAGCTTTTCTCTTCACTCCTAGCCGTTGGATTGGTTGAAATGATCCTGGCCCTTGAAATGCAATTTGGCGCCAACTTTTGTTGCAACTGGCTCTGATAACGTGTGGGGTTTTCAGGGCATTTAATGCCCTTGGTTTGTTGTGGAGGTGGAGGGGATGAGCTGGTGAGACAGGTGGAAGGGGAGTTGGTGCTAGTTGCAGGAAAAGGTGATGGAGAAGGGTGGTTTTGCAGAGAAGTGGGTGGAGGAGTAGTATTGGATGGAAGGTGGGTTTGACCTGGTTTTATTATTAAGGAGGTTGGGCTGGGTTGTGGGCTTGGGTTAATAATACAAAGGTCCGGTTTGGTTTGTAGTAGTATCACAAGGACCATAATTGCAATTTAGCAATTTTTTCGAGGACCGATCTTGCCCAATTTCCAAAGTTATCAATAGTACCAAACTTGTCAATATTTAATAGTACAAGGACCACATTGAATGTTTTCCATTTTATTCCACCAGGGACCAAATCTGCCAAAGTTCAAAGTAGAGGGACCATTTTTGTAAATTTTCAAATCTTTCACCAAAGGACTAAATATGACAACTTATGATTTCAAAAGGACCTTTGGTGACTTTTCTTAAAAAACAAATGCTCGGGGACTGATTTTGGCAACTTTTGAAATTTGGGGGACTGAAACTGCCAATTATGTAAACTTTGTTCGTTTTTCAACTGTTTTTACTCATTTTGCATCTAAAAACATATAAAACACAATTGCTGGAATATTTCCAGTATTTTGATGCCTATTTGAGTGTTTTTAAATGTTTTGCAGTTCAGATTTGACCAAAAATGATGAGTATTTACACACTCATCAACTCCTTAACCCGGTAATCCAGAGCTTCTTCTATTAGACGAAGAGTATTGTCGCTAAATTTGTACAGCTCACACAGCCTCATGATCATCCTTGTCCCATATTTGTCAGTGAAGACAACTGCTCGTGGAGAATCAATTACTGAGTAGTCATGCCTGTATTCCAATCCTGTTGCTTCCCATCGAGGCTTGGTGAGGTTGACTTGAGTCTGGTAGCTCTCCATGCCAAGCTGAAAGTCACCAACTCTTTGTCGAATCACTAAGCCTCTAATCCATAGGTTGACTGCTGCAGCAAGAGACTTCTTTTGACGAATGGGCAGGTGATCAAGGTGGCCTTGAAGGTTCAACAGATACAGATCTTCGAAGTCATTGGGATACAGATTTTTGAAGTCGTTTTCCTCTATTACATGGTCTTTCATATCTGCTCTTCGAAGGACAATCTTCTTCAAATAATCATATCCATACATCGGGAAGATCTCCACACTGACGACATTTAGAATTCGCAATTTTGAATGAACAACCCTGCGACTCTTCTCCGCACCGTGTCTTTCAATGTAGAAACGCTTCTTGTTGAACCACCAATGTGAGATTCCATATGAGGCAGCAACATCATACTCATATTCTTTATCATCCCAAAACTGATCTGGGACCATCTGCTCTAGACCAGCATCCAGATAGTTGGCAACCTTAATTTTCGAGATTGAAAGAGCCGGTCTGCTTCCCTGATTGCCGACACGCAGATAATCCAGATCTTTGTTGAAGAAGAAATCTGCTTGGATGGTTATTTGACCAGGTTCACCACCTAGAAGAAGTGGTTTGTTGACGTTGAATTGAAGTACACTGTCGTCTACTTGATCTGTCAACAACTTGTAGCACTCCTCCATTTGGTACTGTAAGTGAGCAGCATTTGGATGAAAGGCCTTTACTATCTCATATGTTGGGCCTTCCAGATCTTTTGGCGTGAGCTTTGAAATTCCTTGCCTCTCGCTGTACCACTTCATAAAGCTTCCCATATCCCATGTTATGTTTAGCAGAGATTCTTCAGGAGGGGCCACATGGTTAGTTGTAATGGTGTTCGCCCAGTTGTTGTCAGGAGTGATAAGATCAGACGCAGGAATAGTCCATGAAGGCTCCGGAGTTGCTGGTCATTCCTCTTTCCACTAGTCTTGAGTCATTTCCTTGGTTGGTGCAGACCAAGATGACTTAGCACTCTTTTCTCCCATAAATGTTTTCCACCAGTCGTCGTTACGAGTCACCTGAGGAATGTTTCTGGTGGAAACATCTTCTTCTTCTAAATCAGACTCTTGATCAAAAGTTGATTCTTCATGCATTTCTTGTTCTTCGGTAATGGAAGAGAAAGTTGGTGTGAACCTTGAGTCAACCGTGGTCCAGGCAACATGGGCCGAGGTTTTTTCCGTCTTGTGAGAACCTTGACCAGCTGAGGAACCAGGTTGACTTGATGACTGTGGAGTAGGTGGTGGTGGATTGGTTTTTGTTGTGCCTGGAGTACCCCGAAGATCCACCTGTTCCAAAAGAACCAGCACCACAAGTAGGAGGAGGAGGAGGTGGTGGTTTGGGAGTTCCTGATGGTGATTTAGGCAACTCGAGTCTCCTCTTTTTCTTTTCTTGTCTTTCACCAATATCCTTCAAGTATTGCATATGGTTATCACGATCCATCAAATTCTGAAGAGCATCATAGAGTTGTGTATGGACTTCGTGCTCCTTGTGTTCACCAGTTTCATACATCCTTTGTTGGAGAATTTCTTTCATATCTGATGTAGGGAGGTCTTTAAACCTTTTATGCAAAGGAGCTTTCATGGCCCATTCAACTGCTTCTTCGACCTCTGCTTCAACTGCATTAACTACTTCATAGTCAAAGTTGAGGCGTTCCAGTTTTGATAAGCGACGATCGTGATCTTTGACTTTGTCCGGCAGTTTTTGCTTCTCGAGGGCTTCAAGACGTTTCAGTGCCTCGTCTAGTTGTTGCTCGATGCTCTTGTTTGTGGGAGGTGATGGTGATGGGGTTGTGGTTTCACTTGTATCTATGACGATAGTAGAGGAGACGGTTGTTGTAGTCGCTTCGGTTGTCACGGGTGGTGGAAGTGCAGTTGACGGAGGTGTCATCGGTGGTGGAAGTGCAGTTGTTGGAGGAGTTACTGATGGAGTAGGTTTTGGAACCAACATAGGTGGAATGTTCGAAGTATCCTGTTTAATGGTGATAGAAAACATAGATACAACTTCCTTTTCTTCCTTTGGTTTATCAGCTTCAGTATCCGACGGTTTGTCATCTAGGAATTGGTCACCATAGGAGAAATCAGTATCAAGGTTTTTCAGTGAAGAAAGGGTTTCAGATGAATTGTTTGTTTCCTCCAGGAGCACGTGATCATCAGTTCTTTGTTTGAGATATTCCTGGAGATTCGGATATACTTCTTGAACAAATTCATTTCCTGCTAGCCCACTATCTTGAACACTTGTCTCTGTTTCCTTAACCCCTAATTCAAACTTCTCAGTGATGGTGGTTCCCGTAATTGTCTCCGTCTGCACCTCTTGATTAGTCATGTCAATATTTTCACCCTCATTGTCCTGATTCTCTTACTCAGTGTCACTGGAGTCGAGATTGAGTTCAGGAGTTGTAGAGTGTTCCCCTTCCGCTACACTTGGCTCCTGTGCAGATGATGATTCAGTATTTCGTTTCTGGAGCACGTATTGGGTGGTGGTCTTTAAAACTGGAGAGGATATTGCCAATAACATTTCAGCGGCCTGCACAACTTCCTCAACCGCCTTTCCTTTTCCCTTACCTTCAACTACTGGAAGGGTGTGATGTGGCTCATATTATGGTTCATTTATTGTCACACCCTTCCTTGGTCGTCTAGCCGACTCCTCTTGCTTCTTTAAACTGGCATCAATGCCCTTTTGGAGCTCAGCATCATCAATATCTGTAAGGGCCACTTTGGTCCTTTGTTTCTTGGACCCTCTTCCCTTGTCTGCTCCTCCCTTTCTCTTCTTCTTGCTTTGTTTGGAAGGATTTACAGTAGTGGATTTATCTTGACCTTTCTTGGGAAGATCAGCATATGATGACTTGGATGATGTTTTGGTTGTTTTTGTTGGTGTGGGATTGGGTGAGTCACCGGTGTCAGTCTTGGTTGCTTTGTTGAAGTAATCTTTGAAGTATGTGGCATTGATCATTTCATCGGTGATGAGAGCGTCTGGAATAGCCTTGCCAAAGATTTCTTGAGTTGTACCTTTAGCCACAAACTTCAGATTACCAAGAATGTGTTCTGAGTCAGCTTTGCCCGTAGATGCTTGATTATGAGCTTAGAAAACCTGATGATGGGGATCAATCGTTTGGACACATATTTACTTCCCTTAACATTTTGTAATGACTTTTGCTTGTCAATGATGAAAGTGTCTATTGATAATGTGAACTCCTCCCAGATTCGTTCAGCGTAATCAATTTTGGCTTGATTCACCACTCCCCACAAGATCTGCAGAATTGGGACTCTTACTCTTTCATATCCAGATGTTTTATCAGTGAGGCAAAGATTGAGAATAATAACTGTGGAAAACTAGAAGGGGGGTTGAATAGTTTTACCGATTAAAACTTTGTTTTAAACTATTTAGATCGACTTATGTCAATCTATTAAATGTGTGTGTTGGATGTTGATAGATAACCATATAAATAAGCAATGCAAAGATAAAGAGTAAGAAGCACAAAACCACGACATGAGTATTTATAGTGGTTCGGATACAAGGACACCTTCATTGTCCTACTCCACTCCCCGAGTCACCTACTCGAGAGTTCATAATCACTACACAACACAAGCTCCTTGTGGCGGAGAAACTTCACAACGTCGCCTAATATTTATCCGGTACAACGCTAGATACCGGGTTCTTCCACGAGGTAGAACCAAACCTATCACAACGTCGCCTACACTTTATCCGGTACAAGGCTAGATACCGAGTTCCATTACAAAGGAGGAACTACTACCCAACACTACACAACACCTATCCAAAAGGAGATCCACTCCTTATTACAACATCAACAAGGATATCAATATCCTTTGACCCAAACTAATCTATCTTGTAAATCGATGCACCATATCGAATGTACACCCTAGGCACCTTTCACTAATGCCTTTGACACGACACTTAGGCACCTATCACTAATGCCTTCAACACAGACCTTCGGCACCTTTCACTAATGCCTTTGACACGGATCTTCGGCACCATTCACTAATGCCTTCGACTTGATCCTTTAGACATCTTTCACCTATGTCTTCAACACAACACTTCTAATGTGAGAGGAAAGAACTATCAACAAGATAACATCAGTAGTCTTGATGATGAAGAAGCTTGGCAACCCATGGACTTGAGCTTGCTCGACTTCAAGAGGTGGTGATCTCACCTTCAGAGGAACCTAGAGAATCACACAAACACAAAACTACATAGAAAATCCTTTGGATCTGAGGTTAGGGATTTTACAACACTAAGAGAGAATATGTGTAAAAGGGATGAGTTACAATGAAGAAATGGCTCACTATTTATAGGCAAAAATCAACTACTGTTCCCCGGATCCCACGGATCCCTTACATGAGGGATCCGTCCAGTGTAAACTGGGGGATCCGCCAGACGCTCCTCCTATTTGGGTTATGGGTCATGGACTTTGGATCATGGGTATCCAAATAGATACAATGTATCTAGAAGATGCAATGCATCTAGTCAATGGGTCATGAACCATGGATAATACCCAACATGACTTCATGCATGATGTCATGCGATGGGTCATGGGTTATGGATCATGCTCCATAGGTATGGGTCATGGACGTTGGGTTTTACCCAACTACATTCAATGTATCTAGTTAATGGGTCAAGTACTTAGATTCTTACCCATTACAATATATACTAATTATGTATATATATATATACCCATTATGTGAACACTAGTTGTTATACATATGCATTTCTATAAAATGTAAACACTATTACTTGTTTAGTGTTTTATATGAAAATGTAAGTGTGTTAGTAAACTATTGGCTCAAACTATTTACGTATTCTATTTGTTTCGCTAAAATGATTTTACGTTTGTTATCGACAAAACATTAGAAAGATCGTAAAATATAAATAAACATTTTTACGGCTTATTTGTATTAACAATCTCCCCATTTTTGTTGATGACAAAACATAAGATTATTCTAAGGAAAAACTAAAATTTATAAAAGTTTGAATTGGAGTTTTACTCTCTTCTCCTCTTTTTTGTCGAAACAAAATAGCGTCGAAAAGAAACTAACACATTGTTTGAAGAAAAACATGTGAAAGAATAAAGAGGAAGAAAAGAGAAGGTTTCTTGTCTTAGCTCCCCTTAACGGGTGCTTCCCTTTGTTGAGGGCGTCAAGTAATTAGGAAAGCTAAACGAGTGTTTTGCAATATCGTTTGCAAATGGTTTCGTCTTTTAGACGAACATGCTCCCCCTTGACGAGTGCTCCTTTGTGAGGAGGACGTGAAGTAGTAATGTACTCCTATGTGAAAGAATTGCAAGCGTTTTTGCAACGTTTTGCTTTGACAAGAAACTCCCCCTTGTTGAGGGTGTCAAAGTCTTCAAGTGTATATTGAAAATATACAAAACAAATGTTATAAAACAAGTATATAATGCATAATTTCCTGCAAATAAGACTCAAATTGGTAGGAAAAATTGTTTCTGTTGCACGGATCCCACGGTTCCTCCCTGGGAGGAATCCGTCTAGGCCAAAGTGAGGGATCCGTAACCTGCATTCTCAATTCAGCAATGTGGATGTAAAATGTGGTGTTTAACATCAAAATGAGTTATGTATTAAGGCACCAAACATATTCTCAAGAAAATATGGCATATAACATGTAATTTTATTTAATAAAAATACGCGAAATGATATACATATCTCTAAAACTAAGAGAATGACTTAAACATGAAATATGATTCCTAATCAATCTAAGTTAGTCTTAAGACTAGAACACCACTTGAATCCTTAAGCTTAGGACTTTTAGTTTTTTTGACCTTAACGAAACGTTCGAGGAGGTGATAACACATGAAACATACCTCTTCACGTAGTTCATGTACCAAACCTTCAACATGTTGACAATGATAACAATCTTTGTCATGGCTTGGAAGTGGTGGTGGTAGAAATGGAATGGTTTGAGATGGAAGGTTGAATGAGGAAGGTTGAGGATTCTCAAAAGAAGGAGGGATTTGTGGAGGTACATTTGGAGGTGGATCAACTGAGGGTGATGATGGTGAAATGTGTGTGGAGGACGGTGGGAGAGAGGTATCTACTTCCATGTGATCGGGTGGTTGACTTTGATGATTCCTCATAATCCAAAAGGGATTATTTGAGGGTGATGGAGAAAAGGATACCGGTGCTAGTGTCGTTTCAACACCATGGTTTTGTTGTTGCGCTATTCTCTATATTGAGGAGAATGTTGGCAATGGTGGAGGATGAGATGGCCTACATGGAAAGTCCTCTAAGTTGTAGAGGTGTGGAGATGAGAGTGGAGTGGTGAATGATATGGCTCTAGGAACCAAGGGTGATGGTTTAGTGGAAATAGGGGTGTTTTGTTTAGGAGGTATAGTAGTGTTTGGCAATGGTAGTTTTGTGGGAACAATCCTTTTAGGGATTGGTTTGACTGGTTAAGTTGTTGGAGGGGAAATCTTAGCGTTTGTGGATTTAACGGGTGATGATTTGGTTGAAGAGATTTTGTGTACAACACGAGCAAGTTTCTTGGGTGGTCCTTTGGTGGAGAAGTTGGCACTAAGAGATTTCCTCATGATGAAACGATAAATGTTAGTGAGATAAAGGTTTCTAGTTGCTGAGAATGAAGTTGTAGATGGTGACTTAGAAGTAATAACAAGGTGGTTTATAAAGGGAGGGAATTGGTAAGTGAATTTAAGGCTTAAACCACTAAGATCCTTCAAAATGCAATGATTTGCATGCACAAGAGTCAACTTCAGAGTTGCACTGATCAAGGAAGTCAATTAAGACAAGATGGAGTGTTCAAGTTAGCAAGGAGAGCTTGAAATGATTGTTTTAGCTAGGATTAGCTGAATCTGTGCAACCGGTTCCCACGGTTCTCTCTAATGAGGGGTCCGTCTAGGCTAAGCCTAGGGATCCGGCTCTCAGCAGCCAAGAAAAAGGAAAAAGATGTTTTGTAAGGTCTAGTACCTATACATCTTGAGTATTTCAGTCTTCTTAGGTGTCCTAAATGAAGATGGTCTTAAATGATCAAGAGAATTGATTGATGGTAGCTAATGATTGCCTTTTATGGAAAGAAATAGGGCTTTATGAGCACCAATGGGTGATCAAGGATGACACTAAGAGATTTGAGAGTGTCAAGTGGAGTTAAATGCTCTTAGAGATCAGATGGTAGCCCAAAAGAAATTTGGAAAATTCCTTAAAAATTATGATAAATGAAAAACTAGTTTTTGGCCCATTTTGAGGTAAGGGTGACTAAAATCAATTTGCTAAAATTGAGAGAAATATCAAACTAGGTGTTTGGAGATGTTAGGAACAATGCGTGATTATTGGAGCGAAAATATGGTGAGTTTTGGTGAAGTGATAAATTAAAAACACCTTGAATGTGTTCCTAAGTTAGCTATGAGTGAGTGTGAGACCTACTGAGCTTGAAGAAGACTTGGGTGATCCTAAAGAGTCATGTTTAGCTAGTATGATATGGTCTAGGGTAATGGTTTGATGTGTGGAGTCTTCAAATCCATTTCTGTCTGACCGGATCCCACGGATCCTTCATATGAGGGATCCGGGTACTACAGACCAGTACCTTCACAAAAAGTGTGCAGATTTTGCATAAGGTGTCGTATATTAAGACCAGTGATTTCTAAAGAATTTGAACATCTATATAAGTGAGATATAAAAAAAAAATGTTTTATTTCATGGGAATGATCATATTACAATGATAAAAGATGAATCCTAAGGATTGAACATATTTGTAGAAGAGACTAAGTTTCTTGTGCGTTTTTGTTTAATGGATCGTCAAATGGATGATGAGTATTTGCGGATTCAGGAACGAAGAATGACGTGATGTGAGATGTTTTCAAAGGTTCCATCATCTTGTTCACAAGTACATATAAAGGACTTTGAAATTGAGGATGAAAGTACATGATATGATGATAAAGGCGTGTCAGGAACATTCCGTATGGAATTAGTTTGTTCTTGTTGCCTTGAAGGTTTACAATTCGTCTTGCGAAGAAATAGGCGAGATTGTATGGTTGTTGGGTTAGCAGACAATACATTATGTGAGCACAACAAGCGGGAAGAATTTCTCGATTTCCCATAAGACTTCAAACATTTTCATGTATAATGACTGCGAGAGGTTTAAGATCATCTCGGATATCACGTGTATAGATTATGTTTGGATCTGAGTAATTGGATCGAGGTTTGCATAACATGCGAGTTAATTCTTGAGGGGAAGGTATGTGTGAACAATATGGACTATTTTCTTCACGGTAGTTGAAGAGAGAATCAAGAGACCAATCTTCATTGAAGGCACATTGTCCATGATTTGTAATTCGGAGAATGTGAGCAAATTGCCCAAGAGTTAAGACAAACTTTTGGTTTTTGATCCAAAACCATAGTGATAGAGATCGATCCTCGTTACGAACGAGTTCAACTTGACGGAAGAATTCCAACACAAATCGTGGAAAGATTTTCTCATTAATTCCTAGAAGGCCTTCTAGTCCTATGGTTCGGAATGAGGTATTGATACCTTCTTGGGATGGTAGAGGTGAGTCAACAACACGCCTTTCATGAAAGTAACGAGTTTTGAGATTATTGAACCCACGGACATGATTGCCAAGTGTGTTAGGCTCAAGGGAGATATTAGGAATGTAGACATAAGTGAGTTGAAAGTCGAATTCATACTCATGAGTCATGATGAGACCTATGTAAGTGAAATGAATAATTTATATGAGCAAGTTAAGATAAAGTGATGCATCAAAAGAGAGGACATTTGATAGGTGAAAATAATCTCCTAATGTTTTTATTTGATTACCCTTATTTTATTAACAATGACAATTAACTTACTTTGTACTAACATTCTAGTAGGATTTTTCCTTTTATGGTAGGTTTTTATGAAGTGGTTTTTTTGTTGCATGAGTTTCTGTTTCCCAGTTCCACGGTTCTCCCGGTTCCCTTTTAAAAGGGATCCAGCTAGTTAAACTTTAGGGATCCATGGATCTGTAGTGACAGAAAAATGATCTTGACGTAAAATTGATTTTTTCAACTTTTAGGTTAACAAAAAAGAGGTGTGTTTTAGCCAATATTTACTATTTAGTCATGCATTGTAGATTACGAAAATATGTCAAGGTTTTTTTTAAAGATACGAATTGAAAAATATGATAAACACATTATGAGAAATAAACGAGATAAACTAAGATATTAGTAATATTTCATTTCAATGCTAAGAGCAATACAAAGGATAGGATATATGATACAAATGTAGATTAACAACACAAAGTACATGTCTCCATGAGAAAACTTGATCATGGGATACACGAGAGCGATGAGTGTCAAGACGATGATCACGAAAGCGATGTAAACCATGATGATGAAGTTCTTCCTTGGTTTCGAAGAGTGAGATGAGGAGGAAGATGGAGTTTGAATGAGAGGTAATTTTTGAAAGTGGAAGATTTGAAAAAGTGGGGTTTGGTGGTGGTGGAATGATCGGAAGAGATTTTATGGGGAAGGAGGAATTTTTGAGATTTGTGCTTTGTTTTAATATTAGAGAGGTTTGATTTTTAGATTAAGATAACACATATTTATATACCTAGACATTAGACGGAAGAGAAACACGTATGCAAGAATGTTTCCTAATGAAGCCACGTATATCACTAAAGCATATGTTAAAACTAAGAAAATAAAATTTAATATAACCATATAGGTTCCTATGCAAGCATACTTATTCTAAGCTAATGTTATTTAGAGATAAGTTTTAAGAAAGTCATACCTCTAATGCAATTATGAGTGTCCTTTTCTTTTGACAAAGAAAATGTCAATAGACAACTCCGGTTCCTTCAAGATCTAGATGGTGGTTTAAGATACCTTCTTAGGAAAGGTAATCTTGTTACCAAGGAATTCCTATGACTTGATTAAAATGAGCTTAACTAAACAAAATGACAAGAGATGTTAGTGCATTTTTGTAAGATAAAATAAGAAAGAAAAAATATGATGTTGTCATATAATGAACATCCTACAAAAGTGTTTTTAAGACATGGTGTTTGTTTTTGTAAAAGCCTTCTTTGTAGTTTTCAATCATACACGGATCGTGTCAAGTTTTTAAAGTACAATATACTCTAAAAAACTTGGTAACGAATCTCTGATACCAATTGTGGAAAACTAGAAGGGGGGTTGAATAGGTTTACCGATTAAAACTTCATTTTAAACTATTTAGATAGACTTATGTCAATCTATTAAATGTGTGTGTTGGATGTTGATAGATAACCATATAAATAAGCAATGCAAAGATAAAGAGTAAGAAGCACAAAGCCACGACATGAGTATTTATAGTGGTTCGGCTACAAGGACACCTTCCTTGCCCTACTCTACTCCCCGAGTCACCTACTCGAGAGTTCATAATCACTACACAACACAAGCTCCTTGTGGCGGAGAAGCCTTCACAACGTCGCCTACTCTTTATCCGGTACAAGGCTAGATACCAAGTTCTTCCACGAGGTAGAACCAAACCTATCACAACGTCACCTACACTTTATCCAGTACAAGCCTAGATACCGAGTTCCATTACAAAGGAGGAACTACTACCCAACACTACACAACACTTATCCCAAAGGAGATCCACTCCTTATTACAACATCAACAAGGATATCAATATCCTTTGACCCAAACTAATCTATCTTGTACATCGATGCACCATATCGAACGTACACCCTAGGCACCTTTCACTAATACCTTTGACACGACACTTAGGCACCCTTCACTAATGCATTTGACACGGATCTTCGGCACCTTTCACTAATGCCTTCGACTTGATCCTTTAGACATCTTTCACCTATGTCTTCAACACAACACTTCTAATGTGAGAGGAAAGAACTATCAACAAGATAACATCAGTAGTCTTGATGATGACGAAGCTTGGCAACCCATGGACTTGAGCTTGCTTGACTTCAAGAGGTGGTGATCTCGCCTTCAGAGGAACCTAGAGAATCACACAAACACAAAACTACATAGAAAGATCCTTTGGATCTGAGGTTAGGGAGTTTACAACACTAAGAGAGAATATGTGTAAAAGGGGTGAGTTACAATGAATAAATGGCTCACTATTTATAGGCAAAAATCAACTACTGTTCCCCGGATCCCACGGATCCCTTACATGAGGGTTCCGTCCAGTGTAAACTGGGGGATCCGCCAGACGCTCCTCCTATTTGGGTTATGGGTCATGGATCATGGGTCATAGGTCATGGACTTTGGATCATGGGTATCCAAATAGATACAATGTATCTAGAAGATGCAATGCATCTAGTCAATAGATCATGGGTATGGGTCATGAACCATGGAGAATACCCAACATGACTTCATGCAGTGGGGCATGGGTTATGGATCATGCTCCATGGGTATGGGTCATGGACTTTTGATTTTACCCAACTACATTTAATGTATCTAGTTAATGAGTCAAGTACTTAGATTCTTACCCATTACATTACCCATTACAATATATACTAAGTATGTATATATATACCCATTATGTAAACACTAGTTGTTATACATATGCATTTCTATAAAATGTAAACACTATAACTTGTTTTGTTTTATATAAAAATGTAAGTGTGTTAGTAAACTATTGGCTCAAACTATTTACGTATTTTATTTGTTTCATTAAAATGATTTTACGTTTGTTATCGAAAAAACATTAGAAGATCGTAAAATATAAATAAACGTTTTTACGACTTATTTGTATTAACAGTAACGATTGCCCTCCATGGTTGAAACATTTTGTTGGTAATAATTGCAGAGATCTTGTTGATGACATGCGGATATCCTAATTCAGTGACAAATTCGATTAAATCTTCAGTAGTAGATGGAGAAGTGAATGGGTGAGCTGGGTCTACTGGTGTGATTTGAATAGCTTCCCGGAGTGTATCCGCAGTGAGTTCATACCACGTGTCATCAAGTTGACAGCTGTATACTGCAGTGATCTTGTCCCACTTGACCGTATCCCAGAATTGTTGAACGTAGATCGATGGGATTGTGGATCGTAATGTCAGAGCACCAAAGAAATTAGTGTTCTTTAGTATGTCCACAACAAGTTTGTAGGTAGGGTTGGGTTGGTTTCTGTCCACGTCAATAAAGCAGTTTCTTCTCCCAATTCCCACCCAGTTATCTCGAGGAAGAATTTGATCATCTGTACGTGTGCGAGGTGGGGGAGTAGTGGCTTGGTTAACCGATGCAGTGATATCAGCCATAGTTTATGTAATAAACACATCTACAGAGAAAGATATTTGCATAATTTGTTATGTTAGATGTTAATAACAAAATGGACACTAGGAGCATATGAGATTGAATACAAAATCATTGGAAATTCTAAGACTAGGTCAAAGAATAACAAGCACACAACAGGATATGGGACACCCCTGGGACTATGTCACATTGATCATTATCACAATATACACAAAACATTATTTTGTCAATTTGTGATGATCAAGTCAAATGTGATAAGTCTTAGGAGGTGAATTAGCAACATACATGTGACATATGGGATAAAACGCATAATACACCATTAGGGGACAAAACGCATACTGAACAATTGGATGGAATGGACAAGTCACATAACACACAACTCGCATAGTACATATCAAACCGCATAGGGACAAATCGCATAGCATACAAGTCGCACATGATAAACTGTACATGACAAACCGCACATAATAAACCACAATGTAACAAATCGCACTGGATCAAGACGTATCAGATCAAAACGCAATGAGTCAAGACGAAAAGGGTTAAATCACACAAGGTCAACTCGCATTACATTTATCAAACCGCATCAACCAAGTAGCATTGATAATAAATGGGCAAGGTGGGTCCTACTTTTCATAATAAAATAATCCTTTATTGACAAAACGCATGATTTGTGAAAATTAGGCAAACCGCATAATCTCAAATCGCACTGAGCTTATATTATTAAATCAAAACGCAGTCAAGTGTATCCTTTTCAACTCGCATTCAAGAATAATTCATCAAAACGCACCCAAGCACATTAATCATATCAAATCGCATACAGGCATCTACTATCAAATCACACATAAGAATCAACATACTTTCTAGCACAGTCATTTCCAAGACACATTCAAAAAGTAAACCATCCTAAGTTGCTATCAAGAACACTCAAACCAACAAAACGCATCTAAGAACATTTCTACCAAATTCGCAGTCAAGAACATATCTAACAAATCGCTGACATGAACATCTTCACGCAACCCAGAAACACAATCAATTATCACATAATCAATCCATAGGCAAAAATCAATCATCTAACACTTATAACAAGCGAATATTTTAGACACTATAACACAAACACAACTTAATAACTATAATTACACCATCTCAGATGCCATAGAAAGGTGCGAACAATAACAAAAATACTAATCAAACAGAATTTGGGACAAATGATTCATGGGGACAAGAATACTATCAATGACAAGAAAAACTAAATTAACACCTAAACCCAACCATCAATTTAGAGAGAATGACAGACCTAAAAGGCGAGTATGGGGATTTGAATGAAAATTCACACAAAAGCTGCAATTCAGATTAGAGATTAGAACTATGATCATATATAAGTCGTTGTTTAAATGAGATGAATCTTTTGATTCAATTCATACCTAGAGTGAGGACAGAAAGATCAAACCGCAACGAAGAGAAAGAATAAAGTATGTGTGTGTGTGTGATTTGACTGAGAGTTTGGACAATTTTGACCCGACAAATCGCATTCAAATTTATACCCAATCTCACAAGTATCAGTAAATGACATAAATGACCCTTCTCTTTGACAAAAATGTATTGTAACTCCTTTTCTTAGACAAATCCCTTTGAAAGCCTTATAATTTTGACAAAATGCACTCATAAAATATTATTATTACTTGACACATTTAGCCCTTTCATAATGTCACATCTCAAATTCACATAAGTATCATCTTTTGACAATTTTGGCCCTTTATCATGAAAAAATGCACTCTTGAATTCAAACAATATCATGCAAAAACCAATTAGTCCTTTTACTTTCTTAAGTGTGTATATTTGACATGATCTTTACAGGTTGTGCCCTACAAATCATTGCATAAACATATAGAGATACACAACTACACGGGAAAGCATGAAGACTATAATTACATGAATATCTAGGAAACAATTAGCAGATAGCAATCAATATCCTAAATATAACACATATCAGCTCATGAGACCAAATCAGATAAGATGCAAGATTGATACCCATCATGAATGAAAGCCGGGATAGAATTAAATAAGTTGAAACAGCTTAACACATAATCATAAATTTTTAACATTAACTCTCCCCCTCAATCAATGACTCGATTTTGAATAAGCATGAGTAGTCATTGATTGATTATGAAAAATTTATGCACCCATGGTTCCCATTGATTAAAAACATTAAAAATTTATGTAGGCATGTTTTGAAAAACACATATGAACTTCTGTTCGAGCTTCATCTAAAGACCCTTGTCATTATTGAATAACATTTCTAGGACTGCAGATGTTATCGATACCAGAAGACATGCCTTGAGAAAACAATATTTTTGGAATTTTCTGAATTTTTCAAATTTTTATGGGTTTTTGAAAATTTTATGTTTTTTATTTTCTTTTTGTTGGTTTTATATTTTTGTATTTTGCTTTTTCGAAAAAATATTTACAAAGAATAAGATATTTACACCGAGAAACAACTGTATAGAGTATACCAGAAATAGAAATACTCTTAAATGATGTGGGTTAAAGTACGAGTCATGAGCTGAGGTGATCAGGAATCATAGTACATGCTTATCAATTTTGACATGCTGGAGCTCCTGAAAGAGGAGGCTTCTTTTCCTTTGGAACCCTGACTATGAGTCTTTTCTTGATTGAGTTAAGCATTGTACCTGCAAAAGAATGAGGAATACATGTAATAACAACACAAGAAGATATGCATTTAAGTGGGTTAGCAGCAACAGTATCCAGATTTTTGGGAGTTTCACAATCAACCTTAGTGTTGCCATTGGTGGTTAGTATGCTGGTAGGAATCCATGTGAGTCCAACATTCTTAAACATTCTACCAGTTGGTATCCACTTAAGGCACGATCTAGGAGTGTTTGATTTCTTAGGCACAGTGGAAGATGTAACCTTTTTTCCTATTCCTCGTTTTTGAAGCTTTGTCATTAAATTTTTTCTTAGGAGAGGGGTTAGCATTCTGAGACTTTTTTAGTGCGCTAGAGGATCTTCTTGCATTCCTAGTCTTAGAAGATTGAGCTTTAGCCTGAGCATTATCTTTCATTTTATTGGGATTAGGTTGTGAAGTGACTGGTTTTGACAAAACATTGTTCACATCAACTTGCGAGGCAAGCCTTGTCAGGTTTTATTCTTTCAGATATGAATGCAGTAGGCTGCCTAACAACAGGCCGGTCTCTAATGGGATGAAAAACTGGCTTCCCCAAGGTTGATGGTTTTGTAAACTTACTGTTCACACTTTTCCCTATTATTTTTCTAAGCTCATTCTTTAAGGCAACTATCGCGAAACTCTTATCCTGAAGTTGAGCTTTGAGTTCATCAATTTGAGCTATCAAAGAGTTTGTTTGTTTCAATGACTTAGTTCTAGCTTCTTTGACCGAGTTACTTAGTTCTATGTGATGCCTTTTCAAAGTCTCATTTTCTTTCAGTAATTTGGCCACACACATTGCTAATTCATCATTTCTCGTTTTAATATCATCAATAGCATTAACATCAGTATTACTTGTAACCAAATTACTTTTCACTTGCATATCAGACATATGTTTCTTCAAATTGCAGATTGTCGAGTTTCTATCCTGAAGCTGAGCTTTTAAATCATTTATTTCAAAAAATTCACGAAATTCATGAAATTTCAGATTTTTGCATGGTTTCACAGTTTGAAAACTTTCTTCTTTTCTTTTTATTGCAATTGCAATTTCAAGTGAAATGCAATGTTTTTCAAATTTTGAGAATTTGTTTGAAAATTCATCAAAAGTTATCTTATCAACCATATCATTAGTTTTGAAACACTTTATCTCAGACTCAGCTTCAGTTACAGAACATTTATCTAGATCATGTTCTGTGATGTGATCAGTTTGCACAAGAATATAGTCAGATGCATCATTTTGGACAGTTACTAATACCTCAGCACCTGATGCAAGTTCATTCACCTTTCTGATTTCTACATCTACTTCTTGTGTGACAGGAGTTACTGAATAGCTGGTTGCATCATTCATTGTTGTCTCTGATATTCTGCATTCAACAACACCCGATCCTTTAACGGACACATTACCCGACTCATCACAACTATCTCTCGATTGCACCCGACATTCATTCACTTTGTCATCATTCTGTGTAACTTCCTCAATATACTTCTCAACATTATCCATGAGTTGGATTAATGTTTCTTTGAACAAATTTGCTTCCATCCCAGTGTGATTTTTGAAGCACATTTCAGTCATATGTCTATCAGAATCCGAAGTGTATTCACCATTGAGAAATGACCAAAATTGTCTGTGGATCACCTGAAGTGCAGCTTTAGAACTTGCTTCTTGAACCTTTTCTCTGTCAAGTTGTTGTTCTAATTGTTCCAAGTTCAAGAACAATGTGGCCGTGATCGATGATAATTCTTGACGGAAAAGTTTAATAACTGCTCGTTCTATTCCCATTGTATATTTTTCGTCAATTCGAAGTAACTTGAGGTGTGAATGAAGTTGTCGAAAAGGTTCAATGCAACTTTCCTTTTCCTTTGCAAGAGCATTTTGTAACTTTGACTGGTGCACTTCTCTCTCTTCAGAATCTAAACACAGAGATCTCACATCCTTATTGATTGATTTAATCATTTTTAACCGTTCAGTATAGCAAATATTCTCATGGTTATCTACAACATCATACAATTTGAGTACTTCCGGAATCACTGAATCAGGAGTGTAAGACATGATGTTGTTGTGAATTTGAACGTGTTATGATAAAAGTTGGATCGATTCAATGATTAGTGATTGTATGTTAAAAGGGATATTGGAATGATTGGATTAGGTGAATTATTTTTAAATTGTGATTTGATGACGTTTGAATCAGATTACAAGTCTCAATCCTTGACAAAATGCAACCCTTGACAAATCGCAGCTACACCAAATCGCAGTGTCAAAACACAAGATTACCAAACCACAACAATCAAATCGTAGGATTACCAAACCGCAGCTATCAAATCGCATGATTACCAAATCGCAGCTATCAAATCGCAGGATCACCAAACCGCAGCAATCAAATCGCAGGATTACAAACCGCAGTGTTTGACAAACTGCATGTCGCTTTCACCCGTAGAGTAGTTTTGTCCTTTCTCCTAACAAATCGCAGTTCGATAATATTAAAATAATCAAATCGCACCTAGCACAGATCAAATCGCAGCAGTAAGAGGACAAACCGCATCCAAGAACTTCATCCAAGAGACAAACCACATAGAATAAAAAATACCATTTTTCACCTAAAACCACCTAAATTTCACCCCTTTGAACGTTTTTGCTTTGTTTCTTTTGCACAACTTGATCCTAGAATGTTATAACTATCTTAAAAACACTTACTTTAACATAAAAAACATGAAAATAAAAGGAAGTCACTTATGAGTCCAAAAAACCTTCCAAAACCAACTTGTTGATCTAAAACCACCAAGATAAACGCACATACAACCTAGCTAATCAAACCATGTGCTCTGATACCAATTTTAAGATATTGGATATCATAACACCATAAATAAACTAGCTATGGATCGTATATAGTTCTAGAGAGAGAAAGAGAGAGAATGAGATGTTTGTAGAGAGAGAAACAAAAGGAAGGTTAGACTAACTTTGAACATCCAACCCTCTCCCTTGTGTGGAGAGGGGTATTTATACATATGACTACGCCCTCCTTCGGGTTGTGGATCAGGCATACAGTGGGTAAAGACACGTCCTTCTTCCACTGTGTTACTTATACTACTGTAAACTATCTAAATAACGTTATGTCTACGAGCTAACTAATGCTAGACTATAGTTGGGGTGATCGACACTTTAACATGGATTTTCTAAATCCCAACATTTTCGACTCGCCTGCGTTTAATTTTTTTCTACAAGATATGTTTAGGTGCATTAACTATATTTATATTGTAGTTACATGTAAAGCCACCTTGTTTCTATCCATGTGTACACATACGTGGTTATTTATCATATGTTGCGATATAGCATTTATGTTATGTAAATGTATTGAAAATAGTGATTTCATTTTTTTTTATCACCCGCTAGCACTTAGATTCTTTACATATGTCTTTATCGCATCTGACCTTACGACATGATAATACAAACAGATCTTCACTTATAGTTACTTTGTTAATTCCTTTCAGTAATGAATATTGAATAATCGGTAATGATGTTGTTAATAAACAAATTGCCAAACAATATTTAGAACAAATACACGCACTTTAAAATATGTAACCACCTGTACATTTTAGCTCATAATTAAACTATTTATTTTCACTTATTATTAGTTTTTTAATTTCAAGTGAATTTACTTTTACAAGTAATTAAATAAAATTTAATCGCTTAAGCTTGAATCGCAACCAACACTAGACTACGATCAGTCTAGGTGTTTCATACATTTTATTTTTCATTATAGTCATATTTTATATGAACTATTGCTATTTTACCATTTTAACGTAAACCTTGTACGTTATACGTTTTACGCATATTTAAATCTACGTTTCTAGATTTTAACAATGTTTACGCTCTCCGTTAAACTTATCACTCATTTAATATACTAAGATAGAGTATATTGATAAGTTTTAACATTTTTATAAGTTTTATAGTTTTACGTTATCCGGTTTTAAGTATCGTGATCAAATTATATCACTATATACCAAAACTTAACCTCTAAGCTAGCTAAATGTCACAAAAACAAATCACTATATGTGTTGTTCGGTTGTGATATCAAGATTTCATAATATGAAGACACATGTATTATTCCTTAGTAACAAAGTCATACATATCTAGATATTTTACAAAGTTATCGTCTAATTTGATAACTAAACTCATCCATCTTTCTTTCTTTTTCTCCTTGTAACTGAACCTCAATCATCACCATATATTATCATACTTTTGATTTCATACAACAACACATTAAAGTTAAAGGCTTTAGTGTTCTCTAAAGTAATCTTGTGTTTGTTTGATCATCCATTTGTTAAATTGGAAGATAACTAGGGTTTTTTTGGGAAGATTAGAAGGGTTATTGTTAGTGTTCTTAGGTTGATAACAAGGGATTGAAATGGTGGTTAAAAATAATTGGAAGCTACGGGTTTTTAATTGAAGCTTTAAGTTTAGAGTTCTAGTTCTTGTTTCTTGGTAATTTCTTCACAAGGATTGTAAGAAAACCCTTTATATTTTTGTTTCATTCCTGTAAATATTTACATATGATGTATTTTATATATTTTACATGCTTATTATACTTAATTATGCTTGGTATATTGGACTAAATCACTAAGAAACATCAAAAAGACTTGGTTTGCAAAACAGTTTCTGGACAGGGGGTATAAACGTAATTACTGCACAAAATCAGTGGACTGTGACACTTAGGTAAAGGTATAGGGAGATAGGTCTATGTCTTTCGGTCTTTTTGATGGGTATAACTGTAAAACCCTAAAATTCGTAAACGTGTATAATGACCATTGTACCCCTCAAAATTTATATTTATAAAATACGTAAACTATGTCAAGCTCATTAAACGTTTAAAGTAACTTACGTATTATCATCGAACTTTAATCCGCCTTATCCTCACATGTTTTACTTTTTGTATGGGCCGAAAGAAATGCATCACAATTTAACTTGAACCTAAAGCCCATTACATTGAAGTTGGAAAGTATATTATTTTCCTACCTTGTTTCTCCTATACTCGGCCAAACAAATGCTCCCCCATTTATCTCACTTATTCACATTTAAATCTCATTTAACTAACCTACATATTACGCACATAAAACCCTAAACCAAAAGTGGCGGCTACCATCTTTTCTTCCCCATTTTCATTCGACCACAAGAAGACGAGTAAAGAAGTTGATCGTGGGTTCCTGGTCCAAATGATTGGTTGCTGGTCGTGAGAGTTGCTAGGACGAAAAGGGTGTTAGCTTTGTTTCGTTTTGATCTTGTTCTTTTCCTCCTTTTCACGCCAAGGTAACAACACCATTTGGTCTCTTTTCATTCTTGTTTCATGAATCTGGTCACTTTATATCTCCTTCCATACGTATGATCATGTGCACATTATATGATAAAACAAGACTATATAAAATCAAGTAATAAGATTTGCATGTAATCATGATATGTATATGTATGATGAATAAAAGATGTACATGGATTTTTGAATCTGATGATATCACACGAAGTATACATGGTTGATTAATTCTTGTATCACACTAACACAAAGGGTCTCGTTAATATAGTTAGGGGTGGTTCGATGTGTTGTCCTTTGATTCGAGTGTGGGTTAAGTTTCGGTGGTGATTAGTTTCGAGGGTCGCGTTTGGTTCGGGTCCTATAGAGGTGTTCGTATGTGAGTAATTGTCTCGGGTTGGTTAGTATCGAGATGGGTGCGGGTATGTCCGGGTTTGGTTTGGTTGTGTCTCCTTAAATCTTGTGTTTGCGTCCGTGTTTTTGGTTTCCGTCAGCCATCATTTCCCGAAGGTAATTATTGAACTACAAATTACATACACTACATGTATATATGTTATGAAATTTTCTTATATCAGTACATATACTCAAGGTTATAGAAGGATCCGACGATGAAACGAATGCATGTTCAAATCATTTAATTTTCACTTATGAAGCGTAACAGATATGGTAGCAGTGTAGAGTGCATGAATTTGTAAATGTGTTGTACATGTTATCTCTCACACGCATACTTTTATTTCAAAAATAAGAGATTGTTAGCTTGGTCTTAAAGGGTAAAAGGGACATACTCGAGGGTGATCGCGGGATTAATAGGTGAGTCTTTTCGTATTCTGAAAGTGTGTCGGGATAGTTGAGTCGGGGGTAAATCATATCACGTGATTACTTTGTCGTAAATGTTAGCCATATGGTCCGCGAGCAAGGGTAAAATTGGCATGTCGAAATATAAAAATAAAAGAAAATGAACTACACGCATGCATGGTCTTAATATGATTACATGTTTAACATTTACTATTTTCACTTTCAACCCTCATTTTTAAGAATTGGTCACATGCAAACCTTGAACTATTATAAATTGACACATTATATCCTAGAGTATCAAAATAATAATATTGAGTTTTTAAGTTTAAAATACTTGTCACTAATAACCCCAAACTTTGATAAATTACACTTTAAAGCCTAAAATATGATAAGTTGTCATATTTAGCTCTAAAAATATTAATACGATTGATATAATCAATAAATCCGTTATGACTTAAATGAGCTAATAAGTATTTTACGAACCGTAATCCGTGTAGATTGGTTGAAGAAGCCGTGACGTTGTTTCTCCTGCGTTCTTTCCATTTGCTCTCATTTTATTTGCTAAGGTACAGATATTCTATCCCTTTTCAGTAGGGGTTTCTCATGACTTTCTGATTCCTCGACTTTATTTCGCTTATGATATTTCATTGCTATGATCCCTTTTGCTATTGATCCTCTGTTATTGAACCTTTGATATCGAACCCTTTGCTATTGACCATTGCTATACCATCGCTATTGAATATTTGCTTTGCTATAGACCCTTCTGTTATTGAACCACTATTATTGAACTTCCGTTATTGAACCCATTGCTACTAAACCTTTGCTACTGAATTGCTGCTATTGAATATGTGCTATTGAATCTGTGCTATTGAACCTTTGATATTGAACTATTGCTACTGAATCTTTGATATTGAACTATTGCTATGAACCTCTGAATTGTGAACCATTGATATTGAACCTTTAATTGTGAAGACTTATATATTGCTACACTTTGAACCTTTGTTTGACCCTTCAGATTGATACCCGAGCCATTAACTAGGCATGGGGGTTCCATGTCCGTGTCATTGATGCACCAATGGCATGACTCCAGTGTGGATGAGTGATGTTCCACACCGTCCCCATATTTGTATTGATAAATGCGCGCTTCAGATATATTGTATGGCCACTATTGTTTTGCAGGGGGCGTATGGATGCATCCTAGATTTGTATTGTATTGATATTGATATATTGTTTTGGTGATGTGGTGCGTGTGTGCAATACACCCCCTCACATTTTGGGAGCTAGCTACTCCATTGGTTACTGAGGTCTCCCCTCCTATTGGTTTGGTATTCCGAGGTCACCCCTCCGAATACAATGGTTACTATTGGATACTTGGCTGCTAATGCCACTATTGATTTTGGTTTGTTTTGTTGGCTCGGGATAGATTTCTGACAACCCTTACACTTTTGATATACCTATATTGTACCTTCTGAATTCCCCACTGCACCATATTCTGAATTGACTGTCCTTTACTCAATACCCTTATATGACTCACTCTACTACCAAGATATATATGTTCCATTGCTTTGATCTGTTACACTCTCATTCCGTTACTTCAGACTATCGTTCCATTCACGTACCGGGTTATTATATGTTTATTGGATTTGATTATGATATTCGTGCTTTATATGACCACTGATTACTCTGTATGATATGTATGTATGCGATATAAGATTTACCTGTTGTCATCTGATGATATGCTATCTTACTGTTATGTGATCCTTTTGACTTGTCTGGCAACCATGCTTGTGTGCAATCGATTGTTGATCTGTTTATCTTTTGTACCTCGTTCGATTTAATCTCGTGGACTATGACTATTCGCGGTATCCTTATATGCTTGTTGTTGACTTGCCATGTTTGCATTTCTGTTTATGCTACGTTTTGATTGGGTGAATGGTTCAATTTGTGACGTCTAGATTGTTAATTCGTTTAGTTGCTCTGCTATGTCTTTAATACATTTAATTAGAGTGCTCATACTGTATTCCCACTTGTTACGTGTGACGGCCATGTTTTGACTGCTGTTATGATACTGGTTATGTTTTCGACTAAGGGTTTGACCTATGTGAATTGCCATGCTCACTGATTAATTAATTGCTTCTGCTTTCTTGTAGATATCTGTTTAGCTTATGTGTCTTCAGATTTTCCTGAATTGATTGTATGACATATATGTTGTGTGGATGCTACGCCTGCTATGTTTGTTTATGTTTCAGTTCTTGTACGTCTGGTTTGTACGTGCTCGTTTATATGTCATCGATGCTTTGCTTTGCTTCGTTCTTCTTGTTATCTGTTCGTTTTGGATATCTGTATAATTGTGTTCTACAGGATCCTCATTGACTCATTGTTCTCATTTCGCTGCAACTTTGTTATCCGTTTCCTTTGTTTCATTTCGCATTTCAAATTTTATTTAGCTTTCGTTTTGTTATATCTGTTCACTGGGCTTTTTAAGCTCAGCCGCATTTCTTTTCCTGCGGCAGGTGTTAGGTTTGAAGATGGGCTTTGATGGGCTGAGAGTTGGATTATTTGAGTGAACCAACCCTAGATACCTTATTATTTGGATTTATTTTGTTGGGATATTGTTGGAGATTTCATTTTATTTTAGATGTTTCGGATTTTGTAATTTCCCTTGTAAATCTTTTGTTATTATGACTTGGTACTTTATCCTTTACGGCTTTCGCTTGTAAAAATTTTATTTGTATGTTCTGATATGACACCAGAATGTGACACTTCTACCCTTGTCGGGTTGGGGTGTTACAATTATGGTATCAGAGCTCCAGGTTTCGTCTTGTTGACCTTAGGATTGACCTGTGAGGACTGGGTAGACAATAGGCTTCCGTCTGTTCTGATCTTCTCCGATTATTTTGATTGTCGTTCAGATTTGATTTTTGATATTCATTGTCTTCACTGGTTTGGCCTCCTTCTCTTTGCATTTGATTTTGTTTATTTTGTTTTCGCACATCCGTTTGTCAATCGTTAGATGGAGACTACCCGTGGAGCCGAAGACGATGGTGCCGAACCTGCGTTGCTGCAACAGTCTCTCAGCTGGAGAGGTTCGTGAAGCAGAAGCCACAACCGGTCGTGATGCTGCCGGAGACGTCAGGATGCTGTTGGAGGGAGCTGGACGGATCAACCAAAGGTGCAAAGACGCAGACAAGATTCAACCGGTGGCTGATAAGGTTCACCTACTTCATATGATTGAGCGCGACCTGTGTTACTCCGATTTGTTTGTCATGCGTTTGTGGCAGTTTGATATTTTGCTATGTGATTTTGATCAGCATTGCTCTTCTTTGATTTGTTCAGAACTCGGTTTGAATCGTGAAGTTTTATCATTTAGCATTTTGGTGATATCTCAGTTTTGTTTTGAATTGTCAGTAATGAGTCACGAGGAACTGTTTTTAGCACGTTGTTGGCCTTCTCTCTTTTGTCGTATGATAAGTTGACTTGATGTTTTATATGTTGCATGTATGTGTATCTGGTCTGCTTTGGTATGTTGCTTGCTGCTGTATGTTATCTGTTTTGATGTGATATTGGTTATGTGGTTTGTCATGACCCGGGACAGAATATGATGACAATAAGGACTTGTTATGTGATGCAAGTATTATGACGCCTGATCAACGTGATAATACCGAGATCATATAATTTGAACTTATCGAAATCATACTACGTCTTGGGAAATTCCTGGGGTTGGTACGTGAATGGACTAGGGCTTATACCTATTACTTGTCACTCCTCTTGTTCGTTTGGAATTCTGTACCTCTTTGCGAGATTCTCGCCGACATCTGTTATGTATAAGTTTTGTACGCTTGGGACCCGAAATTGTTATGATTATGCGAACTTATGGAGTACTGCGTCTGCCTTAAACTCGTACGTCTCTCTGTACCTCTGCGACTTCAATTTTCGAGGACGAAAATTTTCTTTTAGAGGGGAAGAGTTGTAAAACCCTAAAATTCGTAAACGTGTATAATGACCATTGTACCCCTCAAAATTTATATTTATAAAATACGTAAACTATGTCAAGCTCATTAAACGTTTAAAGTAACTTACGTATTATCATCGAACTTTAATCCGCCTTATCCTCACATGTTTTACTTTTTGTATGGGCCGAAAGAAATGCATCACAATTTAACTTGAACCTAAAGCCCATTACATTGAAGTTGGAAAGTATATTATTTTCCTACCTTGTTTCTCCTATACTCGGCCAAACAAATGCTCCCCCATTTATCTCACTTATTCACATTTAAATCTCATTTAACTAACCTACATATTACGCACATAAAACCCTAAACCAAAAGTGGCGGCTACCATCTTTTCTTCCCCATTTTCATTCGACCACAAGAAGACGAGTAAAGAAGTTGATCGTGGGTTCCTGGTCCAAATGATTGGTTGCTGGTCGTGAGAGTTGCTAGGACGAAAAGGGTGTTAGCTTTGTTTCGTTTTGATCTTGTTCTTTTCCTCCTTTTCACGCCAAGGTAACAACACCATTTGGTCTCTTTTCATTCTTGTTTCATGAATCTGGTCACTTTATATCTCCTTCCATACGTATGATCATGTGCACATTATATGATAAAACAAGACTATATAAAATCAAGTAATAAGATTTGCATGTAATCATGATATGTATATGTATGATGAATAAAAGATGTACATGGATTTTTGAATCTGATGATATCACACGAAGTATACATGGTTGATTAATTCTTGTATCACACTAACACAAAGGGTCTCGTTAATATAGTTAGGGGTGGTTCGATGTGTTGTCCTTTGATTCGAGTGTGGGTTAAGTTTCGGTGGTGATTAGTTTCGAGGGTCGCGTTTGGTTCGGGTCCTATAGAGGTGTTCGTATGTGAGTAATTGTCTCGGGTTGGTTAGTATCGAGATGGGTGCGGGTATGTCCGGGTTTGGTTTGGTTGTGTCTCCTTAAATCTTGTGTTTGCGTCCGTGTTTTTGGTTTCCGTCAGCCATCATTTCCCGAAGGTAATTATTGAACTACAAATTACATACACTACATGTATATATGTTATGAAATTTTCTTATATCAGTACATATACTCAAGGTTATAGAAGGATCCGACGATGAAACGAATGCATGTTCAAATCATTTAATTTTCACTTATGAAGCGTAACAGATATGGTAGCAGTGTAGAGTGCATGAATTTGTAAATGTGTTGTACATGTTATCTCTCACACGCATACTTTTATTTCAAAAATAAGAGATTGTTAGCTTGGTCTTAAAGGGTAAAAGGGACATACTCGAGGGTGATCGCGGGATTAATAGGTGAGTCTTTTCGTATTCTGAAAGTGTGTCGGGATAGTTGAGTCGGGGGTAAATCATATCACGTGATTACTTTGTCGTAAATGTTAGCCATATGGTCCGCGAGCAAGGGTAAAATTGGCATGTCGAAATATAAAAATAAAAGAAAATGAACTACACGCATGCATGGTCTTAATATGATTACATGTTTAACATTTACTATTTTCACTTTCAACCCTCATTTTTAAGAATTGGTCACATGCAAACCTTGAACTATTATAAATTGACACATTATATCCTAGAGTATCAAAATAATAATATTGAGTTTTTAAGTTTAAAATACTTGTCACTAATAACCCCAAACTTTGATAAATTACACTTTAAAGCCTAAAATATGATAAGTTGTCATATTTAGCTCTAAAAATATTAATACGATTGATATAATCAATAAATCCGTTATGACTTAAATGAGCTAATAAGTATTTTACGAACCGTAATCCGTGTAGATTGGTTGAAGAAGCCGTGACGTTGTTTCTCCTGCGTTCTTTCCATTTGCTCTCATTTTATTTGCTAAGGTACAGATATTCTATCCCTTTTCAGTAGGGGTTTCTCATGACTTTCTGATTCCTCGACTTTATTTCGCTTATGATATTTCATTGCTATGATCCCTTTTGCTATTGATCCTCTGTTATTGAACCTTTGATATCGAACCCTTTGCTATTGACCATTGCTATACCATCGCTATTGAATATTTGCTTTGCTATAGACCCTTCTGTTATTGAACCACTATTATTGAACTTCCGTTATTGAACCCATTGCTACTAAACCTTTGCTACTGAATTGCTGCTATTGAATATGTGCTATTGAATCTGTGCTATTGAACCTTTGATATTGAACTATTGCTACTGAATCTTTGATATTGAACTATTGCTATGAACCTCTGAATTGTGAACCATTGATATTGAACCTTTAATTGTGAAGACTTATATATTGCTACACTTTGAACCTTTGTTTGACCCTTCAGATTGATACCCGAGCCATTAACTAGGCATGGGGGTTCCATGTCCGTGTCATTGATGCACCAATGGCATGACTCCAGTGTGGATGAGTGATGTTCCACACCGTCCCCATATTTGTATTGATAAATGCGCGCTTCAGATATATTGTATGGCCACTATTGTTTTGCAGGGGGCGTATGGATGCATCCTAGATTTGTATTGTATTGATATTGATATATTGTTTTGGTGATGTGGTGCGTGTGTGCAATACACCCCCTCACATTTTGGGAGCTAGCTACTCCATTGGTTACTGAGGTCTCCCTTCCTATTGGTTTGGTATTCCGAGGTCACCCCTCCGAATACAATGGTTACTATTGGATACTTGGCTGCTAATGCCACTATTGATTTTGGTTTGTTTTGTTGGCTCGGGATAGATTTCTGACAACCCTTACACTTTTGATATACCTATATTGTACCTTGTGAATTCCCCACTGCACCATATTCTGAATTGACTGTCCTTTACTCAATACCCTTATATGACTCACTCTACTACCAAGATATATATGTTCCATTGCTTTGATCTGTTACACTCTCATTCCGTTACTTCAGACTATCGTTCCATTCACGTACCGGGTTATTATATGTTTATTGGATTTGATTATGATATTCGTGCTTTATATGACCACTGATTACTCTGTATGATATGTATGTATGCGATATAAGATTTACCTGTTGTCATCTGATGATATGCTATCTTACTGTTATGTGATCCTTTTGACTTGTCTGGCAACCATGCTTGTGTGCAATCGATTGTTGATCTGTTTATCTTTTGTACCTCGTTCGATTTAATCTCGTGGACTATGACTATTCGTGGTATCCTTATATGCTTGTTGTTGACTTGCCATGTTTGCATTTCTGTTTATGCTACGTTTTGATTGGGTGAATGGTTCAATTTGTGACGTCTAGATTGTTAATTCGTTTAGTTGCTCTGCTATGTCTTTAATACATTTAATTAGAGTGCTCATACTGTATTCCCACTTGTTACGTGTGACGGCCATGTTTTGACTGCTGTTATGATACTGGTTATGTTTTCGACTAAGGGTTTGACCTGTGTGAATTGCCATGCTCACTGATTAATTAATTGCTTCTGCTTTCTTGTAGATATCTGTTTAGCTTATGTGTCTTCAGATTTTCCTGAATTGATTGTATGACATATATGTTGTGTGGATGCTACGCCTGCTATGTTTGTTTATGTTTCAGTTCTTGTACGTCTGGTTTGTACGTGCTCGTTTATATGTCATCGATGCTTTGCTTTGCTTCGTTCTTCTTGTTATCTGTTCGTTTTGGATATCTGTATAATTGTGTTCTACAGGATCCTCATTGACTCATTGTTCTCATTTCGCTGCAACTTTGTTATCCGTTTCCTTTGTTTCATTTCGCATTTCAGATTTTATTTAGCTTTCGTTTTGTTATATCTGTTCACTGGGCTTTTTAAGCTCAGCCGCATTTCTTTTCCTGCGGCAGGTGTTAGGTTTGAAGATGGGCTTTGATGGGCTGAGAGTTGGATTATTTGAGTGAACCAACCCTAGATACCTTATTATTTGGATTTATTTTGTTGGGATATTGTTGGAGATTTCATTTTATTTTAGATGTTTCGGATTTTGTAATTTCCCTTGTAAATCTTTTGTTATTATGACTTGGTACTTTATCCTTTACGGCTTTCGCTTGTAAAAATTTTATTTGTATGTTCTGATATGACACCAGAATGTGACACTTCTACCCTTGTCGGGTTGGGGTGTTACAATAACACCTAATAACGATACCCGATGATTAAAATAAAACTCATTTAGCGAGAAGTGTCAAAATCTGGGTAATAGTTTTGAAACAGGTAAAACTCATAAAATTTGCATATAACCACCTGTTTTTCTAAAAATAAAAGTTGTAGCTAACACATAAACTTAAACGTATCCAAAAATCTCACGTCAAACAGGGTTGTAGAACTCAACCTATCGCGAAAACCGTGAGAAAGTTAGATGCTGGTTGAAATCAGCTTGTTTATATAAGGATAAATTGGTAATTTCACTTTAGTTAAGTAACTTTTGAGATTGTAGAACCTACAAATCTGTAAATTTATTCAAAAAACATTCCAACGACGTAAGGACCAAAACATAACCCTTTACGGTTTAGAAATAACGTGTAAATTAAGACGTGAAAACTAAAATAAATAAAAACTCTAAACGTGACGTTTAGTATTACTTGACCACTTTTTCTTACAAGCCCAAGTGGTAGGATCGGATCCACTATTGAAAAATGGACTCGGTTACTCTGTCGTAGACTAATTGATCCCGAAATGACAAATTCAGACTTATGGACACATAAAAATGACATGAAACTCATTTACCGAATAACTTGTAAATTATAACCCGTAACTAATTTTAAAGTGTCAAAACTAAACTTAAACTCTTGTTTTACTTTACAAACGTTAGGTACCCAAGTATAATTAATGTAATAACTATATAAAGCTTGTTTATATAGTTACAATGTCAATTTACAACCTAAGACGCAACGTATACTTTTAGGCTGCTCGTAGGACTTTCTCGGCTCACTCCTCACTTTATTTGCACATCGTTTATCACTTTTATCACGGTGAGTTCCTAGCTCCTATCTTACTCGTTTCAATATTTATTTTGAACTACTTTGGGGTGAGATACATGCTACAACTTTTATAACGATCACAATTATTTGAAAACTGTATTCTGAACTGAATGTTTTATTTTCACTAAGTAACACTATTGTCACACTTAAGTCCCTACACCATGAGCCATTAATCACTTAAGAGTGAGTGTGAATATTGTGCATAGGCCTATTGGGATTGACGCATCCCGTTTGTGCTGACCCATTTAATGCAATCAAACGCACTATATTTGAGAACACTAGGTATAATGGCAAATTACCTACCAGTGCCACTATTGCAACGATTATATCAATTTCTATTGGTACGAGGTTAATGATTTGGTTGTCATGAGTTTAGTGCAATAATAACAGCTTTTGAACTATGGGTGTATAACAACGTAACCCACGATATATATTAAACACGAAAATCTTGTAATCAAGTGTTTTACTATTTGAAACCTATGAATTCTCTCAATCTTTGTGTTGACTTTTTAGCATGTTATATCTCAGGTTCTTATGGTATTAGCTAGCATGTGAAGGCGCACGAATATTTTGAAAACAATGCATCATTATCATTCGATAAAACTTTTAAACGTACATGTCTATTACTTATAACTTGTTGGGACTGTTAATACAAATAAACCGTAAAAACGTTTATTAATATTTTGCGATCTCTTTATGTTTTGTTGATAACAAATATAATGTTATCTTAAGTACAATTATAAGGATACATGTTATTTTTGTAAAGCATTTACATAGAGCCATTTAAATACAAATTGTTGTAATAGTTTATTAGGATGGGTAAAAATCACAACCCATGGATCATATCCATAACCCATGGTATTGACCCATACCCACTTGACTAGATACATTATACTTATTAGATACATTGTATCTAAAAGAATACCCATGGACCAACCCATAACCCATGACCCATAACCAAAAAACCCATGGGCAAAGAGGAGCGTCCCACAGATCCCTAGGAATACACTAGACGAATCCCTTGTGGGAGGGATCCGTGGGATCCGGGGAACAGTGGCAAGTTTTGCCTATAAATAGAGAGCCATTTATTCATTCTAACTCACCCCTCTTCTTACTAATTCTCTCATATACTCTCATTCTCTTCTAACAAAAGATCACTTGATCTTGAGAGTTGCTCTTCTTTCTTTCTTTAGTTATTCTCATATAGGTCCTTCTCTAAGGCGAGATCACGAGCACTCTACAAGTCATCCAAGCAAGGGGTCCTTGATTGATTTGTTCCTCAACAAGATTTCTGTAGCAAAGATCTTGTATTTGATATTTCACATATTTGTTGTGTAATAGTCGTGTTGGTTTGGTCCACCGTGTTACGGACTCGGTATTTAGATTTGTACCGGAAAAAGGTGTAAGCAACGTTGTGAAGGCTTCTCCGCCAAGTTGAAGGAGTTTGTTGACATAGTGCTTGAACTCTCGAGTAGGTGACTGATAAGGTTTTAAAAGGTACCATTTTGAGGGGTCGTTTAAGTCCTTATTTGATCACTTTTGTATCCGTTATTGCTTAATATCGTTCCTTTTCACTTTTTAGGTCTCTTGAAGGCAAAATGCTGGAATGGCACTTATTTGGACGAAAAGGCGCGAATATATGAAGAAAATGGCCAAAGTCAAAATGAAGACACTCACAGTTGCTGAAATTAGAAGGCGACGGCGTCAGGTGCTAATGGCGACGCCGTCCGAGGATTTTTGCGACGATTCAGAACTCAAAACTCGTATTTTCAAGTGACGACGTCTAGTTGTGAAAGAGTAGGCCGTAGCTACTCAGACGGCCTAGATGCAATCCAGACGACGTCAGAAGCTGAAGAGGACGGCGTCACGGACATAAGGTGACGCTGTCGCAAGGTTAACGTGGCCAAGACGAAACCCTAATGACGGCGACACGACGGCGTCACGAAACATAAGGTGACGCCGTCGCATATGTAATCTTATATATAGAATCTGAATTTTTCAGTCTTTTGTAGAGAGTCTTTTGGAGTGAAAACCTAAAACCGAACCTAAGGTGTCTTGTACAGTATTTTTGGGTTTTTAACCCTATCTTACATCAAGATAAGTCTTTACTTCATTAATTCAATTATGTCTTTGATTATTTGTGTGTATGCTTGCATGTTCTCCATGTCCGGCTAATTTATTTGTGTGTTTGCTTAGGAAGTATGAAACTTAATTATTGAATATTGATTGGTTGTTTCTTATCTTAGTTGATTAATGATCTAGTAATGCGATAGGTCATTCGTTGTGTACTTAATGCTTGATTCATCTTTGTGAACCTTAGAATATAATTACCTGAGTAGTTGTAGGCTAAACCATCCAAAAAGTGCCTTAGAGTAAGAGTTTATCATCCCTAGTGGGTTTGTAGACGAGACCCTTTGGTAAGTTCAAAGAGTTAGGGAGAAACGCATACCCTACAACTTTAGACACACAACGCAACTAAGAATAAGACGTGACAACTCAACCATCAATAGGAGATAATTAAGGAGTAATACAACCTAAGTAAACACATCTTTAAACTATCATACGAGCACACATTAATTAGACATAGACTCCCACAACCTTAGTTTAGATAATTAGATAATAGTAGAGTAATCGGTAGAAATACCAACCCCCCAAATCCATTACCCGAGATTCGTACTTTTCCATTTCATAAAATATAAAAATACAAAAATAATCTTCCTCAACCTTAACCTTAGCGTAGTAACTCCTTACTAGCATTCCTATTCCCTTTGATGAGTGTGTAAATACTCATCATTTTTGGTTAAATCTGAACTGCAAAACGTTTAAAAATGCTCAGAAATGCATCAAAATACTGAAAATATCCCAAAATTGCATTTTATATGTTTCAGATGCAAAATGTTTAAAATCAGATGAAAAATGAGCTAAGTTTGCAAAATTGGCAGTTTCAGTCCCCCAAGTTTCCAAAATTGTCAGAAATAGTCCCTGAGCACTTAATTTCAAAAGAAAAGTCACCAAAGGTCCTTTTAAAATCATAACTTGTCAAAATTAGTCCTTTGGTGAAAAATATCAAAAGTTTTGAGAAATTACAAAATTGGTCCTTCAAGTTTAAAATTTGGCAAAATTAGTCCTTGGAATTTTGAAAATGTCAAGTTTGGTACTTGTATTATTGAAACTTGTCACTTTTGGTCCCTTGGAATAACTTTGCATAAATGGCAGCCTTGGTCCCTTGATTTTCAGAAATTACACAATAGGTCCTTGGTTATTAATACCCTTTAAACCATTTTGGACCCTATCATAACCCTTTGGACCCTGCCATTACTTATGACCCCCTGCCATTTTGGACCCTTCCCTTTATAATATTAATACCACGGTCAAATGAGGTCAAACCCCTCACGGGTTTCCCTCCATCATCACCCCTAAACCTGCAACTTCTGCCCATTTCCCATCATCACCACCTCACCCTTATCACTCCAAACACACAAAGCCAAGATGCATTCAATGCATCTTCAACCTAACACTCAACCTCCCTCCAGCTGTTAAAAACATTTTGGCGCCAAATTTCATCCAATGGCCAAAATCTATTTTAACCATCCAATGGTCCATATTACTGCTGGGATATGTTCAGAGAAGAGAGAGAATAAGTTTGGAGTATAAAAGGAAGCAAGAGGAAGAGAAGAAGTAGTATAATTTAGTTTTAAAATTCCAATTATGTCGTTTTTAATATTAAGGATTTAGTTAAGTGTAAAAATCTGTAATATTTTGTTTCTATGTATCAAACTAAGGTTATTGTATCATTATAAACTATTTCCAAGTATCAATTCAAGTTGTGTTAAGATTTCAAGTTTCAAGCTCACTGTTGCAATTTTCCATTTTAAATTCTCATACCCAAGCTTCAAATAGCTTATTTCTCAGTTCCAATAAGCTTATACAAGCTTCTCATAGCTTTTTATAAGCTTATATTTAAGTTTCAAGTCACTTTGGATATTGGTCAATGAAAGTCAAACTGGGGCAAAAATTGAGAAGGAAATGGATATGGGTGATGCAGTGCTGGATTTGGGTTGAATTTGAGATGTTTTATGGGTTAGAATAGGATAGTGGTACTTGTGTTCTGTGTTTGATTGATATCAAGCCATTGTGGCTAAGGACCATTTGTAAGTTATTCTCAAGTTCTTGCATAATCTTTGTTTGTAGTCATTAATAGTTTTTATCTGTTAATTAGGTTGTATTAAGGTTAGTTAAACTCATTTTGATCAGTATCATTAGCTAGTTAAGTAGTTGGTCTCATTAAATTTGCAAATCAGTTGTTAAAGGTGTGTTTGGATTTGCTACTTAAACTGTATTTGAGGTTAGTTCAGTTGTTGATACTTGTTGTTCTAGGCTGGTTTAGTCCATATATACTCATATCTGTCATAAACTTGTGCCTGCAAACCACAAAAGACAAAATGCATTTGAATCTGTCCTAAAAGCTTAACTGTTTGGATTTTGCAAAACCAAAAGCTTGTTTTGTGTTTAAAATTCTTAGACATTGCTTGCATTGTGTTTGTTTTATCATATTACATTAACATCAGTCCTCAAATTGGATTCAAAGATCAAATAAGTCAACTTTGCAAAATTGTATCAAAAGTCAAAAAACTGAAAAAGTAGTTTTGAGCCTATCTAAGAGGTTAAGGATAGTTATAACCTGTTGCTTTTGGGTATTCTTAGCATATTATAGCTTTTGTGTTGCTGTGGTGGTCTTTGCTTTCCTTTTGGCTTTTCTCAAGTGCTTATTTATAAGCAGTTTTCATAGCAGTTTCATTTTCTTGCACACAACACCCTGTTTTTCTATTTTTCCTAGATTCTCTATATTATTTTAGACTTATCTTGAATTTTTCAGATTTTTCTAGGTCAGTTTGGTATTTTTCTTGATTTAAATCAGTTTTTAGGCCTTTTTAATTAACATTTAATACAATTAATTCAGAAAAGTTTCAAAAAAATAATTTTTCATTTTTCCTAAGTTAAGATAAATATAAAAAGTCAAAAAAATATTTTTCTAGATTTTTCTTAGTTAAATTTGTATTTTTAAGCAATTTAAGTAGTTTTAAATAGTTTTTAATTCATAGAAAATAGAAAAATAATCAGAAAAATACAAAAATAGATTTGAAAATTCTCTTTTGTTATTTTAGATTTTTCCAAGTCAAAATTTTATTTTTCTAGCTTTATTTCATATTTTCTTGTATTTTAGGCTATTATTTAATAGTTAAAATTAGTTTTTAATTAATAATAATTAGATAAATAGTTATAAAAATAATTTTCTTTTTCTAAAAATTTTATTTTATCATTAGGTTTGTAAAAATGTCATTTTCATATTTTTAGGATTAATACTGCTTTAGTTTCACATTTTCTTTTGTACGTCGCGTAGTTTTAAATTCAAGTTTTATAAAAACATAAAATCAAAATCATCATTTTGCAAATAGTGATAGCGTTTATTTAATATTTTTTATCTTTTTAATTTCCTTTAATTTGCATTTAAGCCCCTTTAGTTTATATACTTTTTCTATAGTTATAATAATTCAAAACTCTTTTTCCGTTCAAATCTCTCGATCACTATACGTTTGGTGATTCATCGCATAGCTCGCTGGGACATAACGACCCGGGGAAACACTATACTCTCCTGATCTTCATTGCATTTGTTTCCAGACTGTTTTAAGTTTCTTACGGTCGGCCATTCACAAGTGGCCGGCTTGAGTGAGAAAACTTGACGGTTTGGCACGAATCACCCCTAGAGAACGATATCAATACCCGTGGCTTACCCTAATTACTACACTATAACGATTAGGTTCACTGCCTAGGGTGTTATAAAACTTGCTCGAAGAAAAGGAAGTTTCCTTGACCCCGAACGACGCGTGTAGCGTTTTCAAGTTTTTGGCGCCGCTGCCGGGGAATAGAATAGCTAGTTAGTAGTCCACCTCGTTTAGGTTCTTTGCTTGATTCCTATCAAGTAAAATTTTTCTCATTTTTTAGCTTTCTCTTAGTCTATCCCCCTTCTTCGTGACCTTTGTTCGTAACCTCATCACTTTTCATCATGGAAGGTGATAACCAACCACCACTTGATAACCCAACACAAAAAAATTCAATGTCACTCAAAACCCAACCCAATAACCAACACAACCGTCGAAGCCGCTATGTGTGTAGAAACACCGACCTTCAGGATTTGCAGAAAATATTCGATAGTACAATTAGGGAAGCTGTTGAGAAAGTAGTCAGCGCTGCTATAGTTAGCTCTATGATTAGCAGTAATTCGGAAAATGGCATGATAAACAACAACGTGGATGTGGAAAATAGTGCTTACTTCAATCTTTACCCCACTAAGGAAGAGATTGCGTACCATCAATACATAATCGATAATCCACGATCACCTGTCATTAGGATATGCCCAAAGATTAGGAGGGGAAATCCCTGGAACTTAAAAATCCCTTGTATGATCGGATATAGGAGTGTCGACCACGCTTACATAGATACGGAATCCCCCATCAATGTAATGTCATCTGCTGTCTACAATGACATTATGAATGAGCGACTCAATATTAGGAGAGACCCTAAGTATCCGGGAGGATTTTGCAACTTTGTGGGAAGAGTCAAGGACGTGCATGTCTTTATAGGAAATTTCACCTACCTAGTTGATTTTATGGTCCTAGAAGATGTAGGATGCGTCATTGACTATAGCTTATCCCAAGTAGTGCTAGGGAAACCGTTTGTTGAAACATCTAGAATGAGCCATAACAAGCATGATGGAACGGTTAGGTTCAAGGAAGGAACCGATGAGATCACCTATAGGATGCCTTGGAAAACAACTGAGTATGGGCACTTGTCCATTTATGATCGAGACAACATCAAAGCTTTTGAGGACAAAAGTAAGGAAGATGTTGAAAAAGGTTATAAATTCATGTGGGAAAGAAGGAGGCATTATTATAAGGATTGCTTGACTTTAGGGCCTAGGTATAGAGTCGATGAAGATTTTGTCAACATGATAGAATTCTCATTGAGAATGCGTGAGGAAACGTAGGAGCACGACTATGAGTCTAGCTACAAGACTCTTAAATAAAGAAAAGCGCTTCGTGGGAGGCAACCCATGCTTAATTGTTTCCTTGTTAGTGTCATATATCTTTTATTAATTGTTTATCATCATGTTTAAATTTGTAAAAATGCTTTATTTTGGTTTTTAACCTCGTCTTAATTGCATATAAAGGTATTTTACATAAGGGATAAGTGTAGGGAGGATTACACACGTTTTCAAAAGAAACGTAAACATGAGAATAACAATTAACTAAAAGATATCTATGTTTGTTTGTTCGAGTCAAATGCTTGTATCGAGTCATAATGGATGTTTTGCAGAAATTTTTCCAGATTCTAAAGATGTAAATTTTCCAGAAAATCGCAGACCAGTTTTTGTCAGGATAACCTGACGGCGTCAGGATTGCAACCTGACGGCGTCAGGAAGGAGTAAAAACATCAGAATTCTTTTTTCTCGTTTTCTGAGCTACTTATAAATTTTTGGAATTTTCCAGGTCTTAATTTTCTTAGAAATTCTGTAAACATCCATTCCACGAGCATTATATCCTAGTTTAAATCGAGTCTTATATATATTATTACCGCCGATTTTACGCGAAGGTTTCGTTTGTTTTCTTCAAGTGTGCAGGTTTAGTTTGTCAAGAAGAAATTACATAAGATTGGAAGGAGCTTTTCACGCAATAATTCTTCTTGAAAAGGATTTAACCACCACTTTACACGGATCCTACCGAGCTAATCAGGGGAGTATTAGTTTCTTTCGTTTTTAATTACCTTCTTTTATCATAACTTTGATACTTTCGGGGAACATTGGGGACAATGTTCAGTTTAAGTGTAGGGAGGGAAAATAAAACGGGAACTTTGAAACTATGCTTATCCTTGACTATTTGCTTTGTCCAAATGTGATTGTGTAATAAACCATGAGAAAATGTCGGTTAGGGTAATTTTGGCACCAAATTTAAAATTTTTTATGACATATAGGAGTGGGCCATTAGTCTTAACAAAAGCGTCTCATGGATAGGAAGTTGCATGACTAGCACAAAAACCCTTTACCACCCAAATTCCACCAAAATGTGAGGATCGCCCTTAGATTAGTAGGAATTAAAGCATTCATCTTCAATGCTTAGAGTGTGAACCGGTAGTATATTAGATTCTAGAACTTGTTTTGTGATGCATTCCGAGATCGCAAGTGAGGCTACACTTGTGTAGTTAGGAATAACTAAATGATAATAGGCATTAGGATAACCCTTGTTTGATACCCGTAATATAATTACTTCTTCCATATCGGTTGAGTAATTCCCCCACACCCTTTGCGTTGTACTCATCTTTAGTACACGATACCCCTAGTTAACCCCCCAGAGCCTATCCTTTTCGCGGTTCTCGTGATGTTTCGGTTTTTCCGGAATATCAATGAAGAGCATTGTTTACACCCCACCCCCAAATATATACCCAAATCGCCTTAGCCTACCCCTTATGCACTCACTTTTAGTGCAAATGTTTGTTATCACCCCAAACCCTTAGTTCAATTATCTAGTTGCTTGCATAAGTTGCTAAGTCGAGTCATATCCTTTGTATACAGTTTTGGGACGATTGGGATTCATGGGAAAAGTTAAAGTTTATGAAATGACGGGAAGGGAACGTTAAAAATTCAAATTCCCTTTGTTTACATAATAATGTACCCCAAGTGTTTTGATCTTTTCAATTCGGGTCAAATTAGTGTTAGAGTAATAAAAACTCAAGTGTAGGGATATGCCTGTAAATCCCTAGTATTTTGATGTTATCGTAGAGGATGGTAGAGTAAAAGTGTATGAAAAAAAAAAAAATAATAAAAAATTGAAAAAAAAAATTAGAAAAAGAAAAAGAGAAAAAAAAATAGAGTGAAAAAAAAAAAAAAAAAAACCATACGGGCTACAATCCTACATCTATCTTTGAATTTATGTTTGTCTATTTCAGTTATCTAGAGTTTAGAGTGTCGAGTCTTGGCTTAGCAACGCCATTCTTCATATGCATTTAACATAGAGATTTTTGACTTACCACCACTAAATAGCCTATCCCACCAAACCCTTGTTTCCCTACCGTAAGCCTAACATTACAACCCTTTAAAAGACCTCTTTGATAGTCTTTCCTAGGTGCTTACGCCAAAGCGATGGAGGTTTGATCTATTCTCAAGCCTATGGTAATCTATGTACTAGGACCGGTTAATGAGTGTTTATCTTCCATTTCCTATTTGTTATATTTCATATATACACCCGAGAGAGATGTGAGTATCCAAACACCCCATGTGAGGTGCTAGTATGTAATTTCCGTGCTTGTTATGACTTTTGCGGGGCTTATATGTGTTGTGGACCGTTTTGAATTAATGCTTCATGACCCCTAACTTATAAATTAATTGGCTAAAAGCACATTTGCTTGAGGACAAGCAAATAACAAGTGTAGGGATATTTGATAAGGTTTTAAAAGGTACCATTTTGGGGGTTCGTTTAAGTCCTTATTTGATCACTTTTGTATCCGTTATTGCTTAATATTGTTCCTTTTCACTTTTTAGGTCTCTTGAAGGCAAAATGCTGGAATGGCACTTATTTGGACGAAAAGGCGCGAATATATGAAGAAAATGGCCAAAGTCAAAATCAAGACACTCACAGTTGCTGAAATTAGAAGGCGACGGCGTCAGGTGCTAATGGCGACGCCGTCCGAGGATTTTTGCGACGGTTCAGAAGTCAAAACTCGTATTTTCAAGTGACGACGTCTAGTTGTGAAAGATTAGGCCGTCGCTACTCAGACGACCTAGATGCAATCCAGACGACGTTAGAAGATGAAGAGGACGGCGTCACGGACATAAGGTGACGCCGTCGCAAGGTTAACGTGGCCAAGACGAAACCCTAATGACGGCAACACGACGGCGTCACGAAACATAAGGTGACGCCGTCGCATATGTAATTGATAAGGTTTTAAAAGGTACCTATTTGAGGGGTCGTTTTAGTCCTTATTTGATCACTTTTGTATCCGTTATTGCTTAATATCGTTCCTTTTCACTTTTTAGGTCTCTTGAAGGCAAAATGCTGGAATGGCACTTATTTGGACGAAAAGGCGCGAATATATGAAGAAAATGGCCAAAGTCAAAATCAGACACTCACAGTTGCTGAAATTGAAGGCGACGGCGTCAGGTGCTAATGGCGACGCCGTCCCAAAATTGTTGTGACGATCCAGAACCCAAAACTCGTATTTTCAAGCGAAGACGTCCAGTTGTAAAAGAGTAGGCCGTCGCTACTCAGACGGCCTAGATGCAATCCAGACGACGTCAGAAGCTGAAGAGGACGGCGTCACGGACATAAGGTAACGCCGTCGCAAGGTTAACGTGGCCAAGACGAAACCCTAATGGCGGCGACACGACGGCATCACTAAACATAAGGTGACGCCGTCGCATATGTAATGTTATATATAGAATCCGAATTTTTCAGTCTTTGGGTGGAGAGTCTTTTGGAGTGAAAACCTAAAACCGAACCTAAGGTGTCTTGTACATTATTTTAGGGTTTTAAACCCTATCTTACATCAAGATAAGTCTTTACTTCATTAATTCAATTATGTCTTTGATTATTTGTGTGTATGCTTGCATGTTCTCCATGTCCGGCTAATTTATTTGTGTGTTTGCTTAGGAAGTATGAAACTTAATTATTGAATATTGATTGGTTGTTTCTTATCTTAGTTGATTAATGATCTAGTAATGCGATAGGTCATTCGTTGTGTACTTAATGCTTGATTCATCTTTGTGAACCTTAGAATATAATTACCTGAGTAGTTGTAGGCTAAACCATCCAAAGAGCGCCTTAGAGTAGGAGTTTATCATCCCTAGTGGGTTTGTAGACAAGACCCTTTGGTAAGTTCAAAGAGTTAGGGAGAAACGCATACCCTACAACTTTAGACACACAACACAACTAGGAATAAGACGTGACAACTCAACCATCAATAGGAGATAATTAAGGAGTAGTACAACCTAAGTAAACACATCTTTAAACTATCATACGAGCACACATTAATTAGACATAGACTCCCACAACCTTAGTTTAGATAACTAGATAATAGTAGAGTAATCGTTAGAAATACCAACCCCCCAAATCCAATACCCGAGATTCGTACCTTTCCATTTCATAAAACATAAAAAGATAAAAAATAATCTTCCTCAACCTTAACCTTAGCATAGTAACTCCTTACTAGCATTCCTATTCCCCTAGAGAATGATATCAATACCCGTGGCTTACCGTAATTACTACACTACAACGATTAGGTTCACTGCCTAGGGTGTTATAAAACTTGCTCGAAGAAAAGGAAGTTTCCTTGACCCCGAACGACGCGTGTAGCGTTATCAAGTTTTTGGCGCCGCTGCCGGGGAATAGAATAGCTAGTTAGTAGTCCACCTCGTTTAGGTTTCTTTGCTTGATTCCTATCAAGTAAACTTTTTTCTCATTTTTAGCTTCCTCATAGTCTATCCCCCTTCTTCGTGACCTTTGTTCGTAACCATTTTCATTAACTATTCCGTTAGCCGTTATGGAGAACGCGAATCTGCCAAAACTGTCACCCAATCAACGAAATCCACTACATAATCTACCCTTTCCACTCCAAAATGAGATCTTGAGGTTCCAGCAATATCATGATGATTCCTTTCCTGAGGCGTGGACTCGAATTAAATATTTATTACAAAAAGTCCTTTATCATGGTATTGATTTACTGTTTCCACTACAATTCTTTTACACTCGTATCGCCCACGAAACCCAAAGGAGACTTGACTATGTAGCGGATGGGGATATTTAGGGACGTGGTGTTCGAAATGCATGGGAAACCTTTGAGATTCACGCCCAATTTAGAAGTGGAACATGGGACCCAAAAAACGAATCTTTAGACCTATTTTCAATTTGGAAACTTCGGTCGGGAAGGTTGTTTAGGAAGGAGATGATTAGAGTTGAGGTACCAAGGTGCATGTCATGGTTAGGCGCTACCACAGTACAAAATGAATACATAGGTGATCTTGATAAGATGGAGGATAGAGTAGAAAATCCAATCCCATCGGATAACCCACAAGTCCTACCATCACTTGAGGAACACACATCGCCTTTAACTTACCTGGAAGAAGTAGAAGAGACTATAGGAACCCCGATTGTAGAACCTTTGGACCAAACGCAACTAGGGAATGTAGGTTTAGATGCTTGTTGTCATGACCTCTCTCTTAGTCCTAAGAAAGTTCCTAATTTTGATGAACCGGAGCCTCAACCAAAAACCTTACCCAATTTTCCATCTTTAGATGTGAATCTTGGAATTGAATTAGGCCCCAATCCACCCATCAAAATAGATAGTCCGGGTAGTTGCTTGATAAAGGTGGTAGATTCTAGGCCATGTAGAGTAGAAGCTAATATAGGAGTAACCCATGACCTTACACACTTACATCACCAATTCATGGTTGATAACAAGAAACACTATGGGTTTAAACCGGGTTTATTAGGTCAAGATGGATCCTTAACTAGGAATCTTTTGAAGTTGATAGAAAATGATCCATTTTTAGGAGAGAGATTTGATTCACCCGCTACACCAATAGACTTAGGTAAGGTTATAATGAATAGAGCACACTCCTTTGAGCATATAAATCACCCATCACCCTCTCCTCACGTAGCAAATTTCCACCCTGAGGGTGTGTATTGCTACTATCACCCTCACTTAAACTTAAGTTTAGGGAAAACTTCCCCTTTATCTGATAAATAAGGGTAGAGTCAGGCTCGTGACTCGAACAAAAACAAGCGCTTCTTGGGAGGCAATCCATGTATTTTTTTTCATTTTTATTTGTGTGTCATATATCTTTTATTAATTGTTTATCCTCATGTTTAAATTTGTAAAAATGCTTTATTTTGTTTTTAACCTCGTCTTAATCGCATATAAAGGTATTTTACATAAGGGATAAGTGTAGGGAGGATTACACACGTTTTCAAAAGAAACGTAAACATGAGAATAACAATTAACTAAAAGATATTTATGTTTGTTTGTTCGAGTCAAATGCTTGTATCGAGTCATAATGGATGTTTTGCAGAAATTTTTCCAGATTCTAAAGATGTAAATTTTCCAGAATTTTTTCCAGAAAATCGCAGACCAGTTTTTGTCAGGATAACCTGACGGCGTCAGGATTGCAACCTGACGGCGTCAGGAAGGAGTAAAAACATCAGATTACTTTTTTCTCGTTTTCTGAGCTACTTATAAATTTTTGGAATTTTCCAGGTCTTAATTTTCTTAGAAATTCTGTAAATATCCATTCCACAAGCATTATATCCTAGTTTAAATCGAGTCTTATATATATTATTACCGCCGATTTTACGCGAAGGTTTCGTTTTTTTTCTTCAAGTGTGCAGGTTTAGTTGGTCAAGAAGAAGTTACATAAGATTGGAAGGAGCTTTTCACGCAATAATTCTTCTTGAAAAGAATTTAACCACCACTTTACACGGATCCCACCGAGCTAATCAGGGGAGTATTAGTTTCTTTCGTTTTTAATTACCTTCTTTTATCATAACTTTGATACTTTCGGGGAACATTGGGGACAATGTTCAGTTTAAGTGTAGGGAGGGAAAATAAAACGGGAACTTTGAAACTATGCTTATCCTTGACTATTTGCTTTGTCCAAATGTGATTGTGTAATAAACCATGAGAAAATGTCGGTTAGGGTAATTTTGGCACCAAATTTAAAATTTTTTATGACATATAGGAGTGGGCCATTAGTCTTAACAAAAGCGTCTCATGGATAGGAAGTTGCATGACTAGCACAAAAACCCTTTACCACCCAAATTCCACCAAAATGTGAGGATCGCCCTTAGATTAGTAGGAATTAAAGCATTCATCTTCAATGCTTAGAGTGTGAACCAGTAGTATATTAGATTCTAGAACTTGGTTTGTGATGCATTCCGAGATCGCAAGTGAGGCTACACTTGTGTAGTTAGGAATAACTAAATCATAAGAGGCATTAGGATAACCCTTGTTTGATACCCGTAATATAATTACTTCTTCCATATCGGTTGAGTAATTCCCCCACACCCTTTGCGTTGTACTCATCTTTAGTACACGATACCCCTAGTTAACCCCTCAGAGCCTATCCTTTTCGCGGTTCTCGTGATGTTTCGGTTTTTCCGGAATATCAATGAAGAGCATTGTTTACACCCCACCCCCAAATATACACCCAAATCGCCTTAGCCTACCCCTTATGCACTCACTTTTAGTGCAATTGTTTGTTATCACCCTAAACCCTTAGTTCAATTATCTAGTTGCTTGCATAAGTTGCTAAGTCGATTCATATCCTTTGTATACAGTTTTGGGACGATTGGGATTCATGGGAAAAGTTAAAGTTTATGAAATGACGGGAAGGGAACGTTAAATTCAAATTCCCTTTGTTTGCGTAATAATGTACCCCAAGTGTTTTGATCTTTTCAAATCAGGTCAAATTAGTGTTAGAGTAATAAAAACTCAAGTGTAGGGATATGCCTATAAATCCCTAGTATTTTGATGTTATCTTAGAGGATGGTAGAGTAAAAGTGTATGAAAAAAAAAAAAAAAAAAAAAAAAAAAACATACGGGCTACCATCCTACATCTATCCTTTGAATTTATGTTTATTTATTTCAGTTATCTAGAGTTTAGAGTGTCGAGTCTTGGCTTAGCAACGCCATTCTTCATATGCATTTAACATAGAGATTTTTGACTTGCCACCACTAAAAAGCCTATCCCACCAAACCCTTTATTTCCCTACCGTAAGCCTAACATTACAACCCTTTAAAAGACCTCTTTGATTGTCTTTTCTAGGTGCTTACACCAAAGCGATGGAGGTTTGATCTATTCTCAAGCCTATGGTAATCTATGTACTAGGACCGGTTAATGAGTGTTTATCTTCCATTTCCTATTTGTTATATTTCATATATACACCCGAGAGAGATGTGAGTATCCAAACACCCCATGTGAGGTGCTAGTATGTAATTTCCGTGCTTGTTATGACTTTTGCGGGGCTTATATGTGTTGTGGACCATTTTGAATTAATGCTTCATGACCCCTAACTTATAAATTAATTGGCTAAAAGCACATTTGCTTGAGGACAAGCAAATAAATAGTGTAGGGATATTTGATAAGGTTTTAAAAGGTACCATTTTGAGGGGTCGTTTTAGTCCTTATTTGATCACTTTTGTATCCGTTATTGCTTAATATCGTTCCTTTTCACTTTTTAGGTCTCTTGAAGGCAAAATGCTGGAATGGCACTTATTTGGACGAAAAGGCGCGAATATATGAAGAAAATGGCGAAAGTCAAAATCAGACACTCACAGTTGCTGAAATTGAAGGCGACGGCGTCAGGTGCTAATGGCGACGCCGTCCCAAAATTGTTGTGACGATCCAGAACCCAAAACTCGTATTTTCAAGCGACGACGTCCAGTTGTAAAAGAGTAGGCCGTCGCTACTCAGACGGCCTAGATGCAATCCAGACGACGTCAGAAGCTGAAGAGGACGGCATCACGGACATAAGGTGACGCCGTCGCAAGGTTAACGTGGCCAAGACGAAACCCTAATGGCGGCGAGACGACGGCGTCACTATACATAAGGTGACGCCGTCGCATATGTAATCTTATATATAGAATCCGAATTTTTCAGTCTTTGGGTGGAGAGTCTTTTGGAGTGAAAACCTAAAACCGAACCTAAGGTGTCTTGTACAGTATTTTAGGGTTTTAAACCCTATCTTACATCAAGATAAGTCTTTACTTCATTAATTCAATTATGTCTTTGATTATTTGTGTGTATGTTTGCATGTTCTCCATGTCCGGCTAATTTATTTGTGTGTTTGCTTAGGAAGTATGAAACTTAATTATTGAATATTGGTTGGTTGTTTCTTATCTTAGTTGATTAATGATCTAGTAATGCGATAGGTCATTCGTTGTGTACTTAATGCTTGATTCATCTTTGTGAACCTTAGAATATAATTACCTGAGTAGTTGTAGGCTAAACCATCCAAAGAGCGCCTTAGAGTAGGAGTTTATCATCCCTAGTGGGTTTGTAGACAAGACCCTTTGGTAAGTTCAAAGAGTTAGGGAGAAACGCATACCCTACAACTTTAGACACACAACGCAACTAGGAATAAGACGTGACAACTCAACCATCAATAGGAGATAATTAAGGAGTAGTACAACCTAATTAAACACATCTTTAAACTATCATACGAGCACACATTAATTAGACATAGACTCCCACAACCTTAGTTTAGATAATTAGATAATAGTAGAGTAATCGGTAGAAATACCAACCCCCCAAATCCAATACCCGAGATTCGTACCTTTCCATTTCATAAAACATAAAAAGATAAAAAATAATCTTCCTCAACCTTAACCTTAGCGTAGTAACTCCTTACTAGCATTCCTATTCCCCTAGAGAACGATATCAATACCCGTGGCTTACCCTAATTACTACACTACAACGATTAGGTTCACTGCCTAGGGTGTTATAAAACTTGCTCGAAGAAAAGGAAGTTTCCTTGACCCCGAACGACGCGTGTAGCGTTATCAGTAATCTTATATATAGAATCCGAATTTTTCAGTCTTTTGTAGAGAGTCTTTTGGAGTGAAAACCTAAAACCGAACCTAAGGTGTCTTGTACAGTATTTTAGGGTTTTAAACCCTATCTTACATCAAGATAAGTCTTTACTTCATTAATTCAATTATGTCTTTTATTATTTGTGTGTATGCTTGCATGTTCTCCATGTCCGGCTAATTTATTTGTGTGTTTGCTTAGGAAGTATGAAACTTAATTATTGAATATTGATTGGTTGTTTCTTATCTTAGTTGATTAATGATCTAGTAATGCGATAGGTCATTCCTTGTGTACTTAATGCTTGATTCATCTTTGTGAACCTTAGAATATAATTACCTGAGTAGTTGTAGGCTAAACCATCCAAAGAGTGCCTTAGAGTAAGAGTTTATCATCCCTAGTGGGTTTGTAGACGAGACCCTTTGGTAAGTTCAAAGAGTTAGGGAGAAACGCATACCCTACAACTTTAGACACACAACGCAAATAAGAATAAGACGTGACAACTCAACCATCAATAGGAGATAATTAAGGAGTAATACAACCTAAGTAAACACATCTTTAAACTATCATACGAGCACACATTAATTAGACATAGACTCCCACAACCTTAGTTTAGATAATTAGATAATAGTAAAGTAATCGGTAGAAATACCAACCCCCCAAATCGATTACCCGAGATTCATACTTTTCCATTTCATAAAATATAAAAATACAAAAATAATCTTCCTCAACCTTAACCTTAGCGTAGTAACTCCTTACTAGCATTCCTATTCCCCTAGATAACGATATCAATACCCGTGGCTTACCCTAATTACTACACTACAACGATTAGGTTCACTGCCTAGGGTGTTATAAAACTTGCTCGAAGAAAAGGAAGTTTCCTTGACCCCGAACGACGCGTGTAGCGTTATCAGTGACTCGGGGAATGGAGTAGGGCAAGGAAGGTGTCCTTGTAGCCGAACCACTATAAATCGGTTGTGTCATTTCTATCCCTTGCTTTACTTTATTTACTTGCTTTATCATTAGATCTACACTTTCTCTACATCCATAAGATTTCACATAATATCGAATCTAAAGTTTTTGAAACTAACTTAAAATCGGCAAAACTATTCAACCCCCCCTTCTAGTTTTCCACAATTGGCATCAAGAGCTAAGTTTATAAAAGTTTTAAAGTAAACCGTATTTTAAAAACTTTTCGATCACTATGGGTTCTGAAAATTACAAGCAAGGGAAATCTATGCAACGACCACCACTACTTGAAACTAATGGTTTTATGTATTGGAAAAATAGATTCGAAACGTATGTGAAGTCTAAAGATATTGATCTTTGGTACATTATTGTTGAAGGCGATTTTGAGGCTACCTCAAAAGATGATAAAGGAAATTTAGTTAACATACCTCATGATAAACTAAACGATGAAATGAAGAAAAAGCTTTCTAAAAATAGTGAAGCTAAAATGGTTTTGTATAATGCTTTACCCAAAAAGGAATTTGAAAGAATTTCTATGCTTAAAACCTCTAAAGAAATTTGGAATTCTTTAGTTGTAACTCATCAAGGTAATCAACAAGTTAAAAATAATAAAATTGATTTATTTGTTCAACAATATGAACAATTTTCAATATCGGATGAGGAAACTATAGATCATTCATTTGCTAATTTTAATACTATTATTACAACTTTACAAGCACTTGATGAATCTTTTTCTAGCCGTAACCATGTTAGGAGATATCTAAAGGCACTTCCATCCAAGTGGAGATCCAAGGTGACGACGATCGAAGAGTCAAAAGATTTGACAATCCTCACCCTTGATGAACTCATAGGCAACTTAAAAGTCTACGAGCTTGTCCTTGCTAAAGATTCTGAAGCCTCAAAGGTGCAAGAGAAACACAAATCTCTTGCCCTTAAAGCCAAAAAGGCTTCAAGCGATGAAGAGAAATCATCTTCGGATAGTGACGATGAGGAGTATGCTATGGCGGTAAGGGACTTTAAAAAGTTCTTTAGAAGGAAGGGAAGATACGTCAAACAACCGTATGACGACAAGAAAGGCTTCCAGAAAAGCAAAGAGGAAGAGAAGCCAAGGGATGATCGTGCTTACTTTAAATGTGGGGACCCAAACCACTTTATCACTAAGTGTCCCAAACGGGATGATCAAAAGGCATTCGTGAGTGGCACGTGGGGAATGAGCGACGAGGAGGATGAAGAAATTTGTCTCATGGCAAATGACGAGGTGTGCTTAAAGGTCGACCTAGATCCGGATGAATGGGTCAAGGATAGCGGGTGCACGAGGCACATGACCGGCAATAAAGATCTATTCTCCACATATGAATCCGTTAATGGAGGAAATGTGGTGTTTGGAAATAGCAAAAGTAAAATCATCGGTAAAGGTACAATTTCTAACAAATCTCTAACATTAACGATGTGTGTCACGTAGAAAACCTAAACTTTAACCTCTTAAGTATAGGACAAATATGTGATAAAAAGTGCAATGTACTTTTTATCGAAACCGGTAGTAAGATATTAAAAAATGGCATAACCATAGGAAGAGGAATTAGGAAACATGGAGTCTATGTCATTAAAATTGGTAATGAACCTAAAGACAAACTTTGTCTTACCTCTATGGATGATACTTTGACCCTATGGCATCGAAGATTGGGTCATGCCAATATGCGACTTCTTCAATCGCTATCATCCAAAGATCTAGTAAGAGATCTACCTAAGTTAAAATATGAACATCACTTTTGTGATGCTTGTAATGTAGGAAAACAAGTTCATTCTAGTCATAAAGCTAAAAACATGGTATCTACAACTAAGTGTCTAGAATTATTACACATGGATTTATTCGGTCCATCCGCTATCCAAAGTTATGGAGGCAACTACTACACTTTGGTCATAGTGGATGATTACTCTAGGTACACATGGACAAAATTCTTAAAGAACAAAACGGAAACGTTTAATTATTTTGAAATATTAAGCAAGAAAATCCAAAGACAACTAGGAAGTCCTATAGTGTCTATTAGAACGGATCATGGCAGGGAATTCGATAATGAAGTGCAATTTGGAGCCTTTTGTGACGCTAATGGTATTACTCACAACTTCTCGGCTCCGCGCACTCCACAATCGAATGGGGTAGTTGAAAGAAAGAATAGAACCTTACAAGAAATGAGTCGCACCATGCTAAATGAGCAATCCATACCTCAAAAGTTTTGGTGCAATGTCGTTGATACTTCAACGTACATACTTAATCGAGTCTTAATTAGACCAATCTTAGGTAAAACTCCATACGAGTTACTTCGAGGAAAAAAGCCTACGTTAGATCATTTTAGAGTCTTTGGTAGCAAATGTTTTTCTTCTCAACACTAAAGATTACCTTACAAAATTTGATCCTAAATCAACCGAAGGTATCTTTCTAGGTTACTCCCCTAATAGCAAAGCCTACGTCATACTAAATAAAGAAACAATGAAGGTAGAAGAGTCATTAAATGTAAAATTTGATGAAAGTCCACCCAAACCCTCTCCACCTCTTGTCGATGACGAGATTGTAGAAAGTGAAGCTATTATAATAAAGAAAAATATAAATGAAGAAGAAAAAGAATCTTCAAATAATGAACTCATAAATATTAAAGAGTCCAAAAATCACCCCGTAGATAAGGTCATAGGAAAGTTAAACGAAAGAACCTTAAGGTCTCAAGTTCAAAACCAAAGTAGCCTATTTTGTTTTGTTTCAACCATAGAACCTAAGAATACACAAGAATCCATAAAAGATGAAAGTTGGGTAATGGCTATGCAAGAAGAACTAAATCAATTTGTTTCTAATGATGTTTGGACACTTGTCCCTCCACCTAGTAATCAAACCATAATAGGAACCAAATGGGTTTATAAAAACAAATTAGATGCAAACGGAGTAATGTCTAGGAACAAGGCTAGACTCGTTGCTGAAAGGTATAACCAACAAGAGGGAATAGACTTTGATGAGACCTATGCCCCCGTGGCTAGATTAGAGTCTATAAGAATACTTCTTGCGTATGCTTGTGCTAATGATCTAAAGCTTTATCAAATGGATGTCAAAAGTGCTTTTCTAAATGGTGTCATAAATGAAGAAGTATATGTAGCTCAACCTCCGGGGTTCATTGATTTTGAAAAACCCAAACATGTGTATAAATTAAAGAAAGCCCTTTACGGTCTTAAACAAGCTCCAAAAGATTGGTATGATAGACTCAAGTCATTTTTAATCAAACACAACTATACCATGGGGTTAGTTGACAACACACTTTTTACTAAGAAAAGAGAGTCACATATAATCATAGTTCAAATATATGTAGATGATATTATATTCGGATCCACTTGTCAAGACATGTGTGATGATTTCTCTAAAATCATGCATGACGAGTTCGAGATGAGTATGATGGGAGAACTTAGTTTCTTTCTTGGTCTACAAATCAAACAAGTAGAAGATGGTATCTTCTTTAATCAATCTAAATACATAAAAGAGATGTTAAAGAAATTCGGTCTAGAAGAATCGAAACCAATTAGGACACCAATGTCATCCAAAACCAAACTCACAAAAGATGAAGACGGAGAATCCGTCGATAATACTAAATATCGTGGCATGATTGGTAGTCTTCTCTACCTCACGGCTAGTAGGCCATTGTTGGGAATTCTACTGAATAAGAATTTTGCTGAATAATACTGCTGACGGATTCTACTGAAGTGCTGGATTCTGCTGAAGAAGTGTTTCTGCGGAAGTAGTAAAACCGTGTAGCTTGTTTCTGCGGATATAGATATTCCGCGTATTTTATAGTTAGTTAGGATATGCATGAGTTTTATTATGAAGTGATAATGCATATCTCTTTTAGTTTTATGAATATACGTTTCTTGTGAAACGGTTTAGGCTTGTCTATAAAAGGAACATATTAGTATGTATGATGTACGAGTTTGAAAAACAAGTTTTAGTTTGATTAAAAGATCCATAGAGGATCAAAGTATTCTTAGTAATATGTGTTCTTACCTGTGATTGATTTCCTCTTTAGAATACAAGTAATAGAGACTTTCTATTAGTGTGTTTGTGATTACATAAACATTACTAACGATTCATGAGCGCTCAAAGATCTATCAAGGTCTTAGGTTCAACAAGTGGTATCAGAGCCTCGAGAGAGTCTCTGTGATACTAAGAAAATCCTTTTCTTTACACCCTCACAACCAAAACAACCATAACAATGCATGGGTCAGACGATGGAACAGAAGTTACTCACAATCAAAACACCACATCTTTGCAACAACTCAATCTCACAAATAGTAATGCAAGGTTCCCATACCTCAAGAAGGAGGAGTATGAATTGTGGGCTATGAAGATGCAGAATTGGATCAGCAATATCGATTGGAATCTTTGGGAAGTTGTCCGTAAGGGTAACAGTTTGAAGAAGTGTGTCAAAGATGCTGATGGTGGTGTTACCATCGTTGTTCCCAAAACTGTTGAAGAGATACTAGCTGTTCAGAGAGAGAATAAAGTTAGAACTATTCTCCTTCAGGCTATTCCAGATGATCACATGGGTGACTTTCACTACACGGAGGATGCTAAGGACATCTGGATGGCAATCAAGGCTAGGTTTGGTGGGAACGATGAGTCAAAGAGGATGAGGAAATCAATGCTGAAACAGCAGTTTCAAGAATTCCAAATCTCTGAGGAAGAAGGTATCCACAAGGGATATGACAGGTTCCATAGGATTTTGAGTCAATTGAATCAGATGAAGGCCAGGCCAGACAATGAGGATTGCAATTCAAATTTCTTACGATCTCTACCTCCATCTTGGTTGCAAGTAAGCATTGCACTCAAAGCAAAAGGTGGGCTAGATATGGTCACTTTTGATGATCTCTACAACAGACTTAAAACTCTTGAGCCTGATGTCAGAAGTCCCTTTCGTTCATCCACTCCCACTCACTCAGCTTTTGTTAGCACCTCCTCAAATAAGATGACCTATGCTCCAAGCCCAACTTCCTCAGCATCATCATCCTACATCACCACTATATCAAATTATCAACCTAAATCCAGTGGTGTACTGGAAGATGTACTTCACTCTTTTGTTGCTGATTATGAAAATCAGCAGCAACTAGCATTTGAGGATTTTGAACAGGTGGATCCACTTGATATGGAAGAGATGAATTTTAAGTGGCAACTGGCTATGCTCTTAATGAACGTCAAGAAGTTTGAGAGTAAGGCTGGGAGAAAGTTTGGTTTCCAGGGAAGAGATTCAGCAAGATTTGACAGAAGGAAAGTCAAGTGCTATACTTGTGGTCAGATGGGTCACTTCTCAAGAGAATGCAAGGATAGGAAGGCTGGTGACGAAGTTAGGTATTCTACCTATCAGCAGAATCAAATGGAAGCTGGAACTACCAAAGCTGGATCCTCCAAAGCTTTAGTCACTCTGGATGACCATGTCAACTGGAAGGTGCATGATCCTGATAATGATGAAGCTTTTGGTTCTGAGCAGAGTGGATTGCTGGCAAGCTGTACTACAGAGGAGCAGCATGATCAAGTTGCCTTAATGGGCATCTCTCAGGTACATAATTGTGTTTTTGGTTGTAGTGAAAGATATAATGAACTTAAGGAAGCTTATGATGAATTGAAACCTAAATATAATGAATGTTATGTCGAAGTTGAGGCTTACAAAAAGGCTTTAAAAAATTTAGAAAGACAAAAAATTTGGTTTCAAAAGAATCAACTTGCTTATGATGAAAAGATAAGGGTGTTCGAAAGTGATTTGGAATGTACTAGAATTGATTTAAAACGTACTGAGAAAGAAAAAGCTGATGTAGTTTCAGAAAACCAAGTGCTGAAAAAGAAGCTAGATGAGGAAGTAGCTAGACATAAAGAATGGTTAATTTCTGGTGACAGTTTAGCTAGCTTCATCTATGGTAGTCAATCTGTAAACTCTGGGATAGGTTTAGGTTTTAAGAAGTATGTTGGCTTAGAAGCTAGAAATGATCTGCGTAAATCTACACCAGCAGGATTAGCTAATTATGTAAAAGAAGGAGAATTACATGTTGTACCTGGACCTATTGGAGGAGAACACATGCCCACTGACCTTTCCATCACAATAGACTTTGATGGATCACACCATCTTTATGGCAAAAATTCAAGAGACTTGCCAGACCCTGATTCTAAATCTAATGACTTTGTCTCTTGTTCTGACAGTGACAAGTCCTCTGACCAAGGGTCTACTACATATATACCAGTTTTGATTCAAGTGAAAAGTCAGACCTTCCCAAGACCTCACCCAAGCCTACACCCAAGACTCCCTACAAGCCTGTTAGAGTTGCTGCTGAGGAATCAAATTCCAAGACAGTTTCCTCTAAAGACTTGTCATTTAATTCTTTGCAAAACAATATCTTTAATTCTGTTAAAAACAATTCTGTTAATGTTTGTGGTTTGAATGCTTTTGCATGTAATTAAACATCTTTCACTTTGAATAAATCTTCTAAACAGAAGAAATGTTTTGTTCGTGGAAGTAAATTTCATTTGATTAAGGATTGTAATTTTCATGAACAAAGAATGGGTGTATGTGCTAGTCAAAATAAACCTAGACCAATGTGGAAAAATGTTAATGAAATACCATCTTTTGTTCCACAAGCAACTCATAAACACAATTCTGCTAATAAATGGAGCAGATCTGTTGGTAGACCATATGTGATACCAACTAGTTCATACTTTCAAAATGGTTATTGGCATGGATGTTTTGACTCAATGTATGTTGGCAAGGGATATTGGGATACTGCTGTGAACCCCTCAGCAGGTTGTTCTTGGACTCAAAAGGGACCTAATTTTCAAAGGAGGCCCAAGAACAATGGTGGATCTTATACATCTACATGGCCTAAATCTTATGATCCACAAGGCAGGCTCAAGTCAGTGATGACTTGAGTCTCCATAGTGTACTAATATTTTGTATTATTTGTTGTTGATGTAGGATCATCCTCTGCAGAGTAAAGATGTCGGCATTGTAGATAGTGGTTGTTGTCCATATTGGGATGCTTACCCCTTAATTGCAAAGTTTGAGGGGAGGCATAAGCCTCAGGGGAGGCATATGCCTCAGGGGAGGATTGTAGTTGTCAAACTTGTAAAATTTTGTAGATTATTGTTTATATTTTTGTTTGCTAACACTAACCAGCTAATGATCTTTTAGTCTTGTATGTTTTGGTTTGTTTGCTACTTTTTGTCTGTTTTGCAGAATGCCTTTATGAGCAGTTACTAATCTTAAGTTGAAGTTCACCAAGTTTGATTAATTGGGAATATGGTCATGTAGGCTTAAAGCTTGTTTCTACTGAAGAGACGCACAAGTGATACTCATTGGTACAAGTGATCTCATTGTTTCTGCTGAAGAGAAGTATTGAAGTAAAGATCAAGTGATAACCATTGAGATATAAAAGAGATGTTGTTCATTAATTCAAGAAACAAACTACAACTCCTATCATCTATTACAAAAGCTGGTGGATATGCATGACCATCCCTATACAAAATCTACCAAACATATTCTAGCTCCTATCATCTATTACAAAAGCTGGTGGATATGCATGACCAGTACGATGAAGAAGCTGAAGATGAAAATGGAAAGGATGGATTGATGAAAACGATGATGTATGCATTTGTGATATGAGAAATCTTTAGTTTTTCCATCTACTCGTTCCACCATAGAGCATCACACCATATTCTACTCCACCTTCCCTTTTCCCTTTCCCTTCACCTCTTGTCTTTGGGAGTGGTGGATTTTTGGCACGTGGCCTTGGTTGGGGTTGGGGTTGTGAAGGTTGGGGTTTCTCTCCACCTGTTGTTGTCCTCTCTGCTTCCTCTCTCACCAATATATTGAAGATTGGCTCTAGACGCTATGTGGAGTCATCAGAACCCCTAGATGAATCACTTGGATCCACTACACTATCATCTTCAGATGAAGGGAGAAAGGGGAACTTCGAAGGTCGAGGTTCATCTTGATAAGGGTATCGAAACAATGGGCGTGAATCATTACTGGATGATGACGATGAGGAGGAGGAGGTTAGATCGATGATTTCTGGTTTGGTAGACATGTTTGTTGTTGATGATTGTGGATTTATTGAGAAATTAGGGTTTTGATGTAAATTGGGGTAATTGATATGTGTTAATTGTGAAGTGGGATTATCTTATAGGTGGAGTCAAGGGTTGATGGTAATTAATGCGAGTTGGGTGGCACAGTAAAACTCAAGATATTTACTGAAGATACTTTTACACTTGAGTTGATTCTGCTGATTGACTTCCATCAGCAGATTGACCATCCCTTCTGCTGAAGCGTTAATTTTGAAATTGCTTGGAGTTACTTTACACGTCAGATCTGGTCAACGATTTGTTCCATATTTTTTTGACCATAATTGGGTAACTTCTATTTATAACCTACTTCACATAATCTTTGCCCAAAATCAACTGATTCCCTCTTCAATCAATTTAAACACATTTTCATTGATTCGTAACCTATTCTCACAATTTCTTCTAATGGCGGCACTTCCATTTAAGAAAGATCATAACAAGGTTGCTTTTCTGGGAAAAGCAAAGGGACATGAACTGTATGAACCTATGGTGGATTTCTTGAAGCGTTCCAAGATTCATTATGCTCTAACACATTCTCCAAATGTGATCTTTGAATCGTTGGTAACACAATTTTGGGCATCTGCTACCAAACGAAGTGACACAGAAATTGTAGCAATGATTGATGGAACTGAGTATGTGGTGACTGAGGATTTGATTAGGACACAACTTTGTTTGGATGATGAAGGTGGGGTATATCACACCAACACTGAAGAGATACTTGCTGGGTTAAGAGTTGTTGGATACCAAAGTACTAACACAGATATGTGTCACAAGAATAAGTTTTGCCCCATGTGGAGGTTTTTGGTGCATACATTACTTCAGTGCATAAGCAACAAGTCAGGAGGATGGGATCAATTCTCTACCCAATTGGGTTGTGGTATTGTATGTCTTTCAAAGGGTTTAACTTATAATTTCTATAACTTTATTTTTGATAATATGGTTGAAAATATTCAAAAGAAAAAGCATAAGTTTCTAATGTACCCCAGGTTTTTACAAATGATTTTAGACATACCAACACAAGACAGAGTCTTTTGCCCCATAGGAGCTCCTAGTGCTAAATTGTTTGCTTCCATGAAAACTCATTATGTTGGGGCACATCACCCTTTGCTAGAAACTATGTTGCCACATGGCAATGATGCTGCTGGTGAAGATAATGTTGCTGGTGCTCCACCCTCTCATAATGTTGCTGCTGATGGTAATCTATCAGTTGCCATTGATGAGGGACCCTCCATAACTGCTGAAGCATCCAATGTTTCTCCTGACCAACCTCCACCTACACCTTTACATGTGTCACCTAGTCCAAGTCCATCACCTAATCATGTTGCTCTTGATGAGCTTGAACCTGAGTTTACTAGACTGACCACACCTAGTCCAGTTAGAGAGCCAATTGATGAAAGCTCTCCTATTTTTGAGCATGTCCATGTTTCTCCTAAAAGGCCCAATGAAGCTCCCATTACCACTGAGCAATCTGCTGGTGGAGCTGAGGACCCTATTACACTTACCTCTGTATATGCTTTGCTCAATAGGTACGTGAAAGAGGTTGATGATCTCAGAAAGGAGCTTGCAGATACCAAATCTTCACTTGGTGGTGAGATTGTGGTGTTAAAAAAGAAGGTTCAGGAGTTACAAGCAAAACTTGGGCAGAACAGCAAAAGGAAGTTTGTGGTTACCTCTGATGAAGAGCAGGAGGATATACATTTGGATTCTCTTGAATTCTTGGCTGAAGTTGCTCAACAGACTCATGATTCTTCTCCCATTGCTGCTGAAACCTCAAAACAAAAGGAACCTATTCAGTTTAAACGAAGAAGGAGAAGACAATATTTGAGAAAGGATTCCACTGAATCTTCTAAGGTGCCACGTGTTGCTAATGTTACAATTGCTGGTGATCATCTAATGACTGATGCACAAATGGTTAATTCTGCTTCTGAACAAGGTCATGTATCATCTGTGCAAGATCAACCATGTCCTATGCCTTCAACAGATCCTCATGTAATATTTGTTGCTGGGAGAACGTTTGTTCTAGATTCTGATGCTGCTGTCTCTCCTACACCTGTTGAAGATCCTTCTCAACATGTTACTTTGATACTACAATTGGTGTTCCTTCTGAGAATATTGACACAGTTCCAATTGTTGATTCTTCTAATGAACCTGCTACCAGTGTTCCTGCTATGGATATTTCTGACAAAGGGAAAGGAGTTATGGTTGATGAAGATCTTGGTTCAGATCTTGTAACTGAAAAGGAAAGGCTAGAGCAAGCCAGAATACTAAAAGAGTATGAAGATTTAATGAAGAATCAAGCATTAGCACAAAAGCTTGCAGATCAGTTTACTACCAATTTACCTCCTAAAATACAAAGAGAATTGGATGAACAATCCATTCATTTTACTGATGAGCAATGGGATTCTTACACTATTCAAGCTGCTTCAAATCCTACTCTTGCTCAAAGCATATTAGGAGCTGATTTTGATAGTGAAAACTTTGCTGCACAAATGATGGCTATTGGACAACAAAAGAAGAAAGCTGCAGCTGCAAAGAGAAAAGCTATTGTTGCACAAAAGGCTAAAGCTAAGAGGGAGAAACAAGAGACTGCATCACAGAAGAAAACTTATATGAGAAATGTGGTGTATAATCAGAGTACTACTCTCTATCAATCTGGTTTGACAAGGAAGCAAGTTTGGGCTTTATCTGAATCTGACTTGACCAGTATGTATAATAAGATTATGAAGCATATTCCACCAGCTTCTCAAGTGAAAAGGATTGCTGGTGGTATGGATGCTCCAAAAGCCAAAAGACCCAAGAAAGTTGAGATTGTGGATTCTTTTGATGATGATAGACCACAGCTGGGCATTCATGATGTTTCTGCTGAGGAACCTACTGCAGGTGTACATTCTTCTAAGAGATTAAAATCTGCTGAACCTATTGCTGTTTCTCCTGAAGCTTCACCCAATGCTGGTGATACATCTATGGATGCATCTGCTGAACACGAAGGAGCACATCTTTCTAATTATGATGCAGACATGGTTAGGAGAGCTGAACAAGAAGCTGCTAGAGCTAAACAGGCCAGAGAAGAACTTGATAAATTGTATGAAGTGGGTGGTTCTGTTCCAATTCCCTCTGTTTCTACCTCTTCTATTCCTACTGAAGCTGCCTCTGGTGCATCTGAGAAGGTACCTTTTTCTTTTTCTATGGGCATTTATGTACCTGGTAGGAGGGGGAAAAGGATGTCCAAAAGGAGACACATTGCCATCAGGAGATCTGTGAGATTAGCTGGGAAGAAGGCCTCTGGAGTTCATAAATCTCACAAGGGTGGTTCTTCTAAGCATTTGGACCTCAAGGCTGCTGATACAACATTTATCAAAGTAGGTTCTTCTGCAACTTTTCCTGAGGATTCTTCTAGTGTGTTGATCAAATGGACATTGACTGATGGACAGCTTAACACCATATATAGGATAGATAACTCCTCTATGCAGTTTACTTTCTTGAAAGACATACTTCATTTGGTGGATAAGCAATATTTGATTACTCTCCATGGTCTTGTCACACAGTATTATGCCACTCATACACCACAGGGTTCTGGTTTGTACTTATTGGGAGAACTTCAAGTTCTTTTTGATTCTCAGTCTCCAAATGGTAAAGGGTATTCAATTTGGAAGAATTCACATAAGTGGAAGGTTGATACTTGGAGATTTTACCCTATCCCAAATGTGCATGTTGTGGAGACAAAGTGTGGACTTTCTTTATGTATGTTTTCTGATCAACATTATCCTTTGTCCATTACACTGATGAAACGTATGCTTAGAAGGAAATTGGAAGTTCCTCCTGATCCAGTGGGGAATGATATGACCCATGCTGAACAATTGATTGGGTTGATCAAGTCCAAGCTTCTGCAATACAACGCTTCTACTTGATTCTGGTATCTTGTATCATTTCTTTCTTTGTTTATTTGTAATATTATCTTGTCTCATTTAATTCTTTGTTTACTTATTCATAATTTAATTCTTAGTAAAAAAATCTTTTTATTTTCAGGTTTGTTGTTTATAACTCTGTTGATGGTTATCAACTCACCAGATGTGCCTTGTGTCCATCAAAGAGTTGGCTAGTCCAAAGGGTACAGCTTTGGTAAAGACACATCAAATCTGTTGATAGCTGTAATGGTTTGCTAAAAACCATAGGGTATGCAACTCACGCATACTTCATTGCTGAGGGTTGTATGGTCATCAATTCACCATGGCTTATTCCTTTTTGGAATCCAAGAATTGGCTAGCCCACAAGTATATGGCTTGTGGTAAAGGCAGTGGAATACCATATTTGGTACTTAATTCACCAAAGGTGATTCTTTTCACCTAAGAATTAGCTAGTCCTGAGCAAACGGCTACAGGTAAAGACATTTCAAATCCGTTTATAGCTGCTGATTTGCTAAAAATCAGATGGTTATCAGTGTACCATAGTTTTCGAACTTAAACATTTGGCTACTCCAGTAGTAATGGCTATTGGTAAAGAGACATCAAATCCATTATTTTCAATGATTCACCTCTCACAGGAGTTAACACACCTGGATGTGAAGAGAATAGTATGAAACTAATCTGTTTTGATGTACACTTTGTCATTTGTTGCTGCATAGATCTGAAGTTTCAAAGTTTTGCCATCATAGAGATGTGGTTGTTTTGCTTCTTTGCTGCTGATGTTCGAATTCAATCCTCTTGTTCTAAAGTGTTAAAGATCTATCAAGAATCTTAAACTTAACCATGTCAAATTCAAGATTAGGGGAGGATTGTTGGGAATTCTAATGAATAAGAATTCTGCTGAATAATATTGCTGACGGATTCTGCTGAAGTGCTGGATTCTGCTGAAGAAGTGTTTCTGCGGAAGTAGTAAAACCGTGTAGCTTGTTTCTGCAGATATTGATATTCCGCGTATTTTATAGTTAGTTAGGATATGCATGAGTTTTATTAGGAAGTGATAATGCATATCTCTTTTAGTTTTATGAATATACGTTTCTTGTGAAACGGTTTAGGGTTCCTTGTCTATAAAAGGAACACATTAGTATGTATGATGTACGAGTTTGAAAAACAAGTTTTAGTTTGATTAAAAGATCCATAGAGGATCAAAGTATTCTTAGTAATCTGTGTTCTTACTTGTGTTTGATTTCCGCTTTAGAATACAAGTAATAGAGACTTTCTATTAGTGTGTTTGTGATTACAAAAACATTACTAACGATTCATGAGCGCTCAAAGATCTATCAAGGTCTTAGGTTCAACATCTGGATATCATGTTTAGTGCATGTCTATGTGATAGGTTTCAAGAAGACCCTAAAACATCACACCAAAAAGCCGTAAAAAGAATATTTAGATACATTAAGGGGACAACACAATTAGGATTATGGTATCCTAAGGGCATGGGAGTAGAAACAATTGTATATGCAGATTCTGACCATGCAGGTGATTATGTTGACCGAAAAGTACAAGTGGGGTATGTACTTTTATGGGGTGTTGTTTAACATCTTGGTTTTCAAAGAAACAAACGGCATTAGCAATATCAACAACCGAAGCTGTTAGGAATTAGAAAATTCAGTCGTTAAAGAGTCGGTCACCTCAAGTATAAGCATTCAATAGAAAGCTCGTAGTCATAGTTATGATATGTTAGTCAGTAGTTTGTTAAGTAACACCGTGGAGGACGGACGGGTCTTTACCCACTGTATGCCTGATCCATAGCCCGTAGGTGGCGTTTATTTGTAAGACACTATAAATACCCTCTACCTCCCAAAGTAGAGGGTTGGAGCTTCAATACTATTTTTCTTTGTTTCACATAGTTCCCAACTCTCCTCCATTTCTCTCTCTAGAACTTTCTCTCTCTAAACTATTGTGAACGCCCCATATGTTATTGATATGATGTGTTAGTGAAATCCTATATCTTACAATTGGTATCAAGAGCCATGGTTTGATCACTCATCTTTTATGCTCTTTGTTTTGGTGGATTTCATAAGGTTTTTGGGGTATTAAGTGTTTAGAAGAGTTGGATTCATTTGGACAAATTCTAGTGTTAAAGTTTGAATTTTGCTTGTACTTTTGTGTTTAGGATCATCATATGTGTTTATGTTTTGAATTGGAAGGCTTAAATCATTGTGGTTTGGTTGTTTTTTATTGATAAAGTGGTTATTTGTGAAGATAGGACGAAGCGAGTTGAGTCTCGGACTTGTTTTTCTTCTAAGCGAGTTGCTTTGTTTCTGTATGCGAGTTAGTATATGCGACTTGGCTATTTAGCGAGTTGATTTTCATGCGACTTGGGTTCTAAGCGAGTTGTGTGTCTTGCGAGTTGATACTAAAGCGAGTTGGCTATTTAGCGACTTGTTCCTTTAAGCGTGTTGACAGTGTTGTGAGTTGATGCCAATGCGACTTAGCTATTTAGCGAGTTGATTCCTTAAGCGAGTTGTCTCCTTGAGCGAGTTGGTTGTTTAGCGAGTTGATAACTAAGCGAGTTGTAGGTTTTGCTACTTGTCACTTCTTCGTGATACATTCTTACGGTTGTTCTTTTGGTTTAGTAAAATCCCGTGAAAGAATCAATTTCCCGGTTTAATCAAAGAATTGTAAAATCCCGTAGAACTTGTAATCATGGCAAACATCGTTCCTACTATTGTTTCTTGCATAGCTGAGGACGTTCAAGCAGCAGGGTCAGATACTCGTCCACCTATGCTTGACAGAACTGATTATGATTCATGGGCTCAAAGAATCAGACTGTACTGTCTTGGAAAGGAAAATGGGGTCAACATTCTCAAGTCAATCGATGAAGGACCTTATCGGGTTGAGACTACTAGAGACTTAACTGATACAGCTGCAGATGGAACAATGATATATGGAATAGACAGACCAAAGACATATGATGAGCTCGATGATAAGGAGAAAAAGAGATTCGATGCTGATATCAGGGCTTCTAACATCATACTTCAAGGTCTTCCAAAGGATATCTACAAGCTGATCAATCACAACAGCGAAGCCAAGGCAGTGTGGGATAATGTCAATATGCTTCTCTCAGGTTCTGAATTAACTGTTGAAGACAGAGAATCACAACTATATGATGACTTTGAGCACTTCAAGATGAGACCAGATGAGAGTGTTTCTGAGTACTATGTGGGATTCCATAAGCTTGTGAACGATATGAGGAACATCAAAATGACCATGCCAAACATTCAGCTGAACTCAAAATTCGTAAACAACATGAATCTCGAGTGGCACAAGTTTGTCACCTCTGTGAAGCTAACCAAAGGATTGAAGAATACAAACTATGAGCAACTATGTTTGAGAAAAGGATTCTGGAGCAGTTCAAAACCAATCAGGGAGAATCAAGCTCACCTAATGACTCTACAGCTTTCTACACCAATGTTGGTATTACCACCAAGGCATCTCAAGTCATACCTATGGGTAATGGTAATCACAAACTCATTCCTGATCCTATGTTTAAACAAGATGATGCTGATGCACACGTGGGAAACTTCATTAATCAACTGGCTCTCCTGATTAGTCAAAACATGAATTCTCTTCCACACACCAACAACAATATCAAAACTGCATCCAATCCACACAATCAAGCCACTGTCAGAGATGGGAAGGTTATGGTGCAGCCAGTTCAAGAAAGGCAGTACGAACAAGGAAGAGGTGGAGCTGGTAGAGGATATGTAGCAAATCAGAATCGGGGAAGGAATGGAAATCAAGGACAAGCTAAACCAATCAAATGCTACAACTATGGTGGTGAAGGACACATTGCTAGGAACTGCACATCTCCAAAACGTCCATAGAATGCAGAATACTTCAGAGATAAGATGCTGCTTGTACAAGCTCAGGATAATGGTGCTGCTTTGGATGAAGAGGAGTTGTTGTTTCTTGCTGAGAGCAATGCCAAGACCTATGATGAAGATGTGGATGAGTAGCCAATTCAGGAGATAGGTCACAATCATCATAATGCCTTTCAAGTCGCTGATTGTGATGCATACGACTCTGATGTGGATGATGGACCTACTGCACACACAATTTTTATGGCTAGCATTTCTCCAATGGTTTCTCCTAAGGTCTCATCTTCACCACAAGCTAGCCCATCCAAAAACAAACTCATCTCAGAGGTATTAAAACTATACGATGATGCTGATGTGCAAAAGATGCATGACAAAGTACAATCAACTGAAACTATTGAATCAAATATTGAAAATATGGGTAATATCAATGTTGTCCCATATAATCAATATGTGAAACAAAGTGAAAGTGAAGTTGTACCAAGTGATGCATCTTTTGCAGTCAACAATGACTATGTTTTTGATGAATACACTGCATGTGCCCTTGATGATTCTGTTATCTCAGAACTTAATGCTTATAAAGAACGAGTTGCCATTTATGAACAACGAGCTAAGTTTGAGTTAACCACTCGTGAGCAGGAAATGGATGACCAAATGCATACAACTATTAGAAAAAGTAGGTTTAGAGAAGAAGTATTAAAACAAGAGTTAAACTCCTTACAAGAAAAGCTTTCTAAAACTGCTAAGCAAAAACAAGAACTTCAAGAAAATGTTAAAATGCTTAAGCAAGAATTCAGTGCTAAGGAATCAAAACTTTTGAATGATTTTTCAAATCTAAAAACCTTGAAAAACAAGCTTGAAAATAAGTTGTACGTACAAGGGAATACCATTCAAACTGCTCACATGGTCACTAAGCATAGAGTTTTAAGCGATAAGCATAGTGTTCCCATCATAGATAAACCCAACCCTGAGTACGGAAAGATAGCTAAAGCAGCTCAAAATGTAATTTATGATGGTAATGAAATCCTTAAGCCTAGACAGAAACCTAGTTGCGTTGAGTGCACTGAGGAAGATAGAAAATTAGATGACGCATCTAGGGAGAAAATGAATAAGAAGCTAGATGATCCTGAATGTAAAAAGAATAACATAATGATCAAACCCCATGATTACAAAAAGGAAAATTGGATTTCCTTAAACAAGTTTAAGCCTCAAACTTTGTTAACACCTGAACAAGTGTTTTGGAAAAAGGACTTAGATAAGCAAAAAGCTGAAAATATTGTTGATACAAACCCTCCCCTTAGGAGAATGCCTGCAGCGACTGTGTATCCTCCCAATACACCAATGCATTTAGTTCCTAGAACTATTGCCACTAAGAGCAAGACCTTAATCAGTCAATATGTGATCTTTCAATTATTTGTTGATTTTGAGAAAACTTGTAAGAAAAGAATCACACCCACTGGGATAACTGAAGGGGAAAGGGGTTTTGAATAAACAAAAGAATGTTATTTAACTGAAGTCATGCCTTTCTTTAAACAATTAAAAGATCAATTTGAGAGTCTTAAAAAGGGGATGGATACAGTTATTAAAGGGATGGAAAAAGAATTTGATGCAATGATAATTGAAGTTAGTGACTATGAGCGGGCATTAAAATGTAATGAAATTGAGAGGAAGAACTTGCATACCTTAAATGAGAATCTGATCTCTGAATGTATCTCTCAAGATGTGTTTTATACTGCTACTAATTGCTCTATTATTGCTTCTCAATTTCATGAATTATCTGTTGCGTTGAAAGTCTCCCATGATTGTGTCACTGAACTTGAAATCAAAAACTCTAAACTAAGTGATAAAATTGAACAGGATGATCACGATAATTTGGTAAAACATTTTTCTAAGCTAGAAGTTGATCATTTTGACTTGCAACTAAAATATCAACATCTTAAAGAAAATGTTAAAACCTCAAACATCAAGATATCCTCGGATGTTCCAGAGTTTGATGCAGTTTTTGAACTAAACAAACGTGACGAACAGATTCAAGCTCATTGTAACACGATCAGAAAGTTGAAAGCCCAAATCTCTCAATTAAAGGGTGAAAAGAACAATATGACTGGCTCCCAAATGCCTCCTCCTTTAGATTCTCGGAATTCTCAAAATTTTCATCTTCAAAACTTGGTTAATGCCTTACAAAAGGAAAATGAGAGTTTTCTAGAAGAAAATGAAAAAGTTAAACGTCATTTCAATGAGCTATTTGAGTCAATTAAAGTCACTCGTAACAAAAATAACGAAAACATAACCTCGTTGCAAAAGAAAATTGAGAATCTTAAGAGTCAGGTAAAAGGGAAAATGCCAATGACCAATGGGGAGAATGGTGCTTCAAAGGGGCATGTCTGTAATAAATATGCTTTGTCTGTGAAATATGTTCCTCCTCATCTTAGGAATAACAAACTGGCAATTCAAACATATTTCTCATATCTTAAGGACAGCCTAGAATGTCTCCGTGAGATTGTAGAAGATGATAAGTTAGAGAAACCACTTGATAATGCAATTGGTCATGCATGCTTATATGCCAAACGATCTCAAGAACTTCTAGAATGCTTAATTACAATATGCCCTAAATCCTTTGGTGAGCAAGTCAATCCTTTGATTCCTTGTTCAATGCCTAGTGCCAAGCATGCAAGTCATTCAATGCCAAATGTTATGAACGTGAACCTTAGTGTGCCTTCAAGTAGTTCAGATTCCAAATCTGTTAGTGCTAAGAATGTGAACTCGAGTGTGCCCTCTAGGAGTTCAAATCCCAACACTTCAAAATTTGATTGGGCTCCAGACAGTCAAGTTTAATCACACAAGCTAACCACTTGTGAATGGTCAACCGTAATAAACTTAAAACTGTCTAAAACCAATGCAATGAAGATCTGGAGAGTATAGTGTTTCCACAGGTCGTTAAGTCCCACGGAGACTCAATGGTGTTTCAAAACTTTCAGATGATAGAATGATCACTAAGGATAGTGATCAGTAAGGATTTTGATGGATAATTACACTACTGATTGATTGGAATGTATTTGGATACAGAATTGTAAAACACAACAATCAGATAAGACAAACGTAAATACGTACGATTAAAAACTACGTAAACGTACAAAATAAAAGTGAGATCTAAGAAATAAAAGGCCTAAAAATATGAAAATGATATTTTTGGAATCCTAAAAATAAAAGAAAATTATTGGAAAAAGAAAATTATTTTTATAACTATTTATTTAATTATTATTAATTAAAAACTATTTTTAACTATTTAATAATACCTTAAAATATGATAAAATATGAAATAAAGCTAGAAAAATAAAATTATGATTTAAGAAAATCTAAAATATTATAAAACTTATTTTAAAATTGAAAATATATTTTTTACACTTTTTATCTATTTATTACTAATTAATTATTATTTGAAATACACTAAAATACAAGAAAATATAAAATTAACCTGGAAAAATAAAAGTTTAACTTAGAAAAATCTAAAATATTATAAAACTAATTTTACAACTGAAAAGATATTTTTTATGTTTTTTAATTATTTATTACTAATTATTTAATAATATTTAACTATTTAAAATTATAATAAATACTAAACAAACAGAGAAAATTATGAAACTTTTTCTAAAAATATCTTAAGGTGACAGAAAACTAAGAAAATTATAAAAACTGAAAATGCTTAATAATAAGCTGAAAAGAAAAATCAAAAAGCTAATTACTATTAAATAAACGCTATCACTATATTAAAAATGATGTTTTTGTGTTTTTTTTATTTTTGAAAACTATTTAACTACTTATAATAAGCAACTTTAATACAGACAAAAATTTTACAACTAAAAAAAAATAAGCTGTTTAAGAACTTAAAAGCTCAACAGTTAAGGTTTTGGCTTATTTTAATGATTTTAAGCTCAAATAAGCTTGTAAGCAGAAACCAAGACTGAAATAAGATAAAACAAGCTACAAGCTACTCAAATGAAGCTAAAAGACACAAAGAAGCATACTGAAAAGCTAGGAATAAGCAGATAAGCACTTGGCTTCTTATTGTTAAAAGACAGTTATGGGATAAGGTTAAAGCTTATTGCAGCCCTAGCAAATAAGCTACAAAATGGAAAATTAAGCTTGGGACTATAAGATGGCCTGGTTAGCTTCACAAAAAGCTAAAACTCACAAGCTTTGGGTAACTATAGAGCTTTTTACAGGCTTGTGAAAATGGTAGCAAAGCTATGCACAGGGCACATTTTCAGACAAGGGTCCAAAAGAAGCTAGGAAATAAGCTATTAAAAGGCTGAACTAGAATGTCACACCCCCAAATTACCTGTTTTGCAGCGGAATGGAATTCCTGGGGATTGACTGTCATAGCATCACAATCACAGTTATATTGAACGACCTAAAGTGTCGTTTGGAAAATACATCGTTTGATTTAATAAAATAATCAGAGTTTACAAAGTATAGGTCCCAAAAGTTTACAAAGTTTGCGGAAATATAAATATAATACAAGTCCAAACGATGGTTTTGAAAGAAAGTGCCATAATGTACAATGATGTAAGTCGGCGCCGCGACTTAAAAAGGGGTTCCTTTACCATGCCATGATGAGTATGCCTTAGTTACCTGAAAATACATTGCTAAAACGGTCAACAATAATGTTGGTGAGAAATCATAGGTTTATGTAAATGTTTTATACGACTACGCAAGTATAGATCAGGCATGACAATCATGTCACGTAAAAATGTTACAGGTATGACAATCATGTCACATAAAAATGTTACAATTGCTTAAGCGCATGATACCGAAGCTCCGACTGATGTATGCCCCAACAGAGTGTCCTGCCAAATAACTCTAATAATGTTTATGAATGAAATGCATCCGTATGACTAGTTGGGATTCACCAACCCTGATGGAGGTGTCACCCTCGATAGATCTATCCACTCACACACGCTTCTAGAAAATTAACGGCTCATGCATTAAAGTGGGGACTTTTAACTGGCAACGTTGTAACTTAAGCAATGTAAATGAATTTAACATACTTGGTATCGTAATAAAAATGTTGTGCAATGTATTCTCCCCCGTAGGTTTGAAATAATGTAAAAACTTGTAAAACGGGGCTATGAAAACTCACTTGATAAACTGGTGTGATGACAAGAGTGAGTACACTGAGGTATTGCGGGAAACTTTAACCGGGACCTATTACGAATGATATGATATGTAATGAGTTGTAATGTAATGTTATGCATGCATTTCGTATGTTATTTATACCATTTGCGAGTTTTGAAAAAAAAAATATATTACTTATCGTCGAAAAATACTCTTTTGACGTCTTGACCATTCTTAAATCACTTTTTAAGTATTTACGTCAAAATGTCATCCTACAATGGTTTCGTAATGATTTATGGTGAAATTATCACTTTTCGTCGTAAAATAATGTCGTCGGAAATTTCATAAAAGTGACAAAAATGGCTTTGAAAAACTAGTCGTAAAATGGTGTACGTCGATCGTTAGGAAGCGAACTCGACGGTTTTGGAAAGCTTGTATCAAAATCTAAAAGTTTCAGTTCAGGAGTTTTCGACATAAAGGTCTCGAACATAGAGATAATAAGGGTTAAAGATGGTGATTTTGTCTAATTGTTGTGTAAAAAGTGAGTTTCGGCCAAGTTTAAGCATCCGTAAATAATTTATTAAAACTCCGCTATACAAACGGTTGGTCGTTTTGAAAAATATGCTTGGTGATCTTGATTTTACTAGAAGACATTTCATTTCAAAAAGTTCTACATCATAGTTAAAAACAGCCGTCAACATGGTCATTTTAGTTACCGTAACACTTATCTCGTAAAAATAATATAGTTTTTCTAAAAATAATAGTTACGGCAAGTTTATGAAAACGTGCATATCTTTGTCGTTTCAAATCCGTTTTCTACGTATTATATGTCCTTAGCTTCGTATCAAAGTATACTAATATATTTTTGACAAGTCGAAATAATTTATGAAGCTTAAGGCTCGTTTTTGACTCGAATAAAGTAAAAATAACTTGCTGAAATTTCTGAAAAATATATATTTCGTCGTCAAACTTTAAAAATTCATAACTTCTTCGTTATAACTCCGTTCTATTCCGTTCAAGCGGCCACGGATTCGTTTTAAAGTATATTTTCTAAATATCAAGGCCAAAATTTCGTGCCTACTGTCGGATTTTCCAGAAAAACAAAATAAGGACAGAACATTTTTTATTCTTATCGAAAATAGTTTTTCTCGTACTAAACCTATTCCAATCCCTTCAAATCAACTCCAAAGCTATACTAATCCTACCATACACCTTCTTAGGGTGTCATGGGTTCCTAGACATCATCAAGACCAACATATATCAAGGGGATAATTATAGGATGACCTTTATATATATAACTCTAAAATCAATAGAAAAATGGTATAAACAACACAAGTCTTGCATGTTTGCTAGAAAAATGAAGAAATAAATATGAAATGAAGATGAAATATGTAAAATGATAGTAATATGCTTACAAGTAAACTTGATGAGGTGCAAAGAACCAATGTTTAACCTAAACACCCTAGGTTTTTATTTCAAAACCTTATTAAGAGTGTTATCTAGATTGTGATTAATTTGAGCTTGAAAAGATTTTGATGATTCTCTTGTTAACACTTGAAGAACCGGTTGGAGGAAGAACCAAGAGAAAGAAAGACTTTTTGCTAACTTGAAAATTGAGGTGAATGATTGAAGAGTGAATGAAGTAACTTTGTGTACAAATCAAGATATGTAAGAATTTCTTACCAAAACATAAATGCCAACCCCATAGGGCCGGATTTTGGGGGCTTTTGTTCCCCAAATATATATATATATATTTTTTATCAATTATAATTTGTAAAAATGTTAAAAAGTGTAAGTGAAATGTAGTTTAAATGTAACTTGTAAGGTTTAATATACACTAATGTATTTAAGGAAATTTTAGGTAAAAGTAATTTTTAATAGATCAAAGTAAAGTATAATGGGATCATAAAAATTGTAAAAATACATTTCTTGTAAAATTTGAGTGATAAAATAATTATCGTGTAGTTTTTAAGAAAAACGTCGTAATAATATAAATTTAACGATTTATATACAAAATAAATTTAAAACACTAGGTAAAGTCAAAATATAGTTTTTATAAACTAAATGTAAGTATAAAAATATATCGGGATCATTTTTGGAAGTAGTGGATTAAATGTTCAAAATAATAACTCACGCGATAACATTTATTTAATATAAAATTTACGCGTTTAATGTGAAATGCAAAGTCGTGAATGAACTAACATGATGCAAATAATGTTAATGAAATGTAGACTAAACTTAGTCCAAATGAAATGTTCGTGATGATATGATCATGAATTCGCCGCTAAACCATAAAGGTTACGCGAATTTGGAACACGCAAACCTAGTTTACGATAAATGTTGAAATTGTAAGGCATGAATTGTTTTGAGAAATGACCTGAAATTGCGAGTTGTCACATAGAAAATATAAAAAAATACTATGACAGAGATAAGCAGTTGAATATTGTTGAAATCACACAGACCTTGATAGATCTTAAGCACTCGGAGATCGTTAGTGTTGCCTATGTAATCACAAGCAAACTAATAGAAGATCTCTACAACTCATATTTTGTAGCAGAAATAAATACAAGTTATAATAACTAAGAACTCTTTGATCCTCTATGGATCTTTTGATTATCGAAACTCTATGTTTCGGATAGTTTACAAGACTTGAAAGATTTTCGAAAAACTTATCTATTACAAACTATCATGGTTTCTTATATAGGCAAGAAATCCTAATGAGCGTTGACAATTTACGCTCCTAATACTATCATAGACTAAGCATGCATCTAGACAAGCATGCAACTAATCATATTGTTTTGTTAATCATATTGTTTATTCTGATTAAGCTCTACATAATACGGTGCCAACCTATACATACGGCGCTGACTTTTACTCTATACTGAGCTTATCTCTCCTACGTGGATTCACACTTTCAGCAGCAACACGATATCTGTTTTAACACTTCTGCTGAAGTATACCTTCGGCAGAATCCATTCTTCTTCGGCAGAATCTTTGGCAGAATCAGTAATTTACCTTAATTCCCAACAATCCTCCCCTAAACTGGAATTTGACGAGGTTAAGTTCCAGTTTCCTTGATAGATCGATAATGCTGTTGAGGATTGTACCATTTTACGAAAAATTTCCAAACAAGATCCTCCCCATATCTTAAACACTTCTGAGCTATGAATGGCCAGTATTTTGAGGATCATCAACAAAGATTCAGAAGAAGAACATCTCTATGATGACTGAACTGTGAAACACCAGATCTTTGCAGCAACATATGACATTATGTACATCAAAACATATAAGTTCAATACTATTCTCATCACTTCCAGGTGTGTTAACTCCTGTGAGAGGTGAATCATTGAAACTAATGGGTTTGATGTCTCTTTACCAATAGCCATTACTACTGGAGTAGCCACATGTTTGAGTTCGAAAACTATGCTACATTGATAACCATCTGATTTATTGGCAAACCAGCAACCATATAAACGGATTTGTCTTGTCTTTACCTGTAGCCGTTTGCTCAGGGCTAGTCAATTCTTAGAATTGGTGAATTGAGAACCAAATATGGATTCAGTTGCCTTTACCACATGCCATATACATGTGGGCTAGCCAATTCTTGGATTCCAAAGAGGAATAGACCATGGTGAATTGATGACCATACAACCCTCAGCAGTTAAGCATGGGTGGTTGCAGACCCTATGATTTTGAGCAAACCATTACAGCTATCAACAGATTTGTTGTGTCTTTACCAAAGTTGTACCCTTTGGACTAGCCAACTCTTTGACATACACAAGGTACATTAGGTGAGTTAAAAACCATCAGAATTGGACAACAAACAAACCTGCACAAAAGTTAGTGTGTTTTTTTTTTTTTTTTTTTTTTTTTTTTTTTTTTTTTTTTTTTTTTTTTTTTTAACTAAGAAAAAATAACACAAGAAAAGACAGGTATATATAATCATAAAAAAAATTAAAACAAAGTAATGCAGAGGGTACCATATGTCCTGATATGGATGAGGATGAGGCCTATTGCAGTTGTTGAAGTTGAGTCTTGATCAATCATACCAGTGTTAAAGCAGAATGTCTTTCATTTCCCACAGGATCTGGAGGAATTTCCAATTTCTGACTCAGCATCTTTTCCATAAGCCTTTTAGGCAAAGGATACTTTCTTTCGGAAAACATGCAGACAGTGATTCCACCCTTAGTCTCAAGCACATGTACACGAGGGAGAGGATAGAATCTCCAGGATGTAAGCTTCCACCGATGTGAGTTTTCCCAAATGGAAGATGCTTTGCTATTGGGAATGTGGGAGTTTAACAGGACTTGAAGATCTCCTGGTAAGAACATTCCAGACCCTTGTGGTTCCTTGTTGCAGTAATAGGTGGTAACTCGAGTGAACAGAGAAAGTAAGTCTGCCCTGTCTACCAAGTGTAGAATTTCCTTTAGAAAGGTGAATTCCATTGAAGTGGAGTCCCTTCGATGAAGAACATTCATCTCATCATCCTTTAATTTCCAATCTACCACCTCATCTGAATTTCCATCAGGAAAATCAGCAGCAGACCCTTCTATAATGAAAGTTGAGTCATCAGCTTCAAGATCCAAAGGAGATCTTTTGGCCATTCTCTTCTTCCTCCTCCCAGGCTGATAGATTTCCCTAGAGGGAGCATTTTCATCTTGTGCATTTGTGGAAGGACTTGAAGTGGTAGATGGAGACTTGGTTGGAACACGAAGTGCATTCATCCTGTGGAGCATCTTTATCGCCCTTTCTGTTTTAGTTTCTGTGAGATCAGCTTCCTTAACTCTGGAAGCTTCTTGGGGGTCAATGGTTGCCACAGTTGAAGTGGGAGCAGATATATCAGATGCTTCAGGAGAAATGGAATGTGGTTCAGCAGATGGACTCTTGGCAGTAGTAGAAGCAACTTCAGAAGTTGCTTCAGCAGGAATGACTGGAGATGATTCCTTGGCTGGAGCATCATCAGACTTGAGTCTTTTAGCTTCTGGAGCAGCTTCATTCTCTGAAATCCTTCTCAAGTGGGTAGAATGTGCTGAAGATGATGATTTGTCCTTCATGATCTGATTATATTTGTGATATAGGACATGATCAGGAAAAGCCTTGACTTGTTTCATTGTTAAGCCAGAGTTGTACATTGAGCATTGGTTCTTCACCACCATTCTAACTTCAGCTTTAGAAGGAGGTTTGTCTTTGGCCTTCTGAGCTTTGATGGCCCTTTTTTGTGCGAGGGATTCTTGCTTCCTTTGTCTTCCCTGAGCCATCATTCGCTCCACATAATTGTCACTGAGGAAATCTCCACCTAGTATACTTTGAGCAAGAGAAGGTCTTGAAATGACTTGCTGAGTTAGAATATCCCAGTGTTCAGCAGGCATCTTAACCCTCATTGCATCCAGTTCTCTTTTTCTCTCAGGAGTTAAAGATGAAAAGTCCTCTGTTTGGAGTTGATTAGCCAATGCTACACTTTCCTTTGACTTCTCAAACTCAGCCAATCTACTTGCTTGACCTAGTCTTTCCTCCTCACTTACCAGGTCTGGACCAAGCTCATCTTCAGTTATTATATCTTTCCCTTTATCATCAGGCTTCTTGGCACACTCTTCTTTGGTTAGATCAACGACAGGAACCTCTGTAGTTGTCTCTAAGTCCACATGTTGATGCAGATTATCAACTGGAGTGGTCATAGCAGCAATGTCAGACAGATCTGCTAAAGGTGAAAGGTCTGTTGGTTCTTGAACTGATGAAGATTGATTAGGATCTGAAGATACATCCTCCATTAGCACATCAGCAGATGCATCCTTATTAACCCCAGGTTCCTTTGAAGCTTCAGAAGAAACCTTATGTGAAGAGGATCTCCTTCTTCTTTTGTAAAGGACAGGTTCCTTCTTCCTTGAGGAAGTAGTAGCTACTGATGAAGGATCATTGAGAGAAACATCAGCCAATATCTCCAGAGACTCAAAATGAGGTACTTCTTGTTCTTCATCAGAAGAAACCACAAGCTTCCTTTTGGAGCTCCCTTTGAGTTTGTCCTCTAAGTCCTTGACTTGATTCTGCAGATCTTCAATCTTACTTCCAAGAGAAGACTTGGTCTCTGCAAGCTCCTTTTTCAGACTAGTGACCTCAGCAGCATACCTGTTGACAAGAGCATAGACAGATGAGAGTGTAATAGGGTCCTCAGCTCCACCAGCAGATTGCTCTGTGGTAAGGGGAGCTTCATTGGACCTTTCAGTAGAATCATGGTCATGCTCAGTGTGAGGAAGATCTTCATGGAGAGGATCCCTAACAGGACTTGGTGTGGGTACTCTATTAATATCTGATTCATCATGTGCAACAAGTGTGGGTGTTGGACTGGGACAGGGTGGTTGGTCAGGAGCAACATGAGTTGCTCCAACAGTTGATGAGGGGCCCTCATCAATGTTAACTAATGGATTACCATCAGTAGCAACAGGTGAGGAAGGAGGATTATGAGCCACATTCTCCTCATCAGCAGCCTCATTACCTTGTGGCAACATGGCTTCTAGCAAGGGATGATGTTCCCCCTGAAAGTGAGTTCTCATGGTTGCAAACAATTTAGCAGTCAAAGAACCTATGGGATAGAAAGATTGTGCTTGGGTAGAGGTGTCTAAAATAATTTGAAGAAACCTTGGATACATTAAAAATTTACCCTTTGTCTTTTGAATATTTTCAACCATGTTTTCGAAAATATACCTAGAAAAATTGAAAGTTACCCCTTGAGAGAGACACACAATACCATATCCCAGTTTGGTAGAGAACTGGTCCCATCCTCCAGTCTTGTTGCTTATGCATTGAAGCAACGTGTGAACCAGGAACCTCCACTTCGGGCAAAGTTCCTTTTTCAGCCACATATCAGTCCTTGTACCACGATAGCCAATTGCCCTTAGCCCATTAAGCACATCTTCCTGATTAGAGTAAAATACTCCATTAACATCTTCCAAGTGAAGCTTCCTCCTTATTAGGTCCTCTGTGACTGTGTACTCTGTTTCATCAATCACAGCCCTAATCTCTGTCTCACTCCTCTTCTCAGCAGATGCCCAAAATTGAGTGATCAGAGATTCATATATCTCATTTGGAGAATGAGTTAGAGCATAACAAATCTTGGACCTTTTCAGGAATTCCACCATTGGTTCGTACAATTCATATCCCTTGCCATTTCCCAGAAATGCAACTTTGTTGTGATCATGTTTAAATTCAAGAGCCATGAGGGATATGAGTGTTTAGGGTTATGATTCTTGAAATAGTGAGTGTTTGTGAAAGTGGAATGAGAGGGAATTTGTTTGTTCTGAAGAGAGTGATGGTGGATTGATAGTTTTTGCCCAAATTGTAGTCAAATAAAAATTGACCGTTTGGTTGACTATTGCTGACGTGTATTGCATCTTTGACCCAACCCAAAATATCACTTCAGCAGGAACATATGATCAATCTGCTGAAGTTATATCTTCAGCAGAATGCATCAAAGATACGAATAGCTTCGGTAAGTTTCTAGAATTACTGTGCCAACCACTTGCATTAAACTCATTGAACCTCGAACCCGTCTATAAAATGATCCCAATGTAACTCATTTCTTCATCAAGATCCCCAAATAATTACCACAAACCCTAGATGCAAAATAATCCCAATTAACCAAATTGCACCATGAATACCAAACCTGAGATCATAGATCTCACTTCCTCATCTTCATAATCCTCTTCATCATCATCAAGTGGTGAATCAAACCCATGGTTCCATTACTTTCCTCAACCCTATCCACGACCAAATAAATCACCCTTTCTCCCTTCTTCAGAAGATGACAGTGTAGTGAATCCAAGTGAATCTGCTGATGATTCTGATGACTCCTATAAGGAGGGAACATCTTACTCCCAACCTTCAGCACCTCGGTCTCAACAAAGACCTCGTGCCAGGAATCCGCCACTCCCCAAAGATAGAGAGGTGGTTCTTGGTCTCACTGCGCCATCTTTTGGTGCATGAACACACATCGTATAGTAGAAGGGCTTAAGGAGGGTGGATCGATTGCATTTTGGTTGAAATGAATAGATGAAGCACAAAGGACACGTTATTTTTCTCCGTCATCCTGCGTGGTCATCGTCATCATCAATCGTTTGCATCAATCCATCCTCCCATTTTGGTCCTTAGCATCTTCATCGAGTTGGTCATGCATATCCAACCAGCCAGTTAGACGGAATGGGTGGTTACGCAAGACCTACGAAAGCAAAGCCAGCATCTAACGCATATCCAACATTCACTTAGATTTCGGAATGAAAGATATACACTAGATTAGGCTTAGCTTAAGTGTACAGCTCGTATCTTGAAGATGCATAGTAGTAGGTTGACTTTATGTAAGCTGGAAGCTGTAAACTGTTTCTTGAATGAATGAATGAACAATTTGACTTCAATTTAATTTCTTCAGTATTTTAACTTCAGTGGAATCAAATTGTATGCTTCAGTACTTTTGCTTTCAGAAGAAACCAGCAACGCTCTTTTAGCTAACTTGACCATGTACCATTGAGTCACACTTTGATGAATTTGAACTTGTTCATGGGATAGATAACTGCAATTCAGACATCTGCAAAACGGATACAAAGATACACAAGAACAACACAAAGACAAACAACTAAAGGATTATTAGACAGTTAGTGTTAGTAATGAAAAATGAATAATAGAGGCAAAAATGCAAATTAGAGAAAATTAAGAAGATAAAATCTATTAAATAAACGCTATCACTATTGGCAAAATGATGTTTTTACAAACCTAATGAAAGAAGCAAATTTGGAAAAAGGTAAGCTGTTTATTGAACAAAATATGACACAAACAAAATATGCAGAGTTTGTACAAAATCCTCCCCTGAGGCATATGCCTCCCCTGAGGCCTATGCCTCCCCTCAAACTATGCAGTCAAGGGTTTAACATTCCAATATTGACCACGAGGTGTTGAAACCTTGGTCCATCAAACGCTTTTGTTAACAGGTCTGCCACATTATCATCAGTATGAATTTTAGCCACTTTTATCAAATGTTTTTCATATGCATCTCGTATAAAGTGGTGCCTGATTTCAATGTGTTTAGTTCGACTGTGAAAGACTGGATTTTTGACTATGCAGATGGTACTTTGGTTATCTATATGAATTGTAGTGTTCATAAAGTTGTACCCATAGTCCAGCAATTGGTTCTGAATCTAAAGGACCTGACCACAGCAATTTGCAGCAGCAACGTACTCTGCTTCAGTAGTTGAGGCAGCCACAATGGTTTGTTTCTTGCATTGCCAAGAAATCAACCTTTTGCCTAGAAATTGGCAGCCTCCAGTTGTGGATCTTCTATCCAGATTTGCACCAGCATAATCACTGTCACTATATGCTTCCAACTTGAAAGGAGACTCTTTTGGGTACCAAAGGCCTAAAAGAGGTTGGCCTTTGAGGTACTTAAAGATCTTCTTGACAGCATTTAGATGGGAAGTAAGTGGAGTGACTTGATGTCGAGAACAAACACTCACAGCAAATGTAATATCAGGTCTTGAAGCTGTCAGATACATCAATGAACCAATCATAGACCTGTACAGATGAACATTCACAGGTAGATCTGGTTCATTATTTGCTTTAGTCTTTGGAGCTTCATAGGGTGTTGTGGCAGTCCTAACACCTTCCATACCAAACTTCTTCAAAATGTCCCTCACATATTTATCTTGACTGATAAAGATGCCATCCTGTTTCTGCTGAACTTGGAGACCCAAAAAGAAAGTGAGCTCTCCCATAGCACTCATTTGAAATTCACCCTTCATTAGTTCCTCAAATTCCCTGCACCAAGCTTCGTTTGTGGAGCCAAAAATAATGTCGTCCACATAAACTTGCACAAGAATGATATCTGAGTAATTCTTCTTTAGGAACAGAGTTTTGTCAATAGCACCTCGCCTATAGCCATGCTTCAGCAGGAATGATGAAAGCCGAGCATACCAAGCTCTTGGTGCCTGATGTAAGCCATAAAGGGATTTAACAACCTTGTAAACATGATTTGGGTGATCAGGGTCTTCAAATCCCTTGGGTTGAGTGACATAGACCTCCTCTTCAATCTCACCATACAGAAAAGCTCCCTTGACATCCATTTGATAGACCATGAAACCCATGTAAGAAGCATATGCCAAGAAAATGCGAATTGCTTCAACTCTGGCAACAGGTGCAAACACTTCATCATAATCAATCCCTTCCTCTTGTCTGAAGCCTTGAGCTACCAATCTTGCTTTGTTTTTTATCACAACACCCCTAGCATCTCTCTTATTCTTCAGAATCCACTTCGTCCCAATGGCATATTTGCCATCAGGGAGTGGAACCAAAATCCAAACCTGCTGATTGTGAAATTGTTGCATTTCTTCTTGCATTGCTTCCAGCCAGCTTGAATCGTTGAGAGCTTGAGAAACACTAGTTGGTTCCACTTGAGAGAGAAAACAAGCAAACAGACAATGTTTGAAGTCTGTGTGATTGTCTCTTTGCTGGTTGGAGACATAAGAGAGAAAAGCAATCTGCCCAAATTGAGGACTTGTTATAGCCCTACGAGTTCTAACAGGAGCCAGAAGATCACCTATGATGTTGGATTGAGGATGTGCAATGTTGATCCTCTGAGTGGCAGTGGGGCTGACTTCAATGGATGAATCAAGATTGGTGATTGTTGGTTCAAATTCAGCATCATAAGAGGGTGAAGTGAAAATGCCAGCTTTGGGTTGGTGATTTCCAAGATCGGAGGGTTTTGGAAAGCGTGTATGAGGTTCTCCAAAGTCTGAAGACACTTAAGAAGGAACATCATATCCTTCAGCAGATTTGGGGATGGTAGTTGTGACAGAGTCAACTTCAGCAGACACTTGGTTTCTACTGATTCCTTCATTAGCCACCTCCCCATTCAGTTTCTCTGCTTCAAGCTTGGCAGCAAATTCTTGAGTCTGAAGCCTAGCAAGGTCCTCAGCATAATGAGAGTCATCTTCATCACTCGTATCAGCAACATCCTTGGATGTGGTACTTGCAATATTGTTAGGGGAGAAAGAAGGCACAAGTATGGGTTGCTCATCATCTTCAAACTCATTTTCAGAGTCATCATCTAAGGGACCTGCATTGTTAGTTGGAGATTCTTGAGGACCTGCATTTTGGTTGATCAAATGTCTGTGGTAACCCAGATAATCAGTTAAGTAGTCAAGATCAAAGGACCATGTATGACCCTGTCCTTGAACATTAGGCTTATCTTCCAAAAATCTCAGATTCAACGTCTCCTCTATCTTCTTGGCTTGCAAATTGTACACCCTGTAGGCCTTACTATGAGCCGAATAACCCACAATGTAGCCATCATCAGCCTTCTCATCAAACTTTCCCAACGGATCACTGGTGTTCAGAATGGTCACTTGACAACCAAAAGGTTTTAGGTAATGAATGACAGGAACCTTCCCAAAGAGAAGTTCATATGGAGTTTTGAGTTGTGGTCTTGTAATGGAGACCCTGTTTAGCACATAGCACGCTGTGCCAACAGCTTCAGTCCAGAACATAGTGGGGAGTTTAGAATCTGCAAGCATGGATCTTGCAGCCTCTATTAAGGTCCTATTCTTTCTTTCAGCCACCCCATTTTGTTGTGGGGTTCTTGGATTACTATAGTCCCTTTTTATACCTTTTGACCCACAGAGTTCTATAAGAATAGCATTTTTGAACTCTGTCCCATTATCACACCGAATACCCTTGACCTTTTTGTTCAACTGATTTTCAACGAGAGTGATGAATTCAGTCAGCACTTGAGATGTTTCATCTTTGGTTCTGAGAAAGAAAACCCAACAAAATCTGCTATAGCCATCAGTGATTACCAAACAGAAGTACTTATGATCAATGCTTCTGACTTGAGTTGGACCAAACAGATCCATGTGGAGCAACTGAAGAGGTTCAGTAATGATGCTCATAGCATTGATAGCTTTGTAAGAAGCTCTGTGTTGTTTTCCTTTGTTGCAAGCGACACAATTATGATCATTTGTGAAAACTTTGGTGGGAAGACCTTCAACAAGACCCATTTTAGAGAGTTTGTTAATTGTCTTGAAATTCACATGAGCCATCCTCCTATGCCATTTAGTGGACTCATCAAGAGATGCTTTAGCCACCAAACAAGTGAGGTCAGCACCTGGTTGCACTTCATTTAGGTTGAATGTGTATAAATTGTGAGTTCGAGGAACTTTCAGCAGAATTGAAGTTTCTTCTGGGAGTTTGAAGTCTTTAGACAGCACAAGACATTCATTCTCAGTGAAGAGAACTTTGTTCTTAGTGTCACAGATTTGTGAGACAGAGAACAAGTTGAAATGCTGAAGTTCCTTAACATAGTACACATTTTCAAAATCTAGATGAGGTGTCTTTATGGTGCCTTTCCCTGTGATACTTCCATCACTTCCTCCAAAAGTCACATTGCCTCCTCCTTCTATGGGAATAAAATTATGCATCATATCTCTGTTTCCAGACATGCTTCTGGAACAACCACTATCAACAATACCAATATTCTTATGCTTAAGGGGATGATCCTACAAACAACAATAAAATATATACAAAAGGTTAGAAATCGATGGAGGTTCAAGTCATTACTGACTTGAACCTGCCTTGTGGATCACAGGTTTAGGACATGAAGATTTAGAGGATCCACCATTGTTCTTGGTCCTCCACTGATGATTGGGTCCCTTGTTAGTCCAAGAACAACCTGCTGAGGGCTTCACAGCAGTGTCCCCATATCCCATCCCAGCATACATAGAGTCAGCATATGTAGGCCAATAACCATGTTTAAAGTATGGACTAGTTGGTTGCACATAAGGTCTGGTAACTGAACCTCTCCAATGAGAGTCAGTATAAGCAGCTTGTGGGACATAAGGTGGAATATCAGCAACATTGGTCCATTTAGATTTGTGTTTCTGGCGAGTAGCACATGCACCCAATCTTTGTTCATAAAAATCACAATCCTTAATCAAATGAAATTTACTTCCACATACAAAACATGTCTTCTTCTTGGAAGATTTATTCAAATGGGGAGTTGTTTGATTACATGCAGAAGTACTTAAAACAGATACATTCAAGGAATTGTTTTTAACAGACTGATTATTCAAAGATGTAAAAGACAAGTCTTCAAAAGAAACTGTCTTGGAAGTTGATTCCTTAGCAGCTTCCTTAGAAGGCTTGGAAGTAGACTGGGGTGCAGGCTTGGGTGTAGGCCCAGGCTTGGGAAGGTCAGACTTCTCATTTGAATCACAGCTTTCATAGGAAGTAGACCCTTGATCCGATGAATTGTCACTGTCAGAGCAAGAGACAAAGTCATTAGATGAGGTATCAGGTTCTGGCAAGTCTTTTGACTTTTTGCCATATAGATGATGTGATCCATCAAAGTCAACAATGATGGATAGGTCTGTGGGCATAAATTCACCTCTAATAGGACCAGGGACAGCATGCATATTACCTTCTTTTACAAAGTTAGCTAACCCTGCAGGTGTGGATTTACGACCATCATACCTAGCTTCTACTCCTACATATTTTTGAAAGCCTAATCCTAAGCCAGAGGTTACTGATTGACTGTTATAGAGTTCTCTAGCCAGATTATCACCTGAAATTAACCATTGTTTATTCCTAGCTATTTCCTCAGCTACCTTTTCTTTAAGCTCTAGGTTCTCAGACACAGCTTCATCTTTTGCTTTCTCAGACAGTTTTAAGTAATTATTAGCAACTTCTAGATCAAACTATAACACCTTTATCTTTTCTTCATAAGCTATTTGATTCTTTTGAAACCATACTTTTTGTCTTTCTACAGTTTTTAATGCAAGTTTATGAGCTTCATTATCAACATAGCATGCATCAAACTTAGGTTTCATAGCATCAAATTCTTCTTTAAGTTCATTGTATCTTAGACTACAACCAAATATACAGTTGTGTACCTGAGATAGTCCCATCAAGGCAAACTGATCATGCCTTTCATCCGAAGTACACCTTGCAAGCAATCCAAGCTTGTCAGTATCATGAGCTTCCTCATTAACAGGTTCATGTGCAGTCCAGTTGACCTGTTCATCCATGGTGAGGAGAGCTGCTGAAGCTCCAGCTTCCTGCTGTTTCTGCTGATATGAAAGATAGTTAGCTCCATCTCCACTTTTCCTGTCTTTGCATTCCCTTGAGAAATGCCCCATCTAATGGCAAGTGAAACACTTGACTTTTCTTCTATCAAATCGAGCTGGTTCCTTTCCTTTGAAAGCAAACTTCCTCCCAGACTTTTCTTCAAACCTTTTGATGTCCACTGACAGCAATGCCACCTGCATTTTCAGTTTCATCTCCTCCATCTCAAGAGGGTCCAACTGATCAAAGTCTTCATATGCAAGATACCGCTGAGTATCATAATCAGCAACAAACGAGTGAAGAACATCCTCCATCACACTACTAGTCCTAGTTTGAGAACATGGTGGAGTGGGACGAGGGTTATGTGGTGGAGTGGGAGTGCAAGATGATGGGAAGTAGTTGGAACTGGGAGATGATGGAAAGTAGTTGGAACTTGGAGCAGGTACCATCGTGTTGGAGTGAGATGCCCCAACAAAAGCTGCATGGCCAGAAGAAGATGTACGGTAGGGAGTCCTGACATCAGGTTCAAGGGTTCTGAGTCTGTTATACAGTTCATCAAAGGTAAGCATGTCCAACCCTCCTTTAGCCTTGAGGGCTATACTAACATGCAACCATGATGGTGGCAAGGATCGCAAGAACTTAGAGTTGCAATCATCATTATCTGGTTTAGCATTTAGCTGGTTCAGCTGACTCAAAATCCTATGGAACCTGTCGTATCCCTTGTGGATACCTTCTTCTTCGGAGATATTGAAGTCCTGAAATTTTTGTCTCAGCATGGACTTCCTCATTCTCTTTGATTCTTCATTTCCACTGAACCTTGCTTTGAGAGCCATCCAAATGTCCTTTGCGTCATCCATATGGTGAAAATCACACAGATGATCTTCAGGTATGGCTTGAAGCAGAATAGTCTTCACCTTATGCTCTCTCTGCATAGCCAGCACCTCTTCAGCAGTTTTTGGAGGAGCCATGATAAACTTCCCATCCCTGTCAGGAATCATTTTCTTTAGACTGTTTCCTTTCTTTACTACCTCCCACAGATTCCAATCAATATTGGAAATCCAGTTTTCCATCTTCATAGTCCAAAGTTCATACTCTTCCCTCTTTAAATAAGGAAATTTACCATTGCTGTTTGAGAGACTGAGCTGTTGCATGGAAGTGGTGTTGGTGTTGTTTGTGTTGGTGACTTCAGTTTCATTATCGGATCCAGGCATGGTGAATGAATGTTTGATTGTATGGGGGTGAGAATGGTTCTTAGTATGGTAGAGACTTTCCCGAGGCTCTGATACCACTTGTTGAAATCACACAGACCTTGATAGATCTTAAGCACTCGGAGATCGTTAGTGTTGCCTATGTAATCACAAGCAAACTAATAGAAGATCTCTACAACTCATATTTTGTAGCGGAAATAAATACAAGTTATAATAACTAAGAACTCTTTGATCCTCTATGGATCTTTTGATTATCGAAACTCTATGTTTCGGATAGTTTACAAGACTTGAAAGATTTTCGAAAAACATATCTATTACAAACTATCATGGTTTCTTATATAGGCAAGAAATCCTAATGAGCGTTGACAATTTACGCTCCTAATACTATCATAGACTAAGCATGCATCTAGACAAGCATGCAACTAATCATATTGTTTTGTTAATCATATTGTTTATTCTGATTAAGCTCTACATAATACGGCGCCAACCTATACATACGGCGCTGACTTTTACTCTATACTGAGCTTATCTCTCCTACGTGGATTCACACTTTCAGCAGCAACACGATATCTGTTTTAACACTTCTGCTGAAGTATACCTTCGGCATAATCCATTCTTCTTCGGCAGAATCTCTTCGGCAGAATCAGTAATTTACCTTAATTCCCAACAAATATTGATATACCAAGAGCTCAAATCTTGAAAACTACTATTAAGTCCTATATAAAAGTTTCTAGTTTATTCAAAAACGACCCAACTGAAATTTTGACTTTTTAACTTTAACTAAAGGTTGACCTTGATGAACTTGTGATCAATACTACTTACTAAATATGTTGTATTAAGCTAAAATAAGATGAGATTAAGCTAAAGTAACAAGTTCTAAGCCACTGTGATGATTTATACACTTTAAATCCCAACAGTTAACAAGTGGTATGGGATTAAAGGTATATTTGACTTTTTCTTAAAGAAGGACAGGATTTTATGGTTTGTTTGAGTTATTAGATGTGTATGTGACACAGAACAACAATAAGCAACAACACAAACAATCTATAACACAGTTAAACAAACAAATCCAAACACCATTTTACATAACTGTTTTAAAGATTTTCAAAGACTTTCAAAGATTAAAACCATACAACTAATTACAGACCTTATATTATCATTAAATAAGACTAAAGAAACATTAAATAACAACAATAACAACATAAAACCAAGAAATTACACTTATGCTAATTTAACTGTTTAAAACAAGATTTTTATTAATCTACAAATTAAAAAGAACAAGTAACTGTTTTTAATGCTTAAATATACTTAATTATAACTAATGAACATAAAGACACAGAGATTTAAGCTATAAACTTACTTATACAGTAAAATGCAAAAGTTGAGTTAAAAGCTTACAAGAGTCTATCCAACTGAAACCACGTAACCAAGATCAAAAGACCACTCCTATAGGCTTACCACTAAGCCTCTAACCCAGGGCAATCCAATATTCACCCTGCTCCAGCTTTAATCTTCATTCCCATAGATTTTTTATTTTTCACTAATTTTTTGGTATTTTTGGTGTTTTTTTTTTCTTTGGACTTCTAAACTGACTTTTAAAGTATCTAATAGCTTTAATAAGCTATCTAGGAGCTTATGTGGGCCTATTCAGTCCTTACCAACAACTAACAACATCATTAGAACACATTGAGATTTTGAATAAAAGTAAGATTTTGCATAAACAGAAAATAAGACTTAAACTTGAAATTGATTATCACAAAAGCTTTATTGTACACTAGAAACTTGAAATACAAAGTTCAAAAGCTAAAACATACACTGTAATTTAAATTTAAGCTAAAACGACATAAACTAAGTTAAGTTACACTAGATATCTTCCCACATTGCTTCTCCTCCTCTTTATAAAGATATTTTCAACTCTTTGTTGACCTCTGAGACTTTCCCACTCATTTCCAGCCATTGGATCTTCATAACTCATCATATTCGTCCAAGTGTAATTTTGGCGCCAAAAAGGTCATGAGCAGGTTTGAGCATTTAAAGAAGTTTGGGTGTAAGTGGAAGTGGAGGGGGGTAGTTAAACAAGTGGTGAGGCAGGTGGAGTGTTGAAAAAGTGGAAAAACCAGTTCTGGTATTGGATTTCAGGCATGGTGAGGACGATGCACAGTAGTTCTAGTTTTGGGCGCGCGTTGACCATATTTGACCGTGGTATTAATAATACGAGAGGGGTCAAAATAGGGTTATGGCAGGGGTCAAGTGGTTATTTGACTGGCTCAAGTGGGTTCAAGGTCCAAGGGTCAATTTGTGTGGGTTGGGCTAGTGTTTGGGCCAGCAGTATATTGGGCTTGGATTTGGTTTTGATATAGGATCCGGTTTGGTTTAGTAGTAATACAAGGACCATTTGTGTAATTCGGCCAAACTTGAGGGACCAAACTGAACTTTTTCCAATGTTATCAAAAGGACCAAACTTGACAAACTTTAATAGTACAAGGATAACATTTGATTATTTTCACTTTTTAAATATCCAAGGACTATTTATGACAATTTTCAAACTTGAAGGACCTTTTCTGCCATTTGACCAAAGATTCATTCAAGGACCATTTTTGACAACTTAGAATATTTCAGGGACCTTGAATGATATTTTTCTTTATTTTTGGATTCCAGGGACTAGATTTGACAACTTTTGAAACTTGGGGGACTAAAACTGCCAATTTTGCAAACTTGATACGTTTTTCATCTGATTTTGATATTTTTGCATTTAAAACACATAAAACACTTATTTGTCATATTTTCATCATTTTGATGCATTTCTGAGTGTTTTCAGATGTTTTTGGCATTCTAAACGGTACAAAAATGATGAGTATTTAGACACTCGTCAATCCCCCACACTAAGATATTGCTAGTCCCTAGCAATGTTTTGAAACTTTAATGGATTTTAAAGAACTCTTTACCAAAAGCCATCACTTCTGGAGTAGCCAATTGTTTCAGTTCAAGTAAGAACCTTGGTACAATGATAACCAAATGATTTTGAGCAAATCATAAGCTGTAAACGGATTTGATTTGTCTTTACCAGAAACCGTTTGCTTCTGGACTAGCCAACTCTTAGATAAATTATCAATATTATCTTTGGTGAGTCGATTACCAATTATGGTTTTTCCACTGCCTTTACCACAAGCCATAAACTTGCGGGCTAGCCAACTTTTCACTAATTAAAGATATGGTGAGCTGAACACCATACAATTTTGGGCAAATTGCAAGCCATAAACGGATTTGAGATATCTTTACCAAGAGCCGTTTGCTCCTAGATTAGCCAATCTTTATGTGTGTTAGACATGGCGGACTGATTACCATTTGCTGAGTAAGTGAAAAACACTTACTCCAAAAAAATAATTTGGCCAAAAATGGGGGAATTGGGTGGTACAATTACATGATAAAATTCATGAGAATTCCCCCCCACACTTAGAAATGAATATTGCCCTCAATATTCAAAGTACCAGCGGTTATGCCGAAACATAGAACGTAAAAGGGAAATACTACGGCCATTATTTTATTTGATATATACACATTTTTTTTTTAATAGAAGAAAACTTATATACAATAGCGGGGGGCAACTCCCCCACACTAGGGTGATACTCACGGGTGAAAACCCATGTGGTGTGCTACTGTTTTTGATTCCCGAGTCGCTAGCTTGACTCGATCCCCGCATTCATTGGTTCATGGGGAAAATTTGTAGATCCGGGACAACCATGGATGGAATGTCCTCTCCAAAATAGTGCTTTAATCGATGACCATTTACTTTAAAATTTGGACCATCAGGCTGAGATAACTCAATGGTACCATAAGGATAAACCTTAGCAATGATAAATGGACCAGACCAACGGGATTTGAGCTTTCCCGAGAATATCTTCAATCTTGAATTGAAAAGAAGGACTCGATCACCAACGTTGAAAACGCGGTTCTTGATTTTAGAGTCATGAATCTTCCTTGTCTTTTGTTTGTAGATCAAAGAGTTCTCGTATACTTGATCACGGAGTTCATTTAATTCATTCATTTGAACTTTTCTGTGATCACCAGTTGTCTGAATATCGAAATTGGCATGTTTTAAGGCCCAGTATGCCTTGTGCTCAAGCTCAATCGGAAGATGACATGCCTTTCCGTACACTAGCTTGTATGGAGTACACCCGATGGGTGTTTTGTAAGCTGTACGGAAGGCCCAGAGTGCGTCATCTAGTTTATCCGACCAGGATGCACGATTTTCGCCTACTGTCCTTTCCAAAATTCTTTTAATACCACGGTTGGAAACTTCCACTTGCCCACTTGTTTGGGGGTGGTATGCAGTAGAGAGACGGTGGGTTACACCATACTTTTGCATGACACGATCAAATTGATCATTGCAAAAATGTGTACCACGATCACTGATTATAGCTCGCGGAGTTCCAAACCTAGCAAAAAGAGATTTTAAGAATTTTACAACAACTCGGGCATCATTGGTGGGTAAACTTTCGCTTCAACCCATTTTGACAAATAGTCAACAGCCACGAGTATGTATTTGTTTCCTCGAGATGATGGAAATGGCCCCATAAAGTCAATACCCCATATGTCAAAGATCTCACAAACTTGAATGGCGTTTTGCGGCATTTCATTTCTTTGAGAGATATTTCCATGACGTTGACAAGCGTCACAGGCTTTGACAAATTCGTGGGCATCCTTGTAAATTGTGGGCCAATAAAACCCGGAAGCAAACATCTTTTTGGCAGTGTAGTTTGGACTATGATGGCCCCCGGTGGGTCCAGCATGGCAAGCTTTGAGAATGTCCATAGCTTCCTGTCCATAAACACACCGTCGGATGACTTGATCCGCACAGATTTTGAATAAGTAGGGGTCGTCCCAGAAGTAATGTTTAACATCTTTGAAGAATTTGTTCTTCTGTTGGGTCGACATCCCTTTCACTATGAAGTTACCCGCATGGTAATTTGCGAAGTCAGCAAACCATGGGGTAGTAGAATTTCCACGAAAAGAAACCGCATTGAGTGTCTCGAGAGGAAATGTTTCATTTATTTCCTTTTTCTCGAAAACATCTTGGTGAGGGTTTTCTAAACGAGACAGATGATCAGCAGCCAGGTTCTCAGCTCCTTTTTTTATCACGTATAATGATATCAAATTCCTGGAGGAGGAGAACCCAACGAAGCAATCTCGGCTTTGCATCTTGTTTTGCAAAGAGATATTTGAGAGCCGAGTGATCCGTATACACCACACATTTGGTCAAGATTAAGTACGGCCAAAACTTCTCAAACGCATACACCACGGCTAATAATTCTTTTTCTGTGGTGGTGTAATGGGTTTGAGCTTCAGTCATAGTCTTACTCGCGTAGTGGATAGGCTGAAAATGTTTGGATCTACGTTGGCCTAGGACTGCACCGATAGCAAAATCACTTGCATCGCACATGAGCTCAAAAGGCAAGTCCCAGTCGGGAGCAACGAGAATGGGTGCTTCAGTAAGATTTTTCTTTAATGTTTCAAAAGCTTCGATGCACTCGGGTGAGAAGATAAAAGGAGCATCTTTTTCAAGAAGATGAGTCATAGGCCGGGCGATTTTAGAAAAATCTTGTATGAATCTGCGATAAAAACCGGCATGACCTAAAAAACTCCTAATACCTTTGACGGTAGTAGGATGAGGCAATTTAGCAATAACATCGACTTTTGCTCTATCGACCTCAATCCCGTTTTTTGAAATCTTATGGCCAAGGACTATGCCTTCTTTGACCATAAAGTGGCTCTTCTCCCAATTTAGACAAAGATTGGTGTCTTCACACCTTTGAAGCATTTTTTCTAAATGGGAGAGACATGTTTGAAATGAGTCCCCAATGACCGAGAAGTCATCCATAAACACCTCCATTGTTTCCCCGATCATGTCATGGAAAATGGCCATCATACATCGTTGGAACGTGCCCGGAGCATTACATAGGCCAAAAGGCATACGTCTGTAGGCAAAAGTTCCGTATGGGCAGGTGAATGTGGTCTTCTCTTGATCCTGTGGATCAATGGGAATCTGAAAATAACCCGAGAAACCATCCAGGAAACAATAGTACTCGTTCCCTGCTAATCTCTCAAGCATTTGGTCCATGAAGGGTAGAGGAAAATGGTCTTTACGGGTGGCGTCATTCAACTTACGATAGTCAATACACACACGCCATCCCGTAACCAATCGAGTTGGAATTAACTCGTTATCTTCATTTGTGACAACAGTTATGCCACCCTTTTTAGGAACACAATGAATTGGGCTAACCCAAGGACTATCTGAGATAGGGTAAATTAATCCTGCATCAAGAAGTTTGATAACCTCCTGTTTGATAACATCATGGATTTTTGGATTTACTCTTCTCTGATGTTGAACTGCTGGTTTGAAGTCATCCTCTATTAAGATTTTGTGAGTACAAAACTCAGGGTTGATACCCTTAATGTCGGAGAGTTTCCAAGCAATTGCTTGTTTGTGTGACTTCAAGACCTTTATGAGAGCAGTCTTTTCATTTTTACTCAAATCTCGAGCAATACTGATGGGTAATTTATCATCACCTTCAAGAAATGCATACTCGAGATGAGGTGGTAAGTCCTTAAGTTTGACTTCAGGAAATTCTTCAGTTTTCTCAACTGACTTGACTTCCTTGTTATGAAGCTCGACGGGAGGGAGTGATGATGGATCATCATTAAGCAACTTCTCAATGAGAAGAATATCCCCCTCGATGTCGATGGGAGCGTGATCAATTTCCCATGGAACAGAATCACTAGACAAGTAGGCTTCAATCTCTTCCAAGATGAAGTCACTTTCCTCAAACGGAGTGAGAGAAGGAGTAGAATTGGCTATGATAGGTTGAGAAGATGTGGTGGGATCCACACTCACAGAATTATGAGAATAACCAAGAACTTCTTGAGAGTACTCTTCAGAAGCAACATCAATGATATCTATTCGGTTAACCGATTCAGAATCATAGTTTGCGGAGTACCTCGAAGTTTGATCAAGGTTAAAGGTGACAGCTTCATTACCAACATGTAATGTGATTTCTTGCTCAAATACATCAATGAGAGCACGGCCCGTTCTCAGGAATCCTCGTCCAACAATGAGAGGAACCCGATGATCGGCATCGAAATCAACAACCACAAAGTCAGCTGGAAAATGGAACTTTCCTACTTTCACAAATACGTCCTCGGCAATGCCAAGAGGACGGGATATTGTACGATCTGCAAGCTCGAGAGTCATGCATGTAGGAGTACGGTCCGGAAGAGAAAGTTTCTTCCATACTGAATAAGGCATCAGATTGATGCTTGCACCAAGATCGGCTAAGGCAAAGCATTCAACCATTCCTGGAAATACACAAGGTAAGAGAAATTTTCCAGGATCTCCAAGCTTCTCGGGAAGCTTCTTCAAGATAACTGCAGATCAGTTCTCGTTCAGAGGAGTTTTAGCCATTTCAAACAGTTTTTCCTTGTTGCTTAACATGTGTTTGAGAGTTGATGCAAACTTGGGCATCAGCATGATAGCATCCGCAAAGCTTATGTCAAAATGTAGTTCTTGGAAAATTTGAAAAAATTTGTCCATTTGATGACTGGCTTTTTCGCGAAGCTTTTGCTCATTCAAACGTGATGGGTAAGGAATAGAAGATTTGGATTTGGTATTTTCAACAGGAGCTACAGGAGGTTCAAAAACAACTCCTGGATTGGATTTGGGTTTCGGGACAACTTGAGGTTGGACGTTGTTGGTACCTCCGTTATTAGTAGGAAGTTCCTTGTCCTTTGTTGCCTCAGGTTCACTTTCCACTACCTTTGGGAGAGAAGAAGAAGAGGTAGTAGGAATAGCTGGTCCATTGTATGAAATACCACTTCTGGTTGTGATCGCCTTTGCATCGCCCCTCGGGTTAGCGATCGTGTTGCTCGGAAGTTTTCCTGAGCCCGAGGGTTGATCATTTAAAGACTTCTTTAGATCAGCGATCTGACTGACCAACAACCTGTTCATTTCATCTTGGGATTTCATGAATTGCTTCAATAACTCATCAGATGATTGTCCAGTTGGGACAATGGCTTGAGTTTGATTAGGAAAATTCTGGCCTCTATTGTTAGGAATAGGGCCTTGATTTTGAAAATTTCCTTGATTAGGATTCATATTCCCATGAAATTGATTCCCTCGATTGAAATTGTTTTGATTAAGGTTTCCTTGATGTTGGAAACCTTGATTTGGTCCGGGATAGAAATTACCATGGTTTTGATAACCTTGGTTCATTCTAGGTTGATTCTGATTCCGGTTAGGATTCTGGTTAAAACTGGGTGGTGCCTGATAAGTATTAGCATGGTAGTTCGGTTCATTTTGAGGACGGTATTGATTACCTCCCTGATGTGAAGTACCGGCTAGAGCATTGGCTTCAAACGGACTACCATCGGTGGCAGTACAGTTGTAGTATGCATGAGGACCACCACAAGTAACACAAACTTCAACTTTCTTCACTTCACCATGTGATGGTGTCTGTGTGAAAGTGACTTTCTTTTGGTTAGCAAGAACCAAAGCCTGAACAATATCTGTGAGTTTGTCAATCTTAGCATCGGTGCTAGATGTACTCACGGGAGATGAAGTAGAAGGTCCAACATTAGACTGAGATTGATATGTCTTTGCTCGGAAAGGGCGGACCTGGGACTTGTTTTCAATGATTTGCAAGGCTTCTTTTGTGGTCTTGCTCAGGAAATTACCTCCCGCGAAGGCATTTAAAGAGTCTTGATTAGTCTGGTTCAGACCATTGTAGAAAGTATCCATTTGCATTAACTCGGTAAAACCATGATGCGGACACTTGCGGAGCAACTCTTTGTAACGATCCCATGCCTCACCGAATGATTCATCAAATCTTTGAGAAAATTTCATTATCTCATTCTTAAGACTTGTAGTTCGGGATGGAGGATAGAATTCGTTAACAAACTTAGTGACTAGATCTTCCCATGTCTCAATGGAACGAGGGGGTTGTTTCTCAAGCCAATTTCGGGCTTGTCCCTCTAGAGAAAATGGGAACAGAAGAAGCTTAATTGCTTCATGTGGGACATTTTTGTATTTGATGGTAGATGCAATCTTGTTAAACCATCGAATATGTGCATGAGGATCATCCCGCTCAAAACCATAAAATTGGCTTTGGGTTACAAGATCAAAGGTATCAGCCACGATGGCTGGGACAACAATGGCATCTCCGTAACCCTCGATGGGTGCTTGGAGAAGCTCATTCATAGGTTTGTCTTCTGCCATTACGACAGGGGGTGGTGGTGCAAGACGTTCCTCAGTCACGGCTGAAGGAGCAGAACGTCCTCTACGTCTACGAGGAATATTTGCAAGCTCAGAAAGTGGACTTGTAGAACTGGAAGAACGAGTGCGCATGCACTAAGTATAAAAATCAGTTTTCAAAACAAATGCGAGGCAAAACGACAAGTGAACTTAAACCAATAATCACAAATGAAATGGCTTCTTTGAAAAAGGTACACCAAATCACAAGGACACAAAGGCAAGTTTTAAATCTGTTGTTCGGGAACTTATTAATGTTCACACCCCCAATTGGTAGGTGTACTGCCTTGGTTTGCGGTGGTTGAGTTTTATGTATTTATTAAGTACCACTGAAAAGACGTAGGTATGGATTTGTGCTAAGGGTTTAAAAACTTTTGGACTATATTTTTGGTATCGTCTCGTTTAACCAAATCGTATCTCTTTAAGAATCACCTTAAAAGAAAATACAAGATAGAAAACGTTACGATTGTTTTGTTGTTTTATATTTTGTTTGGTGTTGTTAACACTTTAGGAAAAGTGTTAATGAACTTTTTGATGGTTTTGATAACTTTACAAAAAACTGTTTACAAACGGTGGTATATGTGCAAGTATGGGTCTGAAAAAGGTTTAGAACACGCTAAAGCCTCCCCGGCAGCGGCGCCAAAATTTGATTGGTGTCCAGACAGTCAAGTTTAATCACACAAGCTAACCACTTGTGAATGGTCAACCGTAATAAACTTAAAACTGTCTAAAACCAATGCAATGAAGATCTGGAGAGTATAGTGTTTCCACATGTCGTTAAGTCCCACGGAGACTCAATGGTGTTTCAAAACTTTCAGATGATAGAATGATCACTAAGGATAGTGATCAGTAAGGATTTTGATGGATAATTACACTACTGATTGATTGGAATGTATTTGGATACAGAATTGTAAAACACAACAATCAGATAAGACAAACGTAAATACGTACGATTAAAAACTACGTAAACGTACAAAATAAAAGTGAGATCTAAGAAATAAAAGGCCTAAAAATATGAAAATGATATTTTTGGAATCCTAAAAATAAAAGAAAATTATTGGAAAAAGAAAATTATTTTTATAACTATTTATTTAATTATTATTAATTAAAAACTATTTTTAACTATTTAATAATACCTTAAAATATGATAAAATATGAAAAAAAGCTAGAAAAATAAAATTATGATTTAAGAAAATCTAAAATATTATAAAACTTATTTTAAAATTGAAAATATATTTTTTACACTTTTTATCTATTTATTACTAATTAATTATTATTTGAAATACACTAAAATACAAGAAAATATAAAATTAACCTGAAAAAATAAAATTTTAACTTAGAAAAATCTAAAATATTATAAAACTAATTTTACAACTGAAAAGATATTTTTTATGTTTTTTAATTATTTATTACTAATTATTTAATACTATTTAACTATTTAAAATTATAATAAATACTAAACAAACAGAGAAAATTATGAAACTTTTTCTAAAAATATCTTAAGGTGACAGAAAACTAAGAAAATTATAAAAACTGAAAATGCTTAATAATAAGCTGAAAAGAAAAATCAAAAAGCTAATTACTATTAAATAAACGCTATCACTATATTAAAAATGATGTTTTTGTGTTTTTTTATTTTTGAAAACTATTTAACTACTTATAATAAGCAACTTTAATAAAGACAAAAATTTTACAACTAAAAAAAATAAGCTGTTTAAGAACTTAAAAGCTCAACAGTTAAGGTTTTGGCTTATTTTAATGATTTTAAGCTCAAATAAGCTTGTAAGCTGAAACCAAGACTGAAATAAGATAAAACAAGCTACAAGCTACTCAAATGAAGCTAAAAGACACAAAGAAGCATACTGAAAAGCTAGGAATAAGCAGATAAGCACTTGGCTTCTTATTGTTAAAAGACAGTTATGGGACAAGGTTAAAGCTTATATGCAGCCCTAGCAAATAAGCTACAAAATGGAAAATTAAGCTTGGGACTATAAGATGGCCTGGTTAGCTTCACAAAAAGCTAAAACTCACAAGCTTTGGGTAACTAGAGAGCTTTTTACAGGCTTGTGAAAATGGTAGCAAAGCTGTGCACAGGGCACATTTTCAGACAAGGGTCCAAAAGAAGCTAGGAAATAAGCTATTAAAAGGCTGAACTAGAAAATATAAAAAAATACTATGACAGAGATAAGCAGTTGAATATTGATATACCAAGAGCTCAAATCTTGAAAACTACTATTAAGTCCTATATAAAAGTTTCTAGTTTATTCAAAAACGACCCAACTGAAATTTTGACTTTTTATCTTTAACTAAAGGTTGACCTTGATGAACTTGTGATCAATAATACTTACTAAATATGTTGTATTAAGCTAAAATAAGATGAGATTAAGCTAAAGTAACAAGTTCTAAGCCACTGTGATGATTTATACACTTTAAATCCCAACAGTTAACAAGTGGTATGAGATTAAAGGTATATTTGACTTTTTCTTAAAGAAGGACTGGATTTTATGGTTTGTTTGAGTTATTAGATGTGTATGTGACACAGAACAACAATAAGCAACAACACAAACAATCTATAACACAGTTAAACAAACAAATCCAAACACCATTTTACTTAACTGTTTTAAAGATTTTCAAAGACTTTCAAAGATTAAAACCATACAACTAATTACAGACCTTATATTATCATTAAATAAGACTAAAGAAACATTAAATGACAACAATAACAACATAAAACCAAGAAATTACACTTATGCTAATTTAACTGTTTAAAACAAGATTTTTATTAATCTACAAATTAAAAAGAACAAGTAACTGTTTTTAATGCTTAAATATACTTAATTATAACTAATGAACATAAAGACACAGAGATTTAAGCTATAAACTTACTTATACAGTAAAATGCAAAAGTTGAGTTAAAAGCTTACAAGAGTCTATCCAGCTGAAACCACAGAACCAAGATCAAAAGACCACTCCTATAGGCTTACCACTAAGCCTCTAACCCAGGGCAATCCAATATTCACCCTGCTCCAGCTTTAATCTTCATTCCCATAGATTTTTTATTTTTCACTAATTTTTTGGTATTTTTGGTGTTTGTTTTTTTCTTTTGACTTCTAAACTGACTTTTAAAGTATCTAATAGCTTTAATAAGCTATCTAGGAGCTTATGTGGGCCTATTCAGTCCTTACCAACAACTAACAACATCATTAGAACACATTGAGATTTTGAATAAAAGTAAGATTTTGCATAAACAGAAAATAAGAGTTAAACTTGAAATTGATTATCACAAAAGCTTTATTGTACACTAGAAACTTGAAATACAAAGTTCAAAAGCTAAAACATACACTGGAATTTAAATTTAAGCTAAAACGACATAAACTAAGTTAAGTTACACTAGATATCTTCCCACATTGCTTCTCCTCCTCTTTATAAAGATATTTTCAACTCTTTGTCGACCTCTGAGACTTTCCCACTCATTTCCAGCCATTGGATCTTCATAACTCATCATATTCGTCCAAGTGTAATTTTGGCGCCAAAAAAGTCATGAGCAGGTTTGAGCATTAAAAGAAGTTTGGGTGTAAGTGGAAGTGGAGGGGGGTGGTTAAACAAGTAGTGAGGCAGGTGGAGTGTTGAAAAAGTGGAAAAACCAGCTCTGGTATTGGATTTCAGGCATGGTGAGGACGATGCACAGTAGTTCTAGTTTTGGGCGCGCGTTGACCATATTTGACCGTGGTATTAATAATACGATAGGGGTCAAAATAGGGTTATGGCAGGGGTCAAGTGGTTATTTGACTGGCTCAAGTGGGTTCAAGGTCCAAGGGTCAATTTGTGTGGGTTGGGCTAGTGTTTGGGCCAGCAGTACATTGGGCTTGGATTTGGTTTTGATATAGGATCCGGTTTGGTTTAGTAGTAATACAAGGACCATTTGTGTAATTCGGCCAAACTTGAGGGACCAAACTGAACTTTTTCCAATGTTATCAAAAGGACCAAACTTGACAAACTTTAATAGTACAAGGATAACATTTGATTATTTTCACTTTTTAAATATCCAAGGACTATTTATGACAATTTTCAAACTTGAAGGACCTTTTCTGCCATTTGACCAAAGATTCATTCAAGGACCATTTTTGACAAATTAGAATATTTCAGGGACTTTGAATGATATTTTTCTTTATTTTTGGATTCCAGGGACTAGATTTGACAACTTTTGAAACTTGGGGGACTAAAACTGCCAATTTTGCAAACTTGATACGTTTTTCATCAGATTTTGATATTTTTGCATTTAAAACACATAAAACACTTATTTGTCATATTTTCATCATTTTGATGCATTTCTGAGTGTTTTCAGATGTTTTTGGCATTCTAAACGGTACAAAAATGATGAGTATTTAGACACTTATCACTTCTACTATTAAGAAAGTGAACTTTAATGTGCCTTCAAATAGTTCAGATCCCAGCACATCTAAACAGGAAATGCATAAATTAGCAAAACCAACTAATGTTCCCATTCCCTATACAGGAGTAAACAGTGACATTAAAGCGAGCAGGTCAAAGTCTCAAGACAATACAAGGAATGATAGGACCTCGCAAGCTAAGAATGTGCATTGGAAGAAAGTAGAAGATCACCCTAGGAACACTAAGTTTGAGTTAAATAAAATGAATCGTGTTGATTCTAGTATTTGCTATAAGCGTACTGTAATTAATTCGAATTCCGCTGCTACTTTTGAAAAAACTTGTAATGATGATTGTGTGGTTTCTGTTACTAATCGTGAATGTGGTATGAATGTCTTGTCTAATGCTGTCGAATGCCCAGTTAAAATTGTTAATGCTAAAAATCGAACTAAGAAGGCTAAAAGGCAAAAGAGAAAGAAAGTTAGAAAACAGTGGAAACCCACAGGAAGAACATTTAGAAAGATAGGCTATCAATGGATACCTATCGTCCATAAGGATAATCGGACAATGCCCACTAGAAAATGGATGCCTACTAGTAGAATTATTACCTTAAGAAGTGAACATACTTTGAATAGGGCAAATATGGACACTAGTACTGCATCTATTCATAATGATTCCATTGTTTCAATTTCTGATATGAATGTTTCTATCTGATGTGGGTGTTCCAATCACTGTTACTAACCAAATGAAACCCATTCTTGCATGGGGATCCCAATTATCCAGTTATCCATTCTTGTCTGTGTTCAACTGCAGATCGTTCAAATCGTTCTGTGGTATCTGGACTCAGGCTGTTCCAAGCATATTATGTGGAAGGTCTTGGTCATAACCTGTTCTCTGTTGGTCAATTCTCCGATTCTGATCTAGAAGTAGCCTTCAGAAAACATACCTGTTTTGTTAGAGAACTTGATGGTAAGGAACTTTTAAGAGGAACACGAGGTTCAAATCTATACACCATCTCTATCGATGATATGATGAAGTCTTCTCCAATTTGCTTGTTGTCAAAGGCTTCAAAAACAAAGTCATAGTTATGGCATCGTCGTCTCAATCACTTGAACTTCGGCACCATCAATGATCTCTCCAGAAAGGACTTGGTTGTAGGTTTACCTAGACTTAAGTATGAAAAGGATCATCTTTGTTCAGCATGCTAATTGGGAAAAAGCAAGAAGTATGCCCATAAACCCAAACCTACAAACTCTGTTACAGAAGTTCTTCATACAATTCACATGGACTTATGTGGACCCATGAGAGTGCAGAATATCTTTGGGAAGAAATATGTGTTAGTTGTGGTTGATGATTACTCTAGATTCACATGGGTCAAGTTCTTAAGGACAAAGGATGAAACTCCAGATATCATCATCAAACTCATCAAACAGCTGCAGGTTTGTCTTAACAAAACTGTCAGAATCAACCGAACAGACAATGGAACTGAGTTTGTTAACAAACAACTTAGTGAATTTTATGAAAGTGCGGGAATCAGTCATCAAAGAAGTGTTCCACGATCTCCTCAACAGAACGGTGTAGTTGAAAGATGAAATCGAACTCTTGTGGAAGCCACAAGAACAATGCTGATTTACTCAAAGGTTCCAATGTTTCTCTGGGGTGAAGCCATTGCCACTGCATGCTACACACAAAATCGATCCCTGATTCACACTGTTCATGGAAAAACTCCATATGAACTTGTTCACAACAGAAAACCTAATCTCTCATTCCTTCGTGTATTTGGTGCTTTGTGCTATCCTACGAATGATGGTCAAGATTTAGGTAAACTAAGAGCTAAGGAAGACATTGGAGTTTTTTTAGGATATGCACCAAACAGAAAAGGATACCGAATCTACAACAAGAGGACCCGAAACATCATGGAAACTATTCACGTTATGTTTGATGAGCTGACCGGTCAAATGGCTCATGGACAATCCAATTCAGGACCCGCACTTCAAAACAGTCCCATTGGTTCATCTCTTGTACCAAACTCTTCTCCAGCAACTCCATATGTACCTCCATCTGAAGATGATTTGAAGAAATTGTTTGATCCTATGTTTGATGAAGACTGTGAGCCAAGTGCTATTGAATTGTCAACTCCTTCAACAGAGGCTGCTTCTATCTCTGTCAATGAAGTCAATCCTTCAGCGTCGATGTCATTAAGCCAAGAAGCGCCTGCTGCTGATCAATCTGTTTCATCAATAAATCTTCAATCATCCAATGTACATCATGGAAATGCTTCTGATTCACAGGATGAAGTTAATCCCTTTGCTACTCCCAAAGATGCTCCATTTGAAAATATATTTGCTCCTGAATCATCATCTGAACCATCTTCATCAGGAGACATCGATTCTGCTACTTCGGTTCCACAACCACAACCACATGAACATCTTAGAAAATGGACACATGATCACCCATTGGATAACATCATTGGGAACCCTTCTCGTCTGGTATCCACTCGTAAATAGCTTGCTACTGATGCCTTATGGTGCTTCTTTAACTCCGTACTCTCAAATATCGAACCTAAAGATGTTAAAACTGCTATGAATGAAGACAGCTGGTTCAATGCCATGCAAGATGAAATTCATGAGTTTGATCGATTAAATGTATGGGAATTAGTACCAGCTCCAGATTGTGCTATGATCATTGCTCTTAAGTGGATCTTCAAAGTGAAGCTTGATGAGCATGGTGATGTTTTGAAAAATAATGCTAGGTTAGTGGCTAAAGGTTATCGTCAAGAAGAAGGGATAGACTTTGAGGAATCTTTTGCTCTAGTTGCTCGTATCAAGGCGATCAGAATCTTCTTGGCTAATGCTGCTAGCAAGAAAATGGTTGTTTATCAGACGGACATTAAAACCGCATTTCTTAACGGAGATCTTATAGAGGTCGTCTACGTCAGCCAACCTGAAGGCTTTGTGAATCCAGAGCATCCTACTCATGTTTATCGTTTGAAGAAGGCTCTTTATGGTTTAAAGCAAGCTCCGAGGGCATGGTATGATACGCTATCAATGTTTCTTCTATCTACCGGATTCAGCAAAGGAGCAGTTGATCCAACGTTGTTCACCAGAAAGTCAAGCAAACATTAATTCACGTTCAAATTTATGTTGATGATATCATATTTGCCTCGACTGACCCCAATGAATGTGATTGTTTTTCAAATGAAATGGGTTCCAAATTTCAAATGTCAATGATGGGACAAATGTCATTTTTCTTGGGATTACAAATTTTACAAAGTCCCGGAGGAATTTTCATAAATCAATCTAAATATGCAAATGAGATTTTGAAGAAATTTGGATTTGATTCTAGTGGCCCTGTTGACACTCCCATGATTGAGCGTACTAAACTGGATGAGGACCACTCAGGGATCATGGTAGACCAAACGAAATATCGTAGCATGATCGGATCCCTGATGACCTCACAGCCAGTAGACCTGATATTCTGTTCGCTGTATGCATGTGTGCTAGATACCAGGCTAAGCCTACCAAAAAGCACCTTGAAGCGGTTAAACGGGTCTTTCGGTACCTCCAAGGAACCATCAACATGGGACTTTGGTACCCGAAGGACACCGGTATGTCACTAACAGCATATGTAGATGCAGATCATGCAGGGTGTCAAGATACTCGTCGAAGTACATCTGGAGGTGCTCAGTTTTTGAGTGATAAGCTTGTGAGCTGGTCATCAAAGAAGCAAATGAGTACTTCTATTTCCTCTACAGAGGCTGAATACATAGCCATGTCGTCATGTTGTGCTCAAATCCTTTGGATGAGATCTCAATTAACTGACTATGGCCTTGAATTCAACAAAATCCCTCTGTACTGTGATAATAAAAGTGCTATTGCTCTCTCATGCAACAATGTTCAGCACTCAAGAGCCAAGCATATCGACATTCGACATCATTTCATCAGGGAACAAGTAGAAAAAGGTGTGGTGGAACTCTACTTTGTGAGAACTGAATACCAATTAGCAGACATCTTCACCAAAGCTCTTCCTAGAGAACGTTTTGAGTTTATCCTTCCACGTCTTGGTCTAAAGAGTCTACAACCGGAAACACTCAAGCGTCTTCAAGAGGAAGACGAGGAGTAAAGGTCTTTATTCATCTAACTCTTGTATATATTTATTCAAAAAGCAAAATACAAAATTACAAAACCTCCAAAAAGCAAATAGAAAAATATAAAATTTTCACAAATCCCTAAAAATTTGAAAATTCTTGAAAATTTCTCCAAAAATATTCTTATTTTGTCATGTTTTTTTTTCATATTCGATGTCATCTACGGACTTTGTGTTGATATTCAAAGAATGTCACGGGTCTTTAGATGTTCTTCGAATGTACATAGTTAAAAAAAAAAAAAAAAAAAAAAAAATGAGGCGGAGAAAAATAGTGGTTTATTGTCATTTCAGGCAGTAACCCGTTTTATAAAGAAAGAACAGAGCCATGCTTTATCTTGTTTTTCAAATCTCAGACTCTGATTCTAAAATATATATATATATATATATATATATATATATATATATATATATATATATATATATATATATATATATATATATATATATATATATATATATATATATATATATATATATATGCTATCTAATGAAAACTAAATGCTTTGAAAAATTACTCGGAATCAATTTTTGAAAATCATCTATACTTAACGGTTGTCAAAAATATCTATCTCTCAATCAACAACTTATGTCATTGATTGAGGGGGAGAATGATTTTTTTTCAATTAAATCAAAAAGTGTATTTTTCAAACAATGGTACCAGACTGTGGTTATTATTAAGTTTTCAAAAGATATTCAAGCATGTTTAATGATTAATCGTTGGAGTACAAAGTCTCAAAATTCGATCATTATCAGTTAAAACGTTTTCATAATCAAGTCACTATTCTCCTTAAAAGCTTTCAAAATCAATTTAAATCTACAAGAGATCACAAATCTCAAATGATTTGAAAATTGTGATCAGGGGAGAATTTGTGATTTAAATTAGAATTAAAATGATAATTCGATAAATGGTTTTATAAGGGTGTACAAGCTCTCCTCCCCACATGTGACAAACGATTTCAAGAAACTTCCATGCACATGTTGAGGGGGAGCATCTATTTTAAACCTCAAATTTATCGAAACGTGACTGAATTGTCTCTAAGTGCAGGTTCCCTCTAATATGTGCAAACTCTTTTTTTCGAGGGACATATTGAGGGGGAGCAAACTTGTGAAAACCTCATCCTTCCTTAAAATGTTTTATCTACTCAAATTGATTAGGAAGTGATGATGATCATTTTAGAAAATGTTAATCAAAAGATTGGACCTTTCATTCTTAATCTAACGATTTCAAAGATCTCTTGCCTCCATGTGCTAAACAAATTTTAAATTTTTATGCATATGTTGAGGGGGAGCATTTCTAAAATATCAAAACAATTAAGATACAAAATACTTTGATTCTATATCACAAGTATCTTGATTGATTTTTCAAATGGTTTTCAATTGGTTCCAATGACAGATGAACGATACCAAAAAGACCGGCCAACTTTACTTTATGTATGGTGATATAAGGATGATAAGGTTAGGTTGAGGTCCCATGATCCGCCAGAACCGGAGGGATCTACCCAGGGACAATCCACTAGTTAGTGTAGAAGTCCTTAGGTATGATGATAAAAGGAGAAAAATGAGATATGGGAAGAGTGTGGACTGAGACAGAGCTAGTACTGGAATAAACCCAACAAGGTTCTAGCTATGAAGTCTCGGTAAGCACTGAAGGGGTTGAAGAATGAAAAAGAATTGAATGAGAAAAGGGTGAAAAGAAATAGCCCTCCATTTATTCAACCATAGGGCAGAAACCGGGTACAATTCATATGCTACTGATGGTAACATCGGTATTGAAGACAAGACGTCATGGACCCAGTGACGCTCTGCACTACAACTTCCCAAACCACTCAAGTTCCTCTTATAAGGGCTTGTTTCATTCTCACGGGGAACCTACATAATCTATCGACTTTCTCTTAGAGATTGTTGATATTGAAGAAGGAGACCTTCTCCCTAGTCTCCGGCACAGGAACCAAATATGCACAAATTGAGTCTAGAGCCTCGAGATCATCAATAAATCTCATTAGGACACTTTCAATGAAGACTCTCTGTTTCACACAATGTGGAAAGAGAGATTATATCTTGAGTTCTTCGCATTATCCTTGTGGTATTGCCAGAACATTCGAGTGATATGCAAAAATATTCACAATGAGGATGGAAAGCCTTCTGGAGCCAACATCTAACAAGCTCCTGGTAGGTGGCATGTGAGATCTATTCAATAGATCAATCATGTGACAACTGAACAGAAACAATGGGGCGATTCAATCTTTTGAATCAATCCTGGTTCAGGTTATGTATTGACGGATACCTTTGAAAAACCGGTCATTGTGCTTAAAAACTTTTTTCTTTAGCACATCGACCGTGTACGAATATTTCAAATCAAAAGATGTTTTATGATTGATAATTGATTTTCATTAAAACCTTCGTTGTATTGCAAAAACAATATCTATTGAGCAATACACGATTGTTTTTCAAATCTCTTTTCATCAATTAGTGAATCTCGTTTCGCTGGTTCACTCACTCCGTGTTGTCTTCTTTGAGATGTTCCGGTTTGAGAACAGCTAGAGCAGCTGCGAAACCCTGTCAAGGAAATTCTTCGGAATTATACCTAATCACAGGCAGTACTTGTACTGATCAACGGGGAACCGTGGGCCGTGTACCTCAATTCATCGAAAGTGATCAAAGACACTTTCGTGCGCTTTATTGCTAACTGTTTTATGCAGGTACATCCCGACGTTTGCAGCTGATCAGAATGAAGCGGTCAATCCATAGCCGCATGCTCACACAACACATTCATTTCCAAAGAAATCATGATTAGTGCATCAATGACTCTGATATTTTCACTCCATGCTTCTGCTACGCCGCTGCCAATGTCATGAATCAACGAAAGCTTCCGCTACTCTGATAAGAAGAAATCATGATCCAGAATGTGAGCATGTCGGTCCAAAAGTCACAACATTACATAATACCAACATCACAAAGGAAGAGTCAGAGATTTATTATGACTGATGATCTCAAAGCAGGCTCAACAATCATTCTCACGTGGATCAGTAAAAGACCTCCACTTGAATTCCCAAACATGCAATAATGAAGAATCAAAGACTACGAGCTACTGAGCAAAGGACTTAATCAAGAATACTAGAACAATTTAATGTAATATTTGTTTGTATTCATTGTAAATTGAGGTGACCTCCCTTAGGGGGAGATTGTTAGGAATTAGAAAATTCAGTCATTAAAGAGTCGGTCACCTCAAGTATAAGCATTCAATAGAAAGCTCGTAGTCGTAGTTATGATATGTTAGTCAGTAGTTTGTTAAGTAACACCGTGGAGGACGGACGGGTCTTTACCCACTGTATGCCTGATCCACAGCCCGTAGGTGGCATTTATTTGTAAGACACTATAAATACCCTCTACCTCCCAAGGTAGAGGGTTGGAGCTTCAATACTATTTTTTCTTTGTTTCACATAGTTCCCAACTCTCTTCCATTTCTCTCTCTAGAAATTTCTCTCTCTAAACTATTGTGAACGCCCCATATGTTATTGATATGATGTGTTAGTGAAATCCTATATATATCTTACAGAAGCCGAATACGTCTCCGCCGGCAAAGCATACCAACAAGCACTATGGATGAAACAAGCATTAGTTGACTACGACATTCATCTAAGTGACATAGCCATTCTATGTGACAACAAGGGTGCCATCGATTTAAGCAAGAATCCGGTATTACATTCTCGCACAAAGCATATAGAGATTCGTCATCACTTCTTAAGAGACAATGTTCAAAAAGGGAACATCTCTATTGAGAAGGTAGCGTCTGAAGACAACATAGCCGACGTCCTCACCAAACCGTTGAAATGGGAACAATTCAACCTACTTCGTCTTGGTCTTGGTCTCATGGAACAAACGTCGTAATTTAATTTTTAACTCTACAAGGTATGTAAACACTAGCCTTCTTCTTTCTGAGTCTAGGATCTCTATTTCACGCACAACTCAAAACCAATACGAGAATTTTCAAAACCCAAGATAAGTTTTTCACTTATAATTCATAGTTTTATTATTTTTCCTTCAAAATAAGTACAAGTTGCAAACACATAATTACATACACATCTTCTTTTCAAAGAATAAAACGTTTTATTCACAACATAGAAACCTCCTTTCAAAATGTTTTCTAAAATGATACTTCTTCCCGTATCAATTTCACAAAAGCAATTTCTCACGTCTAGGACAAATCGCTTTTTCATTATTAATACAAAAGTAAAAACCTGTTTTCATTGCATCTCATGTCTTTTGAATGCTAAAGAGGACACATAACTAATATGTGTTTTCGGGTACGTTCATTTAAGCAACAATGAATTAGGAGCACTCGGGTCACATAATAGTATGCTTTTACACTTCTAGTTAATTTTTATTTTCTACTTAGGAGTCGAGATAACCGCAACTCCAAATAGTTTGCATATAGGCACACACTAGGCAAAAATGTTTCCAAAAGGAAAATTTTGTGTTGCCTGAATCACCAGTCCCACGGATCCCAGCCTTAATGCTAGACGGATCCCTCAAGGGAAGGATCCGTGAGGCAGAAGCTAGTTATATCTTCTATTTTTCTCACTTTGGATGAAAACTCCAATATCTTTTCATTTTTTTTAGAGTATGTTCTTTAATGCTTGTGTTATCATGATCACATGCCTTAAATTCACATCTAATCATTAGATTTTAATCCACATTTTGGTTCAAGAATTCATTACAATGCATTGTTTTTCTATATATAGGACTCCCAAAATGCTTGCATATTCATCTTCACAAACAAACAACACCATGACATCCAAAAGATCTTACAACTTAGATGAATCACCTAGTACAAACAATCCTCTTCATGAAATCCAAACCTTTGTACTTCCACCTTCCAAAATACCACAATCAAACTCTAGGATATCCGCACGGATTAGCATCCGGCCTTGTTGCTTAGCAAAACCATCATCAAATGGCTCATCACCAACAAATAACTCACGGCAAGATGCTTCCGTTATAGCACCTCCTTCATCACCAACAAGTACACCAACTTCATCACCCATCAACTCACCACCTAAAGTCACTCTTTTGGAACTCCTTAAGAGTCCAACAAGATCTCAACAACCAAAACAAAAAGAAATAGCCTTTTTGACACCTCCCACTTCTCCACACACAATTTTCAATAACCTTGAAACATCATCACCCTTAGCTCCCATTAAGCTACAAGAACACCTAGGTTCTTTTCCACCACCACTTCCAAACATTCCGGACTTTGATCCGTATTTTCCCATTTTTCCACCACATCTTCCGCAACTCACAAATCAAAACAACCTAGAAAAATTCCGCACTCATTACCCACATCACTTACATTGTGAACATTGCCAATCCACTAGGGATATTGCAATAGAAGTTAGGGAAGAAATGCGATTCATACTCAACCTCATTCTTGATCGCATCAATACCATTACTCATCAAAACCTCCATCCATAACCTTATGCAAGCATGGACGGAATCATTACTACTATTTTCTATTTTTAGTACTTTTCTTTTGAGTCATTTTCAAGAACAAGTCTTGTTCTTATTTTTTACATGCTTGTATGTGGCATAAATACAACTACATTTTGTTGTTTTATTACAAGACCTTGTTTACATACCTTGGCTCCCAATCTTGATTCTCGTCAATCACAAGATTACTTATGCATGTTACTACTAACCCTCTCTTTGTAGGATTTTTTATTTTTCTTCACTTGACACCCCAAACTAGGGGGAGCTACCGTTAAGGGGGAGTAAGCTATACGTGGACTATTTTTCCACATTTTATTTCTTCGATGGGTTAACTTTTTGTTTTGACAAAAAGCACTAGAACAAAAAGTGGATTTGGCCACACAGAATATGTGTGACGATATACATATAGTCACACATGATTTTTCGGCCGTGTGTGACTAAAGGTCGCGCGACCATAGGTACCCTATGGTCACGTGTTTGACTTGTTTTTAGTCTCTATTGCAAAAGAGTAACCAAAACCGTAACATGTGTGACTAATTAGGTACAAATTTTGTTGGATTAATCCGTATTAGTGACCATAAACACTGTATAGTCACACAAAGCATGTTTGTTTTGGGTATTTAGTCACATACAATTAAGCATAAAGTGGCAAAAAGTGTTAATAAGTGTGACCATATGTTGTTTAAGGTGAAGAAATATGTCTTTTGTGTGACTATTGATCATCCAATGGCCACTTGAATTTTATGTTTGTGTGGCCTTTTCTAACATTTAGTCACACAAATCATGTTTGTTTTGGGTATTTAGTCACATACAATTAACCATAAAGTGGCTAAAAGTGTTAATAAGTGTGACCATATGGTGTTTTAAGTGAAGAAATGTGTGTTTTGTGTGACTATTGATCATCCAATGGCCACTTGAATTTTATGTTTGTGTGGCCTTTTCTAACATTTAGTCACACAAAGCACGTTTCTTTTGGGTATTTAGTCACATCCAATTAATCATAAAGTGGCCAAAAGTGTTAATAAGTGTGATCATATGGTGTTTTAAGTGAAGAAATGTGTGTTTTGTGTGACTATTTCTCATCCAATGGCCACATGAATTTTATGTTTGTGTGGCCTTTTCTAACATTTAGTCACACAAAGCATGTTTTTTTTGGGTATTTAGTCACATGACCATATGGTGTTTTAAGTGAAGAAATGTGTGTTTTGTGTGACTATTTCACACAAAGCATGTTTCTTTTGGGTATTTAGTCACATACAATTAAGTATAAAGTGGCCAAAAGTGTTAATAAGTGTGACCATATGGTGTTTTAAGTGAAGAAATGTGTGTTTTGTGTAACTATTGATCATCCAATGGCCACATTAATTTTATGTTTGTGTGGCCTTTTCTAACATTTAGTCACACAAAGCACGTTTCTTTTGGGTATTTAGTCACATACAAATTAAGCATAAAGTGGCCAAAAGTGTTAATAAGTGTGACCATATGGTGTTTTAAGTGAAGAAATGTGTGTTTTGTGTGACTATTGATCATCCAATGGCCACATTAATTTTATGTTTGTGTGGCCTTTTCTAACATTTAGTCACACAAAGCATGTTTCTTTTGGGTATTTAGTCACATACAAATTAAGCATAAAGTGGCCAAAAGTGTTAATAAGTGTGACCATATGGTGTTTTAAGTGAAGAAATGTGTGTTTTGTGTGACTATTGATCATCCAATGGCCACATTAATTTTATGTTTGTGTGGCCTTTTCTAACATTTAGTCACACAAAGCATGTTTCTTTTGGGTATTTAGTCACATACAAATTAAGCATAAAGTGGCCAAAAGTGTTAATAAGTGTCACCATATGGTGTTTTAAGTGAAGAAATGTGTGTTTTGTGTGACTATTGATCATCCAATGGCCACATGAATTTTATGTTTGTGTGGCCATTTCTAACATTTAGTCACGCATCGAATTAAGCAAACTATGACCAAAAATTGTTAATAATTGTGACTATATGAATCTTTTAGTCACATATAAGAAATCAATATATATCAAAACAAATTCTAATATATAAAAATATATTCAAATACAATAAAATTGGAATGTATATAAAATTGTAATGTCGTACATAATAAAATTCTCAATAATTTAACGACTTCTGACTCTTGATCTTCTTAGCTTCCTTTTGCATGGCATCACTAGAGACGTAGCGCTTCGTTTGTAATTTAGGTGCAGTTCTGTTCTCACCAATCTGTTTTATGGTACTTGGTGGAGTTACCTGTAGGAAACAAAAGCCGGGTGTATCAAACACTGAATTAAATATGAATAATGATATATGTAGGTTTATAAAACAGATGCATCTATGTACCTTTTCATCGAAAACCACTTGATCCTTTGGCCATGCATAAAAACCACTTACTGCATCCTTAACTGTTTTGAAACCGTTACTTCCTACATCCGGTATGCATGCTGCATCCACTAAAGATTTTTCAATAGACACTCTGTAGCAATCCTTTGGGAGTGGTTTGTTATGAAGCATTTGTTTTCCATCAGTTTTGTACACGCTACCCTCCGCAATAATAGTTGATTTCTTTAAGTGCCACAGTCTGCACTTAATTACCTAAAAATATAATTTGTTGCATGTATATATGTATCAGTAATTAATTAAACTAAAGAACATATGAAAATGTTTAAATACATACTTGTGGTAGTACTGTTAATGGAGACGCATTTTCTTGTGATTCGGAAAGTTGACGTGAAGAATCCTTTCGTTTTGATCTAGTCGATTTCTTAGATGCGACAGATTTAACAGTTTCCTATATATATAATACACGGTAAATAATACATGTATGTAGAATTCAAAAATACCAGGGGGATGATTTATTACTTACACTTATTTCCATTTCCTTTTCCAAAGTTGCAAGTCCATTAGACTTCTCAATGCTCGCAATTTTCTCACGTCCAGCAACACGTGTTCCGGCATCCTCATCAGCACTGCTATTTAAAAGATTAATGTTCACCGGAGACACCTGAAATATAAATTGTTTAAGAAGACTGCAGCAGTATTTAAAAGGGTAAAAAAAAAGATGGAATGTTACTTTCTTATGTCTTACTTCTGTTTCTGTCAATGGAGTTGAAGTTGACTGCAACTGCCCCCTTTGTGCAGCCAATTGTTTCATCAAATCCTCTATTACCGCCTCTTTTTCTTGACGTTGACGCCTCTCATTATCAAGTTCACTTTGAAGTAACACCACTCTTTCATCAGATGCTTGTCTGATTCAAGGCAGATCAAAATACCTCTTGTAGGTTACTCCACCTCGCACTCCTCTCGCATATCCTCCCTTTTCCTCACCTAATACAACTGTCATGGCATCAGTGCCATGATCAAGCTTCAAGATTCCTTGTTTTATCTTGTCGTCCGTTTCTTTCTGCACACACAATATGGGAAATAGGTTATTTAATTCTACCAGTATTAACTTGTAACTAAAAGTATTAACTAAAACACTACCTGTATTAACTTATAAATAACAGTTTTAAGTAATACAGTAGCAGTATTAACTAAAAGTATTAACTAAAACACTACCTGTATTAACTTATAACTAACAGTTTTAAGTAATACAGTAGCAGTATTAATTTAAAACTAAACAAACATAATAATAAAATTTGCAGTCAAACTTACAAATTTTTCTCCAACTGATCTGATATCATCATCATGATATTCTCCGTCTTTTTTCACCCTTCCTTTCAACCACAACGTACCACGCGGTGGTTCTTCATCTGGTTCAATTTCTTTACTCTCGATCTTATAAACATCAAATACATACAAATGTAAGATAAACGAATATAAACGAAAGTATGATGCTATTAAATGCAAATGTGCAAATGTTTACTGTTACCATTTTTTCTATCACACGGGCGTATCCACCTCGTCCCATTGTATGATCATAAATAGACTTGGAACGCGACACTTTAGCTTTTGCTGATCTCACCTTGCAACACAAAATCATACGGCGTTTAGATGTAGTAATGCTGATAGTATACAACTAATACATATGGAAACATATGAAAAGGTGAAAGATATTTGAACTTGAATAAAAATGAATAATTAACACCTTGTATTCCTCGCTGGCTGTGTAGCTTACAAAATTAACCCAATCTTCGGCTTTTATAATTGCACTATACTTTGCCGGGACTTCATTTAGTTTTGAAAGGGTATTTTGGTTGGGCAATATGTAGTTTTGTATCAATTTCATTCTGAAATTCCTTAGAAGTTGACCAAGACGATTCATTATCAGCTTTCTGACCGTCAAGTCAACATCAAAATATCGCTGCAAAGATTAACAAATTTTTGTTAATTAGTTGCACATACTGTAAATGCAGAGATAAACTTATTAACACCTTGTATCTACGACAGCCAAGCCACTACTAGTTAAAAAAAAGTATATGTGTACCGTGATTTCATCCCACATTTTATCTCTTGCTTCTGAATCAACCTTCCTCTAGGTTAGAATCCTGACACCTATATGCTCACGAACCAAATCACCCAAAAAACTCGAAAACAATGCTATGTTTTTTCCTGATAACCTATCCAGTGCATCGAAGGTTACACTGACCTTTATTCCGTCTGTTTTTCCATATTCTCTGCGAAACTTAGCTAACCTAGTTATGCCCCTCTTAACAACATTCGCATTTGAATGGTTGTTTCCAGCATCCTCACCCTCATCTGAATACGTCTCTGATTCATATGCTAAAGTGTTATCATTTTCACGATCAGAATAAACCAAATCATCCGGATAATTGATTTGCGTTGCCATGATTCGTCAGAAGTAATGTGTTAAAGAAAATTAGTAAACATAATTGGTAAATAGTGGTGTAAAAATTGAAGTTCTGGTTGTTTTGCTTGAAGCCTGATTTATTGGAGTAAAAATAGGGCTAATGATGGGGCAGTTTTTCAATTAAGGAAACCATAATTTCCAAAGTAATTTTAAAAATTTTGGCTAAAATTTGGCTCCAAATTTGATAATTTTAAAATGTGGCTCCAAAAATTTTTGGCTGCAATTTAAATATGAATTAGAAAATCTAATTTTTGAAAAATCAAACAATTTGTTAAACCAAAAACACCCCTGACAGAAATGGTGCTTACCCACAGTCCCAAACACCCATATTACTTCAAACTAGCTGTGTCAAAGACACATATAACTGCAGATACACTAAAATCACCACATGGCGCATACAAATGAACAATCAAAAGCTAAAAATGGACTTAAAGCAACTAATTAAGCAACTATAACTAATAAGCAGTTCCAGATAAACAATTAAGCACAAAAATATGCAAATCAAACAAAGAACTGTTGATACATCAAACAGCCCTAAGACCTTACTTTAAGCCTATAAATAAGCTATTTATAAGCAATTAGATAAGCTCTAACATCCTCAAGCAGTCAAAAAAAATCAAGAAAACATGTAAATGCAATTAACTTAAAGCAAAAACAACAACAAAAACACCCTAAATCTAGTGGTTCAATCAAAAATAATTGTCATGAACAAACGCCTCCAGATCTAAACTTCATAATCAGTCATAAAAAAATTGACAACAATCTAAAAATTGAACATCCTAATCCTACAATAATACATTCTACCAGTGCGAATATGAACTTAAACACCACAACCAATTCCTAAATTCAAAACAACATGAAAAAAAAAGATGAAACAAACTAGCGAACACATTACTTATATTAAAAAACATATTTAGCATTCGTATGGATAAACCAGCAAAAGATCCATACATATTCCATTGTTAATATATCTACATACCATCCCATTAAACCAAGACATTAGACATTAGACATAAACAGATGACACTAGAGCAAAAGAAAACATCCCATTCCATAGCGAGAAACCCTTCAACCATTCATCGCTTGAATTTGTTCTTTCTTGGTATCGATTTCCTCCTAAGATTGAGTAATGAGATCATTCAACCCCTGCAGCTTAGACCTCGCAGCCTCCCTGTCATCCCTAAGATCCACCAATCTCTACGGACCTAATGTTTAAAAACGGCAAACTAAGTCCTCCTTCTTTTAAACTATGACTATAAATTAGGGGTGTTGATCCGTTCGGTATTAGTAATTAAGTTCGCTTCTTGAGTTGACACAAAATTATTTAGATTTTAAGCCATGGCTTCCATAATTAGCAACCTACAAACATAATGTTTGAGTAAATGGGACGAAAACGCGCAAACAGCTGGAAACGGCCCGATGTGTGTAAAAGTTATACAAAGGGACTAAAGATGAAAAAACCAGCGAAAACGTGCAAACACGGACGAAAACCTGTAAACAAAAACGGGAACGTATAAAACCGATTAAAAGGGACAAAGACGTAAGAAAACGGACCAAAACGTATTAAAACAGACGAAAACGTGTATAACGTACGAATCTGTGTAAAAGTGTAAGAAAACCTATGAAAACGGTTGAAAATTTCTTAAAAACATACGAAAATGGGTAAAAGCGGATGAAAATGGGGGTAAATCGGACGAAAAACGTGCAAAACTGCTGGAATCAGCCGAATGTGTGTAAAAAGTTATACAAACGGACTAAAAGATGAAAAAACCAGCGAAAACGTGCAAACACGGACGAAAACCTGTAAACAAAAACGGGAACGTATAAAAACCGATTAAAAGGGACAAAGACGTAAGAAAACGGACCAAAACGTATTAAAACAGACGAAAACTTGTATAAACGTACGAATCTGTGTAAAAGTGTAAGAAAACCTTTGAAAACGGTTGAAAAATTCTTATAAACATACGAAAATGGCTAAAAACGGATGAGAACGGGGTAAATCGGACGAAAAACGGACGAAAACATATGTAAAACATATGAAAATGTATCAAACGTTTGAAAATGTACGTTAGTATGTAAAACAGACTAAAACTTATTCAAACGGACGGAAACATGAAAAAACTAGCGAAAACGTGTAAACACGGACGAAAAACTGTAAACAAAACCGGAAACGTATAAAAACAGATTAAAGGGGACAAAGACGTACGAAAACGTATTAAAACAGACAAAAACGTGTATAAACGTATGAATGTGTGTATAAACGTGTATACACGGGCGAAAAAAGTTTTCAAAAAAGTAAACAACCCCTAACTCATATAGTATGGCTAAACATATGTGTGAGCATCCTATTGTGTAAGCAATTTACGTAATATTGTATGCAAGTAGTTACATGTAAGGTATTGCAATTGATGTTATCATGTGTCAGCATCCTATTGTGTCAGCAATTCTTGTTGCGTAATGTTGTTGTAACCTTGTCGGGTAATGTTTACGTGGGTTTTGTTATGCAAATTTGCATGGTTCGCAAATTAATAACAACCGAATTCATTGTTTGCCAAAGTTGTAGTGATGACTAACTTTGATTTTTGTCAATGTGCTACATTGTAAAGATGACTAACTTTGATTTTGGTCGATGTATTGCAGTTGACATAAATTTTAAGAATTTGAGC
>BPTQ01000009.1:60354050-60439652 GCA_019973895.1 Chrysanthemum seticuspe
AACAGGGAAAATTAGCCAAAAATATGCAAGGGCAAAAACAAATGTCCAAAAGCAGGCACAAACGTGCAAAAGCGACCAAAAAAGTAGAAAATCAGGGAAACATATTGAAAAATGTGTGTAAGCCGGCAAAGGTCGACAAAACGCGCAAAAGCAGGGTAAATGAGTTTGTAATACAAACATCCAACGATTAATACCTTCGGTACCGAATTTTAGATTTATTAAAACACAGTTGAGTTCTTCGCTTGAATTAATAGGTAAAAGCCAAATTTTGGTATACACAGTTGGGTCTTAGTTCGAATTAAAGCCCAGTTGGGTTTTTAACTTGAATTAAGTATTAGCCAAAAGCCAAGCGAAACCAAATTAATATCAAGCCAAACAAAGCCAAAGCACAACTGGTTTTATTTTTGATCATTCAACCCCTGCAGCTTAGACCTCGCAGCCTCCCTGTCATCCCTAAGATCCACCAATCTCTAAGGACCTAATGTTTAAAAACGGCAAACTAAGTCCTCCTTCTTTTAAACTATGACTATAAATTAGGGGTGTTGATCCGTTCGGTTATCGGGTTTTGTTTCGTTAAATCGGTTATATTTTTATTTTGGTCAACACGAAACCGAAACAAACCGAACTATAATTAAACCAAAGCGAACCGAAAACCGATTATGAATTAAGTTCAATTTTTGGGTTGACCCGAAATTAAGCTTGATTCTGGGTTGACACATATGGTTTTAAACCGAAAATGGATAATTAAGTTCGCTTCTTGAGTTGACACAAAATTATTTAGATTTTAAGCCATGGCTTCCATAATTAGCAACCTACAAACATAATGTTTGAGTAAATGGGACGAAAACGCGCAAAACAGCTGGAAACGGCCGAATGTGTGTAAAAAGTTATACAAAGGGACTAAAAGATGAAAAAACCAGCGAAAACGTGCAAACACGGACGAAAACCTGTAAACAAAAACGGGAACGTATAAAAACCGATTAAAAGGGACAAAGACGTAAGAAAACGGACCAAAACGTATTAAAACAGACGAAAACGTGTATAAACGTACGAATCTGTGTAAAAGTGTAAGAAAACCTATGAAAACGGTTGAAAATTTCTTAAAAACATACGAAAATGGGTAAAAGCGGATGAAAATGGGGGTAAATCGGACGAAAACGTGCAAAACTGCTGGAATCAGCCGAATGTGTGTAAAAAGTTATACAAACGGACTAAAAGATGAAAAAACCAGCGAAAACGTGCAAACACGGACGAAAACCTGTAAACAAAAACGGGAACGTATAAAAACCGATTAAAAGGGAAAAAGACGTAAGAAAACGGACCAAAACGTATTAAAACAGATGAAAACGTGTATAAACGTACGAATCTGTGTAAAAGTGTAAGAAAACCTATGAAAACGGTTGAAAAATTCTTAAAAACATACGAAAATGGGTAAAAGCCGATGAAAACAGGGTAAATCAGACAAAAACGTGCAAAACAGCTGGAATCGGCCGAATGTGTGTAAAAAGTTATACAAACGGACTAAAAGATGAAAAACCAGCGAAAACGTGCAAACACGGACGAAAACCTGTAAACAAAAACGGGAACGTATAAAAACCGATTAAAAGGGACAAAGACGTAAGAAAACGGACCAAAACGTATTAAAACAGACGAAAACGTGTATAAACGTACGAATCTGTGTAAAAGTGTAAGAAAACCTTTGAAAACGGTTGAAAAATTCTTAAAAACATACGAAAATGGGTAAAAACGGATGAGAACGGGGTAAATCAGACGAAAACATATGTAAAACATATGAAAATGTATGAAATGTTTGAAAATGTACGTTAATATGTAAAACAGATTAAAACGTATTCAAACGGACGGAAACATGAAAAAACTAGCGAAAACGTGTAAACACGGACGAAAAACTGTAAACAAAAACGAAAACGTATAAAAACAGATTAAAGGGGACAAAGACGTACGAAAACGTATTAAAACAGACAAAAACGTGTATAAACGTACGAATGTGTGTATAAACGTGTATAAACGTACGAATGTGTGTATAAACGTGTATAAACGGGCGAAAAAAGTCTTCAAAAAAGTAAACAACCCCTAACTCATATAGTATGGCTAAACATATGTGTCAGCATCCTATTGTGTCAGCAATTTACATAATATTGTATGCAAGTACTTACATGTAAGGTATTGCAATTGATGTTATCATATGTGTCAGCATCCTATTGTGTCAGCAATTCTTGTTGCGTAATGTTGTTGTAACCTTGTCGGGTAATGTTTACGTGGGTTTTGTTATGCAACTTTGCATGGTTCGCAAATTAATAACCACCGCATTCATTGTTTGCCAAAGTTGTAGTGTCTATAAAGCAAGATTAGTCTTCTTCAGTTCTACTGTAGATGACTACATAGTAATGATGACTAACTTTGATTTTGGTCAATGTGCTACATTGTAAAGATGACTAACTTTGATTTTGGTCGATGTATTGCAGTTGACATAAATTTTAAGAAGTTGAGCAAATCCGATAACCGCTAAAAACCGATAACCGAAGAAACTGAAACCGAGAAAACCCGAAACCGAAAAACCCGCTTATCACGGTTCGGTTTCGGTTTTTACTTTTAGTTATCCGTGGTTACCCGAACCGAACCGCGTATAATATACATGTAAGTTTTAACAAACCATTCATAAAAATGTACAAGTATGAACTATATTATTGCACTACATTTATCATACAATGAATTTTTACTTATCTAATTTGATCATTTACTAACGTCCATGGATTACATATGATTAATGTGATCGTAATCTATAAACGTCAAATAATTAGTATTAGTTATTTTGTTAGATATGGTAATTTGCATGTTGCTATTGCGACACAACAATATTACTATTATTCTAATATCTTTAATGTTATTTAATTTTACTAAAATGACATATTACGTTCTAATTTATGTTATTGTTCGCCCGATTCGATTCGATTAATTTTTTTGAATGGTTAACCGTGACCTGAACCGCGGGTAACCGCTCATTTCGGATACCCGCATGTCCGGTTACCCGCCTAGTACGGTTCGGTTTTGGATAGTAGAATGAACTACCCGCCCCGTGATGGATAGTTAAAATCTCTAACCGAACCGAGCCGAACCGCCCCGTGAACACCCCTAGTATATAGGGGCTGGTTTAGATCCAATGAAAAAATGAAGGGTTTAAATTGCAATATTAGATATCTTCCTAAATACTCCTGCATATCACTTTTTTCTTTTTTTTTGAACTATTGCATATCACATTTATGCATGGAAGAATATGAAAGGGCTACAATAACACCCAAAGTAAATTTTCCGATGCCTCTTAAGTGTTTTTTTGTGATTATTTGTGCAAATTGTGAGGTACATTGTAATTATTTATACTTATCTAACAATAAAATCAACACACAAGTATCAATCATTTTAACCCTAAACACACAACTATCAATAATTTTACCCCTAAACACACAAAATGTCTTCCACACCTAATATCGATGAAATGAAAGCCGCCACTGAATTCGGCAAGCTCAGCGATGCTTTCAGGTTGTTGATATTGCAAGACATAGCAGAGGAGAAAAAGTTGATCGAGCGGATGGGAGAAGAGAGCAGCATTCTGAGGGAAACTGTTGCCAAAAAAGAACAGACAATCGACGAGGCTGGTAGATTGTTTACTCGTTTCAATGTTGTTGCAGCAACTGGTGAGTTTGCCCTTCGTGAGATACAGTTGAAGGATCGAAGGAAGATTGATTTGCTGGCTCAGCTTTTGGTGCTATGTCGTCGGAGTCTGTCGGAGAAGGAGGAGTTCTTGGAAGATTTGGATGAAGTTGATGAGTCTGAAGATGGAGAATAGGAAGCTTTGGAAGTTTTTTTTGTGTTTTGATGATGTATAGTTGATGGTTGTATGGATGCTTGCTATTAACTGCTACTTTTTTTATATAAGTAATTATATGTAAATGATCAATGATCAATGATCAGTACAATGGTTAATTTTAGGTTTTAATGCTTTATTAACTTGAAGAAATAAGTTAGTTTTATTTATTTATTTACTTTTATTAGAAAATGGTCAAGTAGTGTGTGTTTGACTTTCAGTATTTCACACATTTATCTCTCTTACACTCGGTCAAAACACACAGTTAGATTCTAATTAATAGCAGATTTAGGGTTTTCAATCAAACGCAAAATCAATCAAAATAAATGTTAGTCAATGAAATACTCTTGAGGGCTATTATAAAGGGCTTGATTCTCTTCCTATTGAGCCTAATATCTCAGGTATAAATGATATAATTTACTGCTAGTTTGTTAGTTTAGGATGTTTATTGATTTATAGATGATATTGTGTTATGTTAGTTTAGGATGTTAGTCAGGGTATTAGTCATTTGCATAGGAAAAGTAGTTGTTTGATGATTTATAGATCATTAGTTGAGGTACTAACGATTACGTATTATACATGCAGTATGGGTACGTGAAGAATGAGACGCAAAGAATGAGATTAGTAGACGCGAAGAATGAGATTATTCGTCAATGAGGCAGCGGAGCAAATTTCGGTGGGAGGATAGACTTAAGCTTGACATGATGGAACTTCGTTTGACCGAGGACATGATCTCAGATAGGAAGGGGTGGAGGGATAGAATTAGGATTTGCGGGTAGTGGTGCTAGGTTGGCTTTTAGGTGTCCCCTTTTGCCTCCTTGCGTGTTTTGTTTTGTGGCCTTTTTTTGCTTTGCCATAGTCTTAGGCCCCGTGCGTGGTTTGCGTTGCTCTGTTGTTGCTCCCTTAGGTTTTCCTGCTTTGTCTTGCTCCCTGCGTTCGGTCTTTTGGTGCTTCGTGTTTTTTTGCCTTAGCTTTATGCCTCCTGTCCTACTTTGATTTGCTCTGTGTTGCCCCCTTTTGTTGGCCTGCTTTTGGTGTGCCTGGGCTTTTTGGTTTAATGTATGGGGACTCAGAAGGGTTAACTATGCTTCTTTTTTAGGAAAACACTTTTTTTATAATCTTAAAAACACAATCAAACCCTTTCTGAGATCCCATACTGTTCCTTTTGTTTTTTCAACAATCTAGCAAATCGCCTGGTGCAGGCCTTTGCTCAAAGGGAGTTGAAATGACAAAAGGTACTTTAGGGGGATTCAGAAGGGTTCACTAAGTTGAAATTACATACACATCTACAAAGTAACGCGGCCACATTGGTATGTTCAACTTTCGTTTGAATCCGCAACTATATCATAATGTTCCTTAACTTTTTTAACAATTATCAGGGAGCATCTGTATATAAGGTGTCAGTGTGTATGAGGTTGTGATGACAAGTATCTTATTAAATCATGCAACTGATGTGATACTCCGTGTCTTGGCGTGGCAATTCTATATTTTATACTATTGCAGCCATGGCGGTTATATCCTGATGTTTTTGAAACTATTGATTTATACAGATCTGAGCCTCACTATTATGTGCAAAAAATGAGTCAAAATTTGTTTGACTGTATGGTAGATGGGTTGCCTGTATACAAGATCTTATTCCCTAGTTTCAACATTAAAATTTTAACCATTGCACTTAAAAGTCTTTTCATCGCTGGATAGGCTTTTTGTCTTTTCATCTCTGTAAAATTAACTTTTTGTAGAATCGATAATTATTTATTCGGCACACCTTTGGTACTTTGAGCTTCCCCTCGAAAACCCATTCCTATGTCACTGTCATAGCAATAGGTTTGGTGCAAATCTTTGCAGCCATTTCATAGACATGGCAATGGGATTTCGAGTGGACGCTCAAAGTACTAAGCTGTCTCCACTTGCTTGCTTATAACATAGGTTTCTTACTTTGATAGAGGCTGTGATGATATCAATCAAATGATGTGATTTTCCGTGTCTTGGCGTGGCAATTCTATATTTTGAAACTATTGATTTATACAGATCTAAGCCTCACTATTATGTGCAAAAAATGAGTCAAAATTTGTTTGATTGTATGGTAGATGGGTTGCCTGGATAGCCTGTATTTTGTGACTAATGGATTATCTGTATGTTAAGCTTACCATGACCATCAACGCTTTGATCAATTATGACGGGTAGTTTTAAACTTGAGATTGCCCATATCTTGACCTGGTTTATAGCAATGTATAGACGATTATGTCGCATGTTTGTGACCGTTTTATTTTATATGCATAATATTATCACAACCTTGTACTTTAATGAAGTTGGTAAATTTCTTCAGGTCAATCATGTTTCATTGTGGCTGGCGTCCGTTGGCGTCACGTGTATATATAGTTTCTGTTAGAAGCTATATATAATCATTGGTCCCTATCATACACCCGTCCCAATGAATCATGATTGGCTCGAAGATGTTAAGCATTTGTGTATATAGTAGTAGAATGGGCTGGAATTTGACATCAAATAAGAATGGGCTGGAAGAAGTTAATACTGGCAGTGCTAAGTTAATACTGGTAGTGCTAAGTTATTGAATAGTATGTTTCTTATTTAAAAAGTACCTACAATTATATACTTTATTACAACGTTTAACTTTTTTTGTTACTTGGATTCCACAGGTTTTTTATCATCACAGTGAACGTGACATTCAAGGACGGGAAACATTGTACAAAAACATTGCAAACGTTGATGCACTGGCAGTGATTCAATAGCTACATTGTATATTCGATTAACCAATATTGTATTCGACATATGTATTTATTTGCGAGAAGTTACGATATCGCGTATGTTAATGTAATATTATTTATTTGTATGTTAAGGTACTTAATTTTTAAGGTGATTCTACCAAATATTTTGTATGTATATAATCAAGGGTTTAGGTCATAAAATAGTTGCGTACTTTTTCAAATGTACCGTTTTGGTACGTAATTGTTGTGTAAAACTTACATATTTGCATATATACCCAAAACATGCTTAAGTTGCATTGTACATCATGCATTAAAAACTTGTATTATGGAGAAATATGCAACTTTTTGAGTTTTAGTGGGTATATATGCAATGCTCCCATAATACAAGCTAAAAGAATAAAACAAAAAATCTTTCCCTTAATTAATAGTAATCATTGCAGTTTTGAGAACCGTGATATATTACGGCTACACTTAATCACATAGTCAAAGCAAAATATTCAAGTCTATCTTCTTCAACACAACAACCGCATCATCAGGTAATGTTACACATTGGTTTTTTTTTTTTTTTTTTTTTATTATTTTTTTTTTTTAACCATGAACTGCAAATGTAAAGTGATTGATATGCATGTTTCTGATATATTGATGGATACAAATGCATGTTTGGTAATTTTTTTGCAATGTTTAACATATCCTAAAGAATATAGTATCCTTTGATCATAATGTAACAGCCGTTTTATTAGAACTATATGCGATTTGATTCTTTAGAATATTGTGTGACATGTAAATATAGGATGATTTGAATAAAAAAAATCATGGATATATGTGGATTGTGGAAAAACATAGCAGCTATTTGTTAAATAGCTAATTAGAAAACTTGTAAACATATGTTTAATCTAGGTTAGTATAGCTTTTATATGATTTGGTAAAGCACTACACCTTATGTAATTAATTATCTGAGCTTAGGTTTAAACATTGGATGAAGCAATGGCGTATGGTATGTTGGGTAGATTATGGATTTCTTACTAGATTTTAACAAACGTATGGGGTAAGATGAATAAACGTAAAAAAATACAGATTTTTATTCTAAAAGGACTATATGATTATTGATTTTTGAAACATAGTTAAATATGTAGTAGTACATCTTCAATCATTTTTTGTTTGACACCTTAATGATAAAGATGTATTGATCATCTAAGACTTGTATTAGTTGAATGTTATGCATATGTGATAACCTTATTGACCATCAAGACGATTGTGGTTTTAAAATAGAATGAGCATCCAATTGTTGGTAGAGGCAAACCGCACAAACATTAGGACATTGCAGGTAAGTTGTACTTAAAATGCTTACTTAAGGTTATAAATTTATCAATGTAACCATCAAATTGATATATGTGCTTACTTTTTAAATTTAAGATGCTTCCTGCTTTGTTTACTGAAACACTGTACCCCAAGAAGCGCTGGATAAACCTAATCCACAATAGGGGAACCAAACATAAGGTTTACTGGAAATTGGTTCGTGGTCGCATTACTTTGCAAGGGTCCGAGTGGCAAGCTTTTATTGATCAAAGCCAATTCATCAATGTGGCCACATTCCATTTCATTCGTCAGGAAGAAGACTGTTATTATGTAACAGGGTACAACGATGCATGCCACGAATGCCCTGGGTACGATCTGGCTCTTCTAGGTTACAGACAACGTAGGTGCCTGGTTACGTTGGATGAATATCCTGCACAACCTCTGGTAAGAAAAAAATGTTAATCAATACATTGTATAAGTTTGTTGAAAATGGGGATTATTTTAATTGTTTGACCCGCTAATGTTTTCTTTAAACTAAACTGTTACGTAGGTCATTCCTTGCAATTTCCGGGACAATACTGACAATAACCAATTTGACGTTCTTGTTGTTGGCGTGCCCGTAGCAGCTATCACTCACCGTCAAATTGAAATACTGGAGGAAAACAGACACGTGCATGAGTTTGGTGGGCACAGATGGAATGTATTGGTTCACGATGAAAACCTGTTTGCTGGCACAAGAGTTGTTTTCACAAATCTCCTAAACAATACTCTTTCCCTGATGCCATTTGCTGAAAATGGATTGATGATGCGTTCTGAACTTGTGCAACGTATGGAGCTGAATCGTACAAGACCGTTCATGAGAAACCCCGTAGATGAAGGTATGTTAATCAAAGTGTAGACATAATCTATGATTTTATTTTAAAAATAAACATTTCCATATAATAGCTTTTAAATTATTAATTACCATTTTTATTAAATTCCAATTGCAGATGAGCGTATGAAACACATATGTGCATGGAACGAATGTACAGAGCATGAAAGTGAAAGGGATTGTTTTTACGCGCCCATCCTTGCATATGTCACGGACAGGAGTCGTTTGGTAAGTAATGATACAAATCGGACCATTTCAGTCATTATCTGCTTTCGCAAAAACTAATATATGCTTCAACACATGGACATACTTTTGATTAGCATACTACATTGTTCTTTTTAATGCAGAACATACCACATAAGTTTACGAACCGAAATCACATGTGGAAGTACCATAACGCATTGCTGAGATACCGGGAAGACATGGAGTTTTATGTGAACGTGAATCTGCAACACCACAGCGATAGGCCTAGAAGCAAGAACCACGTTACCATAAACACCATATGGAGAGAGATTGTTGAGGAGTATGAGTGGGAACAAAACAAAATGGTCAGATTCAATCTTGTTGACTTTGTCATCGACGACCAAGCTTCGGTGTCTTCCCGTACTCCAGTTATAATTCCTGTATTTAGCATGTGTTAAAACGTAATTCCAGGCGTTATCAGTTGTTATTGGTAGACATGTTTATAAACAGATTTTAGGATTGTGTAGGATTTGGTTGGCTTCATTTAGGGTGTGTGTTCCCAAGTAGTTGAAGCCATACATGAGATGGAATGTAAACTACTTGGTATAGCCCCTATCTGGAAGTGTATGGTTCATACTGGTGCATTAAAAGGTGTTCTTTGTGATGGTTTTCTGCTGGTTGTCATCTGTCCATGGTTGTATGATATGGGCAGTTTGTTTTTGTTATCAGACTTATAAGAATAGTTATATCAGATATTGAATATCAGTGTGTGTTGATTTTTTCATTTTACAAAGTTTCCTTGATTAATACAAGTTCATCTTTGCACCAAAAAAATATATATATTTTGTGTTGTGGTCTACTTATAAACATAAAACATTAGTGGTTAAAGCTGCCAGTACAAAGTTAAGTCTGGTAGGTTAGTTTTAGTGGTTAAGGCTGCCAGTACAAGGTTAAGTCTGGCAGACATAAGCTAAGTCTGTTTAGTATTCGTAGTTAGTTCTGTTTATGAAAAACATAATAGTTTTTTGTGTGACTATTGATAATCCAATGGCCACATCAAATTTCTTTTTGTGTGGCCATTTCTAACATTTAGTCACATAAAGCATGTTTTTTTTTGGTTATTTAGTCACATACAATTAAGCATAAAGTGGCCAAAAGTGTTAATAAGTGTGACCATATGGTGTTTAAGGTGAAGAAATATGTCTTTTGTGTGACTATTTATCATCCAATGGCCACTTGAATTTTATGTTTGTGTGGCCTTTTGTAACATTTAGTCACACAAAGCATGTTTGTTTTGGGTATTTAGTCACATATAATTAATCATAAAGTGGCTAAAAGTGTTAATAAGTGTGACCATATGGTGTTTCAAGTGAAGAAAGGTGTATTTTGTGTGACTATTGATCATCCAATGGCCACATGAATTTTATGTTTGTGTGGCCTTTTCTAACATTTAGTCACACAAAGCATGTTTGTTTTGGGTATTTAGTCACATACAATTAACCATAAAGTGGCTAAAAGTGTTAATAAGTGTGACCATATGGTGTTTAAAGTGACGAAACGTGTATTTTGAGTGACTATTGATCATCCAATGGCCACATATTAAGTTACGTGACCATATGTACTCGATTTTGGCTACACTTAAATAATATGTGTGACAAAACGTTTAGTGTGACCATATATGGCATTTGGTCACGGTGTTAGTAGCAAATGTGACTTTATAGATTAGCTTTTGGCAAGCTAACACAAACTAAACTTTAAACACACATATTAACTTACGTGAACATATGTACTGGATTTTGGCTACACTTAACGAATGTGTGACAAAACATTTAGTGTGACCATATAAGGCTTTTGGTCACAGTGTTCAAGTGTGTGACATATATTTGTCACTGTTTATATGTATATCGTGACTAATGCTTCAACCTTACTTTTCATTTGTCACTTGTTCCAATTTCAGATGTGGCTAAAGAGTTGGCAAAACATATCAGTCACCCTTAAATAATGTGTGACAAAACTTGACTCTATGATTTAGACACACAAAAAATTACTTCATGTGACTAACGCATCAAGGTTACTTGTATTTGTCACGCGTTCCAAATTCATATGTGGCTAAATGATCTGAAACAAAATCACCAGATACCTTTAGCCACACAATGTTCAATTGTGTGGTGATACAGTTGTAATGGTCACACAATCAAAATTTTCATGTGTGACTAATTAGTAAATGTTGTCAATTTTCGTACCTTCAGCCACAAAAATATGCGAATGTGTGGCCGTTCCATTTCGACCATGCGTGACCAAATCCCGTTTTTGTACTAGTGAAGGGGGAGAAGAAGTAAAACTTAGGGGCTTTCAAAACATACATCTATTCTTAAGTTTTACTCATCATAACATTATGTTTTGTCATCAACAAAAAGGGGAGATTGTTAATACAAATAAACCGTAAAAACGTTTATTAATATTTTGCGATCGCTTTTTCTTTTGTTGATAACAAATATAATGTTATCTTAAGTACAATTATAAGGATACATGTTATTTTTGTAAAGCATTTACATATAGCCATTTAAATACAAATTGTTGTAATAGTTTATTAGGATGGGTAAAAATCACAACCCATGGATCATATCCATAACCCATGGTATTGACCCATACCCACTTGACTAGATACATTGTACTCATTAGATACATTGTATCTAAAAGAATACCCATGGACCAACCCGTAACCCATGACCCATGACCCATAACCAAAAAACCCATTGGCAAAGAGGAGCATCCCACGGATCCCTAGGAATACACTAGACGGATCCCTTGTGGGAGGGATCCGTGGGATCCGGGGAACAGTGGAAAGTTTTGCCTATAAATAGAGAGCCATTTGTTCATTCTAACTCACCCCTCTTCTTACTAATTCTCTCATTCTCTTCTAACAAAAGATCACTTGATCTTGAGAGTTGTTATTCTTTATTTCTTTAGTGATCCTCATATAGGTCCTTCTCTAAGGTGAGATCACGAGCATTCTACAAGTCATCCAAGCAAAGGGTCCTTGATTGATTTTTTCCTCCACAATATTTTTGTAGCAAAGATCTTGTATTTGATATTTCACATATTTTTTGTGTAATAGTCGTGTTGGTTTGGTCCACCGTGTTACGGACTCGGAATTTAGCTTTGTACCGGAAAAAGGTGTAAGCAACGTTGTGAAGGCTTCTCCGCCAAGTTGAAAGAGTTTGTTGACATAGTGCTTGAACTCTCGAGTAGGTGACTCGGGGAGTGGAGTAGGGCAAGGAAGGTGTCCTTGTAGCCGAACCACTATAAATCGGTTGTGTCATTTCTATCCCTTGCTTTACTTTATTTACTTGCTTTATCATTAGATCTATACTTTCTCTACATCCATACGATTTCACATAATATCAAATCTAAAGTTTTTGAAACTAACTTAAAATCGGCAAAATTATTCAACCCCCCCCCCCTTCTAGTTTTCCACGGGGACCTCTTTGTAACTATGATGTTTTATATTAATCGAATGATAATCTTTTCAAAACCTCTCATTTAGAGTTCGTTTTTTGTAACTTGTACTGTGTGCTAATAGGTAATACCCCTATGACACTATCTTCCACTGCGATATTTTGGGGGTGTTATGATGAGTGCTTATTCACTCATCGTTTTTACCCACCTAAGACCTCAAAAATGACTAAAAACACACAAATACGCTCAAAATATGTTAAAAGTATCCTCGGAGTGTATTTTATGTCTTTCAGGTACAAAAGGATTGAAAACAGAGCGAAAACGGGAAAAATCGAGCTGAAACTGGAAAAAGTGCAGTCAAGACGTAGCCGGGAAGTGATTTTCTACATTTCTGAAGCCCGAGACGCGTTTTGAGAGTGATCAGGGGGAAAAACAACTAAAAACCTATCCCGAACCCAAAAACCCCATTTTACCCTTTCCCAATACCGACAATTTCCAAAATACCTTTTAATCCAAAATAAATCCTATTTTAACTTTAAAACCCATTTTGTAAAAATCCTATTTTTCTTAAAACCTATTTCTATTTTCAAAAAAAAACATTTTTACAAAATACACTTTAACTCTTTTTAAACAAAAAAACAAAAACCCTCCCCATTTTCCCCACTTAACCCCCATTCACCCACTTTACCCTTTTCCTCTTCTTCTTTCTTAAATCCCAGAAACCAAACAAATAAAATAAAAAATAAAAAATAAAAAAAATAAAAAAATCCCAGAACCATTTGCCCGCCAGAATCCTACTCAAAGCCTTGTCATCCTCCACTTCTCCCTGTCACTCTCATGTTTTGGAAGTAGCATAAAGGAAGTCAAACCAAGGAAGCCACATGATGTACATCACACTTTGGCGATCCTACCTTCTCCCATTGGAGCTCAACAATCCATGAAGGCATCAATGGACGTGATCATATAACTGACTCCCCCAAAGCAAATCAATGATTAGATATTGCCCCAAAGAAGCACAAGGATCCCATCTTGGTTTTCCTCTCACAAAACAAACACAACTTGAAGAATCCCAAGGACTTGAAGACTTAGTATAAATAACTGATGTAGCCATTGTTATGAGCCACCTCTAGTTTTAATTTAAAATTCAGTTTCTTGTTTTTAAGTTCTGTTGTAATTTACTTTTAAATCAACGAAAAGCATTTTCTTTTCTACTTCAGTTTCATGCTTTAGTGAGTACTGTTAGATAATTTTCCAATCTTATTTGAAAGTAGTTAAAGGTTTTAAATTCAAATATCAAATTAATCTAAAAAAAAGGGGGTCAAGATAGTTTTTTCTAAAAGCAGTTTCAATCTTAACATCCCTTAAAGGGGTGTTTGGCTTATGTCTTCAAACCAGTCAAAAATGACACTTTTACCCGTTTGACTTGTTGGGTCAAGATTCTTGTACCAGTTTAGTTAGTTTAGAATGATAGTTTCTTTTTACCAAGCTTTCTGAAGGTTTTGATTAGCCAAAAAAGGTTGCATTTGCTGATTTCTCAACTGCACATGACAGCAGCAGAGGGTGTTGTTCTTGTGCCTTTTTCTCAGTGTAATTGGTGTTCAAAAGGTGTAAAGTTTGTTTTTACCAAATCCTTGTATGCCCAATTCATTGTGTTTTCAGTTGTAAGCATTCAAAGTACCCTTAGCTTAGTTAAATTTAAAGTAAAAATCTGTTCTTCACATTTTTTTTTCTGTACCATATCAGCAAACATGGCCCAACATCAGCTGATAACAGCTTATTTTTAAGCTGCTGTCATGCTCTTTTTCACCCATAAATTAGTTTTTATGATTCTCTATTGTGCTAACTTTATGTTTGTAGCTTGTACCTTATTGTGGAGTTCAATTCTCAGCTTATAAATAAGCTCTAAACAGGCCTCAACAACCTGTTTTATACCTGCAGTCACTGAAGCAAAGGTCACCATTCTGTCTTATTTATTGCTTATCAGTATTTGTAATTTGCTTATTAGATTCAGTTTAGAGCCATTAGGTAGCTTAGTGTAGTTTAGATCATTGTTAGCTTGTTTAGTTCCTCATAGTGCTTATTGGTAGCTTATTAGTTTCTTTAGCTTAGGATTCCCCTTTAGCATAGCTTAATTTCCAACTGATTTTCCCTCTAAGTGTATTTGCTTTTTGAATTATTAGTAGCCTGTTTTAGTTTAATGTTAGAGTAGCTTAATGGTACCTTGATTTTGCCTATTTATTCATTTTTCATAATCATTGTTTGCTCAATAAGTTGCTAAAAGAATTGTTATTTGGTGTTGATCTATAACAGAAGTGAATAAGCAGTTTTAACTGCTTATTCTTGGGTTTAGTTCAAAAAGTTTTCATAAATTTTGTAAATCTTGATTGCATTTTTAAATCCAAACAGCAAAAATCCAAAAAAAAAAAATAAAAGAAGCAAAAAGGCGGGAGGCAGGCTCGAACCTGAGACCTCCCACCCATGACAGTGATAGTGATGTACCTGTATGCCAGTTGCCCTTGGGACTTGTCTTGGTCATAACTTACCTTGTTTAATACTTAACTCCAGTTTTCACATTTAGCTTAATAGCTTATTTTCCTTCTTTAACAGCTTATTCCAAAAAGCAATGGTGGTTTTTATAATTTTCTTAGATTTAGTAACTTGTAAGGTAGTTTCTGTGAAATTTTCAGATTTTTCCAAAATAGCTTAGTATTTTTTATAATTTAATTAGATTAAATTATATTTTAATTCGTAGTAATTAATTTAAAAGTCAAAAAAATTCCTGGCTTTTTTCTAAAATTATTTTTAGTCGAATAGAACGTAGGAAAATTGTTTTCACACCCGTAGCCCTTAAATTGCAAAACTTTTACGTTTATGGCTCGGGTGGTTCCCGGTTTTTGCGTTTTTTTAGTTTTAGGACCCTAGGACTTAGTTTAGCTTTGTTTTATCATTCCTTTGGCTCAGTAATAGTTAATTTGTGATTTACTTTGTTCCCATTGCCTTAATTACCTTCCCGTTCATTAATTTCTAGAAAACGTAATTCAAATCCAAAAATCATTAAACCAATTCAAGTTATAAATCACGAAACTCAACGAATCCTTTCATTCACACCTCGTTGGGACACGACCCGGGAAATCACTTTTCCGGTATCACTTTTATCACACCCGTAAGATTTGGCACATTAACCCTTTTCCTAAAAGGTTGATTTGTCGGGGTTTTCGGTTAATTTGATATATTGATATTGTGTTTATTTCACCACCCTCACAAACAAACGAATCAAATTTTGGCGCCGCTGCCGGGGAGGTGTGTTGCGACAATATCGTGAAGTTTTTGCGATTAGTGACTTGAAGAACCTTCCTCGTGAAGTTATTGTTTTTGAAAAATACAAAAATACAAAAATATTTTACTTTTCTTTGTATATATATGTAAAAGATTAAAACTACAAAAAGATTTTTGCCTTTTGTTTTAAATAAAATAGAACACACAATCAATATAACACTTCTCAACTTGAGTGTTATCATTATAAGTTCCCGAACAAAATATTTAAAACTTGCCTTTGTGTCGCTCGTGATTTGGTTTACTTCTATCGGTTTAACAAACTGTGTGAGGGGTATAAGGATGGCCTGACATTAAATTGCGGCTGAAAAGAGACGGGTTTTTAATAATCTTCGCGCTGACCTAATAGTCTCTCCGCTCCTTTGTGCGTTTTACTTATAGAAGTGATCATTTCACGTGGGATTATTGGTTTAAGTTCACTGTGTTTTGCCTCGGTCTTGTTTTAATTGAAAGTGTTGTTTTTGGAAGTGCATGTGCACTCGTTCGCAAGCTTGTAGATGTAACCGTAACTAAGCAAACGTACCCGAGATACGTATTGTTGAACAACCCACCATGGCACAAAACCAAGGGAACGGACCTCAAGTCCAAGTACCCGGTCCACAAAATCAAGCTCCCGATCCTCGAACGATGGAGGAGCTTTGCCAACCCACGATGGACAGACGGGGCGGTCCAATTTTCCCAGTCAACATCGAAGCCACGGACTTTGGACTTAAACATCACATGATACAACAAGTCCAAAGCTTTTGCCAATTTCACGGAGTACCGAGTGACGATGCCAACAAGCATCTCGACAAATTTCTCACCGTCACCCAAAATATGAAGCAAAATGGGGTCACCGATGACGCCCTTCGCTTATACCTCTTCCCATATTCCTTGATGCTTCATGCCACCGCATGGCTTGATCGTATTCCCAAGAACTTAATCCATAGTTTCGATGAAATGATCTCCAAATTCTTGGCGAAATACTTTCCACCGTCGATGGTGACGAAATTAAGGAATGAAATCAGTAACTTTAGGCAGCAACCCGATGAGTCCTTATTTGAGGCATGGGAACGCTATAAGCTTTCGATTGATCGATGTCCGAACCACAACATGTTGCTTGACACAATCAATGCTGCTACCGGTGGTACCTTTATGAAAAGGCGACCCGAAGACTGCTATGATCTCATTGAAAACATGACCGCCCACCATAATTATTGTGATTCCTCAGCCGAGAGGGGCGAGTCAACGAGATCCACCACTCTTCCATCTTCGGAATATACCACTCTTACCAAAAAGATGGAAGAAATATCCGCCGATGTGCTTAAAATGAGTCAAATGAATAATAATCAACAAGTGAATGTCGTGAACAAGAGTTGTGAAACTTGTGGTGGTTGTTGGGAATTAATAGTGGGTTCCTGCTGATAAGGTTCCTACTGATAGTAGTATAGTTTCTGCTGATAGTGAGGTTTCTGCGGATAGTGTAGTTTCCTCTGATAGTTATTTTGTTTCTGCGGATATGTAGTTTCCGCTTTATTAGTTTATTAGTTATGATATGTATGAGTTAAAATAGGAATAGATAGTGCATATCTTTTACGTGTTTAGCAAGCTGCAAAGTTAGGGTTTCTTGTACTATAAAAGAAACTAGCGGCTAGGGTTTAATGTACATTTTCCAATAACAATTATAGTGAAGGAATATAGATCCATAGAGGATCAAGTTTATTATGTTTATTGTCTTCTTAAGTCTTGTATTTATTTTCCGCGTGAGTACAATTCTTGCAAAGGTTCTCCTTAGTTGTTTTGTGATTACACAGGACAACTATACTCTTTCTAGGCTCATAAGATCTATCTGGGACTATACCCAACAAGTGGTATCAGAGCCTCGTGAGAATCTTTCTAAGAAGACAGTCTTTTTCTTCTCAAAACCATAACAATGTCATCACCAAAACATTCTGATGCTGAGAATGATGATGAACAACCTGAGTCATCAAACACCCAGTCTACTATTCAGCAAGTGGTCACCATGTCCAACACCAATGCTAAATTCCCTTACCTTAAGAAGGACGAATATGAGATATGGTCCATGAAGATGGAAAACTATATCTCCAACATGGATGTCAATCTCTGGAAAATCATCCTTAAAGGCAACAGTAAGAAGGCTACTGGAAGAGATACAGAGGGGAACATTATAATTCTTCCACCCACAACAATTGCTGAACAGATTGCCATCCAAAAGGAAACCAAGGCGAGGACTACCTTGCTACAAGCTCTTCCAGATGAGCACATGAGCAAGGTTTGGTGGAAACGATGAGTCTAAGAAAATGAGGAAGTCTATGCTCAAACAAAGCTTTCAGGAATTCTCAATTTTTGAAGAAGAAGGCATACATAAGGGCTATGACAGGTTCCAGAAGATCCTCAGCTAGCTTAATCAGTTGAAGTCTAAACCTGATAATGAGGAGTGCAATCTCAAATTCCTTCGTGCTCTACCTTCTTCCTGGAGGCAGGTTTCCCTTACTTTCAAGGCAAAAGGAGGCCTTGATTTCATAAGCTTTGATGATCTGTACAACAAGCTCAAATCTCTTGAACTTGACATCAAGGGTCACTCTACATATTCTCTAGCTCCATCACACTCAGCCTTTGTTGGTACTACCAGTAGTAATACAATGGTACCTTATGCTGAGAGTACCACTTCTTCATCAGCAGCATCAAGAACACACAGTTCCTCTACAAGAAGATCAAAGTCTAACTCTATGGTGGAAGATGTGATCTACTCTCTTGTTGCTGAATCTGAAAACCAACAGCAGTTGGCTTATGAAGACTTTGAACAAGTGGATCAGTGGGATTTGGAGGAGATGGACCTTAAATGGCAGATGGCCATGCTTGCTGTGAAAGTCAAAAGGTTTGAGACAGGCTCTGGAAGGAAGTTTGGCTACAAAGGAAGGGAATCAGCTAGGTTTGATAGGAATAAGATCAGATGCTTTGAATGCAACCAACTTGATCACTTTGCCAGAGAATGTCCTAACAAGAAGGGAGGTGACAGAAGAAGGTATAATGCATACAAGCTCAAGGAAGCTGAGGAGGTGAAGCCTACAGCCATGCTGTCACTGGAGAACAGGGTTGACTGGGATGATCATGTGAATGATGGTGAGGATGAAGAGCCTCAAGTTGGACTGGTTGCTGACACTGCTGGAGAGTTTGCTATGATAGGCATCACTTCTCAGGTACAAAGTTGTATATTTGGTGGCAATGCTAAATATGATGCTCTTAAAAGTTAACTTGATGATGTGAATGATAAATATAAAGAATACTTTATTCAAGTCCAGGCCTATAAGAAAGCTGTTAAAGCTTTAGAAAGACAAAAGACCTGGTATGAACAAAATCAATTGGCTCTTGAGGAGAAAATTAATGTTTTGCAGAGGGACTTAGATAACACCTCAAATAAATTGAAATTTAATAAGAAATAATATGTAAAGGTTGTTGCTGAAAAAGAGGGTCTTCAAACTAGTTTAGATTCAGATGTGGCTAGACATAATCAGTGGCAAGAACAGGCTAAAAACTTAGATAAACTGTGGAATAGCTCTATGTCTGTTAAAACTAAGATGGGATTAGGCTTCAAGGACTATATTGGTCCAGATGAGGTGTATGACCCCAATGACTACAGTGTTTTTAATTATGTCACTGATGAAGAAGAAGATAAATATAGAAAACCTATTAAATATATTAAACAAGGTGAAATGCATTCAGTTCCTTCTTCTATAAATGGTATTGTTAAGCCACCCAACCCAGACTCTGACTCAGATGAATCACAAATGACCTATGGCCAAAAGTCTGATGACTTATCTAACACTGGCAGTGAAACTAATGATTTTGTCTCTTGTTCTTCCAATAATAGGACCCTAGAGACCCAGTCTAGAGACTCTGCCAGTTGTGGTTCAAATGAAGAGTCTGCCTCTCCCAAGCCTTTACCAGTTCACCATGCCCCAAGAGTTGTTGTTAAAGAATCTTCTTCAAAGACAACTTTTTCTAGAAACATTTCTTGTTCTGTTGATTTTGTTAAAAACAATTATGATTCTGGTTGTGGTTTGAATAATTTTGTTTGTGATAAGACTATTCCTGTTTTGAACAAGCAATTTAAGAAGAAATCATGTTTTGTTTATGGAAGTGTTTTTCATCTTATCAAATACTGTGATTATTATGAGAAACAGATGAATGTTTGCACTAATCAACAGAGATATAGAACTGTATGGAATGATGTGACCAACATTCCTCCATTTGTCAAATTCTGCTGTGAGGACCAGCAAAATCAATTTTGCTGGTAGACCAGTTGCTGCTGTTAACCCAGTTGCTGCTGACAGGTCATCTTCATCTAGTTGGAGAAGAAATGTTAATAGGCCATTATACAGACCTACTAGTGCTTATTTTCAACATGGTTACATGCCTGTTAATAATGACCTTTTGTATAAAAGGGGGCAAGGTGGGATACTGTTGTTAAGCCCTCAGCAGGTTGCTCTTGGACACACAATCGACCATATTTTATGAGGGGTTCCAAGAACAATAGTGGATCTCATTCATCTGCAGGTTTTTCTAATGTGATCCACAAGGCAGGTCCAAGTCAGTGATGACTTGGGTCTCCATGTATACTAATGTTGTTGTATAATCTTTTATCTTGTAGGATGATCCTTTTTCCAATAAAAATTTAGGTATAGTTGATAGTGGTTGTTCTAGGAGTATGACAGGGAACAGAGACATGCTGCATGATTTTGTCTCTATACAAGGAGGTACTGTTACTTTTAGAGGAGGAGATGGTAAAATTACAGGAAAGGGCACTATTAGAACTGCTCAGCTGGACTTTGAGAATGTGTATTATGTGGAAGCATTGAGGAATTTCAATCTATTTTCTGTGTCCCAAATTTGTGACAAGAAAATTATGTGTTGTTCATTGATACTGAATGTCTTGTTCTCTCCAAAGATTTCCAGATACCTAATGACAGTCAAGTTGTTCTGAAGGTACCAAGGAAACACAATCTTTATACATTCAATCTCAATGAAGTTCAGCCTGCTGGTGACTTAGCTTGTTTAGTGGCAAAAGCATCCTTGGATGAATCTAATAAATGGCATAGGAAGATGGCTCATGTGAATTTCAAAACAATAAACAAGCTAACTAAACTTGGGTTAGTTCATGGACTGCCTTCCAAGGTCTTTACTAATGAGCACAACTGTGTGGCTTGTAACAAGGGAAAGCAACACAAGGCTTCCTATAAGTCTATTACTGTTGTCAGCACTATCTCTGAGCCCTTGCAGCTTCTTCATATGGTTCTTTTTGGTCCTACATCTGAGCATTTATCACAAGTACTATTGTTTGGTGGTTACTGATGGTTATAGTAGGTATAGCTGGGCATTCTTTTTGGGGACTAAAGATGAAACATTACAGATTCTTCAAGATTTTATTGCCCTGGTTGAGAATCAGTTGAACAAGAAGGTCAAAGCAATTAGGTGTGATAATGGGACAGAGTTCAAGAATGCCAAATTGATAGAGCTCTGTGCTACAAAGGGGATAAAAAGGGATTATAGTACTGCCAGGACTCCACAACAAAATGGAGTTGCTGAAAGGAAAATCAGAACCCTGATTGAAGTAGCAAGATCTATGCTTGCTGATTCTAAGTTACCTACCATGTTTTGGACTGAAGCAGTTAGCACTGCTTGTTATGTTTTGAACAGGGTCTTGATAACTAATCCTCATAAAAGGACACCTTATGAACTTCTGTCTGGAAAGATTCCAACCATTAGCCATCTTAAGCCTTTTGGTTGTCATGTCACCATCCTTAACACTAGTGATCATTTGGGCAAGTTTGATGGGAAAGCTGATGAGGGATTTGTAGTAGGCTACTCAGCTCATAGTAAAGCTTACAGGGTTTATAACCTCTCCACAAAGAAGGTTGAAGAGACACTGAATCTGAGGTTTATGGAGGACAAGCCAAATGTTTAGGGAGCTGGTCAAGAGTGGTATTTTGATCTTGACTATTGAACTGACCATTTGGGTTATATTCATTATAAATCTAACCTTTCTGCAGAACCACAAGATGCTCAATCTAACATTGCAGGTTCCTCAGATGATGAGTCAGATCCAGAGAGTGATGAACAGCTTATATTTGTTCCATCCTTTCCTTCTAACCATTTTTCAGGTACCAAGGACTCAGCTGCTTCTGATGTTACTTCGAGTGATCTAGGATATGTAGAAGAGCTAGTGAAGCTTCAACGCCAAGAGCATGCTGCAAAGGAAAATGCTGAAAAGTTTGTGTGGAAAACTAGAAGGGGGGGTTGAATAGTTTTGCCAATTAAAACTTCCTTTTAATCTATTTAGATCGACGTATGTCAATCTATTTGGATGTGTGTGTTGGATGTTGATAAACAAGCATATAAAGGTAAGTAATGAAAAGATAAGAGTAAGGAGCACAAAACCACAATGCGAGTATTTATAGTGGTTTGGCTACAAGGACACCTTCCTTACCCTACTCCACTCCCTGAGTCACCTACTCGAGATTTTGTAAACACTACACCAATCTCCTTATGGCGGAGAAGCCTTCACAACGTCGCCTACCCTTTTTCCGGTGCTAGGCTAACCACCGAGTTCTTTCACTCCAAGGTGAACCACACCTACACAACGTCGCCTACCCTTTTGTTGGATCGATATACTTTAATCAAACTAACTTAACTAGCTTGTTAAGGTTTAATAACCTCGGATAAATCCTAAGTTATTAACAAAGAAACACTGAGCAATCTTTATTAAGTACGCGGAATTTACTTAACAAAGCTAAGAAGAATAACTTTATTATAACTCTAAATCTGCTTATTATGCAGATACTCTAATACAACTCTAAGATAATCGAACTTTTCTCTAAAACACTAATTCGTAAACTCTAAAACTCTTTTTCTGAAATCGTACCTCTAATGCCAATCTAGGAGTCCTTTTATAGGCTCAAGGATATCCTAGTCGGTTTACAATTGATAACCTTGTACGACAAGTAATCTAAACATGGAATACAATACTTTCCATAAACGAATATAACAGTTTGTTTGTTCTAGCAGTACTTTGACTTCATCTTGCAGTACTTTGACTTTGTCTTTAGCAGTACTTTGACTCTTTGACTTCTTCCAGTACTTTGCAGCTTACAGTACTTTCATATCTTCAGTACTTTGATATCTTCAGCACTTTTATATCCCAACAATCCTCCCCTAACTTGAATTCTACTTGCTTGACTTCAAGTTCCTTTGTGAATATATCTTTAATAGCTTCATCTTTAAAAATGGATTGTTCTTTAGTCTTTAGATAGTATCTCTGTAATATCTGTGCTTGTCAAAGTATCTCTTAGAATTGTTTTCTTTACAGCAGCATCAGCAATCTCCATCTTTTCAGCAACACAGCAACATATGACAGTTTGTACAATAATTCAGTTTAAGTTGCATACTATTCTCATCACATCTAAGTGAATCATTGAAAATTCAATGGATTTAGAACTCTTTACCAAAGCCATTATCTCTGGAGTAGCCAAATGTTTTGGTGTGTAAGACCATGGTACATTGATAACCATATGATTTTTAGCAAACCACCAGCTATCAACAGATTTGTTTTGTCTTTACCAAAAGCTGTACCCTTCTGGACTAGTTAGTTCTTTTATCTAATGGTGAACTAATTACCAATAATGGTTTTTCCACAGCCTTTACCACAAGCCATTTTCTTGTGGGCTAGCCAACTCTTCACATTACTGATATGGTGAGTTGATGACCATCCAACTTATTAGCAAGTTGTCAACTAAAAACGGATTTGATATATCTTTACCAGAGCCGTTTGCTCATGGATTAGTCAATCCTTTTGTAACCATGGTGGATTGATAACCTATTGATGTTATCATCACTAAAATCATTTATTCAACCTTTATTTCAAAAATATTTAATACTTAGCAAAAAGGTTTTTCTAAAATTCTTTCAACTGGTTTAGTTCAGCAAACAGTACTTTGATGAAAGTACTGTCTGATAAGCAGTACTTTGAATAAAAGTACTGATATATCAAAAAGTATTTATTCAATTAAAAGTCATACCAGTTATAGATCATTCTCAGCAATGGTAGTCCAGTCTATAAGCAAATTGACAACCATGCAAGCAGTTTCATTAGCCTCTTCTACTTCCAATCCATGCTCTAGCATCCTTCTCATGAGCTCAACTGTAAGAGGGTATCTTCTTTCTGCAAACATGTGTATCATTGTTCCATTTTCTAGCTCCAAAACATGAACTCCAGATTCTTCAAAGAATCTCCAGCAAACTATTTCCCAGCTTTCTTGATCCTTCCATATATCATCAGTGCTTTCTTCAGTAGTTTCCCACATGGTTATGAGGTCACCATGTAAAACCAATCCAATCCCTTATAATGGATTATCTTCAAAATAAGTCTTCACAACATGATATAAGTAGAATAGATCTACTCTGTCTATAATATGCAGCAAATCCCATAGCCTTTTGAAAACTTTGAAACTTTCATCTTCTTTGTGAAAAACCATGTAATCTCCATTCTTAGATTTCTCAACTTTGAAAACACTAATCTTTGATCTGTTCATCTTCATGTCATTATCTTCATTTGTATATTCAAAATCTACCACTCTGAGATAATTCTTCAATTCATCACTAGTCTCAGATCTTAATTCAACCTTTTCTTTCTTTGAAAACTGAACATCTGTAACATCAGTTTTTCTTTTTCTCTTTAAGCTTTTCTTCCTTTCAGCTTCAGTCCAATAAGCTTCTTCTCTAAAGTCTTTAATGCCTGCAACATCTTTCTTATAAGCTTCTCTCTCAGCATCATATAATCTCTTCATATCCACATAATTTAGCTTCTGCAATCCTTTAAATCCTCTGCTTTTTAGATATGCCATCATTTCATTTATTTCTTTAGCTAAATTAGGTCTTCTTTGCATATATCGAACAGGTGTAGGAGACTCTAATGATTCAGTAGCTTCAGCATTCAATTCCTCATGTAATTTCTGAGCTGCTTCTCTATTCTGAGCTTCTTGAGCTTCCTGTTCTTCTCTATATTTAGCATTTAACTCTTCTTGAACTTTTCTGGCTGCAGCTTCATTCCTAGCCACTTCAATAGCTCTAAGTTCTGCCAAAGTTAGTTTCTTTTTCTTAGTTTCGACCAGAACACCTTTCCCTTTGTCTTTTGGATCAATTGCAGGTTGATCAGTTCTTGGTTGTTCTTCTTCTTGTACATCTCTAATAGTAACTCCTCCTCATGGATGTGACAAATCAAGAATTGTAGCAACTAATTCATCATCACTCGCAGAATGAATAGGTTTGAATCTAGGTTCCTCCTCTTCTTCTATAACAGTTGTAGAAGGACCAGCTTCTTAATCAAAATTCAATACCCTTGGAGTTATTGGTGTTATTACTTCTGGCCTAGATGTATCAGTACTTTGATGTTCAGTACCTTGATCATCAGTACCTTGAATATCAATACCTTGAACTTGCACTTCTTCTTCTTGTTCCTCTGAAATAATCTTTTCTGCAGTACTTACAGATTCTTTCTTCTTTGTAATATCTTCTTCAGATTCTTTCTTCTTCATAACATCTTCTTTCAAATTATCCTTTTCTGAATTCCTCCCCAAGTTGACAGAAGATGATTTAGGAACCTTCTTTCTTTTCAACTCCTTACGAAGTGCTTTACGACGTTTGTTTTCCTCCTTAACCCATAAGTTGAAACCTTGAATATAGGGTTTAATAAAATTCCTTAACCAGATATACCTACGCTTCAACTTCTTAAGCGCTTTAGCTTGACGCTCAACAGTCTTGTTTAATCTAGCTAGCTCCCTTGTTAAAGCATAATTATCCAAAGTCAAACCTTCACGAGGTATATTAGGAGCATCACCTTGAACTTGTGAATGTTCCTCTGAAACAGAAACAAATGGTTGAGGAGATGGAGTAGGTGTTCTCCCAATCTCTGCTTGAACCTCAGGACTTGGAGAAACATCACCCTGTAAAGATGCAGTACCTTCACGAGAAGCAGTACTTGCAGATGCAGTACCTTGTGAGGCAGCACTTTGTGAAGCAGTACCTTGTGCAGAAGCAGTACCTTCACTTTCTTCATCCTCTCCAGCTGCATCACGTACAGCTTGTACAACTTCCATCATTGTTGTTGTTAATGGAATATCTCCACCTCTGAACAAATTACTTCACTTAGCCATGAATGTATAAATTTTGGCTTGTCGCACAATGACAGGTAGCAAAGTAGCAGGTTTTGGAACATCAGCCAATTGCTTGTTTAAGAAAACCTGTATAAACCGTGGATACATCAACCAAGTTGCCCCAGATGATATATGCGATAGCATCCCATCCAAAATAAGCCTTGAAAAATTAAACACTCTGTCTGTAGCTAAGCCAACCACTGCAGATGCTATATTTGACCCAAACTGCTCCCAAGAAGTTCTTTTAGAACTTATGCAATAAAGCAAGACATGAATCAAAAACTTCCATTGAGGACAGAATAAGGCTTTCTTGAAAGTTTGTTCAGTCAAAGAACCTTCATAACCCAGATTTCTAAAAGTATCCCAAATCAGTTGCTTGTCAAATCTAATAGCCCCATCTTCATCACCAAATAATAAATCATCACGAATAGAGGCTTCTGTAATCTTGATAGTCCTTCCAGCAACTGAAGATCTAATATAATATTCATCCTCCTCCGTATTATCTCTAGCATTAGCCCAAAATTCTTGAATCCATAGTTCAATTATATTCGGCTCAACCAAAAGAGCATAACTAATAGGCGACCCAGTAAGATAATCAATTATATCATAGAAAGCCACATTCGCCTCAGTCTTGTCCAAATTAGCCACCATATTGTGCTTCGAAACAGTTAAACGATTCACCATTGTTGAAAAAGATGAGCACAATAAAGATTGTATCGAATAATTGAGAGATGGTAATTGGGAGATAAGTATGGAAAAGATGTAAAGTAATAATATGAGAGGGAAAATCGGAAAGTAGTTATTTATAGGTGGGATTTGAAAAATCACAGCCTAAATAACAAAGTTACTGTTACTACCAATTACCCAGCAATATTACCGTTGGAACAGTACTTTAATACGACAAACAGTACTTTCCACATAAGCAGTACTTTCCAAGCAGTACTTTCCCAAGCAGTTCTTTCCAAGCAGTACTTTCAGAAAATACAGTACTTTGCCAAAAACCTTCATATAAACTAAGTATAAACGAACATCCTCCCCTCAAGCAATACTCAGGACTATACCTAACATCTTATAGTCCTCCCCTTAAACATAGCCTAGTAGTTAATCATTCCAATGCTCACGACCAAGTGATTGAATCGTGACACATCAAAACCTTTTGTGAGTAAATCAGCTACATTGTCATCCGTGTGAACTTTAACCACATTAATGAGCCTATGCTCATAGCAATCTCTAATAAAATGATGCCTAATCTGAATATGTTTTGTCTTGGAATGATACACAGGATTCTTCACAATACAAATAGTACTCTCATTATCAATATTGATAGGAGTATTCTTAAAATTGAACCCATAATCCAAGAGCTGATTTTGCATCCACAGAACTTGACCACAACAACTTGCAGCAGCTACATATTCAGCTTCAGTAGATGATGTTGCTGCAATTGTTTGCTTCTTGCATTGCCAGGAGACTAATCTTCTCCCAAGATATTGGCATCCACCAGTTGTGGATCTTCTATCATAATTATCACCTGCATAGTCACTGTCTGAAAAAGCTTCCAAGTGAAAAGATGACTCTTTAGGATACCACAACCCCAACTTAGGTTGTTGTTTCAAATAACAGAAAATTCTTTTTACTGCATTCAGATGAGAGATCTTTGGTGAGACTTGATATCTTGCACATAGACAAACTGAAAACATGATATCAGGCCTTGATGCAGTGAGATACATAAGAGAGCCAATCATAGATCTGTATAACTTGACTTCAACAGGCTGTCCATCTTCATCTTTACCCAATGAATTGATAGATTTAATCGGTGTAGTAACAACCTTCATATCATCAAAATTAAACTTCTTAAGTATGTCTGTAACATACTTGTCTTGGCTAATAAAAATTCCTTCCTTGGACTGCTTAACCTGAAGTCCTAAAAAGAATGTTTACTCTCCCATTGAACTCATTTGAAATTCCTTCTGCATCAGCTGCTCAAACTCCTTAACCATAGACTGTTTGGTAGCCCCAAAGATGATATCATCAACATATACTTGAACTAACATGATATCCTTCTTGTCTCTCTTGATAAACAAAGTTTTGTCTATAGCTCCCCTTTTGTATCCATGTTTTAATAAGAATGTAGAGAGCCTCTCATACCAAGCTCTAGGTGCCTGATAAAGACCATATAGAGCCTTAACCACCTTATAGACTTTGTTTGGATGTTTAGGATCTTCAAAACCAGGAGGTTGTTTCACATACACCTCTTCTGTAATAGTGCCATAAAGAAAGGCACTCTTGACATCCATCTGATATACCTGAAAACCCATATAAGAAGCAAAAGCAAGAAATATTCTAATAGCTTCAATCCTTGCCACAGGAGCAAATACTTCATCATAATCTACCCCTTCCTCCTGTCTATAACCCTGAGCAACTAACCTTGCCTTGTTCTTGATAACATTGCCTCTTTCATCTCTTTTAACTCTAAAAACCCATCTGGTTCCAATAACTCTCTTCCCATCTGGAAGATCACATAAAACCCAAACCTCTTGAAGTTTAAATTGAAGAAGTTCTTCCTGCATAGCTTCAACCCAGCTTTCTTTAGTCAAAGCTTGAGCAATATTCTTGGGTTCCTCTTGAGAGATGAAACAAGTAAATAAGCAGGTTTGATGGTCCTTATGATTTAGCCTGTTTTGTTTATACACAAAGCTAAGTAAAGCATTATGAGGTTTTGTGAAACCCTTAGCTTTGTGTCTTGTCATAACTCCAGATGTAGAAGGACCAATGATTTGATCAGTTGGATGATTCTTATGAATTCGTAAGATTGGAGACTGTAGAACTTCATATGTAGCATCTAAATTAGTATAATCAGCACCTTCATTGGAATCTGTGAAAATACCTTCATCTTCAAGCTCATCATCAGTTTCTTCTAACTCAGGCATGGTAGGATCATCCAAATCATCTAAAGTTCTGTAAACAGGTGCAGCAGTACTTTGGTTGAAAGTACTGTCCAAAGTACTGTAAGAGTACTCTGCAGTCTTGTTCTTCTTCTTTGCCTCTTCATAAGCTCTCCTTTGTTCATCAGTGTAAGAATGTGCTAATACATCTTGAAGAAGCATCTGATTAAGTTCCTCTTGAATAGATTGATCCTCTGCAGATAATGAGGATTTTGGTGCAACAGTACTTTGGTTTGAAGAATCAGTACTTTGCTTAGGAACATCAGTACTTTGTTTTGGACTTACAGGATCTTTATTAGGAACAGCATCAGGTCTAATATGAACATCATGAACAACATATTGAATATCTTCTTCAGTGTGCAAAGGTTGATTTTCTTCTCTAACAGGAACATAATTCATTGAAGGAGATAAAATCTCAAGATCAAACATCCAATCGGGACCCTTTCCTTTCTCATTGTCTTGATCTTCTAGAAACTCAACATGAAGACAATCTTGAATCTTCTTAGTAACTCTGTTGTAGACTCTAAAGCCTTTACTGTTAGTGCAATATCCCAATAAGTAACCTTCTTCAGACTTGCCATCAAACTTTCCCAGATTATCAATAGTGTTTAAAATAGTAAGAGGGCATCCAAAAGGCTTCATAAAACGAATGTTGGGTTTATTGCCCATCAGCAATTCATAGGGTGTCTTCATCTGTGGTTTGGTGACAGAGACCCTGTTAAGTACATAGCATGCAGTACTTACAGCTTCTGCCCAAAATTGAATAGGAAGATGAGAATCTGCTAACATAGTCCTTGCTGCTTCAATCAAGGTCCTATTCTTCCTCTCTGCAACACAATTTTGCTGTGGTGTTCTATCAATACTAAATTCCCTTTTTATGCCTTTATTAGCACAAAAGTCATCCAGAGGCTTGTTCTTGAATTCAGTTCCATTGTCACATCGAATACCTCTAACCTTCAGTCTTAATTGGTTTTCAAGTGCTATAATTAGAGTCTGAATAGCATCAAAAGTATCATCTTTAAAGCCCAAAAAGAAAACCCAACTGAATCTACTACAATCATCAGTAACAACCAAACAGTACTTCTTCTTATTTAAACTTGCCACAGAGACAGGTCCAAATAAATCCATATGTAATAGCTCCAATGGTTCTCTAATATTTCTTTCATCAAGCTTCTTGCAGGAAGCTTTGTGTTGTTTACCCTTCTTGCATGCCAAACATGATTGATCATTCTTGTAAGTCTTTGAAGGTAAACCTCTAACTAAATTGCCTTTGACCAGTTTGTTGATGTTCTTGAAATTCACATGGCCCAATCTTCTATGCCATTGATGTGCCTCTTCAGATGTTGCTTTAGCCACCAAGCATGTGGCTCTTCCATAAGAATGTAGACTCTTCATGTCTAAACTGTACACATCATTTGTCCTTGGTACTCTAAGTACTACCAAGTCATCATCAACATGTTTGAAGTCAGAAGAAAGAATGAGACATTCTGTGTCAGTGAATAACACAGGATGCTCTTTATCACAAATTTGAGAGCTCCTTCACATATCTGACATTCTCAAAATCGATTCTCCCAGCTTTAATTGTTCCTTTCCCAGTAATCCTTCCTCCATTGGGATCATTCCCAAATGCAACTTTTCCTCCACTAATATTTCTAAAATCAGACAGGATCTCTTTATCGCCTGTCATACTTCCAGAGCAACCACTATCCACAATAAGATGATCTTTAAGCTCCTCTTCTGGGTTGCCCTGCACACAAAGAAAAGAGTTAGAAACTTTTAGGAACCCAAGCCATTACTGACTTGTGTTCCCCTTGAGAAGTTACAAACTCAAATTTTTTGAGTATGTAATTCTCACTATCTATCACATGATGATCCAAAATTATCTTTTGATGTTTAGCATGTGGATTTTCAAAACTTTCTGGTTTTTCAACATAAATTTCTTTCACCAGATTATTAGCATTTTCTTTTGACACAAAAACATCTGATTCACTTTTTGTTGAACGTACTGTATGTCTCTCAGCAGTACTGTCCCTTTTAATCCATTCAGTTTTAACAGGTGGTTCTTGTGATCTAGATCCCCTATATGAATTGTGATACCTTCTAGGTTGATAGAGATATCTCCTAGAATATCTATCCCAAGTATGGTTTTCAGTACCTTGTCTCTGAGCAGTACTTTGGAAAGTACTGTGAGATACTGAAGGTCTTCTCTGATGTGGGTATCTATGATCTGGTGTGAAGTTTCTGTGATTAACCCTATTAGAATTAGTCCAAACTGGTTTGTGCTCTCTAGGTTTCTGATTGTTAGTCTTATTCCTTGAAAACTTGCTTAGATATTCTGAGTGTTTGTCACAATCTTTGATTAGGTGAGTAGGACTATAACACACAAAACACAGTTTTTGACCCATATGACCAAAGTGATTTCTTCTATGTCTATTCCCAAAATTTTTTTGCCTTCTTGATGACTGATAAAATTTGTTTTGAGCAAAATTATCCCAAAAAGGTTTAGCAGTACTGTTTTGAAAAGGTTTTGCAGAAGGTACTGCTTGTTGAGCAGTACTTTGATTTAAAGGTACTGCCGGATTTTAAACATTGTTTTCAACAGTTTCTTTGGGTTTCTCAGACCTAGATTGAGCAACAAGCTTCTTCCTAAACTCTAGACTGTCTACACCATAATGAGAAACATCAGGCCTAGAGGGGTGATGACTAATGGGATGAGGAACAGCATGATAACCATTTTCTTTCTTATATTCAGGAGGTGGTTCACTTACTGAGCCCTCATTACTAGATGAATCTAAATAGTTAATGAGCTCATCATCACTAGTGGTTATGTCCTCAAAAACACCATCATCCTGATCACTAGTTTGGTTTTCATCTATGTTACTAAAATCCATTCCAAATCCTAAGCCTGTTCTAATGTAAGCCCTTATTTGTTTTTCAACATAAGCAACATGGGACAAGCCAGACTCTCCCCAAGCAGCAAACTTAGCTAACAAATCATCTCTTTCCTTAGTTAATTTCTCAATTTTAGCAATTTTACAATTTAGTTTCCATTCACTAAGTTTTAACTGGTAATCCTGTTGTTCATACTTTTCAGCCCAAGCCATTTCATTATTTTCATGTGTTATGATTTTAGCTTCTATAGACTCTAAAGTGATTTGATAACCTGCTACCTCAGACCTAGCCCTAATACAATTATCTCTTTCAATCATATAATTGTTAAGCAGTTTTAGATAGAACTCATAACAGTTTGAGCATACCTCAGAGATAGGAGACTGAGTTGGTGAAGTAGCCACCATAGCAAGAAGAACAGGATCATCTTCACTTTCTTTGCTCCAATCAAATCCTCCAAAGCCATCATCAGATTCCAAAGCAGCATGTTCAGATTCTTCATCAAAAGCAGTGCTCCAGTCCAATGCTTCCACTGTGTCTTCAACTGTATCTTCCACTGCTACCATACAGTAAGTCACCGGTTCATCATCAAACTCTTCACTCCAGTCAACCTCTGATAAATTCTCTTGAGCAACCAAAGCCTTTGTTTCAGTTATTGGAATTTCCTTGAGCTCAAGTTTAGGCTTCTCAGATGTTCTGTTTGCTTGATACTTAGCAAACCTGCACTCCCTTGCAAAGTGACCAGTCTTTTGACAATTGAAGCATTCAATTTTAGATTTGTCAAAAGTTATTCCTTGTTTTGGCTTGAAATCAATATTTTTGCCTGTCTTCTTCATGTACTTTTCGATCCTTGCAGTGATCAAAGCAACTTGCCACCTGATATCGATTTCTTCAAGTGCATCCTCTTCAATCTGTGCTAGATCCTCTTCATAAGTGACAGGTAAGCTTGCTTGTTGTGCAAAGAAGGAGCACACAACTTCATCTGAGTTCAAAGTGGTAGATGGTGGGGCCTGCTGAGCATATGATGGGGGATTGTAAACAGCAGTACTTTGAGAAACAGTACTTTGAGGAGAAGCAGTACTTTTGTAAGTACTGCTCTTCTTTTCAGATGATAGAAAAGCAATACTGTGAGATTTGGAACTGGGTTGACCACTCATCTCATGTTCATACACCTTCAGTTGATGATAGAGATCATCAAAGTCCATAACATCCAATCCTTGTTGTCCTCTGATCATAGTAGCAATCACATGCCATGAAGATGGCAAACTCCTTAGAAACTTCAAATTAGCATCCTCAACTGATACTTGTGCCTTGTATAATTCCAACATGTTGAGGAGATTCTGAAACCTATCATATGCAGCATCAAGACGCTCTCTTTCTCCTACTGTGAATGTTTCAAACTGTTGTTTCAGCAAGTTTCTGTGCATCTTCTTAGAGGCTTCATTCCCTCCAAATCTGGTCTTGAGAGCAGCCCAAAGCTGCTTAGCATCTTTAGCATCATGAAACTTGAGAAGATGACCATCTGGAATGGTAGACAAGAGAATGTTTAGAGCCTTCTCTTGATTCCTTATAGTTGCTTGTGGTAAAACTGCCTTTGGTGCTGTAGGTTGTCCAGGAACAATAATGGGATCTGAAACTACTTCATTCCCATTCACAATTACATTCCACAAAGCATGGTCTGTAATGGCAATATACTGCCTCATCTTCATGCACCAGAGATCATATTCTCCCTTTTTGATTATTGGAATTCTGAGTGAGGTGATTGAGGGTGGTGGAACAGCTTCAGTCGACATCTTTGAATATTGTTGAAGTAGGGTTTCTTCCTAGTCAGAGTTTCCACACAAGCTCTGATACCACTTGTTGGATCGATATACTTTAATCAAACTAACTTAACTAGCTTGTTAAGGTTTAATAACCTCGGATAAATCCTAAGTTATTAACAAAGAAACACTGAGCAATCTTTATTAAGTACGCGGAATTTACTTAACAAAGCTAAGAAGAATAACTTTATTATAAACTCTAAATCTGCTTATTATGCAGATACTCTAATACAACTCTAAGATAATCGAACTTTTCTCTAAAACACTAATTCGTAAACTCTAAAACTCTTTTTCTGAAATCGTACCTCTAATGCCAATCTAGGAGTCCTTTTATAGGCTCAAGGATATCCTAGTCGGTTTACAATTGATAACCTTGTACGACAAGTAATCTAAACATGGAATACAATACTTTCCATAAACGAATATAACAGTTTGTTTGTTCTAGCAGTACTTTGACTTCATCTTGCAGTACTTTGACTTTGTCTTTAGCAGTACTTTGACTCTTTGACTTCTTCCAGTACTTTGCAGCTTACAGTACTTTCATATCTTCAGTACTTTGATATCTTCAGCACTTTTATATCCCAACACCTGTCAGATATAACTTTTCACATACACATCAAACCATAACACAAGGTGGCGTATAAGATGGAATTCTAGAGAGAGAAAGTTAGAGGTTTAGGGAACTTAGTGAGAGAAAGTGAAAGATATTATTATGAGCTCCAACTCTCTACCTTGGAAGGTAGAGAGTATTTATAGTCTTACATAATTCGCCACACTTTGGGCTGTGGATCAGGCATACAGTGGGTAAAGACCCGTCCGTCCTCCACGGTGTTACTTAACTAAATAACTACTTAACTTAAAAGAACTACGACTACGAGCTTTCTAACGATTACATATACTTGAGGTGACCGACTCTTTAATACTGGGAATTTCTAATTCCTAACAATCTCCCCCTAAGGGAGGTCACCTCAATAATGTACCAAAATTACATTGAATACAAATAGATATAACATTTAACAATTGATCTTGCATTCTTGATGTAGTCCTTTGCTCTTAAGCTCGTAGTCATTGATTCTTCACAATGCATGTTTGGTTATTCCAAGTGGAGGTCTTTTACTGATCCACGTGATGATAAGTTTGAGCCATCTTTGAGATCATCAGCTATCACCAATCTCTGACACATCCTTTGTGGTGTTGGTATTATGTGATGTTGTGACTTTGGGACCGACATGCTCACATTCTGGATCATGATATCTTCTCATCAGAGTAGCGGAAGCTTTAGTTGATTCATGATATTGGCAGCAGCGTAGCAGAAGCATGGAGTGAAAATATCAGAGTCATTGATGCACTAATCATGATTTCTTTTGAGATGAATGTGTTAAGTGAGCATGCGGCTATGGATTGACCGCTTCATTCTGATCAGCTGCAAACGTCGGGCGTACCTGCATACAACAGTTAGCAACAAATCGCACGAGAGTGTCTTTGATCACTTTCGATGAATTGAGGTACACGGCCCACGGTTCCCCGTTGATCAGTACAAGTACTGCCTGTGATCAGGTAGGATTCATAAGAATCTCCTTGACAGGGTTTCGCAGCTGTTCTAGCTGTTCTCAAACCGGAACGTCTCAAAGAAGACAACACGGAGTGAGTGAACCAGCGAATTTTAAGTCCACTGATTGATGAAAAGAGATTTGAAAAACAATCGTGTATTGCTCAATAGAACTTGTTTTTTTGCAATACAACGAAGGTTTTATTGAAAATCAATTATCAATCATAACAATACCTTTTGGTTTGAAAAATGAGTACACAGTCGATGTGCTAAAGAAAAAGAGTTTTTAAGCACAAAGACTGGTTTTTCAAAGGTATCCGTCAATCCCTAACCTGAACCAGGATTGATTCAAGAAATTGAATCGCCCCATTGTTTCTGTTCAGTTGTCACATGGTTGATCAATATGATAGATCTCACATGCCACCTACCAGGAGCTTGTTTGATGTTGGCTCCAGAAGGCTTTCCATCTTCATTGTGAATGTGTAAACACATCACTCAGATGTTCTGGCAATACCACAAGGATAATGCGTAGGACTCAAGATATAATCTCTCTTTCCACATTGTGTGAAACAGAGAGTCTTCATTGAAAGTGTCCTAATGAGATTAATTGATGATCTCGTGGCTCTAGACTCAATTTGTGCATATTTGGATCCTATAACGGAGACTAGGGAGAGGGTCTCCTTCTTCAATATCAACCATCTCTAAGAGAAAGTCGATAGATAATGTTGGTTCCCCGTGAGAATGAAACAAGCCCTTTTAAGAGGAACTTGAGTGGTTTGGAAAGTTGAAGTGCAGTGCATCACTGGGTCCATGACGTCTTGTCTTCAATACCAATGTTACCATCAGTAGCATATGAATTGAACCCGGTATCTGCCCTAAGGTTGAATTAATGGAGGGCTATTTGTTTTCACCCTATTTTCATTCAATTCTTTTTAATTCTTCAACCCCTTCAGTGCTTACCGAGACTTCATAGCTATTACCATGTTGGGTTTATTCCAGTACTAGCTTAGTCTTAGTCTGCACTCTTCCCATATCTCACTTTTCTCCTTTTATCATCATACCTAAGGACTTCTACACTAACTAGTGGATTGTCCCTGGGTAGATCCCTCCGGTTCTGGCGGATCATGGGAACCAATACCTAACCTTATCATCCTTATATCACCGTACATAAAGTAAAGTTGGTCGGTCAATTTGGTATTGTTCATCTGCCATTGGATCCAATTGAAAACCATTTGAAAATCAATTCAGATACTTGTGATATATTATCAAAGCATTTTGTACCTGAATTGTTTTTGATATTTTTAGAACGAGAACTCCCCCTCAACATGTGCATCAAGTATTTGAGAAATGTTTTGCACACGGAGGCAAGAGAAAGAATTAACTTCTTTGATTACCATTTTCTAAAAGATATCAACATCACTTCCCTCAACAGATCAAGTAGGTATAGCATTTCCGGGAAGGATGAGGTTTCCATAAATTTGCTCCCCCTCAATATGTGCCTCGAGGTTTGAAAAGAGATTTGCACATACTAGAGGGAACCTGCACATTGGGATAAATGATCACGTTTCAAATCATAGGTTTAAGATGGGTGCTCCCCCTCAACATGTGCATTGAAAAATTGAAATCGTTTGTCACATGTGGGAGGGACAGCATGTTCATTCATGTGAAACCATTTACCTTAATATCAGTTTAAATCTAATTTAAATCACACATTCTCCCCCGATCACAATTATCAAAACATTTGAGATTTGTGATCTCGTATAGATTTAAATTGATTTGAAAGGTTTTAAGGAGAATTGTGACTTGATTGTGAACGCGTTTGAACTGATACGGATCGGATTTTAAGATTTTAAACTCCATTTATAGAACCATGCATGTATATCTTTTGAAAACAATTTAATGCCAAATAACTTTTTAATTTAATTGAAATCATTCTCCCCCTCAATCAATGACGTAGGTTATTGATTGAGAGATAGAGATTTTGACAAATAAGTCCTGATGATTATCAAAAATAGAGATTGAGTTATTTTTCAAAGCATTTAGTTTTCAGCAGATAGGAGTTTATAGAATCAGAGCATAGGATTTGAAAACATGGTAAAACACGGCTCTGTTCTTTCTTTAAAACCGGGTTATTGCCTGAAGATGACAATAAACCATATCTCTTTCTCCCAAAAATATATATATATATATTTTTTTTTTTTTTTTGGAATTCGAACAACATCTAAAGTCCCGTGTCATTCTTTGAATGACAGCACAAAGACCGTAGATATTATCGAACCGAGAAAAAACATGACAAAAATGACAATATTTTTTGAAGAATTTTCGAATTTTTCAAATTTTTATGGATTTTGAAGGTTTTATATTTTTCTATTTTGTTTTTCGAATAACTATTTACAAGAGATAGATGAAAAAAGACCTTTACTCCTCGTCTTCTTCCTGAAGACGTTTGAGATTTTCTGGTTGAAGGCTTTTCAAACCAAGACGTGGAAGAATAAACTCAAAACGTTCTCTTGGAAGAGCATTGGTGAAGATGTCCGCTAACTGATATTCAGACCTCACAAAATATAGTTCCACCACACCTTTTTCCACTTGTTCCCTGATGAAATGATGTCGAATGTCGATATGCTTTGCTCTTGAGTGTTGAACGTTGTTGCATGAGAGAGCAATAGCACTTTTATTATCACAGTACAGAGGGATTTTGTTGAATTCAAGGCCATAGTCAGATAATTGAGATCTCATCCATAGGATTTGAGCACAACAAGATGACATGGCTATGTATTCAGCCTCTGTAGAGGAAATAGAAGTACTCATTTGCTTCTTTGAAGACCAGCTCACAAGCTTATCACCTAAAAACTGAGCACCTCCTGACGTACTTCGACGTGTATCTTGACAACCTGCATGATCAGCATCTGCATAGGCCGTTAGTGACATACCGGTGTCCTTCGGGTACCATAGTCCCATATTGATGGTTCCTTGGAGATACCGAAAGACCCGTTTAACTGCTTCAAGGTGCTTTTTAGTAGGCTTAGCCTGGTATCTCGCACACATGCACACAGAGAACAAGATGTCTGGTCTACTAGGAGTGAGGTACATCAGGGATCCAATCATACTCCTATATTTCGTTTGGTCAATCATGATCCCTGAGAGGTCCTCATCTAGTTTGGTTCGGTCAATCATGGGGGTGTCAACAGGGTCACTTGAATCAAATCCAAATTTCTTTAAAATCTCTGTTGCATATTTAGATTGATTTATGAAAATGCCTCCGGGACTTTGAGAAATTTGTAATCCCAAGAAAAATGACATTTGTCCCATCATTGACATTTGAAACTTTGAACTCATTTCATTTGAAAAACGATCACATTCCATTGGGTCAGTCGAGGCAAAGATAATATCATCAACATAAATTTGAACATGAATCAAATGTTTGCCTGACTTCCTGGTGAACAATGTAGGATCAACTGCTCCTTTGATGAATCCGGTTGATAGAAGAAACTTTGACAGTGTATCATACCATGCCCTTGGAGCTTGCTTTAAACCGTAAAGGGCCTTCTTCAAACGATAAACGTGAGTAGGATGCTCTTGGTTCACGAATCCTTCAGGTTGGCTGACGTAGACAACTTCCTTAAGATCTCCGTTCAGAAATGCCGTCTTTACATCCATCTGATATACCACCATGTTCTTACTAGCAGCATTAGCCAAAAAGATTCTGATTGCCTCGATTCGAGCAACTGGAGCAAAAGATTCTTCAAAGTCTATACCCTCCTCTTGACGATATCCTTTAGCAACTAATCGAGCCTTGTTCTTCAACACATCACCATGCTCATCAAGTTTTACTTTGAAGATCCATTTTAGAGCTATAATCATAGCACAGTCCGGAGCAGGTACTAACTCCCATACATCAAGACGATCAAACTCATGAATTTCATCTTGCATAGCATTGAACCAGCTATCTTCATTCATAGCAGTTTTAACATCTTTTGGTTCGATCTTAGATAGTACGGAGTTGAAGAAGCACCATAAGGCATCGGTTGCAAGTTGCTTCCGGGTTGATACAGGGCGAGAGGGATTTCCAATGATGTTGTCTAGTGGATGATCGTGAGTCCATTTTTTTGAGGTGTTCATGTGGCATTTGTTGAGGAACTGAAGTAGCTGAGTCGATGTCTCCTGAAGAAGATGGTTCTGATGATAATTCAGGAGTAGCAAATATGTTTTCAAATGGAGCATCTTCAGGAGTCGCAAAGGGATTAACTTCATCATTTATGCCAGAAACATTTCCATGATGTACATTTGAAGAATGATGATTTGTTGATGAGACTGAAGGATCAGCAGCAGGTGCTTCTTGACTAACAGATATTGAAACTGATGGATTGACTTCATTCACTGGAATATGAGCATCCTCTGTTGTAGGGATCAGCACCTCATTAGTAGTAGACTCATACAGTTCATCAAACATTGGATCAAACAATTTCTTTACATCATCTTCAGATGGAGGTACATATGGCGTTTCTAGAGAGGAGTTTGGAACAAGGGATGAACCAATAGGACTGTTTTGAAGTGCGGGTCCTGAGCTGGAGTGTCCAGGAGCCATTTGACCGGTCAGCTCATCAAACGTAACGTGAATTGTTTCCATGATATTTCGGGTTCTTTTGTTGTAGATTCGGTATCCCTTTTTGTTTGGTGCATATCCTACAAATACTCCAATGTCAGCTTTAGCTCTAAGTTTGCCCAAGTCTTGACCCTCATTAGTTGGATAGCACAAGGCACCAAACACACGAAGGAAAGATAGATTAGGTTTTCTGTTGTGGACAAGTTCATATGGAGTTTTTCCATGAATGGTGTGAATCAGGGAACGATTTTGTGTGTAGCATGCAGTGGCAATTGCTTCAGCCCAGAGAAACATTGGAGCCTTTGAGTAGATCAGCATTGTTCTAGCAGCTTCAACAAGAGTACGATTTCGTCTTTCAACTACACCGTTCTGTTGAGGGGTTCGTGGAACACTTCTTTGATGGCTGATTCCAACGCTTTCATAGAATTCACTAAGTTGTTTGTTGACAAACTCAGTTCCATTGTCTGTTCTGATAACTCTGACCGTTTTGTTTAGTCTAACCTGCAGCTGTTTGATGAGTTTGATGATGATATCAGGAGTTTCATCCTTTGTCCTTAAGAACTTGACCCAGGTGAATCTAGAATAATCATCAACCACAACTAACACATATTTCTTCCCAAAGATATTCTGCACCCTCATTGGTCCACATAAATCCATATGAATCATATGAAGAACTTCTGTGACAGAGTTAGTGGGTTTGGGTTTATGGGCATACTTCTTGCTTTTTCCCAATTGACATGCTGAACAGAGATGATCCTTTTCATACTTTAGTCTAGGTAAACCTACAACTAAGTCCTTTCTGGAAAGATTGTTGATGGTGCCGAAGTTCAAGTGATTGAGACGACGATGCCATAACCATGACTTTGTTTTTGAAGCCTTTGATAACAAGCAGATTGGTGAAGCTCTCATCATGTCATCGATAGAGATAGTGTAAAGGTTTGAGCCACGAGTTCCTTTCAACAGTTCCTTACCATTAAGATCTCTAACAAAGCAGGTATGTTTTCTGAAGGCTACTTCTAGATCAGAATCACAGAATTGACCAACAGAGAACAGATTATGACCTAAACCTTCCACATAATACACTCTGGAGATGACACTATCACCAACAACATAATCTCCATAACCCATAATAGCACCGAAATGATCATTACCAAATCTAACAGTCCCGATGAATTTGCTCACGAAGTTCATGAGCCGTGACCGGTCTCCAGTCATATGCTTGGAACAGCCTGAGTCCAGGTACCACAGAACGATTTGAACGATCTGCAGTTGAACACAGACAAGAATGGATAACTGGATAATTGGGATCCCCATGCAAGAATGGGTTCCATTTGGTTAGTAGCAACAGTTGGACCACCCACATCAGAAATAGAAGCATTCGTATCAGACAGTGAGGTAATGGAATCATTGTGAATAGATGCAATACTAGTGTCTGTATTAGCCCTATTTACAGTGTGACCACTTCTTAAGGGAATAGTTCTACCAGTAGGCATCCATTTTCTAGTGGGCGTTATCTGATTAGTCTTATGACCAATAGGTATCCAATAAAAGCCTATTCTGCTGAATGTTCTTCCTGTGGGTTTCCATTGTTTTCTAACTCTCTTTCGCTTTTGCCTTTTAGCCTTTTTAGCATGAATTTTAGCATTAACAAAATTGACTGGACAATTAACATCATTAGGCAGAACATTAACATCACATCCATGATTAGAAACATAATTCAAGCAATCATCAGTACAAGGTTTGCAAATAGTATCAGAATTCGAATTAATTACAGTACGCCTATGGCTAATACTAGAATCAACACGATTCGTTTTATTCGATTCAAACTTAAGGTTCCTAGATTGTTCTTCTACTCTCTTCCAGTGCACATTCTTAGCTTGAGAGGTCCTATCATTCCTTGTATTGTCTTGAGACTTTGACCTGCTCCCTTTAATGTCACTGATTACTCCTGTAGAGGGAATGGGAACATTAGTTTGTTTTACTACTCTTTGCACCACCTGTTTAGAAGTGCTGGGATCTGAACTACATGCAGGTGCACTAAGGTTCACTTTCTTAACACTAGAGGTACTGAGATTAGTACTCCTAGATGGCACATTTGAGTTCACTTTCCTAGCATTGACAGATCTAGAATCTGAACTACTCAATGGTACACTACTCCTTACATTCAAACCATTGGGAATCGAGTGCATATCATGTTTGGCCTTAGGCATTGAGCATGGAATCAAAGGGTTAACTCTCTCACCTAATGTCTTTGGGCATATTGTGATCAAACATTCTAAGATTTCTTGAGATCGTTTGGCATATAAGCATGCATGTCCAATTGCATTATCATGAGGTTTCTCTAGCTTATCCTCTTCAACAATCTCACGCAGGCATTCTAAGCAATCCTTAAGGGATGAGAAATATGTTTGGATGGCAAGTTTGTTGTTCCTTAGGTGAGGGGGGACATATGTCACAGATAAAGCAGATTTATTGCCAGAGTGAACCTTAGATACAACATTCTCCTCATTGATCATTGGCATTTTCCCTTTTACCTGACTCTTCAGATTCTCAATTTCCTTTTGCAATGAAGTTATTTGTTCGTTGTTTTTGTTACGAGTGACTTTAATTGATTCAAACAACTCATTGAAATGACTTTTAACCTTTTCATTCTCTTCTAGAAAACTTTCGTTTTCCTTTTGTAAAGCATTTACTAGGTTTTGAAGATGAAACGTTTGAGAATTCTGAGAATCTAAAGAAGGAGGCATTTGGGAGCCTGTCATATTGTTCGTTTGACCCTTTAATTGAGAGATTTGGGCTTTCAACTTTCTGATCGTGTTACACTGAGCTTGAATCTGTTCATCTCGTTTGTTAATTTGAAAAACTGCATCAAACTCTGGAGCATCTGAAGATGTCTTGATATTTGAAGTTTTGACATTTTCTTTGAGATGTTGATATTTTAGTTGTAGATTAAAATACTCAACTTCTAGTTTAGAAAAATGTTTAACCAAATTGTCATGATCATCCAGTTCAATTTTCTCATTTAGTTTAGAATTAGTTTTTTCAAGCTCAATGACACGATCATGGGAGACTTTCAGGGCCACAGATAATTCATGAAATTTGGAAGCATTAATAGAGCAATTTGAAGCAGTGAAAAACACATCTTGAGCAACACATTCAGTAATAAGATTCTCATTTAATGTATGCAAGTTCTTTCTCTCAATCTCATTATATTTTAGTGCACGCTCATAATCACTAACTTCAGCAACCATCGCATCAAATTCCTTTTCCATACCTTTAATATCAGCTTCTACCCCCTTTTTAAGACTCTCAAAGTGATCTTTTAGAAGTTTAAAGAAGGGCATGACCTCAGTTAAATAACATTCTTTCATTTGTTCAAAACCTCTTTCACCTTCAGTTATACCAGTGGGAGTGATCCTTTTCTTGCAAGTTTTCTCAAAATCAACAAATAGTTGGAATATAACGTATTGGCTAATTAATGTCTTGCTTTTAGTGGCAATTGTTCTAGGTACAAGATGCATAGGTGTATTAGGAGGATACACAGTTGCTCTAGGCATTTTCCGAAGGGGAGGGTTTGTTTCTACAATATTTTCAGCTTTCTGCTTATCTAAATCCATTTTCCAGAAGACTTGTTCGGGAGTCAACAAAGTCTGAGGCTTAAACTTGTTCAAGGCAATCCAGTTTTCCTTCTTGTAATCATGAGGAGAGAAGATTATGTTTTTCTCTTTGCATTTGGGATCATCTTGCTTCTTATTCATCTTTTCCCTAGTGATTTCATTTAAAATCTTATCTTCCTCAGTGCACTCAACGCAACTAGGTTTCTGCCTAGGTTTAAGGACTTCATTACCATCATAAATTACCTTATGAGCATTTCTAGCCTTTTTAATTACTTCTGGATTTGGTTCCTCTACAAGGGGAACGCTATGCTTATCGCTTAGAACTCTATGCTTAGTGATCATGTGAGCAGTCTGAATGGTGTTTCCTTGTAAATACAACTTGTTTTCAAGTTTGTTTTTCAAAGTTTTCAGATTAGAAAAATCTCTCAAGAGTTTTGATTCCTTTGCATTAAATTCTTGCTTAAGCATTTTCACATTTTCTTGAAGTTCTTGTTTTTGCTTAGCTGTTTTAGAAAGTTTTTCTTGCAAGGAATTTAATTCTTGTTTCAATACTTCTTCTCTAAACTTACTTTTTCTAATTACTGTACTCACTTGGACATCCATTTCCTGCTCACGAGTGGTCAACTCAAATTTTTCCCGTTGTTCATAAATAGCAACACGTTCCTTATAGGCATTTAGTTCAGAAATTATGGAATCATTAGGAGCACATGCAGTGTATTCATCAAAGACATAGTCATTGTTGACTGCAGAAGATGCATCACTTGGTACAACTTCACTTTCACTTTGTTTCACGTATTGATCGTATGGGACAATATTGATATTACCCATATTTTCAATATTTGATTCAATGGTTTCAGTTGGTTGTACTTTGTCATGCATCTGTTGCACATCAGCATCATCGTATAGCTTTAATACCTCTGATATGAGTTTGTCCTTGGATGGGCTAGCTTGTGGTGAGGAAGAGATCTTGGGAGAAACCATTGGAGAGATGCTAGCCATAAAGATTGTGTGTGCAGTAGGTCCATCATCTACATCAGAGTCGTAAGCATCACAGTCAGCGACTTGAAAGGCATTCTGATGATTGTGACCTATCTCCTGAATAGGCTGCTCATCCATATCTGCATCATGGGTCTTGGCATTGCCCTTAGCAAGGAACAGCAGTTCCTCTTCATTCAGCGCAGCACCATTGTCCTGAGCTTGTACCAGCAACATCTTATCTCTGAAGTAATCAGCATTCTGTGGACGCTTTGGAGATGTGCAGTTCCTTGCGATGTGTCCTTCACCACCACAGTTATAGCATTTGATTGGCTTAGGTTGACTTTGGTTACCATTACTTCCTCGATTCTGGTTGCCAACATAACCTCTCCCAGCTCCATCTCTTCTCTGATCATACTGTCTTTCCTGAACTGGTTGCCCCATAAGTTTCCCATCTCTTATCAAAGCATGGTTGTGAAGATTGGAGGCGGTTCGGATCTCATTGCAGGTGTGGAGTTTGTTGGTGTGAGGTGAAAGTGTCCTGTTCTCTTTAACCATGAGTGTTAGTTGAGTGATGAAATGTTCCATGACAGCATTAGCATCAGGTTGCTTGAACCTTGGATCAGAAATGGGTCTGTGATTATGATTATCAGTATTCATGGGTGCAACTTGAGAGCCATTGTTGGAAGTCCCATCATCTGTGAAGAAGGCAGTTGAGTCATTTGTAGACCTTGTTTCTCCCTGACCTTTGAATTGATCAAGAATCCTCTTTTCAAACATGGCATGTCTCTCATTTTGAAGAAGGAAGGCATAGAGTTGCTCATAGTTTGTATCCTTCAATCCTTTAGTGAGTTTCACAGAAGTGACAAACTTGTGCCATTCGGGATTCATATTGTTTACAAATTTAGAGTTCAACTGAATGTTAGGCATAGTCATCTTGATGTTTCTCATGTCATTCACCAACTTATGAAATCTCACATAGTACTCATAGACACTTTCATCGGGTTTCATCTTGAAATGTTCAAATTCATCATAGAGTTGGGATTCTCGGTCTTCCATAGTTAGTTCGGAACCTGAGAGAAGCATCTTAACATTATCCCAAACTGCCTTTGCTTCAGTGTTATGATTGATCAGCTTGTAGATGTCTTTAGGAAGACCTTGAAGAACAATGTTTGAAGCCCTGATATCTGCATCAAATCTCTTTTTCTCCTTATCATCAAGCTCATCATACATCTTAGGTCTGTCCATTCCGCAAATAGGAGTACCATCTTCATTAGTATCAAGTATGTCTCTAGTCGTTTCAACTCGATATGGTCCTTCATCAATGGATTTTAGAATATTGACACCATTTTCCTTTCCAAGGCAATACAATCTGATTCGTTGAGCCCAAGAATCGTAGTCAGTTCTGTCAAGCATCGGTGGACGAGTATCTGATCCAGCTGCTTGTACATCCTCGGCAACTGTGGAGATGACAGTAGGGACGTTGGTGGACATGTTATCAGATTATACGGGATTTTATAACTCAATGATTAAACCGGGAAATAGATTCTTTCACGGGATTTTACTAAATCAAGAGAAAACCGTAAACAAACACTCAAGTCGCTAGATGATAAAGCTCTAAGTCGCTAGAAACAAATCCACTAAGTCGCTACCAATTAATTCGCTAGACAGCCAAGTCGCTAGAATCCCAAGTCGCTAACAGAAAAACAAGTCGCTAAGTCGTAACTCGCTACGGACCAAGTCGCTAACCAAATTTTGGCAGCAATTCGCTACACAAGTCGCTAGAAACACAAGTCGCTAAAGAGCAACTCGCTACTGACCAAGTCGCTACCACAAGTCGCTACCCGTAGTGGAGAGTCCACTACTTGTCCTTTAACTCGCTAGCTCTAACTCGCTAGCTTTTAACACTGTAAGTCGCTACAAAATAATGAAGCAAGTCGCTATGAAGAAAGGTTATCCGTGAACTAACTCGCTACCATGAAAAACCATATAAACATCACTTTTCAATCCAAAAACAAACCAACCAAGATGATTCAAGCTTACCAAATGAAAACCTAAACACTTATGATGATTCTAAACACAAAAGTACCAACAAAATTCAAACTTTAACACTAGAGATCAACCAAATGATGCAAAAACCACTAAACTTTTTCAAACTCAAAAACCACCTAAAAACCACTATAAATCCAAAGATGTGCAAGATATGATCTAACCATGGCTCTTGATACCAATTGTCAGATATAACTTTTCACATACACATCAAACCATAACACAAGGTGGCGTATAAGATGGAATTCTAGAGAGAGAAAGTTAGAGGTTTAGGGAACTTAGTGAGAGAAAGTGAAAGATATTATTATGAGCTCCAACTCTCTACCTTGGAAGGTAGAGAGTATTTATAGTCTTACATAATTCGCCACACTTTGGGCTGTGGATCAGGCATACAGTGGGTAAAGACCCGTCCGTCCTCCACGGTGTTACTTAACTAAATAACTACTTAACTTAAAAGAACTACGACTACGAGCTTTCTAACGATTACATATACTTGAGGTGACCGACTCTTTAATACTGGGAATTTCTAATTCCTAACAACACCTTTATAAGGTACTAGGCTAAGTACCTAGTTCTTTCACTCCAAGGTGAACTACACCTTCACAACGTCACCTACCCTTTATTAGGTACTAGGCTAAGCACCTAGTTCCATTGCAATGGAGGAACTACTACCACACTACACCAATGACTAATCCCAAAGGAGATCTACTCCTTTACAACATCATCAAGGATATCAATATCCTTGGATCTAATACTAGTCTATCTTGTACATCGAAACACACCATATCAAATGTACATCTAAGGCACCTTTCACTAGTGCCTTTGACTAGATCTACAAGACACCTTTCACTAATGTCTTGTGTCTTGACTTCTAAGCACCTTTCACTAACGCTTCTAGTCGTGACTTCTAAGCACCTTTCACTAATGCTTCTAATCTTGACTTCTAAGCACCTACCACAAGTGATTATGATATAGACGATAGATACCCTTCACTAATATCTTCGTCTTGACTCTTGAGACATCTTTCACTAATGTCTTCAACACTACACTTCTTTGAAGAAAGAAAGGAATCATCAACAAGAAGACTTCAGTAGCCTTGATGATGAGGAAGCATGGCAACTCATGGACTTGAGCTTGCTTGACTTCAAAGGTGGTGATCTTGCCTTTAAGAGGAACCTAAAAGATCACAAAAATAAAAAACTACAAACATAGATCTCTTGTATCTGAGGTTAGTGAGTTTTAAACTCAGGGAGAAAGTTTGTTAGAAAGGGGTAAGAAACAATAAAGAAATGGCTCACTATTTATAGATGAAAAACTCTACTGTTCCCCGGATCCCACGGATCCCTTCCAAAAGGGATCCGTCTAGCGTTAAGTGAGGGATCCGTGGGACGCTCCCTTTTACCCATGGGTATTTTGGTTATGGGTCATGGGTTGAACCATGGATCTTCAGCTAGATACAATGTATCTTTTGAGTGCAATGCACTTGGTCACTTGGGTATGGGTTGATCCATGGGTTATAGATATTATCCATGTATGATATAAGCATGATGTCATGCAATGGATTATGGGTCAAGCTCCATGGGTCATGGGCTTTGGGTTGTACCCAACTACATTCAATGTATTTGCCCAATGGGTTGTGATACTTAAGTTTTTACCCATTTATATCACCCAATATACTACATACTAGTTATGTGTATATTTTACCCAAATATCTAAACACTAGTTGTTGTACATATGTAATATTAAATCATAAAATCACTTATTCTTGTTTTAGTGTTTTAGGTGAAAATGTGAATATGTTAGAAACTATTAGTTCAAACCATTTACGTATTTTATTTGTTTCGTTAAAATGATTTTACGTTTGTTATCGACAAAACATTAGAAGATCGTAAAATATAAATAAACGTTTTTACGGCTTATTTGTATTAACAATCTCCCCCTTTTTGTTGATGACAAAACATAAAATTATTTTAAGGAAAAGCTAAAATTCGTAAAGGTTTGAATTTGTAGTTTTACTTTCTTCTCCCCCTTTTTGTCGAAACAAAAAGAGCTTCGAAAGATAGCAACACATTTTTTTTAAGAAAAACATGTGAAAGAAAAGAAAATAGAGAGCAAGTAACGGGAAAGTATCTCGTCTTTACTCCCCCTTGACGAGTCCATCCTTATGTAAGGGCGTCAAGTAAGTAATACTAATCTAGTTTGTTGGCAAATAAGTTTGCAAAAGATTTTGTCTAAGTGACGAACGTGCTCCCCCTTGATGATTGCAATATTACAAGGGAGTGTCACGAAATGTAAACCTAATATTGCAAATAATTTCAATGTATTGCTTTGACATGAAGCTCCCCTAGCTTTAGGATGTCAAAGTCTTCATGTGTAAATTGAATAACTACAAAACAAAGGTTAGACAACAAGTATAATTCACAATTTCCTACAAATGTGGTCCAAGTTGGTAGGAAATAGTTTTCTGTCTCACAGATCCCACGGTTCCCTCCTAGTAGGGATCCGTATAGGCTATTCAGTGGGATCCGTATTAGCTGATGATTAGTTTCAGCAAAGGTGATATAATAAGTAATGTTATCACAAAAACGAGATATGAATACAATGTAATCATATGCTCAGAAATATAACAAGTAGCATGTAATTTCATTTAATAAAACTAGAGTTATGTTATATATGACTCTAAAAACTAAGAAAATAAGAAAATACATGACTAGGAATTTCTAGACCAACTATCGCTTGATGCTAGGACATCACTAAAATCTTCTAGCTCAAGTTTTGTTTAGGTTTAATCTCATCAAAACGTTCAAGGAGATGATAGAACATGAAACGTTGGTCTTCTCGTACTTCATGTATCAAACTTTCAACATGTTGACAATGATAGCAATCTTTGTCATGGCTAGGTAGTGGTGGTGGAAGAAATGAAATGGCTTGATACGAAGGATCAAGTGAAGCGGCTTGTGGAGCTTCAAACGATGGAGGGATTGGTGGAGGCGCATTTGAGAATGGCTCGACCAAGAATGATGGTGGTGGTAGAGAAGTGTCAACTTCCATATGGTCGGGTGGTTGACTTTGATGATTTCTCATAATCCAAATGGGATTATATGATGGAAACGGCGAAAAGAAAGCCGGAGCAAGTGTTGACTCAACACCTTGATTTTGTACCATTATTCCTCCTAATGAGGAAAATGTTGTCGGCGGAAGCGGATGAGACGGCCTAGGAGGCAAGTCCTCTAAATTGTAGAGGTGTGGTGATGATAGTGGAGATGTAAAAGAGATAGCTCTAGGAACCAATGGTGATGGTTTAGTGGAGATGATATTGTTTGGCCTAGGAGGTATGGTGGTGTTTGGCATAGGTAGTTTTGTGGGTACTATCCTTTTAGGAATTGGTTTGATTGGTTGAGTAAAGATCCTATCATTTGTTGGCTTGACCGGAGATGATTCGGTTGAGGAGATTTCGTGTATAACACGAGCCTTTTTCTTGGGTGATTCTTTGGTGGATAGGTTACTACTTGGGGTTTTCCTCATGATGAGATGATTTCAAGAGGTTTGTAAGGATTTCTAAAGTGCTGAAAGTTAGGATGAAGATGATGACTATGGAGGTCCTAATAAAGTGGTTTATAAAGCAAGAGATTTGGCAAGTTCATTTAAGCCTTAAGCCACTAGGATTCATTGGAATGTGATGATTAACATGCACAAGAGTCAACTTTAGAGTTTGCACTGATCTAGGAACTCATTTAAGATGAGATGGAGTGTTTGAGTTAGGAAGATGAGTTGAAATGATTGTTTTAGCAAGATTTGACATAAGCTGTCATCCGGATCCCACGGTTCCCTCATCAGAGGGATCCGTCTACGCTAATCCTAGGGATCCGGTTATCAACAGCTATGAAAGAGTGGAAATGATGCTTCTAAGATCTAAGATCTATATCATCTTGAGTGTTTCAGTCCTCCTAAGTGTCTTAAATGAAGGGGTGCTTAAGTACTTGGAGGTAATGAGTGATGTAGCTAATGATTGTCTTTTATGGAAGGATTTGGAACTTTCATGAGTGCCAATGGATGAGCAAGGATGACACTAAAGATGAGAGTGTCAATTGAAGCTAAATGATCCTGGAGATCAGTTTGTGATTTAGGATAGTGTTTTGGAAAATATCCTAGAAGCTTTCAGATGGGAAAACTAGAGTTTGATCAATTTTGAGGTAGGGATGATTTATGATCAATTTTGCCATAATCGAAAAGATTTCTAAGACTAGAAGTGAGGGATCAAGTGAAAAATGAAGTGTGAGTTTAAGAGCAGAAGAGTAATGGATTAAAAATGAAACGATAGATCTACAAGCTTCTTAGAGTGTGATCTAGGTGAGTTATGTGTGAGTAGGAGGGATCTACCTATCTTGATAAGGACTTAATTTGCCTTAAGACACTATGTTTAGCTTAGTGTGAGGTGTTCTAAGGATATGTTTGAAATATAATGCTTGCAATTGCATTTTCTGATTGCCGGATCCCACGGTTCCCTAAGTGTAGGGATCCGTCTAGCACAAACTTTGGGATCCGTCCATCTGCTCATCAGAACCTTTGCTAAAGGTATGCAATGATTTTGACAATGCATTATATTCCAAGGTTAGTTTAAAAGGGGTTCTAACACTAAGATATCAAATGTAAGATGTTTTTATTTCATGAGGGAAATAGGATTACATTGATAAAGCACGAGTACAAGAGAATTGATCCTATTTTGAAATACTACTAGGTTCCTTGAGTGTCTTTGCTAGGAGGATCATTACGTGATTGATGAGTTTTAGTGGAATCAAGAATGAAGAAAGTCTTTATGAGAGATATGTTTAGCGGTTCCATCATCTTGTTCACAAGTACGTACAACGGACTTTGAAATTGAGGATGGAAGTGCATAACGTTGTGATAGAGGCGTGTCAAGAACATTCTATAAGGGATGAGTTTATTCTTGGAGCCTTGAAGATTTACAATTCGCCTTGCGAAGAAGTAGGTGAGCTTGTATGGTTGTTGTGTTAGCAAACAGTACAACATGTGAGCACAACAAGCGGGAAGGATTTCTCGATTTCCCCTAAGACTCCAAACATTCTCACGTAGGATAAGTGCAAGAGGCTTGTACTCTTCTCAGATGTCCCGTGTGAAGATAATGTTTGGATCTGAGTAATATGGTCGAGGTTTGCATATTATGCGATTTAAATCTTCCGGGGAGGGTATGTGTGAACAATATGGACTATTTTATTCACGAAAATTGAAGAGAGAATTAAGAGACCAATCTTCGGTGAAGACACATTGTCCATGATTTGGAATCCGGAGGATGTGAGCAAAATGCCCAAGGGTTAGAGTAAACTTTTGGTTTTTGATATAAAACCAAAGAGATAGAGAGCGATCCTCGTTACGAACGAGTTCAACTTGACGGAAGAATTCCATTATGAACCTTGGACATATCTTCTCGTTGATTTCAAGAAGACATTCTAGTCCTATGGCTTGGAAGGAGGTATTGATACCTTCTTCGAATTGTAGAGAGGTGTCTACAATACGTCCTTCATGGAAGTGACGGTTTTCGAGGTTGTTGAACCCACGGACATGAATGCCAGGAGTGTTGGGTTCAAGGGAGATGTTTGGAGTGTAGATGCTAGTGAGTGAAAAATCAAACTCATATTCATGCGTCATAGTTGGACCTATAGAAATGATGAGTTAATAAAGAGTGATGTTTGTGGTCAACCTATGATTATCTAATGTTTTTATTAGATTTTTATTAACAATGGTTTTTAGCACAAAAGACACCTAACTTACTTATGGTTTTGACATACTAGTGGAGTATTACTTTTAGAAGAAAATTGGTTTTTAATTTGCATGAAAAACTGTTCTCCAGTAGGACGGATCCCACGGTTCCTTTTCAAATGGGATCCGGCTAGTATAACTTCCGGGGTCCGTAGATCTGTAATTACAGAAATAGATTTTACAAAAACATAGGTTTTACAAATTTATTCCCAAGATATGTGTTTTAGCCTACATTTTCTTTTAGCATGCATACATGACTTCTAATGTATCACGAAAGAGTACGAAATATATGAAACAAAAGAAATGACAAACACATTATGATAATAATAACCTAGATAAACTAGACTATTAATAATATTTCATTTCAATGCTTAGAATGATACAAAGGATTGGGTATATAACCCCAATGTAGATTAACAACACAAAGTAAATGTCTCCGTATGTGAACTTCATCATAGGGAACACAAGTGTGATAAGTGTTAAGATGATGAGCACGAGGGCAATGTAAACCATGTTGAAGATGATCCTTCTTGGTTTCGGTTGGGATGAAATGGAGAAGAAGATGAAGTTTTGAGTGAGAGGGAATTTTTGAAATTGGAAGATTTGAAAAAGTGAGGATTTGATAAGGTGGGCGTCGAGTGGTTTATTTAGGGGGAAGGAAAATTTTTGAAATTTGTGTTTTGTTTTATTATTGGATTAAAAGAAATAAAACACAAGTTTTATAAACCACGACTTTAGACGAGAAGAATAACACGTATGTGAGGAAAAAAAAAGGCTTCCTAATGAAGCTTCATGTAAAACATATATATGCACAAAGGATAATCATATAAATACCTAAATAGGCATACTTAATGATCAAGCAAAAAGAAAAAGAAAAACATACCTCTAGCGCACTTAGGAATGTCTTTACAAATGACACAGCAAATGTCACTTAGACGATTCCCGCTCCTTTGCGTTTAAGATACCTTCTTAAGGAAGGTATTCTTGTTACCAAGCGATTCCTATAGCTTGGTGGGTATGAGCTTTGACTAATCATTATGACAAAGAGGATTAGTGCGATTAAAGGAAAAAGTAAAAAGAAATGTTGTTATCATATCAACATGCATATCAACATCCAAACATATAGTTTAAAAAAAACATGGTGTTTGTTTTTATGAAAAACCTTCTTTGTAGTTTTCAATTAACCATGGATCCTATCAAGTTTTTAAAGTATAATATACTTCAAGAAACTTGGTAACGAAGCTCTTATGCCAATTGTGGAAAACTAGAAGGGGGGGTTGAATAGTTTTGCCAATTAAAACTTCCTTTTAATCTATTTAGATCGACTTATGTCAATCTATTTGGATGTGTGTGTTGGATGTTGATAAACAAGCATATAAAGGTAAGTAATGAAAAGATAAGAGTAAGGAGCACAAAACCACAACGCGAGTATTTATAGTGGTTCGGCTACAAGGGCACCTTCCTTGCCCTACTCCACTCCCCGAGTCACCTACTCGAGAGTTTGTAAACACTGCACCAATCTCCTTATGGCGGAGAAGCCTTCACAATGTCGCCTACCCTTTTTCCGGTGCTAGGATAACCACCGAGTTCTTTCACTCCAAGGTGAACCACACCTACACAACGTCGCCTACCCTTTATAAGGTACTAGGCTAAGTACCTAGTTCTTTCACTCCAAGGTGAACTAAACCTTCACAACGTTGCCTACCCTTTATTAGGTACTAGGCTAAGCACCTAGTTCCATTGCAATGGAGGAACTACTACCACACTACACCAACGACTAATCCCAAAGGAGATCTACTCCTTTACAGCATCGTCAAGGATATCAATATCCTTGGATCTAATACTAGTCTATCTTGTACATCGAAACACACCATATCGAATGTACATCTAAGACACCTTTCACTAATGACTTTGACTAGATCTACAAGACACCTTTCACTAATGTATTGTGTCTTGACTTCTAAGCACCTTTCACTAATGATTCTAGTCGTGACTTCTAAGCACCTTTCACTAATGCTTCTAATCTTGACTTCTAAGCACCTACCACAAGTGCTTGTGATATAGACGATAGATACCCTTCACTAATATCTTCGTCTTGACTCTTGAGACATCTTTCACTAATGTCTTCAACACTACACTTCTTTGAAGAAAGAAAGGAATCATCAACAAGAAGACTTCAGTAGCCTTGATGATGAGGAAGCATGGCAACTCATGGACTTGAGCTTGCTTGACTTCAAAGGTGGTGATCTTGCCTTTAAGAGGAACCTAAAAGATCACACAAATACAAAACTACAAACATAGATCTCTTAGATCTGAGGTTAGTGAGTTTTAAACTCAGGGAGAAAGTTTGTTAGAAAGGTGTTAGGAATTGGAAAATTTCTTAGTGAAGAGTCGGTCACCCCAAATGTTATCTAGCTCGTAGACTTGTCGTTAGTTACGTTATTTATCAGTTTATTAGTTAGTTATTAGTTTAGTTTAGCGTAGTGCAACACCGTGGAGGAAGGACGGGTCTTTACCCACTGTATCCCTGATCCACAGGCCGATAGGAGGTCGTGTATTGTGTAAGTATAAATACCCCTTCCATCCATGGAAGGGGTGGTGCTTCTAATCTAATCTTTCACTTTTTGTAAACCAACTCTCTACCAAGAAACACCCTCTCTCTCTACTAACTCTCTAACTATGGCAAACATGTATTTTGATCTCCCAAGACCACCCGAATCATCAACACAATAAATATTGGATCCTAACAATTGGTACCAGAGCCAAGGTTGTTGTGTTGTGTGCGTTGATTCTCGTGGCTTTCTTCATGGTTTGATGCGGTATTGGTACCGGTTATGTTTTTGTTGGTCGATTTTTGTGGTTATTTTGGTGGTTTAAATCTTGTCTTAAACTGTTTTTTTACATCACTTTAATGGTCGGATAATTTATGTCCTTACTTTTTTCTGAAAAAACAGTTTATACGAGTTGTTGCTATGTATCTTTTGGGTAAACTGTCATTTGGTCCATCTTAAAGTCTTACATATTTGTCATGGGATTCAAACTGTTTCTTGTCATATGGTCAGTGTTTTAAGGTCCAAACTGGGTCAAAACAGTCTTTACATGCAGTTTTATGATGTGTATCTGGGTATTCATGAATATGGTCGGAAAACATGGTCGGAAATAACTTCAGAATATGTCATATATCATGTTAGCGAGTTGTACACAAAACTGTCCAAATTCAATGAATCTACCTAGCGACTTGTCTTTACAAGTCGCTACGACTTAGCCTAGCGACTTGGTCGTGGCGAATTAGCCTAGCGACTTGGTCATGGCGAGTTAGCCTAGCGACTTGGTCGTGGCGAGTTAGCCTAGCGACTTGGTCGTGGCGAGTTAGCCTAGCGACTTGGTCGTGGCGAGTTAGCCTAGCGACTTGGTCGTGGCGAGTTAGTCGTAGCGACTTAGGTTAGCGACTTGACAGAGAAAGGAGATGAAGAAGAGTGTGACTTATGACCTAATTTTCAAGAACCAAGATACTTATCAAGACCACTACTACGACCTCAACAATACCAAAATATACGACCTCTGTACCAATTCCTCAAGACAAAAGACTTCATCACAAGACAAAAGAAAATGAAAAGACTCGTAAGCCAATCAACAAGTCAAAAGACATCATCACTGATATGATCTCTAAAGGACCAATGTTTATCAAGATCTCAAGTTTTTTTTCGTGCCTCACAATGTTATATTTAGACTCAAAGGGCCCACACACGAAATATAAACTCATCATCGATCCTTCATGACTCAACTCTAGCATTAATGTTAACATGAAGATCTCAGATTTTTTTAATTCGTGGTTCCAAATGAAGCATCATGACTATATAGTCTATATCACGAATCAAAAAATCATCATCATTGATCTAAGATCTAACTCTGTGATTCTATACGAATTAATGAAAGGATATGTAACATGAATGTTAAAACCCTTTCCTTGGTTCGATTTAAGAAGAAAAACATGTTACTACTTTTCTAAAGATCTCAGTCTCTCTTTTCATGGGGTTTTATGACCTTTTCAGATCTATAACCGAAAGAAACAACCCTCATTGATCTTATGTTTATATTCGAACATAAAAGAAAAGAAATCTAACAATTATGTTACTTTCTTTCTCTTTGGTTCGGTGTAAGAAATCATACAATTGATGTTAAAACGTTTTTCATTTGTTCTCGTATAGCTAAATGGATAAATCGTTTAAGAAGAACCTGTTTATGACATCGTTGTGGGATCTCTAAGCCACGACTTGTGCTCAAACCATCCCTGTGGTTTTGACTGCCTTGCCATCCCTGTGGCGTTGTCAATAGGAGCAGCCAAGTGTACCATGTTTTGTTAATAGATCGATTAATGTTGAGATGAAGATTACTTTCTCTTGAATGAGTTCTGTGGAAGGAAGAGAGGCTCATTTAATTTTTTGGTGTTGATCTGTGTTTGAGGTGAGAGAGAAACGTTTTTGTGAGTGAGGCGGATGAAAAGATTAGGGTAAATGGTGTGATTTGCTTGTCTTTTATATGTCCTGAGTTTTAGGGTTCAATGGAGTTGGATTCGTACCTCTAATATCTTAAGGAGCGTGGGCCTCAACTGTACATAACTGGATTGATCGCTGGATTTGGGTTGTTATGTTTCAATCGTGTATCAAGAGTGGAATGGACTTGAAGCAGATTTTATGGGCCGGATATATATATTCCCACTCTATGCTTGGACTATGATTGATATCACTTGTGGACTTGGATTGGACACATTTGTGTAACTGAAACCGAATGTTTTTTTTAAAAAGAACATATTGATTACAATTTGCTTGCATTTCGTGTGAGAACTGGTTAATAATTATCTTCTGATGTGTGGTTAAGTTATAGCTATGGTCTGGGCGTTCACTGGTTATTTGTACATGCTCGCGGATTTGGATATTTTGGCTATGAGATTTGAGTGGTTTCGTGAATTGTGAGATTGAGACTTGATGACATGATTTGGATTCTTCATGTTATGAGGTTTGATAATTTGGTGTATACATTTTCACGGAGATTATTATATCACGGCTTCAAGAGTTTATTAGAAAACGTTGACTACGGGGTTGTTTGGAAGGTATTTCTTACTTGGATTTGAAGAGAGGTCTTTCCGGACGCGTTTACTTATTTTCGTCTTCTTTATTTCTACCCTTCCGCGAAGATGACTTGTTTGGGCATTTATAGAGTGTGATAAAGACTTGGCTATTTAGTTACGGTTGTGTTTCTTTCTCGCTTGACCCACAACGTAGCTATCACTTCGGTGTCTCACGCAGTTGAGAATATGTCAAGAGGTTTTGTACATTGGGTACACCGTTTCTTTTTCACAAGGATTAGTACAAGTTTAAGTAACAAATCTGGGGATTTCTTCTTCATGATCAAGTTTGGTATATCGGGTTTACTTCTCCATGTGGTCACTACAATAGCCGACAGAATGCGTGAATGATGTGTTTTCCAAAGAGCTGATTGGTTGGTTGATGATGTTGGATAATGAACAGTTAATAAACCGTTGCATGCTCTCCTAAAACCGATATTCACCGAAAACCCAAATTGTCATAACACATTCAAGCTGACATTGTTTACGGTTTTGTCTTGATTTTGTAAAATCCCGCGAAAGAACCTATTTCTCGGTTTAAATCATAGACTTGTAAAATCCCGTGATAATGGAAACATCCTGGTAAAAGTAATGTGCATTTCCGAATCTATTTGCGGTTTATTCTTGGTTTTGTAAAATCCCGCGAAAGAAACGATTTCTCGGTTTAAACTATAGAATTGTAAAATCCCGTATTGATGGATTCATCCTGGAGAAAGGAAAGTGTATTTCGGGATCTTATCTGATGCTGGTGCTACGGTTGCTTCTTCAAAGAAGGGATAAAAGGGGGTGCTTTATGAATTGGATGTGTGTTTGAATTTTTGTCATGGCAGTTTGGCTATTACAAGGTTTTACGGGGTTATGTGCTTTTAACCATGATCGGGATGATACCATTATCAAAGTTCATTTAAATGTCAAAGAAGGCTAGATTTGAGCAGTTCAGAAGATGTGACAACGGAGTTAATTCACTATTATTTATTTGAGGTTGAAGTAAAATATCACGGGCGAGTGCACTTAGTATCTGAAGGTATCGGGGATGGTTGGATGAAGATTCTTCGAGATCCTTGTTCAAGCTTATCATCAAAAATCAAAGACTTGGAAATCTAGTTATTGTTGGGTGTCTTTTACCTTTTCTTTTACCACTTGGGGGAATTGGGCTCATACCACTACAAAATAACTATCACTTTAAGGAGTTACATTGTAGTGCTCAGTGTCACATTCAATTGTGGATTTTCAAGAGGTAATGTACGTCTTATACTCGATGGTTGGTTGGTTGAGGAGTATAAAGTACTTAGAGATTCAAATGGGCATGAAGTCTCGGCACCGCTCTTTGTTACATATGTGCAAGTATAAGTCACGAGTTCGGGTTAGTTTACTTCAGGGTCAAATACATCATATTGGGTTTTCTCCATCAGCTATCACGACAAAGGGCCTACTAAATGATAATGGGGTTGATTACATGTTTTGCTAAGAGAGCTGAAAAGAGAGAGATTATGACGTCTGATCACATCAGTTCAGGCCTCGTTCTCCAAAGAAAAGAAATGTGTACGTTTCAGTGCGCATTATCTTCAAAAGAAGAGAAATCTTCTAATGACGTCTGTTCACTTCAGTTCAGGCCTCGTACTCCAAAGAAAGAAATGTGTACGTTTCAGTGCGCATTATCTTAGAAAGAAGAGAAATCTTCTTATGACGTTTGAACACTACAGTTCAAGCCTCGTTCCTTTAAAGAAAAGAAAAGTGTACGTGTCAGTGCGCTTTATCTTCTGAAGAAGAGAAATCTTCTTATTAATGACCATTCTCATCAACATGCTTCATACTTTTTCCATGCGCTTCAGTCATCAAGTGAACCGCGCTACTGTTGATTGTTTTCTGATTCCACTTTCTCAACTATAATGACGATGGCGACATCCTGTGCTAATTTTGCGGGGGAGAAGTGTGAATAGACTACATTTGGATAATGTTCACTTGTTTAATCAAGAATGGCATCTCCGTATGCAATTCTTGAGGGGGAGAAGAAGTGTGAATTTTTTGCATTATTGATTGATATTAGAGAATATAAATGGTCATATGGCTCTAAACTCATGTAAGAACCAAGCTTCTTCTTATCGGGTCATCTTCACATGGAGTTTTTCTCTTCTAAGAGCCGTTGGTTGACATCTTCACTTGGATTGATGAGTTTATCGACAAAGTGCTTCCGGTTAATGCTTCACGTATACATCAACATGATGATTCCGAACAATCTCTCTGTTCTTGTTTGATGTGATTGGTAGTTTGGCGTTACCATCTTGTGTGTTCGTTGCGGCCTTATTGCTGATTTCCTTGATGAACATCTTTCTGTTCTTGTTTGATTGGGAGGGATTTTAGTTAAGGGGATTTGCAAGATGTAAGTTAATTGGGATGCTTTTTGGTGGGATGCTTTTTGGTGTGAGTTGAAGATGTTAACTATCTATTCCCCAACTGCACAATCTTGAAGAAGGTCGAGTCTACAGTCTGTTCTACATTTTCTGCTACATGTTAGAAGACTAAAGACGAGTTGCATTTAACGATCTAAAGACTTCTTCCTAATCTGGGCATTTATCAAACATATTGTCGGTCTAGGGGAGAGCACTAATTGGGAGAAAGTTATAAGTCAGATTCAATTCCCAATTAGACTTGCTCATATTTTTTAGCAGTGACTTCTCGAGATGTTGATATTGACTATTGTTGGACATTTGACACAAGGTGATTACTTCGGAGTTAATCATTTATCACTTATTTGAGATTGAAGTTGACTTTCACAAAGGCGTGTTCTTATTTGATAACTTGCTCGGGCTTAAGAATTTGAGTAGAAGACTTGGCTTATCTAGTTACCAGCAGTCGAGGTGGATGGTTGAAGACCTGGTTAACTATCACTATTAGGAGTTACTTTGTTTTACTCAGTGTCACACGCATATGACGGTGTGGATAATCTCAAGAGGTGTTAATGTCTCATACTTCGTTGGGTAGTGAGTACTTAGAGATTTGCTTGAAGCATAAATTCTCGACACCGTTCTTCCATCATTAGGTGCAAGCTTAAGATACAAATGTGGGGAAGTTGACTTCAGTTTCAAGTATGGTATAGCGGGTTTTCTTCTTCAGTGGTCACTTCAAATTGTCTACATAAGGGTTGATAAAAATTGTCAGAGAGAGTCTTCAGCAAGTTGATTCTCACAAGAATTCAAGTGTTCTTCTCAACAAATTTCTAGTATACGGGTTTTCAATGAGTTGCTGATTCTGAAGCATCAAAACCAGCAAGGGGAAAGGAGACACGCATCTAAACGCGAGTAATCTTGATGAGCTTAATACTTCTAAATGATTGAAGATATCCCGGGAAGACAAATGTTATTACCGCAGAGAAACTCAAGGTTTGACTCATGGCGAGTAAACTTGATGAACTTAACTCTTCTAAGTGATTGAAGATATTCCGGGAAAACAAATGTCATGACCGCAGAGAAACTCAAGGTTTTACTCATCAAGGCGTTTAGTGTTAGTATTTCATCTACGTGGGGGAAGTGATATTAGAAAAAGTTTCTGAAGATAAAAGAGGTACACTAGTATGTGGTGATTTCGATGGTATCGCAATGATCAGGGGAGAGAGAATGTGTACATTGGGGATGCTCAGCTGCTTCACTTGAGTGCTTAATCAGTGATTCAGAGATATAATCACTTATTCCGGTGTTGACGTCCGCAGAGATTGTCACCCGCAGAGATAATCAGTGACTTGGCCTGCTTCTTCAATGTTATCAGTTATTCATTCCTTGTGTATTGGTATACTTCGGATACTTGAGCTTCATACACATTCATCAGGGACGAAAGATGTGAACATAGGGGAGGTGTTCTACATTACCCTCTTGATGTGTATTCGGGAGAGTTCTTGGATATTGGTGTACTTCGGGTTCTTGAGCTTCATACACGTTCATCAGGGAAGAAAAATGTGAACATGGGAAGGTGTTCTTCATTCCCCTCATGATGTGTATTCGGGAGAGTTCTTGAGCATTATGCAAAGAAGCTGACTGCATCAATTCAACTACTTGGGTGAATTGTTCTCTTGACACCTTTTGGAATGGATTGCTTCAGACCTCAGTGGAAAAGAAATTTGAGAAGATTATTTAAGTGTGGGATGAAACGTTGCTGGTGTTCTATTGGATGATATAACCTCGAACGAAGAATCACGGTGATTATTCTTAAAAAGAGCAGCAAGTTCGATGATAATGGTGTGCTTCTTTGTGCACCTGGCTAAGAGAAGCTTGAAAGAAAGCTTTGAATCTGCTCAGCTAAAGGATTTTCGGTTTGGGGGGAAGCTGCCAAAGTCTCACTTTCAGATGGTTCTATTTCTTTCAATTCAAGAGCCCTTGGAAGCTTTGGTGGTGGATGTTTAAGAGATGACGAATTCTATCTTCTACGACGTGCTGCTCGATATCCTTATCTCGGTACTCGTATCATCATCCTCTTTCACTATATCATCTATTCTATCTTTGTATATATTTATTAAAAAACCAAATACAAAAATATAAAACCAGCAAAACAAAATAGAAAAATATAAAACCAAGAAAAAGAAAATAGAAAAATACAAAACCAACAAAAACCCATAAAAATCAGAAAATTTCAAAAATACCAAAAATATGTTTTCCAAGACATGTCTTCTGGTATCGATAACATCTACGGTCTTAGAAATGTCATTCAATAATGGCACGGGACCATAGATGAAGTTCGAGCAGGAGGTGTAAATATTTCTTTCCAAAACATGTCACAAATCAAATGGCTTGCAGTTACTTCAGACTGTAACCCGTGCTAAAACTATGGCTTGCTGTTATTTCTGATAGCAACCCGTTTTTCAAAGAAGGAAAGTGCTACGCTTAAATGATTTTCAAATATTTCGTGCACTTATCCTAAAAACAAAACAAGGAAAGTATGTCGAAGGACTGCTGTTCCTACACAAATGTTTTTCCGTCTAAAATTCTTCAGAAAAATATTTGGTGTTTTAACTTAATGGTGGTAAATGAGTTGCTATTAAATCAATCTATCAGAGTTTTCATATTAATTTGCAAACTCAATCAATGACTTATGCGCTTTTAAAACTTTTCAGAAAAATGAGTCATTGATTGAGGGGGAGAATGTTTTCAAATCTATATCATCTAACGGGCTTTCTTAATTATCCTAAATGCTTAAACTGAAAAATGATGTTAACCTACGTTGAAGGACTAGGTGCCTAGGATAAGATTGTTAGGATTAGATGATTAGAGTTTGATAAACACATTATTCCCATACCTTTTATGATATGATTGATATGTTGGATTGACTTTTATTAGTCGATTGTTGTTTGGGTGTTGTCGACCACCATATATTTGTATGTGTGTTCACTAACATATGCAGGTATATTGGTATATAAGAATGTTCCCGATCCGGATCCCACAAATGAACATGATTGGATGCCGCAAGGAAAGGGTAACGATATCTTGGGTTGACAAATGAAGAAACGGAGCTTAATTGGACTTCTATGGAGAGTTGGCATAAATGCAACGTAAGAGGTCTTACTGCATCAGCAGATGGTTTTCTTCCGCAAGTGAAGAAACGGAGCTTAATTGGACCTCAGTTGGCATTCAAAATGCAACGTAAGAAGAAGTCTCACTGCATTTGCAGACGGTTTTTCTTCCAACCCTACAACAACAACAACGGAAGCTTCTCAACCACTAACGTATCTTTGTGCAGGATACCATTTTTAAACAATTTTGAATAAATTTGAATAAATTGTTTTGAAAATGGAATATATTGTTTTGAAAATATATTTGACTAAATCTTGAAAATCACCGGACTTCAATTTATCAAAACTTAAGTCACTCAATTATCGACTTCGGTCATCGATTGAGGGGGAGAGTGATTTAATTTAAAATATTTTCATACAATATATCTTCAAAAAAAAAAGTCCGTTTTGTACAACAAAAGGTGGCGATCTAAAGATTTAATGTTATGTCATGGTATGATTTTTTCTTTAGAATCAAGGTCTTTCAAAATGAAATCTTTTCTGTTCTTGTTTGATTGTGAAATTGTTTTGTTTTACTTAAAAGATCTCTTAAAAACTATCATACCTGACACTAACAATCTTTAATGTCTTAAAATGGTCCGTATCTGTCATCTTTCAAAATTGAATCTTGCCACGTCTTTCCCCAAATTTTTCTAAATGATTTAAATCAGTTGGGATCACAAATCTCAAATGGTTTGATATTTCTGATCGGGGTAAAGATCGTGTTTTAAATCTCAAATCTGTCTTAAATGGAATTGGTTTTAGTCCTTTTTAGGCACTCCTGCCTCCATGTGCCAAACGATTTCAAATACACAATACACATGTTGAGGAGGAGGATTTATCCAAAAACCAGATGAGTATTTAAACAAGGCCACATTTTCTCCCATGTTTTCTAAACCTAATTAAATCACTTGGGATCCAAAATCTCAAAGGGTTTGATATTTTTGATCGGGGGAGAATTTGTGATTTAATTATGAAATTTGATGAATGATGATCGTTATGATTTAATTGTGCACGCTGCTCGCTCATATGTGCTAAATGCTTTCGAATCTTGAAGCACATATTGAGGGGGAGCATAACTATCGAGGTACAAAAGTTTTTAAAGAGATTTTTAAAGTACCTTGATTGAGCTTTCAAATGGTTTCTTAATGGCTCTTGTGATTGTGGATGTGCTTCAAAAGAACTCTTACCTCTATGTGATAAAAATGATTTCAAATATCCTATGCACATATTGAGGGGGAGAATTTTACCATGAAAATCAAATGGCTTTTTCGTATGAAAATTGTGATCAAAGAAAATATTTCAAAGTCCTCTTGCCTCCTTGTGCTAAACAATTTCTAAATCATACGCACATGTTGAGGGGGAGGTTTTCTAAATGATCAAAACTATTAAGGTACAAAATGCTTTGATCTCGTATCACAAGTACCTTGATTGTTTTTCCAAATGATTTTTCAATTGGTTTCGAGAAGGAATGAACAATACCAAAAGACCGACCAAATTTACTTTATGCATGGTGTTATAAGGATGGTTAGGTTAGGTATTTGTTCCCACGATCCGCCAGAACCGGAGGGATCTACCCAGGGACAATTCACTAGATAGTATAGAGTCCTTAGGTATATTGAAAAAAAAAGGAGAAAAATGAGAATATGGGAAGAGTGCGGACTGAGACAGAGCTAGTACTGGAATAAACCCAACAAGGTTCTAGTAATGAAGTCTCGGTAAGCACTGAAGGGGTTGAAGAATGAAAAAGAACTGAATGTGAAAAAGGGTGAAAAGAAATAGCCCTCCATCAATTCAACCTTAGGGCAGAAACCGGGTTCAGTACATATGCTACTGGTGGTTACTAAGGTAACGCCGGTATTGAAGACAAGACGTCATGGACCCAGTGACGCACTGCACTAAACTTCCCAAACTACTCAAGTTCCTCTTAAAAGGGCTTGTTTCATTCTCACGGGGAACCGACATAATCTATCGACTTTCTCTTAGAGATTGTTGATATTGAAGAAGGAGACCCTCTCCCTAGTCTCCGGCACAGGAACCAAAAAATGCACTATTGAGTCTAGAGCCATGAGATCATCCACAATATCTCGTTAGGACACTAAATTCTTGAAGACTTGATTTTTCACACAATTTGGAAAGTAAGTATATATTAAGAGTCCTACGCATTATCCTTGTGGTATTGCCAGAACATCTGAGTGATATGCTAACATATTCACAATGAAGATGGAAAGCCTTCTGGAGCCAACGTCAAACAAGCTCCTGGTAGGTGGCATGTGAGATCTATTCTATAGATCAACCATGTGACAACTGGATAGAAACAATGGGGAGATTCATTCTTGAATCAACCTTGGTCCAGGAATGGAATTGACGAATACTTTTGGAAAAACCGTTCGATGTGCAAATCTTCTTTTCGCTAGCACGTCGAATGTGTACTTATGTTTTCTAATTCAAAAAGTATCTCTGATTGATAAATACTTTTAGAAAAACCGTTCGATGTGCGAATCTCTTCTTTTCGCTAGCACGTCGAATGTGTACTCATTCTCTAATACAAAAAGTGTTTTGATTGAAAATTGATCTTTCTCATAAAACCTTCGTCGTATTGCAAAACTCTTTATTCTAAGCAATACACGATTGTTTTCAAATCAATTTTTCATCAATCAGTGAATCTCAATTCGCTGGTTCACTCACTCCGTGTTGTCTTCTTTGAGACGTTCCGGTTTGAGAACAGCTAGAACAGCTGCGAAACCCTGTCAAGGAGATTCTTAGGAATCCTACCTGATCACAGGCAGTACTTGTACTGATCAACGGGGAACCGTGGGCCGTGTACCTCAATTCAACGAAAGTGATCAAAGACACTTTCGTGCGCTTTATTGCTAACTGTCGTATGCAGGTACACCCCGACGATTGCAGCTGATCAGAATTGAGGAGTCAATCCAAAGCCGCATGCTCACAACATCCACACTTAATTTGAAGAAATCATGACTGGTGCATATCTACATAACCTGGCTCTGATATTTCATTCTATGCTTATGCTTCGCTGCTACAAATATCATGAACCAGTAAGGCTTCCGCTACTCTGATGGAAAGATGTCATGATTCAAAAGTGTGAGCATGTCGGTCCGAAAGTCACAACATCACATGATGGCAACACAATAAAGGGTGATCCAGAGATTTACTGTGGCTGATGATCTCAAAGAAAGCTCGAAGATCATCAAGATGTGGATCAGTTCAAAGACCTCCACTGAAAGTACAGATCAATGCGGACTTTGAAGTTGCACTACAAAAGCACAAAGATTGCGGAAATGAAGAATTCAAGTCTGCGAGCTCAAGAACAATGTCAAAAATAGAATGCTAGGATTCGAAATGTAAAACATGGGGTGACCTCCCTTAGGGGGAGATTGTTAGGAATTGGAAAATTTCTTAGTGAAGAGTCGGTCACCCCAAATGTTATCTAGCTTAAGTTAGCTCGTAGACTTGTCGTTAGTTACGTTATTTATCAGTTTATTAGTTAGTTATTAGTTTAGTTTAGCGTAGTGCAACACCGTGGAGGAAGGACGGGTCTTTACCCACTGTATCCCTGATCCACAGGCCGATAGGAGGTCGTGTATTGTGTAAGTATAAATACCCCTTCCATCCATGGAAGGGGTGGTGCTTCTAATCTAATCTTTCACTTTTTGTAAACCAACTCTCTACCAAGAAACACCCTCTCTCTCTACTAACTCTCTAACTATGGCAAACATGTATTTTGATCTCCCAAGACCACCCGAATCATCAACACAATAAATATTGGATCCTAACAAAAGGGGTAAGAAACAATGAAGAAATGGCTCACTATTTATAGAGGAAAAACTCTACTGTTCCCCGGATCCCACGGATCCCTTCCACAAGGGATCCGTCTAGCGTTAAGCTAGGGATCCGTGGGACGCTCCCTTTTACCCATGGGTATTTTGGTTATGGGTCATGGGTCATGGGTTGAACCATGGATCTTTAGCTAGATACAATGTATCTTTTGAGTGCAATGCACTTGGTCACTTGGTTATGGGTTGATCCATGGGTTATAGATATTATCCATGTATGATATAAGCATGATGTCATGCAATGGGTTATGGGTCAAGCTCCATGGGTCATGGGATTTGGGTTGTACCCAACTACATTCAATGTATTTACCCAATGGGTTGTGATACTTAAGTTTCTACCCATTTATATTACCCAATATACTACATACTAGTTATGTGTATATTTTACCCAAATATTGTCACACCCCCAAATTACCTGTTTTGCAGCGGAATGGAATTCCTGGGGGTTGACTGTCATAGCATCACAATCACAGTTATATTGAACGACCTAAAGTGTCGTTTGAAAGAAACATCGTTTGATATATTAAAAACATTCAGAGTTACAAAGATAGGTCCCAAATGAAAGTTACTATGTGCGGAAAATAAGTTTGGTACAAGTCAAACGATGTTTTTAAAGTGTATAAATCCCATGTGAGACGCGTCGTCACCGCGACTCTATGATATGTCCACATGCATGCCATGAAGTATATGCCTTACTTACCTGAAAATACATTGCTAAAAGTGTCAACACAAAGGTTGAGTGAGTTCATAGAGTTCATGTAAAATGTTTAATACTGCTACCACAAGTATAGGCCATGTATGACAATAATGTCACATAAAAATGTTACAATTGCTATAAGTCCATGACACCGAAACTAGACTGATCATGATGTTCGCCCCAACAGAGTGTTTGCCAAACAACTCAAATAATGTTATTAAATGAAATGCATCCGTTTAACCAGTTGGAATCCACCAACCCGGATGGAGGAGTCACCCTCGATAGATCTATCCACTCACCCTCGCTTCTTTCGGAATTAACGGTTCATGTTATATAATGGGGACATTCAATTGGCATGAGGTAACTTAAGCAATGTAAATGAATTTGATATACTTGGTATCGCAATAAAAATGATGTGCAATGTATTCTCCCCCGTAGGTTTGAAATAAAGTAAAAACTTGAATAAATCAGGGCCATGAAAACTCACCTGTTGCAATGATAATGATGATGTAATGGCAATAATGAAATGAGGAGCAACCTCTGACCATGACCTATTATTAATGATATGTTCTAATGTAAATCATAAAACAATGTCGTGCATGCAAATCCACATGTAATCCATACCACTTGTACGCTTTTGAAAATAGAATTTATCGTCGGAATATATGTTTATGACATCTCGTCATGTTATAAAATACTTTACAAGTATTTATGTTGAAATGATATCTTACGATAGTCATTTAATGATTTATTGTGAAATTGTAACTTTTGGTCGTAAAATAATGTCGTTGAAATTTCATGAAAGTGACAAAACGGCCTCGAAAAGCTAGTAGTAAAATGGTGCACGTCGAGTGTTAGGAAACGAACTCAACGGTTTTGGGAAGCTTGTATCAATATCTCAAAGTTTTAGTATTAAGTTTTTATTATAGAGGTCTCGATCACGGAGAAAAACATAGGTAAAGTAGGGTACTTGTATCCAAAATATTGTTTAAGGATGGTTTTCGGCAAAGTTTGAGTGACCGTAATTAATTCATTACAACTCCGTTAGACAAACGGTCGGACATTTTGGAAAATATACTTGGCGAACTTACTTTTACTAGAAGACATCACTTTATAAAAAGTTCTACATCAATGTTAAAAACGACCTTCAACATGGTCACTTGTTTTGCCGTAATACTTGTCTATTAGAAATTTAGTAATTTTTCTTATATAATAAAGTTACGGCAACTTTGTGAAAACGTGTATAATTTAATCGTTACAAGTCCATTTTCTACGTTTTATATGTCCTCGGAATCGTATCAAAGTATACTAATATATTTTTGATAAGTCGACACAATTTATAACGCTTAAGACTCATTTTTGACTCGTAAAAAGTCGAGACAGCATGCTGAATTTTTCTGAAACTATTAGTTTTCGTCGTCAACTTGAAAAATTCATAACTTCTTCGTTATAGCTCCGTTTTAATCCGTTCAAGCGGCCACGTTTTCGTTTTAAAGTGTATTTTCTAAATATCTAGCCCAAAATATTTTACAAACTGTCGGATTTTCCAGATTTTCAAAATATGGACAGACCCTTATATATAGTTGTCGAAATGAATTTTTATCGCGCAAAACCTATTCTAACCAATTCAAAACAACTCCGAAGCTATTCAAATCCTACCATACACCTTCTTAGGGTGTCATGGGTTCCTAGACATCACCAAAAGTGATATGTTTCAAGGGATTCATTATAGGATAATTATATTACATAATAAGTAATAAAAACAACAAAAGTGGTATAAATTCATATGTGACATGCATGTTTCTTGCAAAAATGATGAAATAACAATAAGATGAATATGAAAGATGAAAATGAACATGAAATGCTTACTTGAATGATTTAAGAGTTTTTGAGCAAATTATACTTAAATAGATCATGAGGTTTTTATTTCAAAACCTATACTAGATCACTACATGAGCTTGAATATTACTTGATCTTGAAACATTAATGGATTCTCTTGGTCTTCATACTATGGCCGGTCATGAAGGATGAAGAGGAAGAGAGATTTATTTTTGGTTTACACCTTAGCAAAATGTGTTGTATGTGTAAATGTTTTAGGATAATAATAGTTTAGGAAAAATATCTAGCAAGATATTTGTACCAAGTGGTGACTGGGGGGGGGGGAGGTGGCCGGCCTATGGGGTATGTGGAGGGGGGTTGGATAATTTTTAGAATTAGATGTATTATGTGTTGAATATAATGTATAATTTGATAAGTAAAAGTAAGTATTTAGTGTAGCGTTAACTAAAAATATATTTTAACGGAACAAAATAAAATGTATTGGAGTCACAAAAATTATAAAAATACATTTCTCACAAATATTGAGTGAATAAATATTTATCGAGTTGAATTTACGAAAACCGTCGTAAGTATATAAATATAATAATTTATATACAAAATAAATTGAAAACATCGGGTAAACTAATAATATAATTTTTATAGTCTTAAAATGAGTATAAAAATATATTAAGATTATTTTTGGAAGTGTCGGATCAATGTTTCAAAATAATGTTTACGCGATAGCGTTTATTTAATAGGAAAATAAACGTTTAATGAAAAATGCAAAACCCATGCATGAATTAATATGAAATGATTTTATTGATGATATGTAGACTAAATCTAGTCTATATGAAATGTCCTTGATGATATGTTCATGAATTCACAGCTAAACCATTAAGGTTACGCGAATTTGATACTCGTAAACCTAGTTTACGAAAAATGATGAAATAGTGAAGCATGAATAGAAATTTTCTCCGGGAATGAATAGTTTTATGTGAATAGTAATTTTTGAAATACGTTCTCAGAATATTACTTTGACCCCAAAAATGGTGAATAGTAAAATTTTGAATAGTAACCGGTGAATAGTAAATTCCCGAGATGAATAGTGAAATTTTCAAATTTTGTAAAATGACCTGAAATTACGAGTTGTCACAAATATGTAAACACTAGTTGTTGTACATATGTAATATTAAATCATAAAATCACTTATACTTGTTTTAGTGTTTTATGTGAAAATGTGAATATGTTAGAAACTATTAGTTCAAACCATTTACGTATTTTATTTGTTTTGTTAAAATGATTTTTCGTTTGTTATCGACAAAACATTAAAAGATCGTAAAATATAAATAAACGTTTTTACGGCTTATTTGTATTAACAGTTTGGTTATGAATTCTCCAAAGATACAGAGGAACTCATAAGGCAGGCTACTATTGAAGCCCGTAGGAACTTTGATGCTGCTGGAAGTGTACATGTTCCTGCTGGTAATGTGGCTGATCCTCCTGATAATGGGTCAGTTGCTGCTAATGTTGATGATGCTGTTTGTGTTCCGGATTCCTCTGATAGTGAAACTGTTCCTGTTGTTACCTCAAATACTCCATCTGCTGGCAGTTTGGGTTTTGAAGACACTCCTACCAGATTTCCAAGTCCATATGACTTAGCAAATTCATCACATTCAAGCTCTGAATTGGATGGCATTCATCATCTGTCAAGAACATGCATTTTTAACTCTTCTTCTTATGATGATGACTTTGGTGCAACACTTACTAATCTGGCCACATCTGTAGATGTTAGTCCTAATGTCACTAAGAGGATTAACACAGTTCATCCACAATCCCTTATTATTGGTGATCCTACTTCTAATGTCCAAACTAGAAGCAGGGTCAAGAAGACAACATTTGGTGAATCTGCTTTTCTCAGCTACATTAGGGATCAACATAGGAACAATCATATAGACTATCATCATTGTGTATTTGCATGTTTCTTATCTCAAGTTGAACCTACCAGTATTTCACAGGCACTGGGTGATGAGGATTGGGTAGCTACAATGCAAGAGAAGATGCAACAATTTTTGAATCAAAATGTGTGGGAACTTGTTGAGTTGCCTCCTGGTAAATATGCTATTGGCACTAAGTGGATTCTAAAATGTAAAAGGGATGCAAGAGGAATTGTGGTTAGAAATAAGCCTAGGTTTGTTTCTCAGGGTCACAGACAAGAGGAGGGTATTGATTATGATGAGGTTTTTGCTCCTGTTGCAAGAGTAGAGGCCATCAGACGTTTCTTGGCATTTGCCTCCTACATGGGCTTTATGGTCTATCAGATGGATGTGAAGAGTGCATTTTTGTATGGTGAAATTGAGGAAGAAGTGTATGTCACTCAGCCCAAGGGATTTATAGACCCTCACCATCCAGATATGGTCTACAAGGTGGTTAAGGCACTATATGGACTACATCAGGCACCTAGAGCTTGGTATGCTAGGTTATCTTCATTTCTACTAAAACATGGTTATAGAAGAGGTGCTATTGATAAGACTCTTTTTATCAAGAAAAACTCCAGGGATATTATTCTTGTGCAAGTGTGTGTGGATGATATTATCTTTGGTTCTACCAAAGAAGCCCGGTGCAGAGAATTTGAAGAATTGATGAAGAGTGAGTTTGAGATGAGTTCCATGGGTGAGCTTACTTTCTTTTTGGGCCTTCAAGTGCAGAAGAAATCAAATGGCATTTTCATTCATCAAGAGAATTATGTGCATGATATCCTCAAGAAGTTTGATATGGTACTTGTTAGGACTGCAACTACACCCTATGAGGCTCCTAAGGCAAAGTTAAATAATGAACCTGATCCTGCTGTTAATGTGCATCTCTATAGATCCATGATTGGTTCTCTCATGTATTTGACTGCCTTTAGGCCTGAAATCATGTTTGCAGTCAGTGCTTGTTCTAGGCATCAAGTCACACCTTTGACTTCCCATTTGACTTCAGTCAAGAAGATTTTCAAGTGTCTAAGGGCCAACCAAAATTGGGTCTTTGGTATCCTAGAGAATCTTCATTTGAGTTGGAAGCTTATAGTGATAGTGACTATGCTGGTGCTAATTTTGATCGCAAATCTACTACTGGGGGATGTCAGTTCTTGGGAAAGAGATTGATTTCTTGGCAATGCAAGAAGCAGACCATAGTGGCTACATCTTCTACTGAAGTTGAATATGTTGCTGCTGCTAGTTGTTGTGGTCAGGTACTTTGGATACAAAACCAATTATTGGATTATGGGTTCAATTTTATGAACACTAAAATCTTTATTGATAACCAAAGTACAATTTGTATTGTCAAAAATCCTGTTTTTCATCAAAGAACTAAGCACATAGAAATTAGACACCACTTTATCAGAGATGCTAATGAAAAATACCTTATTCAAGTGGTTAAAATTCATACAGATGAAAATGTTGCTAATTTGTTAACAAAAGCTTTTGATGGTCCCAGATTTCAATATTTGGTTGTCCATATTGGCATGATCAACCCCTGATTGTTGTGTTTGAGGGGAGGATTGTGCCTAAGGGGAGGATTCTGGTTTAAGGGGAGGTCTTTATGATGTATATGTTATGTATATATATGTATATATTTTTTGATTTTATGTATATATCTATATATTTTTTTGTGTATGCTTTGTGTTCTACTAACCATCTTGCAGATCAAGTATCAAACACACAATCATGGGAATCAGATAATGTAACATATTGGATTTCACAAACACACTAAACCAATAATCAAAGAGGCGTATACAAGAGGTTTTAGAGAGAGAAAGTTAGAGGTTGGGAACTTTAGTGAGAGAAAGAAAAATCTTATTATGAGCTCCAACTCTCTACCTTGGGAGGTAGAGAGTATTTATAGGTCTTACATAAGTCGCCACCTACGGGCTGTGGATCAGGCATACAGTGGGTAAAGACCCGTCTGTCCTCCACGGTGTTACATAACTAAATACTACTAAACACTAAATAATCTACGACTACGAGCTTTCTAACGATTACATATACTTGAGGTGGCCGAGTCTTTAATAACTGGATTTACTAAATCCTAACAATCTCCCCCTAAGGGAGGTCACCTCAAGATCACCTCAAAATTACATTGAACACAAACAGATATTACATTTACAATTGTTCTTGCATTCTTGATGTAGTTCATTGCTCAGGAGCTCGTAGTCATTGATTATTCATTATTGCATGTTTGGATAATCAATGTGGAGGTCTTTAACTTATCCACGTGATAATGAGTTTTGAGCCAGCTTTGAGATCATCAGCTATCATAAATCTCTGACTCTTCCATTGTGGTGTTGGTATTATGTGATGTTGTGACATTTGGACCGACATGCTCACATTCTGAATCCTGATATATTCACATCAGAGTAGCGGAAGCTTTCGTTGATTCATGATATTGCAACAGCGTAGTAGAAGCATGGAGTGAAAATATCAGAGTCATTGATGCACTAATCATGATTTCTTTAGAAATGAATGTGTTGTGTGAGCATGCGGCTATGGATTGACCGCCAGTTGCAAACGTCGGGCGTACCTGCATACAACAGTTAGCAATAAAGCGCACGAAAGTGTCTTTGATCACTTTCGTTGAATTGAGGTACACGGCCCACGGTTCCCCATTGATCAGTACAAGTACTGCCTGTGATCAGGTATAATTCCAAAGAATTTCCTTGACAGGGTTTCGCAGCTGGTCTAGCTATTCTCAAACCGGAACGTCTCAAAGAAGACAACACGGAGTGAGTGAACCAGCGAATTGAGATTCACTGATTGATGAAAAGAGATTTGATAAACAATCGTGTACCGCTTAATAGAAATTGTTTTTGCAATACAACGAAGGTTTTAAAGAAAATCAATTATCAATCATAAATACCTTTTATTTTGAAATATTAGTACACAGTCGATGTGCTAAGGAAAAAGATTTTAAAGCACAACGACCGGTTTTTCAAAGGAATCCGTCAATCCATAACCTGAACCAGGATTGATTCAATAGATTGAATCGCCCCATTGTTTATGCTCAGTTGTCACATGGTTGATCTATTGGATAGATCTCACATGCCACCCACCAGGAGCTTGTTTGATGTTGGCTCCAGAAGGCTTTCCATCTTCATTGTGAATATGTTTGCATATCACTCAGATGTTCTGGCAATACCACAAGGATAATGCATACGACTCATAAGATATAATCTCTCTTTCCACATTGTGTGAAACAGAGAGTCTTCATTGAAAGTGTCCTAATGAGATTTATAGATGATCTCGTGGCTCTAGACTCATTTGTGCATATTTGGATCCTATTTTGGAGACTAGGGAGAGGGTCTCCTTCTTCAATATCAACAATCTCTAAGAAAAAATCGATAGATAATGTCGGTTCCCCGTGAGAATGAAACAAGTCCTTTTAAGAGGAACTTGAGTGGTTTGGGAAGTTGAAGTGCAGTGCGTCACTGGGTCCATGACGTCTTGTCTTCAATACCAATGTTACCTTGGTAACCACCAGTAGCATATGAATTGAACCCGGTATCTGCCCTAAGGTTGAATAATTGGAGGGCTATTTATTTTCACCCTTTCCTCATTCAATTCTTTTTCATTCTTCAACCCCTTCAGTGCTTACCGAGACTTCATAACTAGAACCTTGTTGGGTTTATTCCAGTACTAGCTCAGTCTTAGTCTGCACTCTTCCCATATCTCATTTTTCTCCTTTTTTTAATATACCTAAGGACTTCTACACTATCTAGTGGATTGTCCCTGGGTAGATCCCTCCGGTTCTGGGGGATCATGGGAACAAATACCTAACCTTATCGTCCTTATATCACCATACATAAAGTAAAGTTGGTTAGTCTATTTGGTATTGTTCATCTGCCATTGGAACCAATTGAAAACCATTTGAAAATCAATCCAGATACTTGTGATATATTATCAAAGCATTTTGTACCTGAATTGTTTTTGATATTTTTAGAACAAGAGCTCCCCCTCAACATGTACATCAAGCATCATTTTGTAATAGAGATAATTTTCATCTTTGAGGGGTTGGCTTGCATCTAAGAGTAGTTATATAAAGAATGTGGTTTTCAAAATAGTTGCTCCCCCTCAATATGTGCATAGATATTTGAAAATGTTTTGCACATATTAGGAAAAGACTGCACATTGAAATAAATTGATCACGTTTCAAATCTTTGTGGTTTAAGATAGATGCTCCCCCTCAACATGTGCATGGAAAATTTGAAATCGTTTGGCACATGTGGGAAGGAGAGCTTGTACATCCTTATGAAACCATTTACCGAATTATCAGTTTAAATCCAATTTAAATCACAAATTCTCCCCCGATCACAATTATCAAATCATTTGAGATTTGTGATCTCTGTAGATTTAAATTGATTTTGAAAGCTTTTAAGGAGAATTGTGACTTGATTATGAAAACGTTTTAACTGATAAGGATCGGATTTTGAGACTTTAAACTCCATTGATTAAACATATGCATGATTATCTTTTGAAAACAATTCTATGACAAATAACCTTTTGATTTAATTGAAATCATTCTCCTCCTCAATCAATGACATAAGTTGTTGATTGAGAGATAGATATTTTTGACAAACATTAAGTCCAGATGATTTTCAAAAATAGAGTCCGAGTTATTTTTCAAAGCAATTAGTTTTCATTAGATAGTAAGTAATTGTTTATAGAATCAGAGCATGAGTTTTGAAAAACAAGATAAAGCATGGCTCTGTTCTTTCTTTGAAAAGCGGGTTATTGCCTGAAATGACAATAAACCATTGTTTCACTTTCTCCCAAAAATATTTTTTGATTTTTTGATTTTTTGTTTTTTGATTTTTTTTTAATATTCGAACAACATCTAAAGTCCCGTTTCATTCTTTAAATGACAGCACAAAGATCGTAGATATTTATCGAATCGAGAAAATCATGACAAAACGATAATATTTTGTGTTTTTTTTTTTGGAATTTTTCGAGATTTTTCAAATTTTTATTGATTTTTGAAAGTTTTATATTTTTCTATTTGCTTTTTGAAGGTTTTGTAATTTTGTATTTTGCTTTTCAAAAAGATATTTACAAGAGATGGATGAAGAAAGACCTTTACTCCTCGTCTTCCTCTTGAAGACGTTTGAGTGTTTCCGGTTGTAGACTCTTTAGACCAAGTCGTGGGAGGATAAACTCAAAACGTTCTCTAGGAAGAGCTTTGGTGAAGATGTCTGCTAACTGATATTCAGTCCTCACAAAATAGAGTTCCACCACAGCGTTTTCTACTTGCTCCCTGATGAAATGATGTCGAATGTCGATGTGCTTTGCTCTTGAGTGTTGTACTTTGTTGCATGAGAGAGCAATAGCACTTTTATTATCACAGTACAGAGGAATTTTGTTGAATTCAAAGCCATGGTCAGATAATTGAGATCTCATCCATAGGATTTGAGCACAACAAGATGACATGGCTATGTATTCAACCTCTGTAGAGGAAATAGAAGTACTCATTTGCTTCTTTGAAGACCAGCTCACAAGCTTATCACCCAAAAACTGAGCACCTCCAGACGTACTTCGATGTGTATCTTGACATCCTGCATGATCAGCATCTGCATAGGCTGTAAGTGACATACCGGTGTCCTTCGGGTACCAAAGTCCCATACTGATGGTTCCTTGGAGATACCGAAAGACCTGTTTAACCACTTCAAGGTGCTTTTTGGTAGGCTTAGCCTGTTATCTAGCACACATGCAAACAGCGAACAGAATGTCTGGTCTACTGGCTATGAGGTACATCAGGGATCCAATCATACTACGATATTTTGTTTGGTCTACCATGATCCCTGAGTGGTCCTCATCCAGTTTAGTACGCTCTATCATGGGAGTGTCAACAGGGTCACTAGAATCAAATCCAAATTTCTTTAAAATCTCATTTGCATATTTAGATTGATTTATAAAAATGCCTCCGAGACTTTGTGAAGTTTGTAATCCCAAGAAAAATGACATTTGTCCCATCATTGACATTTGAAATTTGGAACCCATTTCATTTGAAAAACGATCACATTCATTGGGGTTAGTCGAGGCAAAAATAATATCATCAACATATATTTGAACGTGAATTAAATGTTTTCCTGACTTTCTGGTGAACAATGTCGGATCAACTGCTCCTTTGCTGAATCCAGTAGATAGAAGAAACTTTGATAGCATATCATACCAAGCCCTTGGAGCTTGCTTCAAACCGTAAGAAGCCTTCTTCAAACGATAGACGTGAGTAGGATGCTCTGGATTCACAAAGCCTTCAGGTTGGCTGACGTATACGACTTCTTTAAGATCTCCGTTAAGAAAAGCCGTCTTCACATCCATCTGATAGACTACCATGTTCTTACTTGCAGCATTAGCCAAGAATATTCTAATTGCCTCGATACGAGCAACTGGAGCAAATGATTCTTCAAAGTCAATACCCTCCTCTTGACAGTATCGTTTTGCAACCAATCGAGCCTTGTTCTTTAAAACATCACCATGCTCATCAAGTTTTACTTTGAAGATCCACTTTAAAGCAATGATCATTGCACAATCTGGAGCAGGTACTAATTCCCATACATCTAGTCGATCAAACTTATGAATTTCTTCTTGCATGGCATTGAACCAACTGTCTTCATTCATGGAAGTTTTCACGTCTTTTGGTTCGATCTTAGAGAGTACGAAGTTGAAGAAGCACCATAAGGCATCGGTTGCAAGTTGTTTCCGTGTGGATACTGGACGAGAGAGGTTTCCAATGATGTTGTCCAATGGATGATCATGTGTCCATTTTCTAAGATGTTCATGTGGTTGTTGTTGAGGAAATGAAGTAGCAGAGTTGATATCTCCTGAAGAAGATGGTTCTGATGATGACTCAGGAGCAAATATGTTTTCAAGTTCATCTTCTGAAGGAGCAAAAGGGTTTTCATCATCTGTAACCGCACCAACATTTCCATTGTGTACACTCGATGATTGATGATTTGTTGATGAGACAGAGTGATCAGCAGAAGGCGCTTCTTGACTTAATGACATTGAAACTGAAGAGTTAACTTCATTGACAGGGATAGAGGCAGCCTCTGTTGATGGAACTGACATATCATTAGCACTTGGCTCATAGTGTTCATCAAACATTGGATCAAATATTTTCTTCAAATCATCTTCTGTAGGAGGTACATAAGGAGTTGCTGGTGAGGGATTAGAAACAAGAGTAGAACTGATAGGACTACTTGATAAAGGTTGAAATGCGGGTCCAGAACTGGATTGTCCTGGAGCCATTTGACCGGTCAGCTCATCGAACGTAACGTGAATTGTTTCCATGATATTTCGGTTTCTCTTGTTGTAGATTAGGTATCCTTTTCTGTTTGGTGCATAACCTACAAATACTCCAATGTCCGCTTTAGCTTTTAGTTTACCTAAATATTGACCATCATTAGTTGGGTAACATAAAGCACCAAACACACGAAGGTAGGATAGATCAGGTTTTCGTTTATGGACAAGTTCATATGGAGTTTTTCCATGAGATGTGTGAATAAGGGAACGATTTTGGGTGTAGCAAGCAGTGGCAATGGCTTCAGCCCATAGAAACATTGAAACCTTTGAATAAATTAGCATTGTTCTTGCGGCTTCCACAAGAGTTCGATTTCGTCTTTCAACTACACTGTTTTGTTGAGGAGTTCGTGGAACACTTCTTTGATGACTGATTCCAACACTTTCATATAACTGAATTAAGTCTTTGTTAACAAACTCTGTGCCATTGTCTGTTCGAACAATTCTAACAGTATTTTTGAGTCAAACCTGAAGCTGTTTGATAAGTTTGATGATGACATCTGGAGTTTCATCCTTTGTCGTCAAAAACTTTACCCAAGTAAATCGAGAGTAGTCATCAACAACTACTAGAATGTATTTCTTCCCATTTATCGTTTGCACTCTCATTGGTCCACACAGATCCATATGAAGGGTATGAAGAACTTCCATTACTGAGTTTGTGAGTTTTGGTTTGTGGGCATATTTTGTGCTTTTTCCCAATTGGAAAGCTGAGCAAAGATGATCTTTTTCATACTTTAATCTGGGTAATCCTCTTACTAAGTCTTTTCTGGAAAGATGTTTATGGTACCAAAGTTCAAGTGATTGAGACGACGGTGCCATAGCCATGACTTAGTTTTGGAAGCCTTTGACAGCAAGCAGATGGGTGAAGATTTCATCATATCTTCGATAGAGATGGTGTATAGGTTTGAACCACGAGTTCGTCTAAGAAGTTCCACACCATCAAGTTCTCTAACAAAGCAAGTATGTTTTCTGAAGGCCACTTCTAAATCTAAGTCACAGAATTGTCCGACAGAAAATAGATTATGTCCAAGACCTTCAACATAATATACCCTGGAAATCACACTATCTCCAACCCCGTAATCTCCATAACCCATAATAGCACCAAAATGATCGTTTCCGAATCTCACAGTTCCGATGAATTTACTCATGAAGTTCATGAGCCGTGACCGGTCTCCAGTCATATGCTTGGAACAGCCTGAGTCCAGGTACCACAGAACGATTTGAACGATCTGCAGTTGAACACAGACAAGAATGGATAACTGGATAATTGGGATCCCCATGCAAGAATGGGTTCCATTTGGTTAGTAACAGTGATTGGAACTCCCACATCAGAAGTAGAAACAATGGAATCATTAGAAATAGATGCAGTGCTAGTGTCCATATTTGACCTATTCAAAGTATGTTCACTTCTTAAGGGAATAGTTCTACCAGTAGGCATCCATTTTCTAGTGGGCATTGACTTAGAAAATTTAGGGCAAAACTCATTAATCTTATGGCCAGTAGGTATCCATTGATAACCTATATTACTAAATTTCCTTCCTGTGGGTTTCCACTGTTTTCTAACTTTCTTTCGCCTTTGCCTTTTAGCCTTCTTAGCTTGATTTTTAGCATTAACAGTTTTAACAGGGCATTTGACAGCATTAGACAAAACATTCACACCACATTCATGATTAGTAACAGAAATCAAGCAGTCATCATTACATGGTTTGCAAATAGTAGCAGAATTCGAATTAATTACAGTACGCTTATAGCTAATACTAGAATCAACACGATTCGTTTTATTCAACTCAAACTTAATATTCCTATGGTGATCTTCTACTTTCTTCCAATGCACATTCTTAGCTTGCGAGGTCCTATCTTGCTTGGTATTGCCTGGAGGCTTTGACCTGCTTGCTTTAATGTCACTGATTACTCCTGTAGAGGGATCTGAACTACTTGAAGGCACATTAGTGTTCACTTTCTTAAAACTGGGCATAGAATGGTTTGTATGCTTGGCACTAGGCATAGAACAAGGCATCACAGCTTTTCCTTTTGCACCTAAGGATTTAGGGCATGTTGCTATTAAACATTCTAGCATCTCTTGAGATCGTTTGGCTTGAATGCACGCAAACCTAATTTCACTGTCAAGAGGCTTATTTATAAAATCCTCTTCCACAATCTCACGGAGACATTCTAGACTATCCTTAAGGTGAGCACAATAGTTGTGAAACATAGGTTCATTATTCCTAAGATGAGGAGGAATGCATTTAACAGTCACAGTATATTTGTTGTCTGAGGATGACTTTGATGCAATATTCTCATTAAAAACAAGTGGCAGTTTCCTTTTTTCCTGACTCCTCAGATTCTCAATTTCTTTTTGTAAAGACGTTATTTTTTCGTTGTTTTTGTCACGAGTGACTTTCATTGAATCATATAAATCTTTAAAGTGTCGTTTAACACTCTCATTTTCCTTTTGTAATGCATTAACTAAGTTTTGAAGATGAAAAGTTTGAGAATACTGAGAATCTAAAGGAGGAGGCATTTGGGAGCCAGTCACATTGTTCTTTTCACCCTTTAATTGAGATATTTGGGCTTTCAACTTTATGATCGTGTTACAATGAGCTTGAATCTATTCGTCACGTTTGTTTGTCTGAAAAACTGCATCAAACTATGGAACATCTGAGGATTTCTTGATATTTGATGTTTTGACACTTTCTTTAAGATGTTGATATTTTAGTTGTAAATCAAAATGTTCAACTTCTAGTTTAGAAAGATGTTTTACCAAATTATCGTGATCATCCTGATCAATTTTCTCACTTAGTTCTGAGTTTTTGTTTTCAAGCTCAATGACATGATCGTGGGAAACTTTCAATGCAATAGATAATTCATGAAATCGAGAAGCAGTAATAGAGTGCTTAGTAACAGTATAAAACACATCTTGAGCAACACAACTCGAAATCAAATTCTCATTTAAGATGTGCAAGTTCTTCCTTTCAACTTCATTATATTTGAGTTCCTGTTCATAATCATTGACTTAAACTATCATTGCATCAAATTCCTTTTCCATTTCTTTAATATCTGAATTTATCCCTTTTTGAAGACTCTCAAATTGACCTTTTAATTGTTTGAAGAAAGGCATGACTTCAGTTAAATAACATTCTTTAGTTTGCTCAAAACCCCTTTCCCCCTCAGTTATCCCTGTAGGTGTGATTCTCTTCTTACATGTTTTCTCAAAATCAACACACAACTGATAAACAACATACAGGCTGATTAAGGTCTTGCTATTAGTGGCAATAGATCTAGGAACTAGATGCATTGGTGTATTTGGAGAATACACAGTAGCTACAGGCATTTTCCTAAGGGGAGTGTTTGTTTCAACAAGTACATTAACTTTTAGCTTATCCATGTCTTTCTTCCAAAAGATCTATTCTAGGGTTAATTGAGTTTGAGACTTAAACATGTTCAAGGATATCCAATTTTCCTTAGTGTAATCATGGGGTTTGATCGTTATGTTATTCTCTTTACACGCAGGATCGTTAAGCTTCTTATTCATTTTCTTCCTAGATGCATCATCTAGTTTTCTATCTTCCTCAGTGCACTCAATGCAACTAGGTTTCTGTCTAGGTTTAAGAATCTCATTGCCATCATAGATTACATTTTGAGCAGCTTTTGCAATCTTACCATACTCAGGATTAGATTCCTTTATAATGGGAGTACTATGCTTATCGCTGAGAACTCTATGCTTAGTGATCATGTGAGCAGTCTGAATGGTATTCCCTTGTACGCACAACTTATTTTCAAGCTTGTTTTTCAAGGTTTTTAGATTAGAAAAATAATTCAAAAGTTTTGATTCCTTAGCACTGAATTCTTGCTTAAGCATTTTAACATTTTCTTGAAGTTCTTGTTTTTGCTTAGCAGTTTTCGAAAGCTTTTCTTGTAAGGAGTTTAACTCTTGTTTTAATACTTCTTCTCTAAACTTACTTTTTCTAATAGTTGTACGCATTTGGTCATCCATTTCCTGCTCACGGGTGGTTAACTCAAACTTAGCACGTTGTTCATAAATAGCTACTTGTTCTTTATAGGCATTCAGTTCAGAGATAACAGAATCATCAGGGGCACATGCAGTGTATTCATCAAAAACATAGTCATCATTGACTGCAGAAGATGCATCACTTGGTACAGTCTCACTTTCACTTTGTTTCACATATTGATCATATGGGACAACATTGATATTACCCATATTTTCAATATCTGACTCAAAAGTTTCAGTTGATTGTACTTTGTCATGTATCTTTTGCTCATCAACGTCATCGTATAGTTTTAATACCTCTGAGATGATTGATTCTTTGGATGGACCAGCTTGCTGTGGTGAGGGGACCTTTGGAGAGACCATTAGAGAAATGCTAGCCATGAAAATAGTCTGTGCAGTAGGTTCATCATCAACGTCAGAGTCGTATGCATCACAGTCGGCGACTTGAAAGGCATTCTGATGATTATGACCTATCTCCTGAATTGGTTGCTCATCCACATCTGCATCATATGTCTTTGCATTGCCCTCAGTAAGAAACAAAAACTCCTCTTCATCCAACACAACTCCATTATCCTGATCTTGCACTAGTAACATCTTGTCTTTGAAGTACTCTGCATTTTGAGGGCGTTTTGGAGAAGTGCAGTTCCGTGCTATGTGTCCATCACCACCGCAGTTGTAGCACTTAATTGGCTTAGCTTGACCCTGATTTGGATTCCTTCCACGATTCTGATTTGCCACATATCCTCTACCAACTCCACCTCTTCCCTGTTCATACTGCCTTTCTTGAACTGGTTGCACCATGACCTTCCCATCTCTGACAGTAGCTTGATTGTGTGGGTTGGATGCTGTTATGAGGTTATTGTTGGTGTGTGGGAGAGATTTCATGTTTTGACTAACCATGAGAGACAGTTGATTGATGAGGTTTTCCATGAATGTGTTTGGGTCAGGAGGCTTATAAGCTGGATCAGGGATGAGCTTGTAATTACCATTACCCATGGGTATGACTTGAGAAGCTTTGGTGGTAATTCCAATATTTGTGTAAAAAGCTGTTGAATCATTTGATGAGCTTGTTTCTCCCTGGTTGGTTTTGAACTGATCAAGAATCCTTTTTTCAAACATGGCATGTCTCATCATTCTGAAGAAGGAAGGCATACAGCTGCTCATAGTTTGTATTCTTCAATCCTTTGGTTAGCTTCACAGAGGTGACAAACTTGTGCCATTCGGGATTCATGTTGTTCACAAACTTTGAGTTCAGCTGAATGTTTGGCATGGTCATTTTGATGTTCCTCATGTCATTCACAAGCTTATGGAATCTCACGTAGTATTCATAGACACTCTCATCTGGCTTCATTTTGAAGTGCTCAAACTCATCATACAATTGTGATTCTCTATCTTCCTTGGTTAATTCAGAACCTGAGAGAAGCATCTTGACATTATCTCATACTGCCTTGGCTTCAGTGTTGTGATTGATAAGCTTGTAGATATCTTTTGGAAGACCCTGAAGTATAATGTTAGAAGCCCTGATATCAGCATCGAATCTCCTTTTCTCTTTATCATTGAGCTCATCATACGTCTTTGGTCTGTCTATTCCATAGATCATTGTTCCATCTGCAGCTGTATCAATTAAGTCTCTTGTAGTCTCAATCTGATAAGGTCCTTCATCAATGGATTTGAGAATGTTGACCCCATTTTCCTTTCCAAGACAGTACAATCTGATTCGTTGAGCCCAAGAGTCGTAGTCAGTTCTGTCAAGCATAGGTGGACGAGTATCTGAACCAGCTGCTTGAACATCCTCAGCAACAGTGGAGATGATTGTAGGTATGTTGGTAGACATGTTAACAGATTACATGGGATTTTATAACTCTATGATTAAACCGGGAAATAGATTCTTTCACGGGATTTTACTAAATCAAGAGAAAACCGTATTACAAACAAAAATCAACTAAGTCACTACGAATTCTTGAACCAAGTCGCTAAGTACCAAGTCGCTGGACTCAAGTCGCTAATACACCAAGTCGCTACACAGTCAAGTCGCTAAAGAGCAACTCGCTAAGGTCCAAGTCGCTAACCCCAAGTCGCTAAGCACCAAGTCGCTAGACACAGTTAAGTTGCTAAAGAACAACTCGCTAAGATCCAAGTCGCTAGTATCAAGTCGCTAACAATTTACACTACAACTCGCTAACAATTTCTGAAGCAAGTCGCTAACCTCACCAAGTCGCTAGCCGTAGTGGAGAATCCACTAACTTGTACTATTTGTCGGCTTGTCTCAATAGACAAGTCGCTAGGCTCAAGTCGCTAACAACTAACACTGCAACTCGCTAACTTTTAATGAAGCAAGTCGCTACGATGAAAATCATTACGAGAACCAAGTCGCTAGCAAGAAAAACTTTAAAAACACACTTTTTAATCCAAAACAAGCTCAACCACAGTGATTCAAGCTTACCAAATCAAAACCCAAGTACATACAATGATTCTAAACACAAAAGTACACCCAAAATTCAAACTTTAACATTAGAAATGATCCAAATGATGCAAAAACCACTAAACCTTTTCAACCTCAAAAACCATCTAAAACCACTAGAAATCCAAGTATATGTAAGAGAGATGATCAAACCATGGCTCTTGATACCATTTGTAACATATTGGATTTCATAAACACATTAAACCAATAATCAAAGAGGCGTATACAAGAGGTTTTAGAGAGAGAAAGTTAGAGGTTGGGAACTTTAGTGAGAGAAAGAAAAATCTTATTATGAGCTCCAAGTCTCTACCTTGGGAGGTAGAGAGTATTTATAGTTCTTACATAAGTCGCCACCTACGGGCTGTGGATCAGGCATACAGTGGGTAAAGACTCCTCCGTCCTCCACGGTGTTACATAACTAAATACTACTAAACACTAAATAATCTACGACTACGAGCTTTCTAACGATTACATATACTTGAGGTGACCGAGTCTTTAATAACTGGATTTACTAAATCCTAACAGATAACAAAGACAAGAGAAACAAGCTTTTATTCGTTAAACAAACTGCATTCTCAGATGCAGTGAT
>BPTQ01000009.1:60464715-60488393 GCA_019973895.1 Chrysanthemum seticuspe
GTTCGGAGAACGTGAGTAGGATGCACTTTTACAAACCTCGGAATCCCCTTTAGCTCTTTAGCTCCAAACATTTTCACGTAGGATGAGTGCAAGAGGCTTGTACTCTTCTCGGAAATCCCTTGTAAATATAATGTTTGGATCGGAGTAATATGGTCGAGGTTTGCATATTATGCGATTTAAATCTTCCGGAGAGGGTATGTGTGAACAATATGGACTATTTTCTTCACGAAAGTTGAAGAGAGAATCAAGAGACCAATCTTTGGTGAAGGCACATTGTCCATGATTAGGAATCCGGAGGATGTGAGCAAAATGCCCAAGGGTTAGAGTAAACTTTTGGTTTTTTATATAAAACCAAAGAGATAGAGAGCGATCCTCGTTACGAACGAGTTCGACTTGACGGAAGAATTCCATTATGAACCTTGGACATATCTTCTCGTTGATTTCAAGAAGACATTCTAGTCCTATGGCTCGGAAGGAGGTATTGATACCTTCTTCAAATTGTAGAGAGGTGTCTACAATATGTCCTTCATGGAAGTGACGGGTTTCGAGATTGTTGAACCCACGGACATGATTGCCAGGTGTGTTGGGCTCAAGAGAGATGTTAGGAGTGTAGACGGTAGTGAGTGAAAAATCAAACTCGTATTCATGCGTCATAGTTGAACCTATAGAAGTGATGGTTTAATAAGAAGTGATGTTTATGGTCAACCTATGATAATCTAACGTTTTTATTAGATTTTTATTAACAATGGTTTTTTAAACAAGAAAGACACTTGACTCACTTATGGTTTTGACATTCTAGTGGAGTATTACTTCTAGAAGAAAAATGGTTTTTAATTTGCATGAAAAACTGTTCTCCAGTAGGACGGATCCCACGGTTCCTTTTCAAAAGGGATCCGGTTAGTATAACTTCCGAGATCCGTGGATCTGTAGTAACAGAAACAGATTTGATAAAAACAAAGGTTTTACATTTTTATACCACGAGAAGTATTTTATCCTACATTTTCTTTTAGCATGCACACATGACTTCTAATGTATCACGAAGGAATATGAAACATATAAATCACAAGAAAATAAATAATAACAAAGATAACAAGATTATTAGTAATATTGCATTTCAATGCTAAGGATGATACAAAGGATTGGGTATATGATCCCAATGTAGATTAACAACACAAAGTAAATGTCTCCATATGTGAACTTCATCATAGGGAACACAAGTGCGATGAGTGTTAAGGCGATGAGCACGAGTGCGATGTAAACCATGTTGATGATGGATCTTCTTGGTTTCGGTTGAGATGGAACGAGGAGGAAGATGAAGTTTTTGAGTGAGAGGAAATTTTTGAAATTGGAAGTTTTGAAAAAGTGAAGGTTTGATAGAGTGGTCGACGATGGGAGTATTTATGGGGAAGGAGGAATTTTTGAAATTCGTGTTTTGTTTTATTATTGGATTAAAAGAAAACAAAACATAAGTTTTATATACCACGACTTTAGACGAGAAATAAGACACGTATATAAGAAAAAGGCTTCCTAATGAAGCTTCATGTAAAACATGTAATTTTCACAAAAAAATAATCATATAAATACCTAAACAGGTATACTTAATTATCAAGCAAAGTAAAAAGAAAATCATACCTCTAGCGCACTTAGGAATGTCTTTACAAATGACACAGCAAATGTCACTTAGACTATTCCCGCTCCTTTGCGTTTAAGATACCTTCTTAAGGAAGGTATTTTTGTTACCAAGCGACTCCTAAAGCTTGGTGGGTATGAGCTTTGACTAATCAACATGACAAAAAATATGAGTGCAATTAAATAAAAAAAAAATAAGAAAAATGTTGTTATCAAATCAACATCCAAACATATAGTTTTAAAAGACATGGTGTTTGTTTTTATGAAAAACCTTCTTTGTAGTTTTCAATTAACCATGGATCGTATCAAGTTTTTAAAGTACAATATACTTCAAGAAACTTGGTAACGAAGCTCTGATACCAATTGTGGAAAACTAGAAGGGGGGGTTGAATAGTTTTACCAATTAAAACTTCTTTTTAAACTATTTAGATCGACTTATGTCAATCTATTTGGTTGTGTGTGTTGGATGTTGATAAAGAAGCATATAAAGATATGTAATGAAAAGATAAGAGTAAGAAGCACAAAACCACAACGCGAGTATTTATAGTAGTTCGGCTACAAGGACACCTTCCTTGCCCTACTGCCTTGGCTTCAGTGTTGTGATTGATAAGCTTGTAGATATCTTTTGGAAGACCCTGAAGTATAATGTTAGAAGCCCTGATATCAGCATCGAATCTCTTTTTCTCTTTATCATTGAGCTCATCATACGTCCTTGGCCTGTCTATTCCATAGATCATTGTTCCATCTGCAGCTATATCAATTAAGTCTCTTGTAGTCTCAATCTGATAAGGTCCTTCATCAATGGATTTGAGAATGTTGACCCCATTTTCCTTTCCAAGACAGTACAATCTGATTCGTTGAGCCCAAGAGTCGTAGTCAGTTATGTCAAGCATAGGTGGACGAGTATCTGAACCAGCTGCTTGAACATCCTCAGCAACAGTGGAGATGATTGTAGGTATGTTGGTAGACATGTTAACAGATTACATGGGATTTTATAACTCTATGATTAAACCGGGAAATAGATTCTTTCACGGGATTTTACTAAATCAAGAGAAAACCGTATTACAAACAAAAATCAACTAAGTCGCTACGAATTCTTGAACCAAGTCGCTAATCACCAAGTCGCTAAGTACCAAGTCGCTGGACTCAAGTCGCTAATACACCAAGTCGCTACACAGTCAAGTCGCTAAAGAGCAACTCGCTAAGGTCCAAGTCGCTAACACCAAGTCACTAAGCACCAAGTCGCTAGACACAGTTAAGTTGCTAAAGAACAACTCGCTAAGATCCAAGTCGCTAGTATCAAGTCGCTAACAATTTACACTACAACTCGCTAACAATTTCTAAAGCAAGTCGCTAACCTCACCAAGTCGCTAGCCATAGTGGAGAATCCACTAACTTGTACTATTTGTCGGCTTGTCTCAATAGACAAGTCGCTAGGCTCAAGTCGCTAACAACTAACACTGTAACTCGCTAACTTTTAATGAAGCAAGTCGCTACGATGAAAATCATTACGAGAACCAAGTCGCTAGCAAGAAAAACTTTAAAAACACACTTTTTAATCCAAAACAAGCTCGACCACAGTGATTCAAGCTTACCAAATCAAAACCCAAGTACATACAATGATTCTAAACACAAAAGTACACCCAAAATTCAAACTTTAACACTAGAAATGATCCAAATGATGCAAAAACCACTAAACCTTTTCAACCTCAAAAACCATCTAAAACCACTAGAAATCCAAGTATATGTAAGAGAGATGATCAAACCATGGCTCTTGATACCATTTGTAACATATTGGATTTCACAAACACATTAAACCAATAATCAAAGAGGCGTATACAAGAGGTTTTAGAGAGAGAAAGTTAGAGGTTGGGAACTTTAGTGAGAGAAAGAAAAATCTTATTATGAGCTCCAAGTCTCTACCTTGGGAGGTAGAGAGTATTTATAGTTCTTACATAAGTCGCCACCTACGGGCTGTGGATCAGGCATACAGTGGGCAAAGACTCCTCCGTCCTCCACGGTGTTACATAACTAAATACTACTAAACACTAAATAATCTACGACTACGAGCTTTCTAACGATTACATATACTTGAGGTGACCGAGTCTTTAATAACTGGATTTACTAAATCCTAACAGATAACAAAGACAAGAGAAACAAGCTTTTATTCGTTAAACAAACTGCATTCTCAGATGCAGTGATACTATTACAGACACAGAAAATAACAAGCAAGACCAAGACTCAACATCCCTTCACACTCCACACCCTTCTTCAGACCATAGCTTCATCCTTCAAGGCCTCTTCTCGGGCCTTATGTTTCCCTACTGTGGCATCCTGTGATGCTCTCTTCCCCTCCTATCCATCCATTCCCACACTGGGCGTGCAGCAAGACCCATCACTGTGGTTCTTCTGGTGGGATTGGATGTGGAGGGCTCGGGGTTTGGAATTAGAGCACCTGGTGGTAGCACAGCAAGAGGAGCAACACTCATGGACCTAGTGTTGTGAGGCCTGTAAGTTGGATCATTCACCTCATCATTTGAGTCCTCATTCATATCTTTGAGCTCTGCACTGGAAATCTTAACCTCATTCTGAGTAGGAGGATTGGGGAGATCTTCTTCTGAAGTTGTGTAGTAAAATGGTGATCTGCTGGGAGGCTCCCTTGAGATGTAGGTGATGCTATTGGAAGCTCCAAGAGGGAAATAGTTCAACTAGTTTGGTTCAATATCAGATGATGATAGTTCAATTGGGTGGTTGGGAGAATTGCTCATGGTTATCTGTTTGATTTTCGTGCTTAGGGTTATGTGTTTCGTGTGTATGGTTGTTGCTGTAAGGGGTTGGTTTTATAGGCGGTTTGGAATCTTAGGTCGGTAAAAGTTATGGTAAATATTTATGGTTGGAATTTGGATCGCTAAAAGTTCTGAATGGAGACAGTTAAGGCACTGTTATGGGTAAAAGATTTGATTTGATTCTCTTCTCATTGCTGCTGATATTGTGATTGTTTTTGCTGTTGGGCTGTGGATTCTGCGAATAGCTTTGATTTGTTACTACGGACAAAAGTTAATTGGTTTCTGCCGATTGACTGCTTAGTTTCCGCTGGTTGACTTTTCATTGCTGCTGGTTTTGATATAATCTGGGGATTTAATTTCGGGTTTATTTTAAATCAAAATTGGTTAAAGATTTGTTCCGAATGTTTTGTCAATTTAAACGACTCTTTTGGGAAACTCATTTAAATAGTCAATCAGAAGTAACCCACACCCCAATTCCCTCTTAATTTGAATCCTGCTCATCTTCAATCTTCTCAATCAATATCAATGGCACCGCTTGAGTACAAAGTGGATCACAACAAAACTGCATTTCTGGATCACACCAAAGGGAGCGACATATATGACTCAATGATTGATTTTCTCTTGCGCTCCAAGATCAGGTATGCTCTTACTCACTCTCCGTCAATTGTTTATGACTCTCTTGTCAAACAATTTTGGGCTACAGCTCATGAGCGATCTCTCACTGGCTCTGCCAAGGAGATAGTGGCCACCATTGATGGAAGAGAGTATGTGATAACTGAGTCTCTTATTAGGACTCAGTTACAATTTGATGATGCAGATGGTCTCTTTGAGAATAATAAAGATGAAATCATCTCTGGACTAACCAGCTTAGGGTATCCTTTTGATGGAAAAATAATTTGGTACAAAAATAAATTTTGCCCTAAGTGGAGGTTTTTAGTCCACACCCTGCTTCACCTTAGTCCCAAATCTGGTGGTTGGGATCAGTTCTCCAGCTCAATTGCAAATACTATTATATGTTTGGCCCATGGGAGACAATATAATTTTTCAAAATATATTTTTGAGGAAATGCTTAAAAATTTGAAGGATACCAAGCATAAATTTCTAATGTATCCTAGATTTTTTCAAATGATATTAAGCATTGCAACCTCTGACAAAACTCCAAGGGTCATTACCAAATTAACTGCTAAGTTATTTGCTACAATGAAAACAAATTATACTGGAGAACATAGACCCTTGCTACCAACTATGTTGCCTGGTGTCAGTGTTGCTGTTGATGCCTCGGCATCAGTTGCCGCTGATGACCCACAACATCCACCTTCGCCTCACCTTGATGCCCCACCTTTACCAAGGCCTGTTGCTCCTGAGGAGCCAGTGGTTGCTTCTACCTCACAGGAACAAACTCCTGTTGAGACTGAGGTTAACCCTACTTAGCCTTGTGGTCAGCCTCCTAGTCCACCTAGACATACTTTTGAGGAAGACACCACTTTTGGTGATGAGTTTCATGTGTCTCCTCCTAGGTCCAATGAAGCTCCTCCAACCACAGGTATTCCTGCTGGTGGAGCTGAGGATCCTAATATGCTAATGAATATGTCTAGTTTAATCCACAGGTATGTTAAGAAGGTTGATGATTTGGAGCTCCAGCTCAAGGAATCAAGGGAAGAGTTGTAGGAGACTAAGCACACTATGGGTGGTGCACTGGTGAAGTTATTGAAGAGGGTGATAGATGATGAGGAGGAACATGGACATGAGAGGGTTAATATTGATTTAGATAAACTTCATGTTCTGGCATCTGTGTCACTTGGAGAGACTCAACCTCCTATGGTTCCACAAGTTCAAGTGTTTCAGAGGAGACAGAGGAAAAAGAGGAACTATCTAAGTCAAATGACTCTTAAGTCAAGAGTGGTAGATTCCTCTGAAACTTCTGGTGTTGCTGATAGTGTTGATTTTCCTCCAGAAGTTGTTGCTACTGAGAAGAAAGGTGAGGAAAAGGCGTCTACAGATCCTGTTGATTAGTTTACAGTTGCTCTTGAAGCTTCTTAGCCTATTCCCTCTGATACATTGGATGATGCTACTGAGATTGATAAGGGAAAGGGTAAAGTGATTGAAGAGGAAGTGGATCTTGGTGTTGATAAGGCTGAACAGGAAAGACTATTCAAGCTACATGAAATTTCCATGAGTGAAAGAGTAGTAGCTGAACAAGTTCAAGCCACTTTTAATGTAGAATTTTCAGCTCAGTCAGCTCCTAAGATTACTCTTGAGAGGATGAAGGTTTTGGATGATCTTGCTATGAGATTTACAGATGATACTTGGCATCAATTGGCTGGTGATGTGTCCAACAATCCTATTCTTGCCCAATCCATCTTAGGAGGTGCCTTTGATCAAGTGAATTATGTTGATGATATAATGGCTTTGGTGAATCAAAGGAAGAAGGCAGATGCAGAGAGAAAGGCTAAAGCAAAAAGGGACAAGCCTCTATCTCAAGCTGAACAAAGGAAACATATGAGAGAATTTGTAAAGAACACGAGTTCAGCTATCTACAATTCTGGATGGACTATGAAGTATGTGAAATCCTTATCAGATGATCAGTTGATTAAGGAGTACAATACAATTCTTTCAAGATTGAAGAAGGATGGTCTTAGTCCTTATCGTCAAGTGAAACGCTCTCCATCTCTACTCGAAGGTCCTCCTTCTAAGAGATTGAAGACAACTGATACCTTTGCAACTGCATACATTCCTTCTGAGGAGACATCAGCTGATATGCCTTCAGACATTCCTTCTGATAGCACTTCAAAGATTTCTTCTGACATACCTGCATCAGTTTCTGCTGAGGATGTTCCACATCATGAGGAGAAGGATCTTTCTGCTGATAAGACAGAGCATGTGTCTTTTCCCCAGGATTCACCAGCTATTGTTACCCCTGAGGCTACATCTGTTAGTGATACTTCTTCTCCTTCTTCTGGAAGAAGACAGAAGAGTCTAGCAAGAAAGAAGGGGAGTTCCTTTGATCTTTATGCCACTAAGAGCTCTTTTATAAAGGACTTTGAGGAGGATGATTCAGATGAGGAGTTGGTTGATTGGTCTCCTTTGGTGAACTGGACACTCACTCCTACAGGTCTTGGTGGTTTGGGGGATTGTAATTCAGTTTATCGCAAGGATGAGTCTATTAGGCACTTTTCTTTTCTTTCTGAGATCCTCAATTTCCTAGATAGACAGGATCTAATTGCTCTTTATGGTATGGTCTCAAAACACTTTGAATCTCATCCTGCACAAGGGGCTGGTTTGCTTTTGTTGGGTGATCTTCAAGTGTTATTTGATTCCAAATATCAAGATGGCGCTGGCTTTAAGATTTGGGAAGGCCAACCTCAGTGGAAGGTTTTTAGTTGGACTTTCTATCCACTCTCTAGTGTGCATGTGGTGCAGACTTGGTCTGGGGTCTATCTTTACATGTTTTCCGATCAAGATTATCCTTTGTCTGCGTCATTGTTGGAACAAATGTTGAAGAAGAAGTTGGCTTTTTCTACTGCTCCAGTTGGGAATGACATAACTAATGCAGAACAGCTGATCAAAAGGTTAAAGGATAAGCTACTTGCTGCTTCTGTTGATTTTTCAACTTGATGGGTGGTATGGTGTTATTTGTATCTTTTCTTCTTTTTGTAGATGTTTCATTTATTATCTTTTCTTTTGGTGTTAAAAAAAATAATTAAAAAAAAATAAAACCTTGTATATAGTGTCTGTTACTAATTTTCTTCTTTGAGGATCATGTTGTACAGGTGTGTTTTATATGGTTTTTAACTCACCATGTCCTTAGTGGCAAAGGGTTAACTTGCTATGGGGGTACAGCTCTAGTAAGTATTCTCAAATCTGTTGATAGCTGCTGAATTGCTAAAAATCAGAGGGTTATCAATGTACCCTGGTCTCACACACCAAAGATTGGCTACTCCATGAGCAAACGGCTCTGGTAAAGAGATGTCAAATCCGTTGGATGGTTGACAACTTGCCAATAAGTTGTATGGTGCTCAACTCACCATGTCCTCATAGATGAAGACTTGGCTAGCCCACAAGTTCATGGCTTGTGGTAAAGGCAGTGGAGCACCATGACTAGTCCTGAGTTAAACGGCTTCAGGTAAAGACAAGTTGATGCAGGTTTTACTGACCAGGTTTTAATATTTGTAATTACTCGTTATACCTATGGTCTACCCCTAATGCACTAACGGGCAGTGTACCCGGTCGTGTGTAGTGTAGTATTCGGTAAAACCGAGGTCGTCCCAAGAGCTATGTGGATTGGAAGTTAACTTAAGTCTATGTCACGATTTAAATAGCTTTTTAGATAGGAATAATAAGATTAACTAATAAAACAAGGAAATAAAGGAAAGCAGATAAAGGGCAAGAGATGTGATCAATGAAGGAGAGTGGTGCTAACCTAGTTATTCCTCCTAGCTAGTTATTTCTACGTCTACTTACTTCCAATTACTTCAGGTGGGATCAAATTCGAGAGGACAGCATTTGGTCAATTCGCCCTAACCTATCAGCAAAGATGCCACCACAGGAGAAATCAGGCGCACCGTCATAAGTCCTGTTGTTCCTGGTCCCCTAAGCCGAGTCATTAAGTACCGCTACATGCTAGATTTATAATAGTGAGTGCCCGGCTGTTAGGAACTTAGACACTCACCCCCTAATTCTTAAGTTCATCCAAACGATAGGTGATCAGTTAGTCAAATCGCACAAGTAGAAAGGGTCGTCAGTTGGTCATATCTTACCCTTCCCGTCTCAGTCCGCTCACCTAGGGTCAGTTGGTCATATCTCCTATGCAATTGGCCTCTACCACCATTCAAAACTACCGAACCAAGGGTGGCTACCAATAAACTAAGCATGCATACACTTAGAAATAATTATACGGAAGTAATATAAATGTAAACAGAACAATTAAGGAATCATAATTAGGCCAGCACCAGGGTGCTTAGCCAAACATATAATAAATCATACCAACAAAAATGAATAAATCATAAATTGAATTGAACATAATGTTTGATACAAATTACTTGATGTAGAGCTAATAATGATGATGATTGCGAGTGAATTCTTCCTTCAAAACTGGCTTCGGACTGCTGGAAAATGCCCTGGAGTGGTGCCCTAATCGACCCCTGGGAGAGGGGTGAAGAGAGATACTCAAAAATGCAGATTTAGGGCTGTATTTATAAGCCCCGACATGGTTACGGCGTAACTTTAAGGGCAAATTACGCCGTAACTAAAGTCAAACAATTAAGTCGTAATTAAATTATTAGTTACGTCGTAACTAAAGTTACGCCGTAACCAAATAATATGAATTACGCCACAATTGCACATTTCGTACATTTATTGTCATCAAAATATCATGAAACTTATTTGCTCTTGTTGGCACTTTTGACCCCTCATCGCACTTGTTACTTTTATAACAGGTCCTTGAACTTAATAAACTTCGAATTAACTTGTCACTTTTAATCCCTGGACCTCGAAACTTTGCGCCCAAGTAATTAATTACAGCGTAACTAATCATCGGGTTACGCCGTAATCCTTCGTCATCTCATATTTATCCGATCCGAAATAATCTCTACGGCGTAACTAAATTGCAACCTTACGCCGTAACCTTCACAAAAATAATTATGACGTAACCATAAGAATTGGTTACACCGTATCCTTCAAAGCTCATATTTACGTCGTAACCTTATTAGCTAGTTACGGCGTAATCTTCACATAAATCCAAAGGCCCTCGTAAATTCATCTTAAGAACATATATTTGGCCTTTTCTCACATCTTTTCCGCTCCAACGCCTCATTTATCCTGAAATGTAAATATGAAAGAATATGAACGAATTAAGTACCATATTAATACAAATGAGGCCATAAACACGGGAATTTGACATATAAAATATCAAGCTAATTTGATGTTATCAAATATCCCCCCACTTGAATCCTACTTGTCCTCAAGTAGACCCTTTAAATAATTCTTAAAAAGATATCTCCCAGGATTAATTGAAAGTTATTAGTCTAAAAATCACCTAAGCTAGAAAATTCCAAACCTGAGCACCACACGAAAAGGGAATTGAAGTCACACTCTCTCTCTCATAATTCACGTGTTTATTTTTGGGGTGATCACTCAACTGCTCAGTCATGGCGAGTATTCTATCATAGGCTTGGCAAAGATACTAATCTCCACCACTAGAGTCTATATATGCAGCTATTCTAAAAGACAATAGGGTTGACACAACATAGGCTTATGGGGTTATTTGGTCATTACTAATGAGCTACGGCGAAGGGGACAAAACCAATGATACATGACCAAATCCATGGCCAAGACACCAATGATTGCTCGCTTCCTCACCTAAACTCGATTCATGACTAAGGGTAGGATAAGGCATGGGAAAATTTTAATGGGTGTAAATAAAAAGACATGAAACAAATAGATTCCTAAGTCCACAGTCACCCCACCACTAGTCGCATTCAATCGTGATAAGGCTACACGCGTCGTTCGGGGTCAAAGGAACTTCCTTTTCGTCGAGCAAGTTTTTCAACACCCTAGGCAGTGAACCCTAATCGTTGTAGTGTAGTATTAGGGTAAGCCACGGGTATTGATATCGTTCTCTAGGGGAATAGGAATGCTAGTGAGAAGTTACTACGCTAAGGTTAGGGTTGAGGAAGATTATTTTTTATCTTTTTATATTTTTTAAGGAAAGGAAAGGTACGAATCTCAGGGTTTAGATTTGGGGGGTTGGTATTGCTACCGATTAATCTACTTATCTAATTATCTAATCTAAGGTGTATGTAGTCTATGTCTAATTATTGTGTGCTCGTATGATAGTTTAAAGATGTGTTTACTTAGGTTTTACTACTCCTTAATTATCTCCTATTGGTGGTTGAATTGTCACGTCCTTATTCTTAGTTGCGTTGTGTGTTTAAGGTTGTAGGGTATGCGTTTCTCCCTAACTCTTTGAACTTACCAAAGGGTCTCGTCTACAAAACCCACTAGGGATAATAAACTCTTACTCTAAGGCACTCTTTGGATGGTTTAGTTTACAACTACTCAAGGAGTTATATTCTAAGGTTCACAAAGATTTAATCAAGCATTAAGTACACAACGAATGACCTATCGCATTACTAGATCATTAATCAACTAAGATAAGAGACAACCAATCAATATTCAATAATTAAGTTTCATATTCCCTAAGCAAACACACAAGTAAATTAGCCGGACATGGAGAACATGCAAGCATACACACAAATAATCAAAGACATAATTGTATTAATGAAGTAAAACACTTATCTTGGTGTAAGATAGGGTTTGGAACCCTAAAATACTGTACAAGATAGCCTTGGTTCGGTTTAGGTTTTTACTCCAAAAGACTACACACAAATACTGAAAAATTCGGATTCTATATATAAGATTACATCTGCGACGGCGTCACCTTATGTTTTGTGACGCCGTCGTGTCGCAGTCATTAGGGTTTCGTCTTGGCCACGTTAGACTTGCGACGGCGTCACCTTATGCTTGTGACGCCGTCCTCTTCAGCTTCTGACGCCGTCTGGATTGCATCTAGGCCGTCTGAGTTGCGACGGCCTACTCTTTTATAACTTGACGTCGTCACTTGAAAATAGGAGTTTTGGCTTCTGTCCCATCACAAAATCCTCTGACGGCGTCGCGTATAAGCTGTGACGCCGTCCTCTTATGTTTTCAGCAGCTCTGAGTGTCTCGATTCTGACTTTGGCCATTTTCTTCGTATATTCGCGCCTTTTTGTCCAAATAAGTGCCATTCCAGCATTTTGCCTTCAAGAGACCTAAAAAGTGAAAAGGAACGATATTAAGCAATAACGGATACAAAAGTGATCAAATAAGGGCTTAAACGACCCCTCAAAAAGGTACCTTTTAAAACCTTATCAAATATCCCTACACTTGGTATTTGCTTGTCCTCAAGCAAATGTGCTTTTAGCCAATTAATTTATAAGTTAGGGGTCATGAAGCATTGGTTTAAAACAGTCCACAACACATATAAGCCCCGCAAAAGTCATAACAAGCACGGAAATTACATACTAGCACCTCACATGCGGTGTTTGGATACTCACATCTCTCTCGGGTGTATATGAAATATAAAAAATTGGAAATGGAAGATAAACACTCATTAACCGGTCCTAGTACATAGATTACCATAGGCTTGAGAATAGATCAAACCTCTATCGCTTTGGCGTAAGCACCTAGGAAAGACTATCAAAGAGGTCTTTAAAGGGTTGTAACGTTAGGCTTACGGTAGGGAAACAAAGGGTTTGGTGGGATAGGCTATTTAGTGGTGGTAAGTCAAAAATCTCTATGTTAAATGCATACGAAGAATAGCGTTGCTAAGCCAAGACTCGACACTCTAGACTCTAGCTAACTGAAATAAACAAACATAAATTTAAAGGATAGATGTAGGATTTTAGCCCGTATGTTTTTTTTTTTTTCACTTTATTTTTTTTCTTTTCTCTTTTTTTTTTTCTTTTTTTTCGATTGATTTTTTTAATTTTTTCATACACTTTTACTCTACCATCCTCTACGGTAACATCAAAATGATAGGGATTTATAGGCACATCCCTACACTTGATTTTTTATTACTCTAACACTAATTTGACCCGAATTGAAAAGATCAAAACACTTGGGGTACATTATTACGCAAACAAAGGGAATTTGAATTTAACGTTCCCTTCCCGTCATTTCATAAACTTTAACTTTTCCCATGAATCCCAATCGTCCCAAAACTGTATACAAAGGATATGACTCGACTTAGCAACTCATGCAAGCAACCAGATAATTGAACTAAGGGTTTAGGGTGATAACAATAATGCACTAAAAATGAGTGCATACAGGGTAGGCTAAGGCGATTTGGGTGTATATTTAGGGGTGGGGTGTAAACAATGCTCTACATTGATATTCCGGAAAAACCGAAACATCACGAGAACCGCGAAAAGGATAGGCTCTGAGGGGTTAACTAGGGGTATCGTGTACTAAAGATGAGTACAACGCAAAGGGTGTGGGGGAATTACTCAACCGATGTGGAAGAAGTAATTATATTACGGGTATCAAACAAGGGTTATCCTAATGCCTCTTATCATTTAGTTATTCCTAACTACACAAGTGTAGTCTTACTAGCGATCTCGGAATGCATCACAAAACAAGTTCTAGAATCTATTATACTACCGGTTCACACTCTAAGCATTAAAGATGAATGCTTTAATTCCTACTAGTCTAAGGGCGATCCTCACATTTTGGGTGGAATTTAGGTGGTAAAGGGTTTTTGTGCTAGTCATGCAACTTCCTATCCGTGAGACGCTTTTGTTAAAACTAATGGCCCACTCCTATCTGTCATGAAAAATTTTAAATTTGGTGCCAAAATTACCCTAACCTGACATTTTCTCATGGTTTATTACACAAATACAATTGGACAAAGCAAATAATCAAGGATAAGTATAGTTTCAAAGTTCCCGTTTTATTTTCCCTCCCTACACTTAAACTGAACATTATCCCCAATGTTCCCCGAAAGTATCAAAGTTATGACAATGGAAGGTAATTAAAAACGAAAGAAACTAGTACTCCCCTGATTAGCTCGGTAGGATCCGTGTGTGAAGTAGTGGTTAAATCCTTTCCAAGAAGAATTTATGCGTGAAAAGCTCCTTCCAATCTTATGTAACTTCTTCTTGATAAATTAAACCTGCACACTTGAAGAAAACAAACGAAACCTTCGCGTAAAATCGGCGGTAATAATATATATAAGACTCGATTTAAACTAGGATATAATGCTTGTGGAATGGATGTTTACAGAATTTCTGGAAAATTAAGACCTAGAAAATTCCAAATTTTTTTTAAGTAGCTCAGAAAACGAGAAAAAAGTAATCTGTTGTTTTTACTCCTTCCTGACGCCGTCAGGTTGCGATCCTGACGCCGTCAGGTTATCCTGACAAAAACTGGTCTGCGATTTTCTGGAAAATTTACATCTTTAGAATCTGGAAAAATTTCTGCAAAACATCCATTATGACTCGATACAAGCATTTGACTCGAACAAACACACGTATATATCTTTTAGTTAATTGTTATTCTCATGTTTACGTTTCTTTTGAAAACGTGTGTAATCCTCCCTACACTTATCCCTTATGTAAAATACCTTTATATGCAATTAAGACGAGGTTAAAAGCAAAATAAAGCATTTTTACAAATTTAAACATGAGAATAAACAATCAATAAAAGACATATGACACTAACAAGCAAACAATTAAGCATGGGTTGCCTCCCACGAAGTGCTTTTCTTTATTCAAGAGTCTTGTAGCTAGACTCGTAGTCGTGCTCCTACGTGACTTCATTACCGCCACCTTGACGGTCTCTAATGGGGGATTCCATGTTATAGAAGTGCCCTATGATGCACCTCTCTAAGAGTTCGTCCTCTCCCCACTCGGTCCTATATTTCGGTCCTAAGTTCAAGCAATCCTTATAGAATCCGAAAATATTAGCCATAACATAATCTACTCCTTTTTCCCTATCCTCATCATTCCTATAATAGACCGACAGTTTAAGTTCCTTTTCATCATTAGAGAGTGATGAAAACTTCTCAATCTTAAACGGCATTTGGTAAGCTATGTCATCGGTCTCATCCTTGAATCGCACTACTCCTAACGAGGGATCATAGTTCATCCCGTTGCTTTCTATGAAAGGTTTTCCTAGAATAACGTGGGACAAGCTAGGGTCTATGGCCGTGCTAATATCATCCACAATTATGAAGTCCGTAGGAAACGTGAAACTACCTACATAAACGGGCAATCCCTTAACTCTACCAAGAAAATTGCACTTAACCCTAGGATTATCGGGGTCTTGCCTAGTTGGAATAGGCTTCTTCATTACCCAATTGTAGTAGGTGCTAGTCACTTATGTTGATTGGGGATTTGCGATCAATGTAGGCCTTTGCCACAAAAAGGTGTCCTATGCAACATGGTATGTTAAGATTCCAAGGGCTCCCAAACTTTATTCTAGGGCTTTTCCTAACATACATGTGACGGAGGTCACGCACTAAGTGAGGGTGGCAAGATAATTCTTCTTCCGTAGGAAACTTATTGAAATAGTCATTGTCTACTTCATCTACTTCCTCGGTTGTTTCATTATTCTCAAGTGTATGGTCCTCTTCGTCATTAGGTTTCACTAAGGCGATGGTATTGACGAATTGAACGTGCTTAGCTAGCTTACTTGGGTCCTTAATCTCTACACCGGAAGGCTCGGGAGTTGAGATAGCACTAACCTTCCTATCACTATTGGTTATAGCTTTCAAAAGGTTGTCTATCTTCCTATCCATATCGGCTTGTTGTTGGTTAAAGCGGTCTGAGAGCTTAGCTATTTGGGCTTCTTGGGATGCAACTAGGTTCTGCAACATCCCTTCGATGTTTTGTTGGTTAGGACCGTTAGGTGGGGGCAATGAAAAATCATTGGAAGTGACTTCTTTGGTTTATCCCCAGTAGAAGTTGGGCTTGCCTTTCCATGCCTCTCGGGTTTCATTGAAATTCCTAGGTCCGGGTATTGTAGGGAATCTTCCTCCCGTTCCATTAATACGCGAGGATGCGTAGTCAACGGAAGCATGTTCGGGGGATCGGGTGCTAGTGCGCGTGTTATGAGGATCACAAAATGGCTCACACGAGGAAGAAACTTTGTTCACATGGTGTCACTAGGAATTTTACTTGATCTTCAAGTTCGGTCATCCTACGGTCGGAAGGTTGTGAGTCAATAGGAGGCAAGGAGATTGCCTTAACGGTTTTGGGCAGCTCAGCGGGGTCATCCCAACTTTCGTTGTCATAGACGGGCAAGGTCCTCTATTATACCCCACGATTCTTCCACGGTGAGATCACTAAGTTTTCCACTGGCCGCTTGGTCAATGGATCGCTTGGTGGGGAAGTTGACATGATCATAAAAGATTTGGACTTGGAGCCAAAGATCAATGCCGTAATGAGGGACTTTATGAAGTAAGTCCTTGAATCGAGTCCATGCTTCATAGAGAGATTCACCCTGACGTTGTTGGAACATCAAGATGTCATTCCTAAGCTTAGTGGTTCTCCCTGGTGGGAAAAATTGAGCAAGGAAGCGAGAGGTAAGATCATCCCAACTTGAGATGGAGCCGGCAGGAAGTCGCTCAAGCCAATTACTAGCTTAGTCCCGTAGAGATAATTGGAAGAGACGCAAGCGCGTGGTCTCCCGAGTAGTAGCATCAAGGTCGATGGAATCGACAATTTTAAGGAAATCCCTAAGATGCTGATTTGGATCTTCGGAACGAAGTCCATGGAATGCACATCCGTTTTGCATCAACCGGATGGTGTCGGATCGCAGGGCCGTAGTTTGGGCTTGGTCAGGAAGCTCAATGGTGTTCCTATAGCCTAGGTGGCTTGGTCTCGAGTATTCACCAAGAGTACGGGCTCTTGGCGGGTCATTTGGTGGTGGGTTGATGAGTGGTGGTTGGTTATCACCTTCCATGATGAAAAGTGATGGGATTACGAACAAAGGTCACAAAGAAGGGGGATAGACTACGAGAAAGCTAAAACTGAGAAAAAAGTTTACTTGATAGAAATCAAGTAAAGAAACCTAAACGAGGTGGACTACTAACTAGCTATTCTATTCCCCGGCAGTGGCACCAAAAACTTGATAACGCTACACGCGTCGTTCGGGGTCAAAGGAACTTCCTTTTCATCGAGCAAGTTTTTCAACACCCTAGGCAGTGAACCTAATCGTTGTAGTGTAGTATTAGGGTAAGCCACGGGTATTGATATCGTTCTCTAGGGGAATAGGAATGCTAGTGAGAAGTTACTACGCTAAGGTTGGGGTTGAGGAAGATTATTTTTTATCTTTTTATATTTTTTAAGGAAAGCAAATGTACGAATCTCGGGGTTTAGATTTGGGGGGTTGGTATTGCTACCGATTACTCTACTTATCTAATTATCTAATCTAAGGTGTATGTAGTCTATGTCTAATTATTGTGTGCTCGTATGATAGTTTAAAGATGTGTTTACTTAGGTTTTACTACTCCTTAATTATCTCCTATTGGTGGTTGAATTGTCATGTCCTTATTCTTAGCTGCGTTGTGTGTTTAAGGTTGTAGGGTATGCGTTTCTCCCTAACTCTTTGAACTTACCAAAGGGTCTCGTCTACAAAACCCACTAGGGATAATAAACTCTTACTCTAAGGCACTCTTTGGATGGTTTAGTTTACAACTACTCAAGGAGTTATATTCTAAGGTTCACAAAGATTTAATCAAGCATTAAGTACACAACGAATGACCTATCGCATTATAAATCATTAATCAACTAAGATAAGAGACAACCAATCAATATTCAATAATTAAGTTTCATATTCCCTAAGCAAACACACAAGTAAATTAGCCGGACATGGAGAACATGCAAGCATACACACAAATAATCAAAGACATAATTGTATTAATGAAGTAAAACACTTATCTTGGTGTAAGATAGGGTTTGGAACCCTAAAATACTGTACAAGATAGCCTTGGTTCGGTTTAGGTTTTTACTCCAAAAGACTACACACAAATACTGAAAAATTCGGATTCTATATATAAGATTACATCTGCGACGGCGTCACCTTATGTTTTGTGACGCCGTCGTGTCGCAGTCATTAGGGTTTCGTCTTGGCCACGTTAGACTTGCGACTGGCGTCACCTTATGCTTGTGACGCCGTCCTCTTCAGCTTCTGACGCCGTCTGGATTGCATCTAGGCCGTCTGAGTTGCGACGGCCTACTCTTTTATAACTTGACGTCGTCACTTGAAAATAGGAGTTTTGGCTTCTGTCCCGTCACAAAATCCTCCGACGGCGTCGCGTATAAGCTGTGACGCCATCCTCTTATGTTTTCAGCAGCTTTGAGTGTCTCGATTCTGACTTTGGCCATTTTCTTCGTATATTCGCACCTTTTCGTCCAAATAAGTGCCATTCCAGCATTTTGCCTTCAAGAGACCTAAAAAGTGAAAAGGAACGATATTAAGCAATAACGGATACAAAAGTGATCAAATAAGGGCTTAAACGACTCCTCAAAAAGGTACCTTTTAAAACCTTATCAAATCCCATAGCAAAAATCGAGGGTCAAGAGTCAAGGGGTCTTCAATACACGAGTCAATGCATAAGAAATGTAGTGTAGTGCCTCATAATCTCTATAATCTAGGCAAATAAGATGCATTAACTCGGCCTTCATCATCAATGAAAAAAGAATGTGCTATATAAAAAAATTTAAAATTTGGGTCAATTTAGCACATATTTCTTTGATACATATTTCAATACTGATGAAGTTCTCTAAGTCTTTAACTTTGTAGATTCTTTGGTTTGACGAAGAATCATTCTGACGGTTGTGTTGCTTTTGAATAGAACTTCCATTAGTGATGATGTTGGCGTGAACATGAGAAGAATCAGCACGATCATCCCGCTCCGGAGCTTCCATAAGTAGAAAACATTTCAAACGGTTAGTAATAAGCGGTTATCCGGCACTTACAAGTTTGAACTTCGAGAGTGTTAACAGCATAGTGTGAAAACACAACTCTAATTCTTACAAAGGCCGTTCCTGAACTGGAGTCCCACAAGTGAGATAACGCGATGTACCGAAGTACATCTACAGTTCAGATGAGTCGCTGAGGTACACCGAAGCATCACCTCACGACTGTAGAACGTTTGAGACACACTCCGCGTAATCCACGGGGAGTTACCGAAGTGACCTGCTGTCAGGGCTGTTTGATGTTGACCCTGGCAGGAGTTTCCATTCAATCACTGAGGATCACAGATGTGATCCTCTCATAAATGTTCTCGACAGATTGCTAAGCTCTGTGAAGGACGCGATATGAACCACTGATGATCTTATTTGTTGATCATCAAGTGATTAAATGTCAAGTGTTCCTAAGAGATCTTTTGATGAATCTCGTGGCTCTAGACTCAATAGTTCGTTTTGGTTTTCCTGAGCGGAGACTAGGGAGAGGGTCTCCTTCTTCAATACCAGCGATCTCTAAGAGAAAGCCAATAGTTTATGTAGGGTTCCCTGTGAGAATGAAACAAGCTTCTGTTTAGAGAAACTTGAGTGGCTAAGAAGGTTTAGTGCATGCGTCACTGGGTCCATGATGACTTTTAATCTTCAATACCGGTGTCACTAAGTGACAACCAGTAGCATATGAATTGAACCCGGTGTCTGCCCTAAGTTGAATAATCTGGAGGGCTATTTCTTTTCACCCTTTACTTTACATTTCTTTTTGATTCTTCAACTCCTTCTTTCTCCGATTCTCATTTTCTCCTTTTTTACAATCATTCCTAAGGACTTCTAACACTAACTAATGGTAGTGTCCTTGGGTAGATCCCTCCGGCTCTGGCGGATCATAGGACGGTTATTCCTAACCTTAGTCACCTTATAACTCCATGACTAACCTATGTTTGCCATTTGAACCACTGTATGTGAAAAATATCTCTCAAAGGGTTTGTAAATGAAAAACATGTTTGAACCACTGTTGAGAGATAAGTTTTTGCATAAATACTCCCCCTCCACATGTGCTAAAGAGTTTTAATGGTTTAAATGCACAGTGAGGAAAGAGTGCGCACTTTTTGAATTGATCTACTAAAGATAGACAATCTCCCGCGAGACACGATTACGTTGAATAGTTAAAGAGTTACATTGTCAGTTTTTAGGTGACAACTAGCTCTAATAACTACCTTGAAGATGTAGACAAACCTCGAAAGGTTGTCATACCCGTCAGAGTTCATGTCTACCAAGAGTATCTCGAATGGTACTTTCTACTTGGACAATCCTTTGCGAGACACGTTTACATTACTAGCGAACTAGCTTGAAATTATTACCCGTCCAGGACAAGTCTTTTCGAGTTACTAATAGTTTAGTACCATCAATTAGTAGGTTAAGTCTGAGGTACACAGATTCATTTGCATTTTGTACAACATATTTCTTATCACACAAATTTTCTCCCCCTCAAAAATGGCATATAAAATGTTATTTTTGAACGTTTGAGAATAAATATGACCATTTTGAGTGTTGCGGGAAGAGTGACCACTGTGAACAATTTGTGAACAAAGTTTTAATTCAAATACTCCCCCTCAACTAGTGATATAAACGGTTGAGGTTTTGAAAATCTTACGGGGAAGTACTTGTCTTTTTGAGCAAAACCTTGAATAATGAAAGGTTTGATAGGTTTTACTCAAAAATAAGAAGCTTTCGCTCCTTTTATAAGGATTGTGGCACTGAGGCGTATCACAGGGTCCTTTCTTGACACTTACGGGTTGTACACTGTTATGTGTGCACAAGCCATTGACATATATAATCAATCATCCAAAATTATATGAAGGAAGCAATTCAAGGGGTACCAGGAAGTGCAGTGATATTCCCAGGAGTGCGCACAGGGCGTTGAAAGCCGATGATGTTTCTCCTGAGTCGACCACCAACATAGCTTTCCAATCGTCTGAACTGATCCCTTCTGAACAACCGTTCATCAATCATGGTGATGATGCGTCTCACATCCCTCCTTTCCTGAGAATTCGAGCGCTTAGGATTCCCAACTTTCAGGCGTATATCCTTCAATCTGTACGCCAATCCATCCCTAACCAGCTTCAAGGTATGATCCCCAAATTTGTGGAGTTCACTACACGCCATTAAGCAGTTTCTTTGAAGTTCACTGCGGTAAACAACGCCGAAAGGTTTGCTGATGAGCGTGAGTTGTGTAAGCTGGTTGATGTCGGGAAGATCAAGCTGTGGTGGAGTGAAGTTTACACGTTTCTGATATGATTCAACAGCCATCTGGATATCTTCGACACGTTCTTTGATCACGATACGTCTAATGAAGATGAGAACTGACTTGATAAATTCACGTTGAACTTCAGTCGAGAATTGTCTCATACGACCCTGTACTTTGGCAAGGTACATGTCTTCGATGTCGTTGAGGGACAAATTCTCAAAGTCAGCCTCGGAGAATCCATAGTCCTGTTCATCTTGTCGTTTGACTATGATATTCTTCAAGAATGTGTAGTCCCACTTAGACTTGAGATCAATATGTTTGATGGCCACGATGTCCTTGGAACTATACACTGCATGTTGAGACTTCTGAACCAGGCAGCTTCTGTAGTAGATTCTTCGGCGTTCAGGCCAATGATGAATCCCATACAATGCATCTTGGTCGTATGCTTGCACGTTGTTAGAAAACAAGTGATTTGCACGTTCCTCGATAGCTATGCAGTTTGAGTAAATAGCCACTGGGAATGGAAGAGTCAATGATGTAGCGTATTTTGCCGAACCATCGCTACCGTGTAAAAGAAAATCCAGGTCTCTGTTAAAAAAATATCTGAAGGGAATCCTTGGTTCGTCTGCTTGGCCAATGGTCGGTAGGGGTTTGGTCCAATCGGTGTAGTATGGAGGGTTGTCCCTTTGTGTGAAGTCAATGTTTGCTTCCGGATTGAGCCAATCCATGTTGTTAGACATAGCTCGAGCGATGTTCTCAAGATGATATTCGACCTCGAGGGCGCTTTCAGAGCTGTCTTTCCATAGTTGAAAAGCTTCATTTTTGATTCGCTTCAACTCAGATTTTGTCATTTTCTTCACATGGAACTGTTCTTGCAATAGTTTTGCGTGCTCCAATGTAGAACCGACTACCAATTCTTGACCTTCATCAGGATAGGGAGTTTGATTGACAAGTGTGGAGAACCATTCATACTCTTCGGTTTTATCGTCATCTAGCCATGTTACGATTCCAGGCTGAGTCGTCTGCTTCTTCTTTTTGGAAGGCCTTGAGGATGATACTGGTTTCTGCACTTGTTTGGGTGAGGTGGGTTGTTGTCGGGGCTCAAGGACCTCTTCATCGTCACCACCCGTATACTCAAAGTAATCACCTGTTTTATGAGTCAGGGGTGGTAACTCGGAATCGTCCCGAGGTTTGTCAGTAGAAGACCGAGGTGGAGGAGACTTTTGTTGAGAAGAAGTCCGTGGTGGAGGAGGTGGCATCGAAGTAGATTTACCGGACTGCTTCTGACGTTTTGGTGCAGAATCTTTATCCTTATCATCATCATCTCTTGGCCGTTTGGTTTGATCGGCTGACTCCTTGCATGATGATCTGAGTTGAAAGGCAAGTAGACCTTCGAAAAATTTAGCTTCCTCTGAAGTAAACGTTCCAGATCGCTTTGACATTTGCATCACTAGTTTAGCGATTAACTCAGATTCAGAGAGATCAGCTTCTTTGGCCATTGTATGTTTAACCAATGCGACGATGTTAGGGGTGAGTTGTCTGGAAAATACTTCTCTAGTCACACCGGGGACAATGTCGAGAAGAAACTTGTGGGTATGATCTCTTGCTGTCTTCTCCTGTTCCTTTTGGACTTTAGGAACGATATCCTGAAGGTACTTGTTAGTGTAACCTTCGATCATTTCGTTCAGTTCCTCTTTTTGATGAATCTTCATGAACTTCTGAACAAATTCCCTTTCTTTCTCCATCTTGTCTTTCTCATCATTTAAGTACTGAATTTGGTCAGCAAACCAATTCATTTTTCTGTAAAGTATGTCCTTCTTTCTGACTTGTTGGACAGCTTTCACAATCTTTTTATGAGACTGAGAAATCCAAGATTTAGGTGGTTTCTTCACGGATTTGGATGATGATCTGGTTGACTTTGTTGATGGTGGTTGTGATGAATGAGACGAAGAATCCGATGATGAGGAGACATGAGGAGACTTCATGTCCTTAGGAGTTTCTGAGGTTTTCTCCTTTGAGTGTGTTGGACTGTCGAGAAGAAACTTTGTATAATCATCCTCGTCATCCTTAGACTTTTCTTTCTCAGTTACCTGTTTCTCAAAATCATACACAATAGTGTCCTCCACAGGCTGTTGTTGTTGCAGAAGAGTGGTGGCACCAGATCCCTTATCGGGTCTATTAACCGCATCAGGATCTGGAGAGGAGTGGGCAGCTCCACTTGATCCTCCGGGGCCACCCATTTGATCTTTAGCAAATTCTTCGGCCTTTTGAAGGTGTCTGACTTTGTGAAACTTCTTCCTGTATGCTTGATCCAATTGCTCTTCTTCATCTTCAGAGCTTTCATCCTGAGGTACAAGTGCAGGAGTCTTCCCTTTAATAGTTTGAGGACTTGGAGGTTTTGGTACTGAGGGATTTTCATCCTTTGCAGTTTCAGAGTATGTGATCTCTTCATCTGTGTCAGTAGCCTCAGAGTCCTCGTCCCTGAGCTGTCTTTGCGGTTCAAGTAAAAGGATC
>BPTQ01000009.1:60528095-61119350 GCA_019973895.1 Chrysanthemum seticuspe
GAATAAAGAGCAGATTTCAGCACCATATATTTTGAATACAAAACAAAAGAAAATTAGGTTATTATTTTGTTTTGTGCTTAAAGTTTTTAAGGAGGAAGGGGTATTTATGAGGGTAGCAGCTGGTGAGATAGTTTGGAAGTGAAAAAGTTTTGAAGGTTAAAGTTTTTAAAGGAGAGTGAGTTTTTGAAGTAGAAGGAGGAGCAAGGTAGAGTTGGCTTTGGTTCTTCTAGATAGTAGTTGTACCAAATGTAGCGTGAGCACGAGTAGCGGAATTGTGAGTAGCGTGAACACAAGGGATACTACTTCAAGTGTATACCTCTGTAAATGAAACACAACAATTAGATGTAACCCTAGTATATGGGTTAGGAAACATAGTAGGAATCGTAACTTTACGTTATAATGATTATTAGAACAATAGAAACAATAATAAATAAAAGAACACTAAATAAATAAATAATAACAAAGATAACAAGATTATTAGTAATATTGCATTTCAATGCTAAGGATGATACAAAGGATTGGGTATATGATCCCAATGTAGATTAACAACACAAAGTAAATGTCTCCATATGTGAACTTCATCATAGGGAACACAAGTGCGATGAGTGTTAAGGCGATGAGCACGAGTGCGATGTAAACCATGTTGATGATAGATCTTCTTGGTTTCGGTTGAGATGGAACGAGGAGGAAGATGAAGTTTTTGAGTGAGAGGAAATTTTTGAAATTGGAAGTTTTGAAAAAGTGAAGGTTTGATAGAGTGGTCGACGATGGGAGTATTTATGGGGAAGGAGGAATTTTTGAAATTCGTGTTTTGTTTTATTATTGGATTAAAAGAAAACAAAACATAAGTTTTATATACCACGACTTTAGACGAGAAATAAGACACGTATGTAAGAAAAAGGCTTCCTAATGAAGCTTCATGTAAAACATGTAATTTTCACAAAAAAATAATCATATAAATACCTAAACAGGTATACTTAATTATCAAGCAAAGTAAAAAGAAAATCATACCTCTAGCGCACTTAGGAATGTCTTTACAAATGACACAGCAAATATCACTTAGACTATTCCCGCTCCTTTGCGTTTAAGATACCTTCTTAAGGAAGGTATTTTTGTTACCAAGCGACTCCTAAAGCTTGGTGGGTATGAGCTTTGACTAATCAACATGACAAAAAATATTAGTGCAATTAAATAAAAAAAAATAAGAAAAATGTTGTTATCAAATCAACATCCAAACATATAGTTTTAAAAGACATGGTGTTTGTTTTTATGAAAAACCTTCTTTGTAGTTTTCAATTAACCATGGATCGTATCAAGTTTTTAAAGTACAATATACTTCAAGAAACTTGGTAACGAAGCTCTGATACCAATTGTGGAAAACTAGAAGGGGGGGGTTGAATAGTTTTACCAATTAAAACTTCTTTTTAAACTATTTAGATCGACTTATGTCAATCTATTTGGTTGTGTGTGTTGGATGTTGATAAAGAAGCATATAAAGATATGTAATGAAAAGATAAGAGTAAGAAGCACAAAACCACAACGCGAGTATTTATAGTAGTTCGGCTACAAGGACACCTTCCTTGCCCTACTCCACTCCCCGAGTCACCTACTCGAGAGTTCGTAAACACTACACCAATCTCCTTATGGCGGAGAAGCCTTCAAAACGTCGCCTACCCTTTTTCCGGTGCTAGGCTAACCACCGAGTTCTTTCACTCCAAGGTGAACCAAACCTACACAACGTCGCCTACCCTTTATAAGGTACTAGGCTAAGTACCTAGTTCTTTCACTCCAAGGTGAACTACACATTCACAACGTCGCCTACCCTTTATTAGGTACTAGGCTAAGCACCTAGTTCCATTGCAATGGAGGAACTACTACCACACTACACCAATGACTAATCCCAAAGGAGATCTACTCCTTTACAACATCATCAAGGACATCAATATCCTTGGATCTAATGCTAGTCTATCTAGTACATCGAAACACACCATATCGAATGTAAATCTAAGGCACCTTTCACTAATGCCTTTGACTAGATCTACAAGACACCTTTCACTAATGTCTTGTGTCTTCACTTCTAAGCACCTTTCACTAATGCTTCTAGTCTTGACTTCTAAGCACCTTTCACTAATGCTTCTTGTCTTGACTTCTAAGCACCTACCACAAGTGCTTATGCTATAGACGATAGATACCCTTCACTAATATCTTCGTCTTGACACTTGAGACATCTTTCACTAATGTCTTCAACACTACACTTCTTTGAAGAAAGAAAGGAATCATCAACAAGAGGACTTCAATAGCCTTGATGATGAGGAAGCATGGCAACTCATGGACTTGAGCTTGCTCGTCTTCAAAGGTGGTGATCTTGCCTTTAAGAGGAACCTAAAAGATCACACAAAAACAAAACTACAAACATAGATCTCTTGGATCTAAGGTTAGTGAGATTTAACTCAGGGGAGAAAGTGTGTTGGAAAGGGGTGAGAAATAATGAAGAAATGGCTCTCTATTTATAGAGAAAAAATCCTATTGTTCCCCGGATCCCACGGATCCCTACCACAAGGGATCCGGCTAGCACAAAGCTAGGGATTCGTGGAACGCTCCTCTTTGCCCATGGGTATTTTGGTTATGGGTCATGGGTCATGGGTTGAACCATGGATCTTTGGCTAGATACAATGTATCTTTGAGTGCAATGCACTTAGTCACTTGGGTATGGGTTGATCCATGGGTTATGGATATTATCCATGTATGATATAAGCATGATGTCATGCAATGGGTTATGGGTCAAGATCCATGGGTTATGGGCTTTGGGTTGTACCCAACTACATTCAATGTATTTGCCCAATGGGTTGTGATACTTAAGTTTCTACCCATTTATATTACCCAATATACTACATACTAGTTATGTGTATATTTTATCCAAATATTTAAACACTAGTTGTTGTACATATGTATTACTTAAATCATAAAATCACTTATACTTGTTTTAGTGTTTTATGTGAAAATGTGAATATGTTAGAAACTATTAGTTCAAACCATTTACGTATTTTATTTGTTTCGTAAATATGATTTTACGTTTGTTATCGATAAAACATTAGAAGATCGTAAAATATAAATAAGCATTTTTACGGCTTATTTGTATTAACAAAATGTAAACAGAACAATTAAGGAATCATAACTAGGCCAGCACCAGGGTGCTTAGCCAAACATATAATAAATCATACCAACATAAATGAATAAATCATAAATTGAATTGAACATAAGGGAAGGGTTCTTTTCAGAATCAAGAAAAGGTCGAGAACTGCGAGAACTACCATCAACCAATCAGATTTTTTTGGATATTAACTTTTATTATTTAATTCAAAAGGGTATAATAGTAAAAGTGCATTTTTATTTTCTTTTTGAATTTTCATTTAATAAAAACCGTCTTTTTCCTATATATTCGGATTTTTTTTTTATTTTTTTATTTTATTTATTTATTTATTTATTTTATTTTTTTTGCATTATTAGTAAGGTGCACATGTATTTTTTTTAGATAATAAATTTACGTGTGTTTGTAGTGTTCAATTTACGTGTATTTAGTAAGGTGCATATATGTTTTTTTAGATAATGTAAATTTACATGTGTTTGTAGTGCATGGAATGGCAAACAAAGGTATTTAACATGTAGTGTATACAATTTAAAGCAAAAACATTAAATACAAAATTTAAAATCATATGATATACAATTCAAAAACAAATTTCTAAAAGCAAAAAATATGTTGCCGTATATGCACATGTATTTTCCCTCCTTGGACACTTTGGATTCTTGTATGTATATTTGCACTTGTATCTACGGCATGCACTTGTGTCTTTACTCTTGTCCTAGATGGTATGTAAAAACCACATGTGCACTCTTCATATCGCTCATCATACTTGTACCTGTAACCACAACCAATTAATAAATGAATTATTTAGTCATAACAACTAACAAAATACATATGCACAGTCCTTTCTTATATCAAATGATGCAAACGAAATACATATGCACAGTCCTTTCTTAAAAAACACATGTGCACTCTTCATATTGCTCATCATACTTGTACCTGTAACCACAACCAATTAATAAATGAATTATTTAGTCATAACAACTAACAAAATACATATGCACAATCCTTTCTTTTCTTTTTTTTTAGAAAGGCAATATATATTGAAGGAGCCAAAAACACTTACAAAGGAATGGCAACCCAACTTTTTAACAGATAAATTAAAAAGAAAGGGTCCCAAAAATAGACAAAAGATGACACAAGGATACAAAGCCTCAAGGCACTAAGCTAGAACTAAAATCAAATCTCACGAACCAAATAAAGGGACAAGCTCCACTGACAACACAAAACAAAAAATGATAGTGACATGCCCACAAAGATACAATTCACACATATATTATAAACCACAAGTATGGACCACAAGCCAAACAGACCATCTGGGTCACACAAATATTATGCAGCAGAACTCTTGCCCAAGAAACACACTGAACCAAACACTGTATCAGTTCTGTGACAGCCAACTCAGGAGCAAACTGTATTAATACCAGACTTATAACTTACTGAATCCTTTCTTATAACAAAATACATATGCACACATTTAGAGACACTTGTACAATCGTAGATGAATGAATGCCTTAATAATTTCATTATATCACCCTGTTTTAACAGCAAAAAACTCAACTAAACATCTCGTTTTCACAGTAGAAAAACAGCAGCCAAACATACCCTTCTGACAGCAAAAAGTGCAACCAATCAACCATATTTCGACATTAAAAAAACCAACCAAACAACCCTTTTAAAGATGCAACTGCGCACAAATTATTTATTCAACAATGGCTTTATTTTTTCTATGCACGTGTATTCAACATCCAATTGAAGTACTTATTTTTTCACCATGCACATGTATTTAACATCTAAATTATGAAGCTTAAACAAAAGAGAATGTATTATAATGGTGTTCACAAAATATTTCTGTCTAAACACAATGAATGGAATACTGCACCTGTACATTCTCATTATAGGATAATTTTGGATCATTCTTCATTTTCTTCTGATATTTCAGCACATCACTTGTTGCCTCCATACTTGTCAAAAAAAACAAATTGTAATTAATGATAAAATCATAATCAAATGCATTAATAAACTCGAATCAAAAGCTATTAGATTCTTTAGTTCCTCTCTTTCTGTAAAACAAAAGGCATGGCCACCCAACCCGTTTGGTTATGGAAACAAAAGTCTTGGTAAAAATGGTGATTTCGGATGGGTTGAATACCTTCTTTTAGACACGAAACTTGACATGATCTTAAAAATCCAATATTCCCTATTTTCGAAGACAACCCAAACAAATTCAAGTAAGAACCATAAAATTTCAAAATTTATAAAGGTGTTTGGGATAGTATATTATAATTGCTTTGCGAATCTGCTTGATGCTTTTGATATACAAAAGAGAATGCATTAATAAACTCGAATTAAAGTCATCAATCATGGCGTTTCAATCAAATTGAATAATATAAACAACAAATTTAATAAATGTTACAATAACAGTGTAATAATGGAGATTAACCTGGTATATTTGAATTAGAGGCGAAGATGGCGATGGTGATGGCATAACTGCGAAGATGGTAATGGTGCGATGGTGCGATGTGCTGGATCTGATTCGAAAAAATTAGGGATAACATCATCTTCAGGTTTTTTGTTGGTCATTTGTGGATTGAAGAATCTCAGGAGGGGATGTTAAGGGTGGCGGCTAACATTTAGGTTAATGAGAGGAGGCAGTTACTAGGTTAAAATGGAAGAGATGCAGGAATTTAAGAAAAGGTCGAGAATTAGGCAGTTTTTTAGAGTAATACAAGATTACATAAATGCCCTTCCATCCTTTATAAAATGTAACTTGATATTTAAATTTATTACAATTATGGCACTAATGTTTTTAGCCATTGATCAAAAAATGAATGGATCAGATCGGTTCTCGCAGTTCTCGACCTTTTCTTGGTTCTGAAAACAACCCTACACTTGAACATAATGTTTGATACAAATTACTTGATGTAGAGCTAATAATGAAGATGATTGCGAGTGAATTCTTCCTTCAAAATTGGCTTCGGACTGCTGGAAAATGCCCTGGAATGGTGCCCTAATCGACCCCTGGAAGAGGGGTGAAGAGAGATACTCAAAAATGCAGATTTAGGGCTGTATTTATAGGCCCCGACATGTTTACGGCGTAACTTTAAGGGCAAATTACGCCGTAACTAAAGTCAAACAATTAAGTCGTAATTAAATTATTAGTTACGTCGTAACTAAAGTTACGCCGTAACCAAATAATATGAATTACGCCACAATTGGACATTTCGTACTTTTATTGTCATCAAAATATCATGAAACTTATTTGCTCTTGTTGGCACTTTTGGCCCCTCATCGCACTTGTTACTTTTATAACAGGTCCTTGAACTTAATAAACTTCGAATTAACTTGTCACTTTTAATCCCTGGACCTTGAAACTTTGCGCCCAAGTAATTAATTACGGCGTAACTATTCATCGGGTTACGTCGTAATCCTTCGTCATCTCATATTTATCCGATCCGAAATAATCTCTACGGCGTAACTAAATTGCAACCTTAAGCCGTAACCTTCACAAAAATAATTACGACGTAACCATAAGAATTGGTTACGCCGTATCCTTCAAAGCTCATATTTATGTCGTAACCTTATTAGCTAGTTACGGCGTAATCTTCACATAAAATCCAAAGGCCCTCGTAAATTCATCTTAAGAACATATATTTGGCCTTTTCTCACATCTTTTCCGCTCCAACGCCTCATTTATCCTGAAATGTAAATATGAAAGAATATGAACGAATTAAGTACCATATTAATACAAATGAGGCCATAAACACGAGAATTTGACATATAAAATATCAGGCTAATTTGATGTTATCACAAGTCAAATCAGTTGATGGCTGTGATGGTTTGCCAAAAACCATTCGGGTATTCAAACACACCATTGATTCACGTTCTAAGTGTTGAACTCGTAACTGGTTCACCAGGGTGATGTCATGATTCCACTCAAGAACCAGCTAGCCCAAGAGTGAGTAGCTACTTGGTAAAGGCTTCTCAAATCTACTCTGGTTACTGATGCTGCTGGTTCCTGATGCTGCTAATCTAGAAGTTGCTGATAGGATCTTGGACTTCATTACTATCTCTGGTGGTTTTAGATGTTCTGTTGGTGCTTAATTTGGTTTCAGTTGCTAGTTTACTCAATCCTCTTGCATGGTGAAGATCTATCTGGAAACTTGAAGTTAACAGAGTCAAATTCAAGTTTAGGGGAGGATTGTTGGGAATGATGTAATAGTGGGTTCCTGCTGATAAGGTTCCTACTAATAGTAGTATAGTTTCTGCTGATAGTGAGGTTTCTGCGGATAGTGTAGTTTCCTCTGATAGTTATTTTGTTTCTGCGGATATGTAGTTTCCGCTTTATTAGTTTATTAGTTACGATATGTATGAGTTAAAATAGGAATAGATAGTGCATATCTTTTACGTGTTTAGCAAGCTGCAAAGTTAGGGTTTCTTGTACTATAAAAGAAACCAGCGGCTAGGTTTTAATGTACGTTTTCCAATAACAATTATAGTGAAGGAATATAGATCCATAGAGGATCAAGTTTATTGTGTTTATTGTCTTCTTAAGTCTTGTATTTATTTTCCGCGTGAGTACAATTCTTGCAAAGGTTCTCCTTAGTTGTTTTGTGATTACATAGGACAGCTATACTCTTTCTAGGCTCATAAGATCTATCTGGGACTGTACCCAATAGTGGTCCACATCCTTATTTCGAGTGTCCAGCCTCCGGTGGCTACACTCAAGAGAACGTATATGCTGCTTCGGTTTCCTACAATTCGGGAGGTAATTCTTACCAACCGCAAGGAGACCGTAACCTTCTAAGCTATCATTCTAACAATTACCTTGGACCATCGGGGTTCAATCAAAATTAGAACAACCAAAATGTGCAAAACAGAAATAATCAGTTTAATCAAAATCAAAATCAGAATCGGAATTTTCAAAATCAAGGTTTTCAAAATCAAGGAAATTATAATCAAAACCGATTCCAAGCTCCGCAACAAAACGTGCAAGCACCATCTCCTCAAGCTTCCATTGAACTTGCTAACTACATCAAGAACAATGAGGCTAAGATGGTGGCCATGCAAAATCAGATTACCACTATGAAAAATGATTTCACATCTGAGCTTAGAGCTACTAGTAGCAAGATTGAAAGCATGTTTGCTAGTCTCATGAGTCAAAAGAATCAACCTTCAACTTCAGGTGCTCTTCCGAGTAATACCATTCCCAACCCAAAGGTAGAGTTGAATGCTATTGCTACTCAAAGTGGTAAATCTTATGAGGGACCCTACTCCTTCTCCGGTGAGGGATGTGGAACGAGAAACCGAGGTGGCAAAGGACAAGGTGCATAACTCAAGCCCACGAAGTACCGCACACGTCCAACCTCCGGTTGTCCTACCTCTAGTTCCGGAACCCGTTGTTCCGATGAACATTCCTAAGCCTTCACTTCCTTATCCTTCAAGGCTTAATGACCAAAAGCTCCGTGATAAAACTAGTCAACAAATGGAGAAGCTTATCCAAATCTTTCAAGATTTTCACTTCGAGATTAGTTTCGTGGATGCTCTTCTTCTTATGCCTAAGTTCGGTCCAACAATCAAGAATTTGTTGAATAACAAAGAAAAGATTTCCGAAATGGCTAAAACTTCCTTGAACGAGAATTGTTCGGCAGTTATCCTTAAAGAAATTCCTGAAAAGTTAGGAGACCCCGGCAAGTTCCTCATCCCGTGTGATTTTCAAGGCATAGTTCAATGCTCCGCTTTGGCCGATCTTGACGCGAGCATTAACTTGATGCCACACTCCATGTGGAAAAATCTTTCGTTACCCCCTCTTACACCTACATGTATGATCCTCGAGCTTGCAGACCGTACAAATTCTCATCCTTTAGGTATAGCCGAGGATGTCTGTGTGAAAGTAGGAGAATTTCATTTCCCCGCCGACTTTGTTGTCGTCGACTTTGATGCCGATCCCCGAGTACCCCTCATCCTTGGGAGGTGCTTCTTGAAAACGGGTCGTGCATTGATCGATGTTGATGAAGGGGAAATCACTTTGAGGGTAAACAAGGAAGCCGTTACTTTCAATATCGATCAAGTTACGAGATACTCCCCCAATTATGAAGATACTTCCGTCAACAAAATTGATGTTATTGACATTTTGTCGGAGGAGTATTTTCAAGGAATTCTTGGATTCTCGAGTGGCACTCCCACTTCGGTTGATCCCATCGTTGCTCTTTCTTCCCCTTCCCTCACTCCATTTGAAGGAAGTAACTTTAACTTGGAAGAGATTGAAGCTTGCTTACCAAGTGAATCGGTTTCACGGGAAATTGGTCACGCCATCGAGGGAGATATTCTTCTCATTGAGAAGTTTCTTAATGATGATCCTTCATCACTCCCTCCTCAAGAACTTCATAAAGAGGAAATTAAAAACATCGAAAAATCTAATGATCCTCCCGAGGTCGAACTTAAGGACTTACCACCTCATTTCGAGTATGCATTTTTGGAGGGTGACAATAAATCACCCGTCATCATTGCTAAAGACTTGAGTGAGGATGAAAAAGCCACTTTCATAAAGGTTTTGAAGTCACACAAGCGAGCCATCGCTTGGAAACTTTTCGACATCAAGGATATTAACCCGGAATTTTGTACACACAAGATTCTTATGGAGGATGACTTCAAACCGCGGTTCAACAACAAAGAAGAGTAAATCCCAAAATCCACGAGGTTATCAAACAAGAAGTCATAAAACTTCTTGATGCCGGATTGATTTACCCTATCTCGGATAGTCCTTGGGTGAGCCCCTTTCATTGTGTGCCCAAAAAGGGTGGCATTATCGTTGTTGAAAATGATGAAAACGAGTTGATTCCTACTTGATTGGTTACGGGATGGCGTGTTTTCATTGACTATCAAAAGTTAAATGAAGCCACCCGTAAAGACCACTTTCCATTACCCTTCATGGACCAAATGCTTGAGAGATTAGCGGGAAACGAATACTATTGTTTTCTCGATGGTTTCTCGGGTTACTTCCAAATACCCATTGACCCACAAGATCAAGAAAAGACCACATTCACGTGTCCTTATGGAACATTTGCTTACCGACGCATGCCTTTCAGCTTGTGTAATGCTCCCGGTACGTTCCAAAGGTGTACAATGGCCATTTTCCATGACATGATCGAAAAGACTATGGAAGTCTTTATGGATGATTTTTCGGTCTTTGGGGATTCTTTCCAAACATGTCTCTCCCATTTGGACAAGATGCTTGAACGTTGTGAAAACACAAATCTTTGTCTAAATTGGGAGAAATGTCACTTTATGGTTAAAGAGGGAATTGTCCTCGGCCATAAGATTTCTAAGAACGGGATTGAGGTTGACAAAGCTAAGGTTGATGTCATTGCAAAATTACCTCCTCCCACAACCGTCAAAGGAGTTAGAAGTTTCCTTGGTCATGCCGGATTCTATCGTCGTTTCATTCAAGACTTCTCGAAAATATCCCGGCCTATGACCCGACTTCTTGAAAAAGACACTCCTTTCGTCTTCTCTAGTGAGTACATTGAAGCTTTTCAAACTCTTAAGAAGAAGCTCATGGAAGCACCAATTCTAGTTGCCCCCGATTGGGAATTACCATTTGAGCTTATGTGCGATGCAAGTGATTTCGCCATAGGTGCCGTTTTGGGGCAACGGAAAACAAAACATTTCCTATCTATACATTATGCTAGCAAAACATTGACTGAAGCTTAAGCACATTACACTACGACGAAGAAAGAATTACTAACCGTGGTGTATGCTTTCGATAAATTTTGGCCATACTTGATCTTGTCAAAAAGCATAGTGTATACAGATCACTCGGCCATCAAATATCTTTTTGCTAAGCAAGATGCAAAGCCGAGGTTGCTCCGATGGATTCTCCTCCTACAAGAATTTGATATCATTGTCCGTGATAAAAAAGGAGCTGAGAATCTTGCGGCTGATCACTTGTCCCGTCTTGAAAATCCTCATCAAGGTGTGCTCGAGAAAAAGGAAATAAACGAAACGTTTCCTCTCGAGAAACTTAATGTGGTATCTCATAATGGAGATTCGAGTACCCCATGGTTTGCCGACTTTGCAAACTATCATGCGGGCAACTTTGTTGTGAAAGGGATGTCGTCCCAACAAAAGAAAAAGTTTTTCAAAGATGTTAAGCATTATTTCTGGGACGACCCCTACTTGTTCAAAATCTGTGCGGATCAAGTCATCTGACGGTGTGTTCACGGCCAAGAAGCTGATAAAATCCTCAAGGCTTGTCATAATGGACCCACGGGGGGACATCATGGCCCGAACTACACCGCCAAAAAGGTGTTTGACTCCGGTTTCTATTGGCCCACAATCTAAAAAGATGCCCACAAATTAGTCCAATCTTGTGATGCTTGTCAACGTCATACCAACATCTCGAAAAAAGATGAAATGCCTCAAAATGCCATTCAAGTGTGCGAGATCTTTGACGTGTGGGGCATCAACTTTGTGGGGTCGTTCCCGTCTTCTCGAGGGAATAAGTATATACTCGTGGCGGTCGATTATTGGTCCAAATGGGTGGAAGCGAAAGCGCTCCCTACCAATGACGCCCGAGTTGTTGTGAAAATTTTGAAGTCTCTCTTTGCCCATTTCGGAACTCCCCTTGCCATCATTAGTGATCGCGGTACGCACTTTTGCAATGACCAATTCGCAAAAGTCATGCTTAAGTACGGTGTCACTCACCGTCTCTCTACCACGTATCACCCACAAACTAGTGGGCAAGTTGAAGTTTCGAATCGTGGTTTAAAAAGAATCTTGGAGAGGACCGTAGGTGAAAACCGTGCCTCTTAATCGGACAAACTAGAAGATGAACTTTGGGCCTTCCGTACCGCTTACAAAACACCCATCGGGTGTACTCCTTACAAGCTTGTGTACGGAAAGGTGTGTCATCTTCCGATCGAGCTCGAGCACAAAGCCTATTAGGCCTTGAAGCATGTAAATTTTGACCTTAAGTCCGCGGGTGATCACCGAAAAGTTCAACTCAATGAATTAAATGAACTCCGTGATCAAGCCTACGAGAACTCGTTGATTTACAAAGAAAAGACAAAGAAGATCCATGAATCAAAGATCAAGAACCGCGTTTTCAATGTCGGTGACCGAGTCCTTCTTTTCAATTCTAGATTGAAAATCTTCTCGGGGAAGCTTAAGACCCGTTGGACTAGTCCATTCACCGTTGCCAATTCCATATGGCACCGTCGAGTTATCTCAAACCGACGGGCCAAACTTCAAGGTGAATGGACATAGGTTGAAGCATTATTTTGGAGGGGACGTACCATCCATGGTTGTCCCGGATCTCGGTTAACAAAAATAGTAGCATTCCATGGGTGTTCACAGTGTTTGCTTCTTGTGTGTTTGCTCATGTTTTCAGGTATCCCTTTGATCGTGATGATTGATGCGCCTGTTTTCAATCCAGCCGCCCAATATCCGATCATTTTTACTAACGTTTATCTGAGGATATGTTTTCAAAAAATCCTTTTTGTGTTAAAATGACAGATTTCGTCCACACACTTTGTTAGTGGTATTACCTTTTTTCGTTCGATAGTATCAGCTTCGGCCGGGACTTTGAATATTGAGGGCAATATTCAATTCTAAGTGTGGGGGGGAATTCTGTCGAATTTTGTCACATTTGTACCTTTTAGTCCCTAGTACCCCCGTTTTGACCCAAAATTTAAAAATTTTTGCATGAAAAAGAACTGCTTTGCACAAAAATAAAGTGTTAATGCTTCGGTGTTGACGAAAGTTTAGTCTTGATTAGGTTAGAACAAAGGGAATCCCGACTCTGCTAGAGTGTTGATCTAGCTGCTTCCTTAGCATTTAGGCTAAGTTTTTACGAGTTATGAAAATGAAAATGCTAAGCGTGGAGTAGTTGGTTCTCATTAAAGCTTATATAAGTAATCTATGGCTTTTTCTCCCAGTAGCTCTTAATTGAACCTAATATAGTGTTGTTTTCAAGCCTTTGAACATAAAAATCGTTTTGTTACGCAATAAAATTTTAAGCGATTTTGATAAAGAGTTAGAGTTCAACTTCTTGTTTAAATTTTTGGGAAAGCATACTTTCTTAAAATCGGAATAATATTGCAAAATGAAAGTATCGTAAAAGTGCTTGAATGATGCAAAAGTAAAATTGCAAGTCAAAAGTAAAAAAAAAAGTGATGGAAAAATAAAAATGTTGGTGAAATAAAACGTTATGAATAAATGTACGAAACTTGCTTTTTCTCAAATTTAAATCGGGGGTTGTGTTGGGTTCGTTAAATACCCAAACCCCTTAAGTCTAGGATTTGAATAGAAAATACCCTAAGTGTTATCTGTTAAACACTAACAGGTCACTAAGTGCATAGTCTCTCAGTGAGCCATCTTTAGGATACTCAGTAAGAGGCGAAGAAGAAGTCTCTCCACTCAGTAAGGCGGAACTTAAAGAGTGAAGACTGAGTCAAGAAGAAGATGGTGGATTCAGTGAGTGATGACAATAACTCACTGAATCCCTAAACTCCTCACCAACTACTAACACTGAAGACAAATTAGACTAAAGACTAAAGGCGGAGAAGACTGAAGAATGGGCTGGACAAAACGGTTATGCTTGAAGCGATAAAGACGGAGTACTTATCTTCAAGAAGTCAACTTTACCTGAAAGGCTCAGCATTAGTACTGGCAAGTAGAAAGTGGCTTTGTCCCTTACCAGAAATAGCCTTTGTAAACAGAGACAAAATACATCAGTATTTTGTCTTCTGTAACCTGTCAGTTTGTCACTTAGGAAAGAGTTAAAACTCATACTTGTATAAATAGCATAAGAGATGGAGTGAAAGATTTAAGCTTGTGAATTGAAAAATACACACACAAACAAGCCATCTTTCACTCCTCCAAATACAACTCAGTCCCTGAGATAGCTCAGTGGTTCCATAGTAGTTGTGCTCAGACTTAGCCTGAGCTTAGTGAGGAGTACCAACCCTTTTTCATTTCAATCCCAAGTACTATTCCGCAAGTACTTGGGTAATGTATTCTTTTTTATTCATTTCTAATAAAGAATATTATGTTGAAAATTTATCAGTGTGTTTTTACTTACATTACTTTCAGTTATTGATTCACTATTAGTTTGTTTTTAATACTTAACTCTTTTTTATAAGATAGTGAATAGGGAACAACAAGTGGTATCAGAGCAAGGCTGATTATAAAACCTTTTAAAGCCGCTCTAAAACGTTTTTAAATCAGGATCCAAATGGCTGAAATTGATGTGCCCCAACTAGTTGACAAAAAGGGTGGAGCGTATTCTGCTGTTGCCCCTCGACTTGAAGTTGGTAAATTTAACAAATGGAAAAAGTGAATGCTTTGCTATTTGATTGGGATGGAACCTTACTACATTAAGTGTATTAATGAAGGTCCATTTATCCCAAAGACTGCTGAAGGTTTGCCTAAACCTGAAGCTCAGTGGACTCAGGACGAGAGAAGAGTGGTCAACCAGGACCAAAGGTTCAAAATTATCATCATATCTTGTCTTCCTGATGATACTATGAAGTCTGTTATTGGCTGTAGTACAGCTAAAAAAACCTGGGATGACCTGGTCCACAGTCATGAAGGTCCTTCTGATACCAAGGAAAATAGGATCATGGACCTGAAACTTGAGTATAACACCTTCAGGGCTAAGGACTCAGAAACTCTATCTCAAACTTACACCCGATACAAAAATTTGTTAAATGAACTGTCAAATGATGGTGTTAAGTTGTCCAAACATGAAATCAATGTTGGTTTTGTCAATAGTCTCCCTGAGAAGTGGTTGAATTTCTCTCAGGGACTTAGGAATGCTAATCATATCCAGAATCTTGAACTTCCTGAAATTTATGGGAAATTTGTCTATGAAGAAAACCTCATCAACAGACGATACCCTGACTTAAAGAAGTCTCAGGAAGTCAAGAAGTCCCTGACCACCACTTTAATACCTTTATCTACTGCTTTTTTCTCTAACAGTATGGTTCAGGATTTTCAAGAAAATTCAGATGATGAGCCTGATGAGAGATCAAGTGAGAAGTACCTAATTGACCAGAACAACGAATTTTAGGAAAGGGCACTCCTTGCTAACTCTCGAAGGTTTATGATAAGGTTTTAAAATGTACCTTTTTGAGGGGTCGTTTAAGCCCTTATTTGATCACTTTTATATCCGTTATTGCTTAATATCGTTCCTTTTCACTTTTTAGGTCTCTTGAAGGCAAACTGCTGTAATGGTACTTATTTGGACGAAAAGGCGCGGATATATGAAGAAAATGGCCAAAGTCAAGAATCGAGACACTCAAGCTGCTAAATTACAAGGGGACGGCGTCACTGCTTAATCTGCGACGCCGTTGGAGGAATTTGTGACGGCACAGAAGAGAAATTTCTAAGTTTTGAAGGACGGCGTCGGGCTTTAAAAGAGTAGGCCGTCGCAACTCAGACGGCCTAGATTCAATCCAGATGGCGTCAGAAGCTAAAGAGGATGGCGTCACAAGCATAAGGTGACGCCGTCGCAAGATTCACTTGGCCAAGACGAAACCCTAATGACGGCGACACGACGGCGTCACAAATCATAAGGTGACGCCGTCGCACATGTAATCTTATATATAGAATCCGAATTTTTCAGTTTTAGAGAGTAGTCTTTTGGGTAAACTTTTGGAGTAAAACCTAAACCGAACCAAGGTCGTATTTTAGGGTTCCAAACCCTATCTTACACCAAGATAAGTTGTTTACTTCATTAATTTAATTATGTCTTCAATTATTTGTGTGTATGCTTGCATGTTCTCCATGTCCGGCTAATTTACTTGTGTGTTTGCTTAGGGAATATGAAACTTAATTATTGAATATTGATTGGTTGTTTCTTATCTTAGTTGATTAATGATCTAGTAATGCGGTAGGTCATTCGTTGTGTACTTAATGCTTGATTAATCTTTGTGAACCTTACGTTATAGCACTTTGATGTGTTGTAAGCTAAACTATCCAAAGAGGCCTTAGAGTTAGAGTTTATCATCCCTTGTGGGTTTTGTAGACGAGACCCTTTGGTAACTTCAAAGAGTTAGGGAGAAACGCATACCCTACAACTTTAGACACACAACGCAATTAGGAATAAGGACATGACAATTCAACCACCAATAGGAGATAATTAAGGAGTAGTAAAACCTAAGTAAACACATCTTTAAACTATCATACGAGCACACAATAATTAGACATAGACTACCACCACCTTAGTTTAGATAATTAGATAATAGTAGAGTAATCGGTAGAAATACCAAACCCCCAAATCCAAACCCCGAGATTCGTACTTTTCCTTTTCTAAAAAACATAAAAAGATAAAAACAAAATAATCTTCCTCAACCCCAACCTTAGCGTAGTAACTTCTCACTAGCATTCCTATTCCCCTAGAGAACGATATCAATTCCCGTGGCTTACCCTAATACTACACTACAACGATTAGGTTCACTGCCTAGGGTGTTGAAAAACTTGCTCGACGAAAAGGAAGTTCCTTTGACCCCGAACGCGCTGCGTAAGCGTATCAAGTTTTTGGCGCCGCTGCCGGGGAATAGAATAGCTAGTTAGTAGTCCACCTCGTTTAGGTTTCTTTGCTTGATTCCTATCAAGTAAACTTTTTTCTCATTTTTAGCTTCCTTTTAGTCTATCCCCCTTCTTTGTGACCTTTGTTCGTAACCCCATCACTTTTCATCATGGAAGGTGAAAACCCCCCTCAAATCATTGTCCCGCCAAGAGACCGTACTCTTGGTGAATACTCGAGACCTAGCCACCAAGGCTATAGGAACACCATTGAGCTTCCCGACCAAGCCCAAATTACGGCCCTGCGATCCGACACCATCCGGTTGGTGCAAAATGGATGTGCATTCCATGGACTTCGTTCCGAAGATCCTAATCAGCATCTTAAGGACTTCCTTAAAATTGTCGATTCTATTGACCTTGATGCTACTACTCGGGAGACCACGCGCCTGCGTCTCTTCCAATTCTCTCTACGGGACCAAGCTAGTAATTGGCTTGAGCGACTTCCCGCCGGCTCCATCTCAAGTTGGGATGATCTCACCACTCGTTTCCTTGCTCAATTTTTTCCACCGAGGAGAACCACAAAACTTAGGAATGACATCTTGATGTTCCAACAACGTCAAGGTGAATCTCTCTACGAAGCATGGACTCGATTCAAGGACTTACTTCATAAAGTCCCTCATCATGGCATTGATCTTTGGCTTCAAGTCCAAATCTTCTATGATCATGTCAGTCTTTCCCTCCAACAGACCATTGATTATGCCGCCGGTGGAAGGTTAAGTAATCTCAGTGTTGAAGCGTGCTGGGAGGTTATTTATGACCTAGCTCAATATGAAGAGGAAGGTTGGGAAATTCCTGTTGTCCAAGAAAACGGATTAACGGCCCAAGCACAAGCAATTATGAGTATGGCAGCCCAAGTGGATGCATTAATGGAAATAACTACCCGGGCTGATAAGCATGTAAACGCGGTCAAGGAGTTTCTGCTCCCAAGAAAGTCTAGGCAAGATGAATTTGAGGACATAATGTTGACATTTGTCCACAAACAAGAAAAAGAAATACAACGCCTCGAAGCTCAAATGCGAAAGATTCACGACACTTTCTTGGAGCTAGCTGATAGCTTCACGCTAAATATCCGTAATGAAATCGCGAAGAACAATATACCTAAAAAGATAGAGAAGGTGTATGCAATACCAGAACACGTTGAGATAAACCCCAAACTTTCTCCAATTTCATTAAACAAGACACACTCCCTCAATTCATATTCTTTTTTAAACTCCTGTCTCGACGGTCACCAAATATCCCCTGAGAATATATTTATTGGAACGGTGCGCGTGACGCTACCCAACTATCCTAACAATGGGAAGAGTTCTTTCGGCTTTAAACCTGGTACAGAGAACCCTCGACCTCAATGTTTCAGAATTTCTGAAATCTCAATTGAAAGACAATTTGACGTATGCTTTACTTGCCACCGTGGAAATTACTGGTGGATTAACCAAATTGATTTTAAAATAAAAACCAAGTTCCTTGTCAAAAATAGTAACCAGATTTTTGATCCGGGCGGATTGACAAAACTATTTTCTTTTACGAAAATTTGGGCGTGACGCCATCACACTTTAACGAGTGACGCCGTCGCTAAGCCAGATCAGACGTATAAATACATCACTCATCTCTTTCATTCTTTACCCTACACATTTTTTATCCGCCCCACACCACACCAAAACGAATTCCCCACATCGAATCCACCATTTTTCCACGACAATCTCCACGAGGTAAGTAATCTACGTTGATCTTTGTCTATTCAATTGTTCTAATTCATGCTCAATTTCGCTTTCCCCTCTTTCTCAATCCGAAAACCCCAACTAATTTGATCTATTTCGCCTTTGAAATCTTGTTATGGCTTAAGATTAGGCGAAGTAGTAGTGTTATCATATGGGGGTTAACTTTGCGAGAAGCCTTGACGGCTTAGGAATCAAAACCACCTAGCCATTGTTGCTGCAACAAGGGTGTTTGGGTCAAGGGTTATGGTTAGAAACTTGGACTTTTCCCTCGCAAATGTCGGATTCAAAAGTTGGTCGAGCTGACAGCGTCAGGTGTATTCTGCGACGCCGTCAGTACCTGCTTGTGTCGTCCTTTGCATCGCAAATGATACTCATTTGCTCTCCACTTATTTGATTTCTTGTTTCAGATGAGCAGAAGAGTAAAAAGGACTAGGGGACAATCTTCTAATACCCAAGAAAACATTGTGGACACGATCATTGGGTGGGGGGTATTTATTGAGGAAGGATGTCAAGCCAGTTACAACGATTTACTCCATCAGACTATTGATTCAGGGGCTGTGTTGGACTGGGCATTTCTGGAGGAAAATGATTTGGCTAGGGAATTTTCGAATAGTTTTAGAAGGGATAAGTTCACTGATCCCCAATGGGAAAGACTGTTTAAGATTAGAGAGCCCGTGTATGGCGAGTTGGTACGTGAGTTTCACGCATCATATTTGCCAAATATCAATGCATGTCAGGATAATATTGATTTCCAAGGGATCCGATTTAGGTTAGGTGGGGACTGGAGGGAAATGTCGACACTTGAGTTTGGATGGAGGTTGGGATTGTATACATCTGATAATGCTGGGAGTGATGTTTTTAGGACTCGATTTGCAGCTGGAATTACCCATAAGGACGAGATGTTGGGTATTCAGTTCTGGAACACGATTGCTGATGGGGAGTACATTACTGGGAGTACCCTCGCTTCACAAATCCGGGATCCACGGGTTAGGCTCATACATCACTGCCTCACCTTCTCTATCACAGGACGACATGGCACGGGCCATCGTGTCACCTTACCAGACCTATTCTATCTATACTGCATATTGGCCGAGGGAGTGCACTGCAACATCCCGTTCTGGTTGGCCGATTACTTGAGAACTGCAAGTGGGATTAGGTTGGAGGATAGGGTGTATAGGGCATGCTTATCACCCGGTTAGCTCAATCCTTAGGTGTATTGGCAGGGGAGGTACCTGCATACCTGAGTACGATGGCAGCACCCAGGGTCGTCAAGGCTAAGTCTCTGAAAGCTATGAATGCCCTGATGGATTATGGTAGAGGTTATGCTTGGTTCCATTCTCAGCCCGCCATTCAAGGTGGTGATGACGAAAATGATGAGGAGCCACAGGTACCAGCACACCAGCAGGGGGTGAAGCAGGGAGCTCCACTGACGCCTACAGGCACATGTCTAGTGGAGATTGGCAGGCCTACCAGGGAGCATGGATGGGCCGCATGGATACATGGATGGCGCAACAGGACCAGAGGGCTAGCTGGACCTATGACCACACTGTCAGACAGATGCATCATCTGTCCATGCGTGATCAGCTTGACCCACATCTCCAGATTGATCCTTTCCCAGGGCGGGAGGAGGACTATCCACCCTATGGGTATTTGGGCCATCTTCCCCCTGGTTATGACTATCGTTATGGACCCCCTCCCCAGTGATTGATGTATTAGTTTATGGTTGAGTATGGTTGGTTATTGAAACAATTTTTATTTTGGCATGTAATAATCTTGGACATCTAAATTAGTAGTGACCTTTGAACTATGTGATGTTTATTTACATGTGGTATAATTTATCTAGCTTGTATGTTTGGGTTGTCTTTGTTTGTGATTTATCTTTCTTGTTTCATTGATTGTTTAATCTCATGTTTAAATTTGTAAAAATGCTTTATTTTATTTTTAACCTCGTCTTAATTGCATATAAAGGTATTTTACATAAAGGATAAGTGTAGGGAGGATTACACACGTTTTCATAAGAAACGTAAACATGAGAATAACAATTAATTAAAAGATATATTTGCGTGTTTGTTCAAGTCAAATGCTTGTATCGAGTCATAATGAATGTTTTGCAGAATTTTTTCCAGATTCTAAAGATGTAAATTTTCCAGAATTTTTTCCAGAAAATCGCAGACCAGTTTTTGTCAGGATAACCTGACGGCGTCAGGATTGCAACCTGACGGCGTCAGGAAGGAGTAAAAATATCAGATTACTTTTTCTCATTTTCTGAGCTACTTAAAATTTTTGGAATTTTCCAGGTCTTAATTTTCTTAGAAATTCTGTAAACATCCATTCCACAAGCATTATATCCTAGTTTAGTAGAGTCTTATATATATTATTACCGCCGATTTTACGCGAAGGTTTCGTTTGTTTTCTTCAAGTGTGCAGGTTTTGTTTATCAAGAAGAAGATACATAAAGTTGGAAGGAGCTTTTCACGCATACATTCTTCTTGGAAAGGATTTAACCACTACTTCACACACGGATCCTACCAAGCTAATCAGGGGAGTATTAGTTTCTTTCGTTTTTGATTACCTTCTTTTATCATAACTTTGATACTTTCGAGGAACATTGGGGACAATGTTCAGTTTAAGTGTAGGGAGGGAAAATAAAACGGGAACTTTGAAACTATGCTTATCCTTGATTATTTGCTTTGTCCAATTGCATTTGCGTAATAAACCATGAGAAAATGTCGGTTAGGGTAATTTTGGCACCAAATTTAAAATTTTTCATAATATATAGGAGTGGGCCATTAGTCTTAACAAAAGCGTCTCACGGATAGGAAGTTATATGACTAGCACAAAACCCCTTACCACTGAAATTCCACCCAAAATGTGAGGATCGCCCTTAAATTAGTAGGAATTAAAGCATTCATCTTTAATGCTTAGAGTGTGAACCGGTAGTATATTAGATTCTAGAACTTGTTTTGTGATGCATCCCGAGATCACTAGTAAGACTACACTTGTGTAGTTAGGAATAACTAAATGATAAGAGGCATTAGGATAACCCTTGTTTGATAACCGTAATATAATTACTCCTTCCACATCGGTTGAGTAATTCCCCCACACCCTTGCGTTGTACTCATCTTTAGTACACGATACCCCTAGTTAAACCCTCAGAGCCTATCCTTTTCGCGGTTCTCGTGATGTTTCGGTTTTTCCGGAATATCAATGAAGAGCATTGTTTACACCCCACCCCCAAATATACACCCAAATCGCCTTAGCCTACCCTGTATACACTCACTTTTAGTGTATTATTGTTATCACCCAAAACCCTTAGTTCAATTATCTAGTTGCTTGCATGACTTGCTAAGTTGAGTCATATCTTTTGTACACAGTTTTGGGACGATTGGGACTCATGGGAAAAGTTAAAGTTTTAAATGACTAAAAGGGAACGCCAATTCCCTTATTTGCGTAATAACGTACTCCAAGTGTTTTGATCTTTTCAATTCGGGTCATATTAGTGTTAGAGTAATAAAAACTCAAGTGTAGGGATGTGCTGTAAATCCCTATTATTTTGATATTATCGTAGAGGATGGTAGAGTAAAAGTGTATGAAAAAAAAATAGAAAAAAAAATAGAAAAAGAGGAAAAAAAATAGTGAAAAAAAAAAAAAAAAAAAAAAAAAAAAAAAAAAAAAAAAACATACGGGCTACCATCCTACATCTATCTTTAAATTTATGTTTGTTTATTTCAGTTATCTAGAGTTTAGAGTGTCGAGTCTTGGCTTAGCAACGCCATTCTTCGTATGCATATAACATTGAGATTTTTGACTTGCCACCACTAAAAAGCCTATCCCACCAAACCCTTTGTTTCCCTACCGTAAGCCTAACGTTACAACCCTTTAAAGACCTCTTTGATAGTCTTTCCTAGGTGCTTACGCCAAAGCGATGGAGGTTTGATCTATTCTCAAGCCTATGGTAATCTATGTACTAGGATCGGTTAATGAGTGTTTATCTTCCATTTCCACTTTGTTATATTTCATATACACCCGAGAGAGATGTGAGTATCCAAACACCCCATGTGAGGTGCTAGTATGTAATTTCCGTGCTTGTTATGACTTTTGCGGGGCTTATATGTGTTGTGGAGTGTTTTAAACCAATGCTTCATGACCCCTAACTTATAAATTAATTGGCTAAAAGCACATTTGCTTGAGGACAAGCAAATACCAAGTGTAGGGATATTTGATAAGGTTTTAAAATGTACCTTTTTGAGGGGTCGTTTAAGCCCTTATTTGATCACTTTTGTATCCGTTATTGCTTAATATCGTTCCTTTTCACTTTTTAGGTCTCTTGAAGGCAAACTGCTGTAATGGTACTTATTTGGACGAAAAGGCGCGGATATATGAAGAAAATGGCCAAAGTCAAGAATCGAGACACTCAAGCTGCTAAATTACAAGGGGACGGCGTCACTGCTTAATCTGCGACACCGTCGGAGGAATTTGTGACGGCTCAGAAGAGAAATTGCTAAGTTTTGAAGGACAGTGTCGGGCTTTAAAAGAGTAGGCCGTCGCAACTCAGACGGCCTAGATTCAATCCAGACGGCGTCAGAAGCTAAAGAGGACGGCGTCACAAGCATAAGGTGACGCCGTCGCAAGATTAACTTGGCCAAGACGAAACCCTAATGACGGCGACACGACGGCGTCACAAATCATAAGGTGACACCGTCGCACATGTAATCTTATATATAGAATCCGAATTTTTCAGTTTTAGAGAGTAGTCTTTTGGGTAAACTTTTGGAGTAAAACCTAAACCGAACCAAGGTCGTATTTTAGGGTTCCAAACCCTATCTTACACCAAGATAAGTTGTTTACTTCATTAATTTAATTATGTCTTCAATTATTTGTGTTTATGCTTGCATGTTCTCCATGTCCAGCTAATTTACTTGTGTGTTTGCTTAGGGAATATGAAACTTAATTATTGAATATTGATTGGTTGTTTCTTATCTTAGTTGATTAATGATCTAGTAATGTGGTAGGTCGTTCGTTGTGTACTTAATGCTTGATTAATCTTTGTGAACCTTAGGTTATAGCACTTTGATGTGTTGTAAGCTAAACTATCCAAAGAGGCCTTAGAGTTAGAGTTTATCATCCCTTGTGGGTTTTGCAGACGAGACCCTTTGGTAACTTCAAAGAGTTAGGGAGAAACGCATACCCTACAACTTTAGACACACAACGCAATTAGGAATAAGGACGTGACAATTCAACCACCAATAGGAGATAATTAAGGAGTAGTAAAACCTAAGTAAACACATCTTTAAACTATCATACGAGCACACAATAATTAGACATAGACTACCACCACCTTAGTTTAGATAATTAGATAATAGTAGAGTAATCGGTAGAAATACCAAACCCCCAAATCCAAACCCCGAGATTCGTACTTTTCCTTTTCTAAAAAACATAAAAAGATAAAAAAAATAATCTTCCTCAACCCCAACCTTAGCGTAGTAACTTCTCACTAGCATTCCTATTCCCCTAGAGAACGATATCAATTCCCGTGGCTTACCCTAATACTACACTACAACGATTAGGTTCACTGCCTAGGGTGTTGAAAAACTTGCTCGACGAAAAGGAAGTTCCTTTGACCCCGAACGCGCTGCGTAAGCGTATCAGTTTATAAAAAGAAACAAAGGTTTTTCAAATGCTAAAGCAAACAAGGACACTGAATGCTTTAAGTGTCACAAAAGAGGTCATTTTGCAAAAGACTGTTTTTCAAAAACAATTTCTGAACCCTCTTATAAACAATCAGGGTCAAATCAGTCCTCAGGCTTTAGCAAATTTCAACCAAAAATCTATCAGTCTCATCAAAATTTTCAAAACAAACCTGATCAAAACAAAACTGTAGATTTTGAAGCTAAGTACTGGAAAGTCAAAGCTAAGCTAGCACTGCTTGAGGCCACTCCCTCAGAAACAACAAACACTGTTAAATCTGTGCAGGGTAAAAACAAAGGCCTAGTTGCTGAAGTCTTCGACTGGGATGAAGAGCCAGTCTCCTCAAACGATGAAATGGTGCAAGTCAGTGCACTGATGGCTCTTTCAGAAGAGGACTAGCTGTTGGGAAAAATCATGCCAGGAATGGAGAATGGGTCAATATCACAATGAAGAAGGTAAACATTTTACTTTCTATGGATGATGACTCTGATAGGCAGTTCTTTATGAACTATATCAATGTATATCTTAAGTTTGTAGAAGAGCAACGATTAAATCTTTTTTCAAAATACAACAAGTTAAGTTTTGAATTGAATAAGTGTAGGGATGAATTACTTCTTTTAAAACAAGCTAAGCTTGAGGCTGTCACACTACAAATTCAAAACACTAAACTAGTTAAAAGAAATCAGGCTCTTCAAGATGAACTTAAGAAAGAAAAAGATATCATTGAAAGTTAGACTGCTAAAAATCCTAGGGTCTTTGATGCTGTGGGAGCCCCCAGTAGCAAAAAGAGAGTCATAGGTGAAGATCATCTCCCTGACTCTCACAACAAAGACCAGAGTCCAAAGCCCTTTGTGTCTGGTGGCATGATTACCAATATGTTGACTAACCCCAAGCCCAATGATTGGATTGAACGGGTTAACCCTGAGAGTAAGCTTCTAAATTTTGATTCTGGAAGAATACTAGAGCCTGAAAGCCAAGCTCTTAAGAGCATGCTTGGACTCCCTAATGTGCCCAGTAGTACTGAACACATCTCTGAGTCTGAAGCAGAATCTAATGCACCGCTTCCACCCCTGAAACCTTTTCAGGGTGCTGCACCAAGCTCTGAGCTTACTCCAATGCAATTCAATCCTCACTCACCTAAAGAAAGGTCTTGACTTGGTAGAACCATCCTGAAAAGACCACCAAAACCAATTCAACAAGAGTCTACTCCTACTGAGACTTCCATATCTTCAGTTCCTACTAAAACTGACCAAATTCATCAACTGACTGAACTTGGGAGGAAGTTGACTGATAAGATGGAATCCAACGAAAAAGCTCCTGATTCAATCATGGAAACTAAATCAGCCTCCTCTAGTTCATCAAAGTCAAAATCCACCAACAAGCCCAAACAGAAGTGTGATCTATGCCACTATACCAGTCATACCACTGACAACTGCTATAGAATCCTTTTTTGTATGATCTGCAAAAAGGATGATCACAGAACTTCTAATCACTTACAATATGTAAGTTCACTCAGTAAAGCAAACTATACCAATGTTGGTCATAAGTATGCTTCAACCTCCAAATCTGCTCAAAAGTATAGAGCAAAGCCCTTTCCTCCTTGTCCACACTGTGGCTTTAATGATCATCATCCTGATGATTGTCTCATGAACACATGCTGTGATATTTGCGGAAATCCAGCTCATGAGACATCCCATCATGACAGTGTCATCCAAGCAAGGAGAAGTTCCAAGCAACCCAGAATCACTGACTCATCCTCAGTCTCCAAATGCAAAACCTGTGGTAGCACAATGCACACAACCACTGACCATGAGTCAATTGCCAAATTCAAACAGACCTTTAGGCCCAAGCCCACTAATATGTGGGTCAGCAAGAGAAACTAATCCAGTTTACTATTTGTGCATAGACACGCCAGGGAGCCTATTTGGCATCTAGATAGTGGATGCTCAAGAAGCATGCCTAGTGTTAAGGAGTATTTGCACAAGTATGTAAAGGAACCAGGACCCAAGGTAGTATTTGGTGATAACTCATCATGTCCCACTGAAGGTTATGGTTCAGTTTACTGCAATGGAATAGTTTTCTCTAGAATAGCTTATGTCAATGGTCTCAAATACAATCTCATCAGTGTCAGTCAACTCTGTGATGCAAAGTACATTGTGCAAATTCAATGACAAACAAGGCACCATTTTCAATGCCAACAAAGAAGTTGTTTTGATAGCTCCTAGAAGAGATGATGTTTATGTCTTAGACATGTCAACACTCCCTCAAAATGGAATTTGTCTCTTTGCCAAAGCCACTGAAACTGTCAACTGGCTATGGCACAAGAGACTCTCACACTTAAATTTCAAAAACATCAACAACTTGGCAAAACAAAACAAGGTCCTTGGCTTACCATCACTGGTTTTTGAAAAATATAAACCATGCTCAGCCTGTGAAAAAGGTAAACACCAAAGAGCATCTTTCAAAACAAAACAAAATTTCTCAATCAAAAGCTGCCTTCACCTCCTGCACATGGATCTCTTTGGACCAGTCTATCCTAGATCAATCCAGCATGAGAAGTATACACTTGTCATTGTTGATGAGTTTTCAAGATACACTTGGGTATACTTTCTTTCCAAAAAGAGTCAGGCAGCTGATACTATAATGTCATTCATCAGGAACATTGAAAACCAGAATGACATTATAGTTAAACTAATCAGAACTGACAATGGTACTGAGTTCAGAAATGAAGAGCTTGAGAATTTCTGTGATGAAAAGGGAATCTCCCAAAAAATTTCATCTCCTTACACCCCTGAACAAAATGGGGTAGCTGAAAGGAAAAACAGAACTCTCATTGAGGCTGCTAGAACTATGTTAAATGGCTCAGCTCTATCAAAACATTTCTGGACTGAAGCAGTCAAAACAGCCTGTTACACTCAAAACAGGTCAATCATTGTCAAAAGACATAACAAAACCCCTTATGAGATATTCAAAGGTAGACTTCCTGACATCAGCTACTTTTATGTGTTTGGATGTCCTGTGTTTATTCATAACCACAAGGATCATCTAGGCAAGTTTGATGCTAAAGCTGATGATGGATACTTTCTAGGTTACTCACTGATCTCCAAAGCCTTCAGGGTATTTAACACAAGGAGACAACAAGTTGAGGAAACCTTTCATGTCACCTTTGAGGAAAGTTCTGAAAGCATCAGGTTCACCAACACCTCAGTGGAGGAAATAGGAATTGATAACTCATCAAGATATCCTCCTCATGAGTATGATACTGAAATCAATTCCTTATACCAAGCTGATGCTGACATCTCATATTATGTCCTACCTCATAACCTTCCCCAATCAACTATCAGTGAATTCATTGATAATCAATCAGTCCCTGCTGGGATAGGTAATACTGAACCAAATGTTCAGGAACCTGTGATTCAAGAATCCCAACCTGAACAAGACATCTCAACAGATGATCTAAATGATTATGTGGCTCCTGCACCTGAACTCACTCCTGAGTTTCCAGTGACCTCTTCAAGCTCAGATCCTAGACCACAAAGTAAGTAAACAAAATCTCAGGACATTGAGCTTGTAAACATCATTGGTGAACCCACTGAGGGCATGCTTACAAGAAGCATGGCTGCTAAACTAACTGCAGCTTCAGCAAATGAATGTCTATATGTTGATTACCTATCAGAAATAGAACCCAAAAGTGTCATTAAGGCTCTATAACACCCAAGCTGGGTTTAGGCCATGCAAGAAGAACTTCAACAGTTTGATAAAAACAAGGTCATGACCTTGATCAAATGTCCTCAGGATGTCATTGTCATAGGAATGAAGTGGGTTTTCAGAAACAAAACTGATGAAAATGGCACTGTCATTAAAAACAAAGCCAGGCTTGTAGCCAAAGGTTACAGTCAACAAGAAGGCATTGACTATGATGAGACATTTGCTCCTGTTGCAAGAATGGAAGCCATCAGGATCTTCCTTGCATATGCTACTTACATGAACTTCAAAGTTTACCAAATGGATGTAAAAAGTGCATTCCTGAATGGTGAACTCAAGGAAGATGTGTATGTTCAGCAACCTCCTGACTTTGAGAGTAGTGAATTCCCTGACTATGTCTGCAAGCTTGATAAAGCCCTTTATGGACTAAAACAAGCTCCCAGGGTATGGTATGAAACTCTCTCAGCCTTCCTGATTCAAAACAAGTTTGTTAGAGGAAAGATAGACAACACATTGTTTATCTACAGGACAAAACAAGATGTGATACTGGTCCAAGTATATGTTGATGACATCATCTTTGGCTCTACAAACTACACTCTTTGCAAACAGTTTGAAAAACTAATGACAAAGAAGTTTGAAATAAGCATGATGGGTGAACTCACATACTTCCTTAGACTACAAATCAGGCAAACTGATAAAGGAATATCCATCAGTCAAGAGAATTACACCAGAAATCTCTTGAAGAAATATGAGATATCTGACTGTGCCTCAGTGAAGACACCAATGGTCCCTCCTAACAACCTTGGACCTGATCTCACTGGCAAATCAGTCAATCAAACCCATTTTAGAGGGATTGTTGGCTCACTGATGTATCTAACTGCTTCTTGACCAGACATACAATTCTTAGTCTGTCTAATAGCAAGATATCAGTCTAATCCCAAAGAATCCCATCTCACTACAGCCAAAAGAATACTCAGATACCTGAAGGGAACTCCTTGGACTCTACTATCAAAAGTGCTCAGGGTTTGATCTCAAAGGATACTCTGACTCTGATTATGCTGGCTGCAACATGGACAGAAAAAGTACCTCAGGGTCCTGTCAATTTCTTGGAGGAAAATTGGTTTGTTGGAGTGCTAAAAAGCAACAATCAATGGCTATGTCTTCAGCTGAAGTTGAGTATGTGGCTGCTGCAGGGTGTTGTGCCAATGTTCTATAGATGAAAAGTCAACTCAGTGACTATGACATCGATTACAAAATGATACCCATCTTCTGTGATAACACCAGTGCTATTGCAATCTCCAACAACCATGTCCTTCACCAAAGAACCAAACACATTGATATCAGATATCATTTCATCAGGGACCACATAATGAAAGGAGACATAGAGCTTCATTTCATCCCTATTGAATATCAACTTGCTGATATCTTCACCAAACCCTTAGATGAACCTACCTTCAGGAGACTGAAAGCTGAATTGGGAATGCTAGACATTGAAAGTCAGCAACCTGAAAACCAATCCCAATCTCAGTAAGTTTTCTCTGAAATTGTTTATCCTCCCTGAACAATACCCTAAACAACCCTCTTACTGAATGAGTAAGACTCATTCAGGGACCCTGACTGTAGATATTGAGCATTGAATGAGTAACTAAATGCACCAAGTATCAGTTACTTAAATGTCCTAGGTTGGTAAACACACCAATTTAATATAGGGATATATGTCTCTTTATCTTACTGTCAAGGGTCCCTCAAACCTCCTTCATCCCACTTGGCATTAAATGCCCCCTCTCACATAAAATATCCTATGGATATTTTATTACTGCAAAATGCACTTTTACTGTGCACTACAAATGTTCCTTGAAAACCGGGATTTTACTGCGCGTAGTGGAGTGGTGGCATTAAATGAGGAGATTCTAAACGTTTTCAAAAACTGACTTTACAAATCCTATTTTATACAAGTTTACCCCTCTCACCACTCTATAAATACCCTCTTCTAAACCTCTTAAACACACACAAATTAATTTCTGAAGCAAAACTCTGTCAAAATACTTCTCAAACCTAGAAATATTTGTGTGTTCTTCAATCCTCAAAACAAGTTTTCACTAAAATCTTCTATTTAAACATTTACAAAAGATTTTTCACTACTAACTTAAGAGATTCAAACTCTTTGATTGTTCTTGTCAAGATATTTGTTTCAAAACCCTAAAACTTTTAATGGAAATGGCAAGAACACAACTTCTTCACTTTGCACCACAGTGGGTAGGGGATCTAAGTAACGTTGAATTTAAAACAAATAATGTTATAGGCAATTTTGAATACCCCCCAAATGTCCCTACCTATAAGGACATAATGAAGTTTTTATTCAACTGCCCACTAAAAAGGCCTTTGTTCAGTGTCCCTCTATACTATACCAAAACCTCCTCAGGGAGTTTTGGGCAACAGTAGTGGCCTTTGACCCGACACCCTCTACTGATGAGAATGACCTTAGACCACTCAGGGAGTATCTCATCAGGTTCAGTCTTTTTAATGGGAAAAGTCACTGACCCTGGATTATAAAACTTTTTGCACTTCAATAGGGTTAAACTATAATTCTGGAAACTATGTGGCTCATCCTGAACCCTCCACAGTGAAGGATGTGTTAAAACAAATTGTTTTATATCTAAAATTTTTTGACAGAACCCCTATCACCAAGAACTCATTTCCTGAACAAGTTAACTCTAACATTTGTGATTCAGGTTCTCGACGGGAACCACTAATCCACTGAACAAGTTAACTCTATTCAATTGATGGTGGCATACTGCTTGATGAACGGGGTCACTGTCGACATAGGGGAGATCATTTACAGTGATCTTGTAACCAAGCTACAAAGCAAAATTAGGACGAAATACATTTCGTACCCTAGGTTTGTCTCTTATGCTTTGCAAGTGTTACTGGGTTGCAATTATCCTCAGGAACAATAATATTGTGCTTTACCTGGCATCCTGAGTCAATCAGATTTTCAAAAGGACCCATCCCATGTCACTAATATTGAATTGACGACCCATATGGTTGCTGTAAACAACCAAAGGGACTCAGTGTCTCCTAACCCTGCTCCTAAAAAGAGAAAGGGGAAGTCTCAGACTGGGACTAAGACCAAACCCAAGTCTCATGGCCTTAAGGCTTTAAGAACACAGCCTAAAAGGCAAAAGAAGCCCAAGACTGATCTGCCACCCACTGGAGACCAAGTAACATCCACCCCGGTGACAACGAAGGACACTGATAAATCACAATCAGTACCCTTGGTCCCAACTAATACTCCCCAAGATCCAGAGGGAAACATACAACCCGCTGGTAGGGGAGCGCCTTCCACATTGCCCAAGGATGACATTCGCAAATCACAGCTTTTGTCTGAGGGCCAACTGAATGATCCCAAAGACTCAGAGGGAACTGAACAACCCGCTGATAGGGATCTCACTGCCACTGACTCCGCCAAAGGCACTGGGAAACGCCCACCAGTGTCTCAGGGGTCACAGGGGGACAAAGACTCGGAGGGAAAGAAACAACCAGCCGATACGGAACCCACAACCAATCCTGACTCCGGCGAAGGCACTGGGAAACGCCCACCAGTGTCTGAGGGGTCACTGGGGGACAAAGACTCAGAGGGAAATATACCACCCGCTGATATGGAACCCATCACCACTACTGGTTTACTGACGGTTGTTGAGGTTAATGAAATACTTTTATCTGATGAAGAACAAGCTGAAAGTGAAGATGAAATTATATCAGCAGGAGAAGAAGTGGACGCTGATGTTCAACCTGAACAAGAGCATCAGCCTGATCCACAAGAGCCTAAAGAGTCACCTTTCCAGCCTGAAGACAATGACTCTGACTTTTCTGCATCTTCCTGTCCTGAAGAATTCAGAAAGTTTGATAACACTCTTCCACTGACAGAGAGGCAACTAGTCATGTGGATTAGTAAAGCTTCAAGGAAGCTATATTCTGGGGTTACTGAAACATTATGGGATCAACACACTGAAGCTGCTGCCAGCTATGCTGACCTAAAAGCTGAAGTTATTGCTGCCCATACAAACGCTGATGAGCACAGGGACTTCATGTATGATAATCTTGAAAGGCTTGATGCCAACCTGAAGAAATTTATCATCAACCTTCAGGAGTCTCACATCAAGCTGGATGAAATTAAAGACACTGTGAGAGAATACCCAATACTCAATTCTAAAGTGCTGGAGGCTACTAAGGCTTACATGAAAAATTCATCCAGCCTCATTGAACTAATCAACATGCTCAAATCTGCAAATGTTCAGGGTCTTTATTCTTCGGTTCAGTCTCTTCAGGCTACACTGGGTTCTTTGGATGCTCAAGTGACTACTTTGGCTAAGGCATCATCTTCAATGGCCTGGAATCTTGGGCCTCGAATTACTGCTTTGGAACTCTCTCAGGCTAATCTGGCAGAAAAAGTCATTGGTCTTCAAAATGATACAACTGACATTAAGGCTATGTTCACGGAGATCTACCAAGCCTTCAAAGGTCAAGCAGCACCAACTCCCCCAGTGTCCGAGGCAACTCTTGCTCTTACTGATGATGCGGCAATAGTTGAGGGGGAGAAGACCACTGAAGAGACTCCCTCTCACACTAAGGAGGAGCCAGCTCAACCAGTCTCTGCAACACCTATCTCACCACTCCCACCAATTTCAGCAACACCCATCTCATTAGTCCCACCAACAACAAAAACAACACTGACGGTTGCACCTATCATGACAACATCAACACCATTGGTAGCATCATCTTCCTCAGGCCAGGACAAAGGAAAGGCAATAATGCAAACACATGAGCCTGAGAAGATCCCTTATATGATCGGCAACACTGAGTACCTGCTCACTCCACAACATCTAAGTGCCTACCTGGCTAAGGAAGAAAGGAGGAGGAAACTAGCTGAGGAAGAAAGAAAGAGCAAAGAAGCACTGGCACAAGTTGTTGCTGAGGAAGCTGAGAACATTGGAATTAAGGCTGGCAATTTTGACACGAAACCTGTTAACACGACACGACACGACCTGGTCTTAACAGGTTCATGTTTGACCTTTAACAGGTTTCGTGTCTTAACAGGTCTGACCTGTTAAGACCTGTTAACATAACAGGTCTTAACAGGTCTGACCTGTTAAGACCTGTTTGTACCTGTTAATATTAACCTACTCATTTATTAGTCCGCCTCCCTCATACCCTCATACAGTTAACTCATATCAAAATAAGAAAAAGGAGAAAACTCTCTCTTCCCTCTTAACTCCATAGCCACCACTGCTTCAACCACCCACCACCACTCCACCGTCGGTCACCTCACCTCACCACCCTCACCAAAACAACCCTCTCCTTCTCCTCTTTCCGATCCCATACATCACGCGCCCCTACGCCCGTCTGCTCAATCCTTGAAAATCGATGCGGGAACCATAGACGAGGACCACGAGGTAAATAACTAACCTGATCTTGTTACATTTTGGGAATGGGCCTTCTAATCTGAACTTAGGAAATAATAGCAGCCTTTTGTTTGATTAATATTTTAGTTTCGATTTGAGTATATGAACATTCAATCATTGAATCATGTCCATATTCTGATATGAAAATTAGTATACATATATAACATGCTGTTTGTTTCCGTGGGATGTAAAATCATGTAACAGATATGACTTAACTGATTGTGGTGATTGTTGTTTGTTATTTTAGGCTCTAATCTTAGTACAAGTTAGTGTACTAGCCTAGAAGTTTAAGTTATGTAGCTGTTTTTATGGCGAAACTTTTTTAACCCCTATGACCTGCTACTCTTGTTGGTTATTTCTTGTAATGACTGAATGTCTCGATGTTGTAGATGGATTCTGAATGTCTCGAAATTGACCCACAAAATAATGAGTTTACACAACCTGATGAGGTCGAGTCCGTGGAAAAGGATGTAGGAGCCAAGAGAAAACGTAAGGATCGATCTATTTGTTGGAATTTCTTTGACAAAGATGAGAAAGGCGCAGTAAAAGGCAGCAACAAAGTGCCATGTAAGTGCAAAAATTGTGGTAATATTTTCTTGTATGATAATATTCAAGGAACGGGTAATCTTAAGCGACACATGGAGAAATGTTTTGGTAAAAATTATCATGATGTTGGTCAAATGCTATTTAATAGTGACATGGCATTACGGTCATCTAGATTTGATCAAAATATCTTTCGCGATTTGCTTGTAGCTGCCACTATTAGGCATGAATTGCCTTTGTCATTTGTTGATTATAAGGGTATTAGGGATGTATTTACATACTTGCAACCTGAAGCAAGTGTGATTACTAGGAATACTTTAAAAGCTGATTTGTTTAAATTGTATAAGAAAGAAAAGGAAAACATTAAAAGCATGCTTATGGAATCACCGGGGAAGTTAGGTTTAACTTCGGATTTGTGGTCTTCTATTACTACCGATGGTTATTTGGCCATTACAGTGCATTTTATTGACAAGGAATGGGTTTTGCAAAAGAGAGTCTTATCTTTTTCTTTCATGCCACCACCTCATTCCGGTGTTGCTTTAAATGCAAAAGTGTTTTCGATTCTAGAAGAATGGGGCATAGAAAAAAAGGTATTTTGTATAACTTTGGATAATGCATCTTCTAATGACCGTTTTGTTGAGCTTTTACGTGAGCAACTAGATACAAAATCACCACTCGTTTCTATGGGTAATTTTTTTCATATGAGATGTTGTGCACATATTTTAAACTTGATTGTGCAAGAGGGGCTCAAAGAAATTGATGAAGCGGTTTGCAAGGTTAGAGAGAGTGTCAAATATGTTAAAGGATCACATTCACAAGTAAGGAAGCAAAAGTTTTTAGACTGTGTTAAGTTACTTTCTTTAAGTTCAAAAAAGGGGTTAAGGCAAGATTGTCCTACTAGGTGGAATTCTACTTTCCTAATGCTTGATAGTGCCATTTATTACCGAAAGGCATTTGCCCATTTAAAAATAAGTGATTCTAATTATAAGAGTTGTCCAAGTGCTTCTGAGTGGGATATCATTGAAAAGATTTGTGTTTTCCTTGGAGTGTTTTATGATGTGACTAATGTTTTCTCGGGATCCAAATATCCTACTGCAAACTTGTACTATCCTCACGTTTTTATGGCTTATCTTACTTTGCATGAGAGTATGAGTTCAAGTGATGAGTATATGAAAGATATGGGGAAGTCTATGATGGACAAATTTCAGAAGTATTGGTCTGATTTTAATCTCACTTTAGCCATAGCCGTGGTGTTTGATCCAAGATACAAGTTGCACTTTATTGAATGGAGTTACAAAAAGATTTATGGAGACGACAACCCTCAATATGATGATGTTGATGGGTTATTGAAGACCACTTTTAATGAATATGCTTGTGATGTTTCCTTTACAACTTCAAATCAGGCAACTACTTCAAGTGTTCGTAAAGTTGGTGAAGAAACAATTGATGATACAAGACGTCTCTTTGGAGTTAGAGCAAAACTTCTGGTAATTTTATCTTTCTTAATTTCCACTACAATTTTGCTTAGGCTTTACTGATGCAAATTTCTAATCATTGAATTACTAATTGTAAGATATAACTTTTCACATACACATCAAACCATAACACAAAGTAGCATATAGATGGAATTCTAGAGAGAGAAAGTTAGAGGTTTAGGGAACTTAGTGAGAGAAAGTGAAAGATATTATTATAAGCTCCAACTCTCTACCTTGGGAGGTAGAGAGTATTTATAGTCTTACATAAATCGCCACACTTTGGGCTGTGGATCAGGCATACAGTGGGTAAAGACCCGTCCGTCCTCCACGGTGTTACTTAACTAAATTACTACTTAACTTAAAAGAACTACGACTACGAGCTTTCTAACGATTACATATACTTGAGGTGACCGACTCTTTAATACCGGGAATTTCTAATTCCTAACAATCTCCCCCTAAGGGAGGTCACCTCAATAATGTACCAAAATTACATTGAATACAAATAGATATGACATTTAACAATTGATCTTGCATTCTTGATGAAGTCCTTTGCTCCTAAGCTCGTAGTCATTGATTCTTCACAATGCATGTTTGGTTATTCCAAGTGGAGGTCTTTTACTGATCCACGTGATGATAAGTTTGAGCCATCTTTGGAGATCATCAGCTATCAAAAATCTCTGAGACATCCATTGTGGTGTTGTGACTTTGGGACCGACATGCTCACATTCTGGATCATGATATCTTCTCATCAGAGTAGCGGAAGCATTTGTTGAATCATGATATTGGCAGCAGCGTAGCAGAAGCATGGAGTGAAAATATCAGAGTCATTGATGCACTAATCATGATTTCTTTAGAGATGAATGTGTTAAGTGAGCATGCGGCTATGGATTGACCGCTTCATTCTGATCAGCTGCAAACGTTGGGCGTACCTGCATACAACAGTTAGCAACAAATCGCACGAAAGTGTCTTTGATCACTTTCGATGAATTGAGGTACACGGCCCACGGTTCCCCGTTGATCAGTACAAGTACTGCCTGTGATCAGGTAGGATTCCTAAGAATCTCCTTGACAGGGTTTCGCAGCTGTTCTAGCTGTTCTCAAACCGGAACATCTCAAAGAAGACAGCACGGAGTGAGTGAACCAGCGAATTTTAAGTCCACTGATTGATGAAAAGAGATTTGAAAAACAATCGTGTATTGCTCAATAGAAATTGTTTTTGCAATACAACGAAGGTTTTATTGAAAATCAATTATCAATCATAAAAATACCTTTTGGTTTGAAAAATGAGTACACGGTCGATGTGCTAAAGAAAAGAGTTTTTAAGCACAAAGACCGGTTTTTTTTGAAGGTATCCGTCAATCCTTAACCTGAACCAGGATTGATTCAAGAGATTGAATCGCCCCATTGTTTCTGTTCAGTTGTCACATGGTTGATCTATATGATAGATCTCACATGCCACCTACCAGGAGCTTGTTTGATGTTGGCTCCAGAAGGCTTTCCATCTTCATTGTGAATGTGTAAACATATCACTCAGATGTTCTGGCAATACCACAAGGATAATGCGTAGGACTCAAGATATAATCTCTCTTTCCACATTGTGTGAAACAGAGAGTCTTCATTGAAAGTGTCCTAATGAGATTTATTGATGATCTCGTGGCTCTAGACTCAATTTGTGCATTTTTGGATCCTATAACGGAGACTAGGGAGAGGGTCTCCTTCTTCAATATCAACCATCTCTAAGAGAAAGTCGATAGATAATGTTGGTTCCCCGTGAGAACGAAACAAGCCCTTTTAAGAGGAACTTGAGTGGTTTGGAAAGTTGAAGTGCAGTGCGTCACTGGGTCCATGACGTCTTGTCTTCAATACCGATGTTACCATCAGTAGCATATGAATTGAACCCGGTTTCTGCCCTAAGGTTGAATTAATGGAGGGCTATTTGTTTTCACCCTATTTTCATTCAATTCTTTTTAATTCTTCAACCCCTTCAGTGCTTACCGAGACTTCATAGCTATTACCTTGTTGGGTTTATTCCAGTACTAGCTCAGTCTTAGTCTGCACTCTTCCCATATCTCACTTTTCTCCTTTTATCATCATACCTAAGGACTTCTACACTAACTAGTGGATTGTCCCTGGGTAGATCCCTCCGGTTCTGGCGGATCATGGGAACCAATACCTAACCTTATCATCCTTATATCACCGTACATAAAGTAAAGTTGGTCGGTCAATTTGGTATTGTTCATCTGCCATTGGATCCAATTGAAAACCATTTGAAAATCAATTCAGATACATGTGATATATTATCAAAGCATTTTGTACCTGAATTGTTTTTGATATTTTTAGAACGAGAACTCCCCCTCAACATGTGCATCAAGTATTTGAGAAATGTTAAGCACATGGAGGCAAGAGAAAGAATTAACTTCTTTGATTACAATTTTCTAAAAGATATCAACATCACTTCCCTCAACAGATCAAGTGGGTATAACATTTCCGGGAAGGATGAGGTTTCCATAAATTCGCTCCCCCTCAATATGTGCCTCGAGGTTTGAAAAGAGTTTTGCACATACTAGAGGGAACCTGCATATTGGGATAAATGATCACGTTTCAAATCATAGGTTTAAGATAGGTGCTCCCCCTCAACATGTGCATTGAAAATTGAAATCGTTTGTCACATGTGGGAGGGACAGCATGTTCATTCATGTGAAACCATTTATCTTAATATCAGTTTAAATCTAATTTAAATCACACATTCTCCCCCGATCACAATTATCAAAACATTTGAGATTTGTGATCTCGTATAGATTTAAATTGATTTTGAAAGCTTTTAGGGAGAATTGTGACTTGATTGTGAAAGCGTTTGAACTGATAAGGATCGGATTTTAAGACTTTAAACTCCATTTATAAAACCATGCATGTATATCTTTTGAAAACAATTTAATGCCAAATAACTTTTTAATTTAATTGAAATCATTCTCCCCCTCAATCAATGACGTAGGTTGTTGATTGAGAGATAGAGATTTTGACAAATGAGTCCTGATGATTATCAAAAATAGAGATTGAGTTATTTTTCAAAGCATTTAGTTTTCAGCAGATAGGAGTTTATAGAATCAGAGCATAGGATTTGAAAACATGGTAAAACATGGCTCTGTTCTTTCTTTAAAAACCGGGTTATTGCCTGAAGATGACAATAAACCATTTCTCTTTCTCCCAAAAAAAATTTTTTTGATTTTTTGATTTTTCGATTTTTTTTTTTTTTTTTTTTTTTTTTTTAAGAATTCGAACAACATCTAAAGTCCCGTGTCATTCTTTGAATGACAGCACAAAGACCGTAGATATTATCGAATCGAGAGAAATATGACAAAATGACAGTATTTTTTGAAGATTTTTCGAATTTTTCAAATTTTTATGGATTTTGAAGGTTTTATATTTTTCTATTTTGTTTTTCGAATAACTATTTACAAGAGATAGGTGAAGAAAGACCTTTACTCCTCGTCTTCTTCCTGAAGACGTTTGAGAGTTTCTGGTTGAAGGCTTTTCAAACCAAGACGTGGAAGAATAAACTCAAAACGTTCTCTTGGAAGAGCTTTGGTGAAGATGTCCGCTAACTGATATTCAGACCTCACAAAATATAGTTCCACCACACCTTTTTCCACTTGTTCCCTGATGAAATGATGTCGAATGTCGATATGCTTTGCTCTTGAGTGTTGGACGTTGTTGCATGAGAGAGCAATAGCACTTTTATTATCACAGTACAGAGGGATTTTGTTGAATTCAAAGCCATAGTCAGATAATTGAGATCTCATCCATAAGATTTGAGCACAACAAGATGACATGGCTATGTATTCAGCCTCTGTAGAGGAAATAGAAGTACTCATTTGCTTCTTTGAAGACCAGCTCACAAGCTTATCACCCAAAAACTGAGCACCTCCAGACGTACTTCGACGTGTATCTTGACAACCTGCATGATCAGCATCTGCATAGGCCGTTAGTGACATACCGGTGTCCTTCGGGTACCATAGTCCCATATTGATGGTTCCTTGGAGATACCGAAAGACCCGTTTAACTGCTTCAAGGTGCTTTTTAGTAGGCTTAGCCTGGTATCTCGCACACATGCACACAGAGAACAAGATGTCTGGTCTACTTGCAGTGAGGTACATCAGGGATCCAATCATACTCCTATATTTCGTTTGGTCAATCATGATCCCTGAGAGGTCCTCATCTAGTTTGGTTCGGTCAATCATGGGGGTGTCAACAGGGTCACTTGAATCAAATCCGAATTTCTTTAAAATCTCTGTTGCATATTTAGATTGATTTATGAAAATGCCTCCGGGACTTTGAGAAATTTGTAATCCCAAGAAAAATGACATTTGTCCCATCATTGACATTTGAAACTTTGAACTCATTTCATTTGAAAAACGATCACATTCCATTGGGTCAGTCGAGGCAAAAATAATATCATCAACATAAATTTGAACATGAGTTAAATGTTTGCCTGACTTCCTGGTGAACAATGTAGGATCAACTGCTCCTTTGCTGAATCCAGTTGATAGAAGAAACTTTGACAGTGTATCATACCATGCCCTTGGAGCTTGCTTTAAACCGTAAAGAGCCTTCTTCAAACGATAAACGTGAGTAGGATGCTCTTGATTCACAAAACCTTCAGGTTGGCTGACGTAGACGACTTCTTTAAGATCTCCGTTCAGAAATGCCGTCTTTACATCCATCTGATATACCACCATGTTCTTACTAGCAGCATTAGCCAAAAAGATTCTGATTGCCTCGATTCGAGCAACTGGAGCAAAAGATTCTTCAAAGTCTATACCCTCCTCTTGACGATATCCTTTAGCAACTAATCGAGCCTTGTTCTTCAACACATCACCATGCTCATCAAGTTTTACTTTGAAGATCCATTTTAGAGCTATAATCATAGCACAGTCCGGAGCAGGTACTAACTCCCATACATCAAGACGATCAAACTCATGAATTTCATCTTGCATAGCATAGAACCAGCTATCTTCATTCATAGCAGTTTTAACATCTTTTGGTTCGATCTTAGATAGTACGGAGTTGAAGAAGCACCATAAGGCATCGGTTGCGAGTTGCTTCCGGGTTGATACAGGGCGAGAGGGATTTCCAATGATGTTGTCTAGTGGATGATCGTGAGTCCATTTTCTGAGGTGTTCATGTGGCATTTGTTGAGGAACTGAAGTAGCTGAGTCGATGTCTCCTGAAGAAGGTGGTTTTGATGATGATTCAGGAGTAGCAAATATGTTTTCAAATGGAGCATCTTCAGGAGTCGCAAAGGGATTAACTTCATCATTGATGCCAAAAACATTTCCATGATGTACATTTGAAGAATGATGATTTGTTGATGAGACTGAAGGATCAGCAGCAGGTGCTTCTTGACTTACAGATATTGATACTGATGGATTGACTTCATTCACTGGAATGTGAGCATCCTCTGTTGTAGGGATCAGCACCTCATTAGTAGTAGACTCATACAGTTCATCAAACATTGGATCAAACAATTTCTTTACATCATCTTCAGATGGAGGTACATATGGCGTTTCTAGAGAGGAGTTTGGAACAAGGGATGAACCAATAGGACTGTTTTGAAGTGCGGGTCCTGAGTTGGAGTGTCCAGGAGCCATTTGACCGGTCAGCTCATCAAACGTAACGTGAATTGTTTCCATGATATTTCGGGTTCTTTTGTTGTATATTCGGTATCCCTTTTTGTTTGGTGCATATCCTACAAATACTCCAATGTCAGCTTTAGCTCTAAGTTTGCCCAAGTCTTGACCCTCATTAGTTGGATAGCACAAGGCACAAAACACACGAAGGAAAGATAGATTAGGTTTTCTGTTGTGGACAAGTTCATATAGAGTTTTTCCATGAGAGGTGTGAATCAGGGAACGATTTTGTGTGTAGCATGCAGTGGCGATTGCTTCAGACCAGAGAAACATTGGAACCTTTGAGTAGATCAGCATTGTTCTAGCAGCTTCAACAAGGGTACGATTTCGTCTTTCAACTACACCGTTCTGTTGTGGAGTTCGTGGAACACTTCTTTGATGGCTGATTCCAACGCTTTCATAGAATTCACTAAGTTGTTTGTTGACAAACTCAGTTCCATTGTCTGTTCTGATAATTCTGACAGTTTTGTTAAGTCGAACCTACAGCTGTTTGATGAGTTTGATGATGATAGATGGAGTTTCATCCTTAGTCTTCAAAAACTTTACCCAAGTAAATCTAGAGTAGTCATCAACAACGACTAAAATGTATCTCTTCCCATTAATCGTTTGCACTCTCATTGGAATCATCATACCAATGTGTACATGAAGCAATAGCCAGATGCACTTTACCATTAAACATATCGAAGATGTCGATAAGCAATATCATCTCACATACCATATATTCTCCTCACATTTCTTTCAACTGAACGCTGAAGTAACACATACCAAAAGGCTCCAGAGACCATTTCCCCCAAATAGTTGGAATAATACATCCTTCCCCCTTGCTGGTTTTGATACCTCAGAATCAGCAAAACATAATAAATCCATAAACATGAAATCTTGTGAGAAGAACTCAAATAGCCCAAATGAATCCTGTGAGAATCAACTGCTACATAAACTCTTTCTGACTATCTTTATCAACCCATATGTAGACAATTTGAAGTGACCACTGTTGATGAAAAAAAAAACCGATATACCAAACTTGAAACTAAAGTCGAATTCCCCGCATTTGTGTCTTAAGCTTGCACTTAAAGATGGAAGAACGGTGTCGAGAATCTATGCTTCAAGCAAATCTCTAAGTACTCACTACTCAAACAAAGTATGAGACATTAACACCTCTTGAGATTATCCACATCGTCATCTGCATGTGACACTGAGTAAAACAACGTAACTCCTAATAGTGATAGTTAACCAGGTCTTCAACCATCCACCCCGACTGCTGGTAACTAGATAAACCAAGTCTTCAACTCAAATTCTTAAGCCCGAGCAAGTTGTCCAATAAGAACACGCCTTTGTGAAAGTCAACTTCAATCTCAAACAGGTGATAAATGATTAACTCTGAAGTCATCAACTTGTGTCAAATGCCCAACACGTGAAAACAACATACAATCGGATGTACATTGACCCACTGAATGAACCGGAACAAATGATTCCTCAACATCAATGCATTCTTCCTTAAACGTAAACATATAGAGACTGATCTGGAAGATTCACCAATAATGTCTTCGAGCGGATGAGGAAGTCATTTTTCTTTAAGTTCATGTGGTTGATTTATAGCGTGCACATTGAGAGAAACAATAATCCGTGAATATTTGGCAAAGGAATACCAAAGAGCGAATCACTATTCATGAACAATAATCCGTGAAGATTTGGTAAGGAATACCAAAGAGCGGATCATTATTCATGAGTGCAACAGCAATATTATGATAGTCATTATTAATGCCTTGAGGAATAACTGGAGATTTGGGCTTCTTGAGAATTCCAAGAAGTACTTCTTAGATGGTGAACCAGTTGAGTCAATAGAAACCGGAGCATGAGCTTCAGAAGCTGGATGATCAACATTCGTCGGAGGTTGAAAGTACTCATCAAACATATCTTTGAAAAACAATGAATCCCAAACATTGATTCCCAATTATCCTTAGTAAGTGAAGCGTTTAGGCGTTGGAGAAGAGTCATCAAAAATCAAAACAATGAATCCCAGTTATCCTTAGTATATTCACTCTTTACCAAAAAGAATATACACTCATCATCATCAAAAATTAAGTCATATAACCATTATTCAAACATCCATCATCATGTAGTATATTCACTCTTCTCCCCCTCAAAAATTGCATCCGAAGTTGCCATTTTTGATTTAACAAGTGAATAGGAGTATACACCAATGAACATAGATCCACTTGATGATAGAATGAGCATGGAAAACCATGAATCTTGTTGATGAAGAGTGTAGATGAGTATGGCCATTCATGAGAGAATTTCTCTTAAGCTGAAGATAAAGCGCACAGAAGAGCGTACACTTTTCTTTTCTTTGAAGAACGGGGCCTGAAGTGTTATCTGCAGACACCATAATGATGAAGTACGAGGCCTGAACTGAAGTGAACAGACGTCATAGCCGGTTGAATATCAATGTTGAGTAACTTGAACCCGTGAGTTATGAGATATCAATCCATTTGTAATCCATACTTTAAGCCAGTCCATGTATTGAAGGATCGAAGTATCTGCAACTGAGTAAGGAGTACCTGCACTAACATTACAAGCTTGATTGCATATATATGGGTTAGTGACATTAGTATCCAAACTTTTTGGGGTTTCACGGTCAACCTTGATTTTTTCATCCGAAAACAGCTTTCCGATAGGAATCCACCTAAGTCCAGCATCCTTAAACATTCTACCAGACGGTATCCACTTATGGCAAGGTCTAGGATTGTAAGGCTTCTTATGCATAGTGGAAGACTTATCCTTGTTCCTAGTTTCCAAAGATTTAGCAGTTGGTATCCATCTAGGCGAAGTTTTTGGTTTGTTTTGTTTCACAACATGTTGAACCTTAGTCACGTTAGTGGTCTTAGTGGATTGTACCTTGGCATGTGAATTAGGAAAATGTTTCTTATGAGGAAAAGACTCAGAATTTCTAGTTTTGTTTTCTACATGCTTAGCATTCTTATGCACATAACTACTTTTAGATGCACGCCAATCCCTAGTCTTTTGAGTGTTCTTAGGTAGTGGCTTACAACTACTAGTGGTGCCTTGAAATCTTGTAGAATTCCTCACCCTAGGTCTTGCACCTAAAATTCCGTCTTTTCGAATCTGTGCCTTTTTCCTAGCTTCGTCTAGATAATAGTTCTTCCTCAAGTCATTCATATCATATGAATTCTGGGTTTTAATGCTTGGTTTTGACACTGTTTTCGAACTAATCCTAGAGGTGCTGGGAGTAAAAGTAGCTGCATGTTGAGGTTTAGAGGAACTAGAAGAATGACTCTTAGGTAACACAGGTGAAGTGACTGGTTTTGACAAAACTTGTTTCTCATCAACTTGGGAGGCAAACCGTGTTTTTGAAAATTTTGGTCTTTCGGATATAAACGCAGTAGGCTGCCTAACACCAGACCGGTTTCTAGTGGGATGAGAAACTGGTTTCCCCAAGGTTGATGGTTTTGTAAACTTAGTGTTCACACTTTTCCCTACAGTTTTCCTAAGCTCATTCTTTAAGGCAACAATGGCGAAACTCTTATCCTGAAGTTGAGCTTTGAGTTCATCATTTTTTTCTATCAAAGGGTTTGTTTGTTCCATTGACTTAGTTCTAGCTTCTTTGACAGAGTCACTTAGTTCTATGTGATGCTTTCTCAAAGACTCGTTTTCCTTTAGTAATTTAGCCACATAAATTGACAGTTCATTATTTCTTGTTATAATAGCATCAATGTCTTGTGTATTCATGACTAAATTACTTTTCCCATTCAAGACAGAAATATGTTTCTTCAGATTGTAAATGGTTGACTCTTTGTCTTGAAGCTGAGCTTTCAAAGTGTTAATTTCAAAAAATTCACGGAATTCAGGAAGTTCCGGTTTTTTACATGGTTTGTTAAGTTGAAAACTTTCTTCTTTACTCTGTATCGCGATTTCAAGTGAAATGCAATGTTTTTCAAGATTTGAGAATTTGTTTGAAAGTTCATCAAAAGCCTTATTATCAACCATATCTTTTGTTTTGAAACACTTAATCTCAGACTCAGCCTCAGTAACAGAACATTTATGAAAGTCATGTTCAGCATCATGATCAGTTTGTTTAAGTACTTTAGCAGATGCACTATGTTGAACAGTAGAGGGTACCTCATTACATGACACCTGCTCAATTTCTGGTCTGATATCTGCATCCACATCATGTGTAACAAGAGTCACTGGACCGCTGGATATGTCAAGCTTATCAATCTCTGAGCCTCTGTATTCAGTGCCACCCGATTCTTCATTATATGTTGACTCTGACATTCTGCATTCAGCAACACCCGATTCTTCATTATATGTTGACTCTGACATTCTGCATTCAGCAACACCCGATTCTTCAACAGATACATTACCCAACTTATCACAACTATCTCTCAACTGCACCTGACACTCATTCACGTTTTCATGTTTATGTGTAACTTCCTCAATGTACTTCTCCACATTATCCATGAGTTGTATGAATGTCTCAATGAACACGCTAATTTCCATTCCAGTGTGTTTCTTGAAAGACACTTCAGTCATGTCATCATCAAAATCTGAGGAATATTCCCCCCGGATAAATGGCTGAAATTGATCGAAGATTACATGAAGAGCTGCATTAGATTCATCAGTTGAGAACTTCTCTTTAGTAATTTGAAACCTCAGTTGTTCTAAGTTGAGTAGCACAGTTCTTGTCAAGGTGGAAAGATCCTGACGAAGGAGAGCATTGCTTGTTCGATCCATAGTTGTAGATAAAAGTAGTTTGAGGTGCTGATAAAGTAGTTGAAAGGGCTCAATGTTACATTCCATTAGCCTTGCATTTTGTAGCATTGACTGGTGCATTTCTGTCTTTTCAGAGTCTGAACCCGGAGATATCACATCCTCATTGATTGATTCAATCATCTTTAGTTGTTCAGTGTAGCATACATTATCATTGATGTCCACAACATCATACAATTTAAGCACTTCTGAAATCACTGGGTCAGTAGAATAAGACATGATGTGGTAGTATGCACGGGATTTTACAAGTCTATAATTTAAACCGAGAAATAGAATCTTTCGCGGGATTTACTAAAATCAAGACGAAACCGTGATACAATGACCAATAGAACGAGTTAAGATAACTGATGGACCCACACAATGATAGAGGATTATGTGTTAGGAGTGATGATTGTTTGAAGGATTAGCTGAAGTGTTATTTGGTTGAGAAGTGGTTTTGTTAATGCATGTTTTTATGGTGAAATTTAGGTCTAAAAACTTAAAAGCTCAATAACTTCCTTTCGGAGGGGATTTGGGCCTCGAAAAATTCGTTTCACGACATCGTTGGTCGTGAAACCTCACAATATTCAGCCTGTTCCGGTCGTTTTGACAGGTATTTCGCTGAAAACGGAGTTACGGATCAAAAGTTATGGCCGTTTGAAGTTTTGACGTAAAAAGTCAACTTTGGTCAAACCTCTTCTTCGTAAAAAATCAACCAAGTCGCTAACACCTAATTCGCTACACCCCCAAGTCGCTAAAGTCCCAAGTCGCTAGACAAATGTAATTCGCTAAGTAGTAACTCGCTAACACTCAAGTCGCTAGATGATAAAGCTCTAAGTCGCTAGAAACAAATCCACTAAGTCGCTACCAATTAATTCGCTAGACAGCCAAGTCGCTAGACTCCCAAGTCGCTAACAGAAAAACAAGTCGCTAAGTAGTAACTCGCTACGGACCAAGTCGCTAACCAAATTTTGGCAGCAATTCGCTACACAAGTCGCTAGAAACACAAGTCGCTAAAGAGCAACTCGCTACTGACCAAGTCGCTACCACAAGTCGCTACCCGTAGTGGAGATTCCACTACTTGTCCTTTAACTCGCTAGATCTAACTCGCTAGCTTTAACACTGTAAGTCGCTACAAAACTGTGAAGCAAGTCGCTACCAAGAAACTATTCCGAGAGCTAAGTCGCTAGCTTGAAAAACCAAATAAACTTCACTTTTCAATCCAAAAACAACCCAACCAAGATGATTCAAGCTTACCAAATGAAAACCTAAACACTTTTGATGATTCTAAACATAAAAGTACCAACAAAATTCAAACTTTAACACAAGAGATCAACCAAATGATGCAAAAACCACTAAACTTTTTCAAACTCAAAAACCACCTAAAAACCACTATAAATCCAAAGATGTGCAAGATATGATCTAACCATGGCTCTTGATACCAATTGTAAGATATAACTTTTCACATACACATCAAACCATAACACAAAGTAGCATATAGATGGAATTCTAGAGAGAGAAAGTTAGAGGTTTAGGGAACTTAGTGAGAGAAAGTGAAAGATATTATTATAAGCTCCAACTCTCTACCTTGGGAGGTAGAGAGTATTTATAGTCTTACATAAATCGCCACACTTTGGGCTGTGGATCAGGCATACAGTGGGTAAAGACCCGTCCGTCCTCCACGGTGTTACTTAACTAAATTACTACTTAACTTAAAAGAACTACGACTACGAGCTTTCTAACGATTACATATACTTGAGGTGACCGACTCTTTAATACCGGGAATTTCTAATTCCTAACACTAATTTTGTATTATTACTTTATAGGATTTTGATGAGTTTCAAAGCAATGAATCTACAACCAACAAAAAGTCAGAATTGCAATTGTATTTGGATGAGCCAAGAATGGAAAGGACATTGGAACTAGATGTGTTGGCTTTCTGGAAATCCAATGAGTTTAGATATCCCATACTTGCTAGGATGGCTCGAGACTTTTTGACAATTCCAATATCTACTGTTGCATCGGAGTCTACATTTAGTGCTAGCGGAAGAGTATTAGATCAACATCGAAGTTCACTTAGTAAAGAAACTCTTGAGGCCCTTATTTGCACAAAAGATTGGTTGTTTGCAGGTTCTAATGAAGTCCCTCTTGAAGAGCTCACTGAAGATATAATGTCGAGGTCGCTTGATGGTGGTCCTGAATCAGGTGCTTCAAACTCAGTCAACAATCCCGATTCCCGACACACTTAAAGAGGTTGGATTCTGAATTTCTACTTCTTTTTATCTTCTGCAATATATAATATCTAGGCCTTGTTTTACATGAATAATATCTAGGCCTTCTTTTTATCTTCTGCAAACTTGGATTCTGAAAACTGATGTATATAATATATAGGCCTTGTTTTACATGAATAAAGCTTTAAGAAATACAAAAAGAGGGGTCTGTCTTGGAATTGAAGAGTACAATGCTGAAATATGTTTATGAGGAAATATCTCTTCGTTTTTGTGTATCAAATCAAGCAAAATATCTATCAATGCATCCATTTGGTTTGTTTAGGCCTTTCTAACTCTCATTTATTTGTCGAAGTAACATTCATCTGCTAGCTTCCTTTAACTGTAAGATGAACATGAGTTTTGTCTCACCTAGAGTGTTTTCTAATATTTACCCTTTTGACTTTTCAGGTTTAAAATGGAAGATACGAGTAAAGGCGTCGGAAACTCGGAATTGATATTATGATTGATATATATTTGTATTAATTAAGAGTTTTATGAACTTTTGTAATGTTAAGGTTTATTATCATTATGTATTAGTTAAGACTTAAGATTTGTGAAATTGTGATGTGTTTATTTTCGTGATAACAGGTTCTGAAAATTGATAATGTTCTGAAAATTGTATGTTAAGTGTTAACAGGTTCTTAACATGTCTTTAACAGGTTAACCTGTTTATTTTCGTGTCGTGTTCGTGTTTGAGAAAAATGACACGATAAGCTAACAGGTCGTGTTCGTGTTTGACCTTAACAGGTTCGTGTCTTAACAGGTTCGTGTCTTAACAGGTTCGTGTGACCTGTTATGCCAGCTCTAATTGGAATAGATCCTAAGAAGCTTGAAAAGGGTCAGGCAGGACAGAATTTCAAGGATGCTCAGGCTGCTAAAATGGCTGAAATGAAAAAGAGATTGGAAGAAAAGAACAAGAGAGCTGCAGCCATCAGGCAAGAAAGAATTGACCACTACAACTGGTCAATGACAAATAGAAGGCTGCCTGAGAAGATCACTGATGTCAAAATCATCCCCAAGTCCAAGCCACTGGCAATGAATGTCTACAGGGGGGATGATAAAAGACACTTCGAGGTTCATGATCCCCTTAAATTCACTGACTTTGGGATCACTGAACTTGATGAACTAAGTCCTATCATTGAAAAAAAGCAAAATGCGGTGGTTAAGGAGCTGATGAAAATGCTCAGCAAAAGGTATGAAAGATTGAGGGAAGCACCAGCAATACTGGGAATTCATCCTGCCTTAACAGCACCTCAAGGATCTCAACCTCAAGCATTACAGGGCAAACGAAAGAGGGTTGAGTTCTAGCCTGAGATCAAAGTGCCTGGACTGGAATGTAACAGGGAGCTACCTTAAGGGGTGAAGTTTGTAAATTGTCTTGTGATAGGAAAGCCTGAAAGAGGATTGTTTTTCATTGATGTCTATGGAAACCCAGCATTCCAAAGGTGGAGTGACATTGATCAGGCAGGTGTGGCCACAATGCTGAGCTACATACCAGTGGCCTTGATAACGCTACACGCGTCGTTCGGGTTCAAAGGAACTTCCTTTTCGTCGAGCAAGTTTTTCAACACCCTAGGCAGTGAACCTAATCGTTGTAGTGTAGTATTAGGGTAAGCCACGGGTATTGATATCGTTCTCTAGGGGAATAGGAATGCTAGTGAGAAGTTACTACGCTAAGGTTAAGGTTGAGGAAGATTATTTTTTATCTTTTTTTATGTTTTTTTAGGAAATTAAAAGGTACGAATCTTGGGTATTGGATTTGGGGGGTTGGTATTTCTACCGATTACTCTACTGATATCTAATTATCTAAACTAAGGTGGTGGTAGTCTATGTCTAATTAATGTGTGCTCGTATGATAGTTTAAAGATGTGTTTACTTAGGTTTTACTACTCCTTAATTATCTCCTATTGATGGTTGAGTTGTCACGTCTTATTCTTAGTCGCGTTGTGTGTCTAAGGTTGTAGGGTACGCGTTTCTCCCTAACTCTTTGAACTTACCAAAGGGTCTCGTCTACAAAACCCACTAGGGATAATAAACTCTTACTCTAAGGCACTCTTTGGATGGTTTAGCTTACAACTACTCAGGTAATTATATTCTAAGGTTCACAAAGATGAATCAAGCATTAAGTACACAACGAATGACCTATCGCATTACTAGATCATTAATCAACTAAGATAAGAAACAACCAATCAATATTCAATAATTAAGTTTCATATTCCCTAAGCAAACACACAAATAAATTAGCCGGACATGGAGAACATGCAAGCATACACACAAATAATCAAAGACATAATTGAATTGATGAAGTAAATACTTATCTTGATGTAAGATAGGGTTTGAAACCCTAAAATACTGTACAAGACACCCTTGGTTCGGTTTTAGGTTTTTACTCCACAAAAGACTCTCTTAAAACTGAAAAATTCGGATTCTATATATAATATTACATATGCAACGGCGTCACCTTATGTTTTATGACGCCGTCGTGTCGCCGTCATTAGGGTTTCGTCTTGGCCACGTTAACCTTGCGACGGCGTCACCTTATGTCTATGACGCCATCCTCTTCAGCTTCTGACGTCGTCTGGGTTGCATCTGGGCCGTCTGAGTAGCGACGGCCTACTCTTTTAAAGCCCGACGTCGTCACTTGAAAATAGGGTTTTTGGCTTCTGTATCGTCACAAAAATCCTCCGACGGCGTCGCAATTAACACATGACGCCGTCGCCTTCTGTTTTCAGCAGCTTTGAGTGTCTCGATTCTGACTTTGGCCATTTTCTTCGTATATTCGCGCCTTTTCGTCCAAATAAGTGCCATTCCAGCATTTTGCCTTCAAGAGACCTAAAAAGTGAAAAGGAACGATATTAAGCAATAACGGATACAAAAGTGATCAAATAAGGACTTAAACGACCCCTCAAAAGGGTACCTTTTAAAACCTTATCAAATATCCCTACACTTGTTATTTGCTTGTCCTCAAGCAAATGTGCTTTTAGCCAATTAATTTATAAGTTAGGGGTCATGAAGCATTGATTTAAAACGGTCCACAACACATATAAGCCCCGCAAAAGTCATAACAAGAACGGAAATTACATACTAGCACCTCACATGGGGTGTTTGGATACTCACATCTCTCTCGGGTGTATATATGAAATATAACAAATAGGAAATGGAAGATAAACACTCATTAACCGGTCCTAGTACATAGATTACCATAGGCTTGAGAATAGATCAAACCTCCATCGCTTTGGCGTAAGCACCTAGGAAAGACTATCAAAGAGGTCTTTTAAAGGGTTCTAATGTTAGGCTTACGGTAGGAAAACAAGGGTTTGGTGGGATAGGCTATTTAGTGGTGGTAAGTCAAAAATCTCTATGTTAAATGCATACGAAGAATGGCGTTGCTAAGCCAAGACTCGACACTCTAAAACTCTAGGTAGCGGAAATAAACAAACATAAATTTATAGGATAGATGTAGGATGGCAGCCAGTTTTTTTTTTTTTTTTTTTTTTTTACACTCTATTTTTTTTCTTTTTCTTTTTTCTATTTTTTTTCGATTTTTTTTTTTTTTCATACACTTTTACTCTACCATCCTCTACGGTAACATCAAAATAATAGGGATTTATAGGCACATCCCTACACTTGAGTTTTTATTACTCTAACACTAATTTGACCCGAATTGAAAAGATCAAAACACTTGGGGTACATTATTATGCAAACAAAGGGAATTTGAATTTAACGTTCCCTTCCCGTCATTTCATAAACTTTAACTTTTCCCATGAATCTCAATCGTCCCAAAACTGTATACAAAGGATATGACTCGACTTAGCAACTTATGCAAGCAACCAGATAATTGAACTAAGGGTTTAGGGTGATAACAAACATTTGCACTAAAAGTGAGTGCATAAGGGGTAGGCTAAGGCGATTTGGGTGTATATTTGGGGGTGGGGTATAAACAATGCTCTTCATTGATATTCCGGAAAAACCGAAACATCACGAGAACCGCGAAAAGGATAGGCTCTGAGGGGTTAACTAGGGGTATCGTGTACTAAAGATGAGTACAACGCAAAGGGTGTGGGGGAATTACTCAACCGATGTGGAAGAAGTAATTATATTACGGGTATCAAACAAGGGTTATCCTAATGCCTCTTATCATTTAGTTATTCCTAACTACACAAGTGTAGTCTCACTTGCGATCTCGGAATGCATCACAAAACAAGTTCTAGAATCTAATATACTACCGGTTCACACTCTAAGCATTAAAGATGAATGCTTTAATTCCTACTAATCTAAGGGCGATCCTCACATTTTGGGTGGAATTTGGGTGGTAAAGGGTTTTGTGCTAGTCATATAACTTCCTATCCGTGAGACGCTTTTGTTAAGACTAATGGCCCACTCCTATATATCATGAAAAAATTTAAATTTGGTGCGAAAATTACCCTAACCGACATTTTCTCATGGTTTATTACACAATCACAATTGGACAAAGCAAATAATCAAGGATAAGCATAGTTTCAAAGTTCCCGTTTTCTTTTCCCTCCCTACACTTAAACTGAACATTGTCCCCAATGTTCCCCGAAAGTATCAAAGTTATGATAAAAGAAGGTAATCAAAAACGAAAGAAACTAATACTCCCCTGATTAGCTCGGTAGGATCCGTGTAAAGTGGTGGTTAAATCCTTTCCAAGAAGAATTTATGCGTGAAAAGCTCCTCAATCTTATGTAACTTCTTCTTGATATACTAAACCTGTACACTTGTAGAAAACAAACGAAACCTTCGCGTAAAATCGGCGGTCATAATATATATAAGACTCGATTTAAACTAGGATATAATGCTTGTGGAATGGATGTTTGCTGATTTTCTAGAAAATTAAGACCTGGAAAATTCCAAAAATTTATAAGTAGCACAGAAAACGAGAAAAAGTAGTAAGCAGTTTCTACTCCTCCTGACGCCGTCAGGTTGTGATCCTGACGCCGTCAGGTTATCCTGACAGAAACTGGTCTGAGATTTTCTGAAAAAATTCTGGAAAATTTATATCTTTAGAATCTGGAAAAATTCCTGCAAAACATCCATTATGACTCGATACAAGCATTTGACTCTAACAAACACACATATATATCTTTTAAATAATTGTAATTCTCTTGTTCACGTTTCTTTTGAAAACGTGTGTAATCCTCCCTACACTTATCCCTTATGTAAAATACCTTTATATGTAATTAAGACGAGGTTAAAGATAAAATAAAGTATTTTTACAAATTCAAACATGAGAATAAACAATTAATAAAAGATATACGACACACAAATGAAAATGAAAAACAAATACACATGGGTTGCCTCCCAAGAAGCGCTTGTTTTTGTTCGAGTCACGAGCCTGACTCTACCCTTATTTAACAGATAAAGGGGAAGTTTTTCCTACACTTAAGTTTAAGTGCGGGTGATAGTAGCAATACACACCCTTAGGGTGGAAATTTGCTACGTGAGGAGAGGGTGATGGGTGATTTATATGCTCAAAGGAGTGTGCTCCATTCATTATAACCTTACCTAAGTCTATTGGTGTAGCGGGTGAATCAAATCTCCCTCCTAAAAATGGATCATCTTCTATCAACTTCAAAAGATTCTTAGTTAAGGATCCATCTTGACCTAATAAACCCGGTTTAAACCCATAGTGTTTCTTGTTATCAACCATGAATGGGTGATATAAGTGTGTAAGGTCATGGGTTACTCCTATATTAGCTTCCACTCTACATGGCCTAGAATCTACCACCTTTATCAAGCAACTACCCGGACTATCTATTTTGATGGGTGGATTGGGGCCTAATTCAATTCCAAGATTCACATCTAAAGACGGAACATTGGGTAAGGTTTTTGGTTGAGGCTCCGTTTCATCAAAATTAGGAACTTCCCTAGGACTAAGAGAGAGGTCATGACAACAAGCATCTAAACCTACATTCTCTAGTGGCGTTTGGTCCAAAGGTTCTCTATCAATTGGGACTCTTATAGTCTCTTCTACTTCTTTCGGGTAAGTTATAGGTGATGTGTCTTCCTCAAGTGATGGTAGGGCTTGTGGGCTTGGAGTTTCCACCTTTTTCTCCATTATATCTAGATCTCCTAAATGTTTGAAATCTATCCCACACATGCAACTAGGTATTTTAGCTTCAACCATCTCACAATCTTGTTTGGGTTTAGGTTTCATGTTCTTAAAAACTAGGTCTTTTTTATCATGATTCCTAAGGTTAGATAAATCCTTCTTATCCATTTCCTCAAGTTGTAACAACTGAAGGTTCATGCATAGGAGGTTTTTCTGAAAAATTCTAAAGATGGTGTCACTAAAAGGAGTTGATCTTGACAACGATTGTTGAATAGAAGCCACACAAACACAAAATATATCAAATCCATCCAATCTTACACCCTTCTTCTTTTGGATATCTCTAAGTTCACTCACAAATTCATTAGAACAATAAAAACCAAACCAACTTGTGAAATTCAATTGTTCCTCATTTGTTAATGATTCAAATGCTACTTCACTTGCTATAGTGACAAATGAAAATGGTTTTATGAACACAAACACAAAGAAGGGGGATAGACTACAAGGAAGTTAAAAATGAGAAAAAATTTTACTTGATAGGAATCAAGAAAAGAACCTAAACGAGGTGGACTACTAACTAGCTATTCTATTCCCCGGCAGCGGCGCCAAAAACTTGATAACGCTACACGCGTCGTTCGGGGTCAAAGGAACTTCCTTTTCGTCGAGCAAGTTTTTCAACACCCTAGGCAGTGAACCTAATCGTTGTAGTGTAGTATTAGGGTAAGCCACGGGTATTGATATCGTTCTCTAGGGGAATAGGAATGCTAGTGAGAAGTTACTACGCTAAGGTTAAGGTTGAGGAAGATTATTTTTTATCTTTTTTTATGTTTTTTTAGGAAATTGAAAGGTACGAATCTCGGGTATTGGATTTGGGGGGTTGGTATTTCTACCGATTACTCTACTGATATCTAATTATCTAAACTAAGGTGGTGGTAGTCTATGTCTAATTAATGTGTGCTCGTATGATAGTTTAAAGATGTGTTTACTTAGGTTTTACTACTCCTTAATTATCTCCTATTGATGGTTGAGTTGTCACGTCTTATTCTTAGTCGCGTTGTGTGTCTAAGGTTGTAGGGTATGCGTTTCTCCCTAACTCTTTGAACTTACCAAAGGGTCTCGTCTACAAAACCCACTAGGGATAATAAACTCTTACTCTAAGGCACTCTTTGGATGGTTTAGCTTACAACTACTCAGGTAATTATATTCTAAGGTTCACAAAGATGAATCAAGCATTAAGTACACAACTAGATCATTAATCAACTAAGATAAGAAACAACCAATCAATATTCAATAATTAAGTTTCATATTCCCTAAGCAAACACACAAATAAATTAGCCGGACATGGAGAACATGCAAGCATACACACAAATAATCAAAGACATAATTGAATTGATGAAGTAAATACTTATCTTGATGTAAGATAGGGTTTGGAACCCTAAAATACTGTACAAGACACCCTTGGTTCGGTTTTAGGTTTTTACTCCACAAAAGACTCTCTTAAAACTGAAAAATTCGGATTCTATATATAATATTACATATGCGACGGCGTCACCTTATGTTTTGTGACGCCGTCGTGTCGCCGTCATTAGGGTTTCGTCTTGGCCACGTTAACCTTGCGATGGCGTCACCTTATGTCTGTGACGCCGTCCTCTTCAGCTTCTGACGTCGTCTGGGTTGCATCTAGGCCGTCTGAGTAGCGACGGCCTACTCTTTTAAAGCCCGACGTCGTCACTTGAAAATAGGGTTTTTGGCTTCTGTATCGTCACAAAAATCCTCCGACGGCGTCGCAATTAACACCTGACGCCGTCGCCTTCTGTTTTCAGCAGCTTTGAGTGTCTCGATTCTGACTTTGGCCATTTTCTTCGTATATTCGCGCCTTTTCGTCCAAATAAGTGCCATTCCAGCATTTTGCCTTCAAGAGACCTAAAAAGTGAAAAGGAACGATATTAAGCAATAACGGATACAAAAGTGATCAAATAAGGACTTAAACGACCCCTCAAAATGGTACCTTTTAAAACCTTATCAGGCCTCTCAAATTCAGACTGCTGCAAACGTCAGGTTCTGTGCTGACTTAAACGCCAAGATAAGAGAGCACCCTGACAGTGATAGGAACCATGTACTGTGATCAATAAAAGATGTATGTTTTGTTAAAATACTCAGTGTTCCTGTACTGTGATCAATAAAAGATGTATGTTTTGTTAAAATACTCAGTGTTCCTTATTGTATTCATTAGTACATTCAGTGTAAGAAGAAGCCATTTGCTCACTTACACTGATCAAACACTTAGGCTATTTGTATATCCAAATAGGGGGAGACTGTTGGGTTCGGTAAATACCTAAACCCCTTAAGTCTAGGATTTGAATAGAAAATACCCTAAGTGTTATCCGTTAAACACTAACAGGTCACTGAGTGCATAGTCTCTTAGTGAGCCATCTTCAGGATACTCAGTAAGAGACGAAGAAGAAGTCTCTCCACTCAGTAAGGCGAAACTTAAAGGGTGAAGACTGAGTCAAGAAGGAGATGGTGGATTCAGTGAGTGATGACAATAACTTACTGAATCCCTAAACTCCTCACCAACTACTAACACTGAAGACAAACTAGACTAAAGACTGAAGGCGGAGAAGACTGAAGAATGGGCTGGACAAAACGGTTATGCTTGAAGCGATAAAGATGGAGTACTTATCTTCAAGAATTCAACTTTCCCTGAAAGGCTCAGCATCAGTACTGACAAGTAGAAAGTGGCTTTGTCCCTTACCAGAAATAGCCTTTGTAAACAGAGACAAAATACATCAGTATTTTGTCTTCTGTAACCTGTCAGTTTCTCACTTAGGAAAGAGTTAAAACTCATACTTGTATAAATAGCATAAGAGATGGAGTGAAAGATTTAACCTTGTGAATTGTAAAACACACACACACACAAGCCATCTTTCACTCCTCCAAATACAACTTAGTCCCTGAGATAGCTAAGTGGTTCCATAGTAGTTGTGCTCAGACTTAGCCTGAGCTTAGTGAGGAGTACCAACCCTTTGTCATTTCAAAGGTCTAGAAAGCTTCGGTAGTATTCTCTGTGAGGTGTCAAAAGCCTCGTCACCTTAAACCAACTGGTTTGGGATGTGCCGAGAAGAAAGTTGTTACATGGAGTGATTTGGCCTTTGAGTTTTCAAATCTCTAGATAATCGTTGGTTGTTATCCATTCAAGTCTTAATATTAAGTTAGCGGAAGTCTCTAAACCTTTGGAATCGAAATCCAGCTGATTCCGGTACTATTCTCTGTGGGGTGTCAAAATCCTGGTCACCTAAAGCCAACTAGTTTGGGATGTGCCGAGAAGAAAGCCGCTACATGGAAAAGGCCCTTTTCGAACCTTAAGTTTTTAGATTTACGGTGAATTAATATCAACTTGAATAGATAACAACCGTGATGAGTGTCGATTTTTATGATCAAAGTTTTGAAAACAACACACACACCTAACTTATAGTAATTGCGGGAGTAAAAAGTTAAGTCTTGACTTACATAGATTATTTGTATAAGTAGTGTTAGCATTTTACAAAAACATTTGCACAATAAGTCTAGACTTAGTTTGGGAGTATTAAAAAGAGGATGACGATTACAATTCCCTGGAGACACCCATTTTGTGTGAATCACGTTCCACGATACCACTTATGTTTTGATAATCAAGCATGTTGTTTACCTTTCAGTCTAGTTTCAAATAAAAAGTCGAAACGGGGTAGTCTTGATAATCTTGAGTCTTTCATTACTTCACATGATTGATTGCTTGGGACTAGCAATTGCCTAGTGTGAGGGAATTTGATGAGTGCTTATTCACTCATCGTTTTTACCCACCTAAGACCTCATAAATGACTAAAAACACCCAAATACGCTCAAAATATGTTAAAAGTATCCTCGGAGTGTATTTTATGTCTTTCAGGTACAAAAGGATTGAAAACAGAGCGAAAACGGGAAAAATCGAGCTGAAACTGGAAAAAGTGCAGTCAAGACGTAGCCGAGAAGTGATTTTCTATATTTCTGAAGCCCGAGACGCGTTTTGAGAGTGATCAGGGGGGAAAACAACTAAAAACCTATCCCGAACCCAAAACCCCATTTTACCCTTTCCCAATACCGACAATTTCCAAAATACCTTTTAATCCAAAATAAATTCTATTTTAACTTTAAAACCCATTTTGTAAAAATCCTATTTTTCTTAAAACCTATTTCTATTTTCAAAAAAAAACATTTTTACAAAATACACTTTTACTCTTTTTAAACAAAAAAACAAAAACCCTCCCCATTTTCCCCACTTAACCCCCATTCACCCACTTTACCCTTTTCCTCTTCTTCTTTCTTAAATCCCAAAAACCAAACAAATAAAAAAAAAAAAAAAAAAAAAAAAAAAAAAAAAAAAAAAAAACCAGAACCATTTGCCCGCCAAAATCCTACTCAAAGCCTTGTCATCCTCCACTTCTCCCTGTCACTCTCATGTTTTGGAAGTAGCATAAAGGAAGTCAAACCAAGGAAGTCACATGATGTACATCACACTTTGGCGATCCTACCTTCTCCCATTGGAGCTCAACAATCCAGGAAGGCATCAATGGACGTGATCATATAACTGACTCCCCCAAAGCAAATCAATGGTTAGATATTGCCCCAAAGAAGCACAAGGATCCCAGCTTGGTTTTCCTCTCACAAAACAAACACAACTTGAAGAATCCCAAGGACTTGAAGACTTAGTATAAATAACTGATGTAGCCATTGTTATGAGCCACCCCTAGTTTTAATTTAAAATTCAGTTTCTTGTTTTTAAGTTCTGTTGTAATTTACTTTTAAATCAATGAAAAGCATTTTCTTTTCTACTTCAGTTTCATGCTTTAGTGAGTACTGTTAGATAATTTTCCGGGTTATGGTACAGAAAAGTTACTAAAGTTTACAAAAAATTTGTCCTAAGGTAATATAGTTTCATTTTGTTCAGTTAGGCCACTAAACTTTCGGTAAGCATACACTTCGAAAATTCAGTGTTAGTCTGAGTAACTTGGATGTATATTTTTTGATAAGTTCAGTAACCTGAGTAAACAAAATTCAAAGTTCAATAACCTGAACATTCACTTTTATAAGTTCAGTTACCTGAGTGAACAAAATTTCAAAGTTCAGTAACCTGGATGAACAAAATGAAACTATATTACCTTAGGACAAATTTTTTGTAAACTTTAGTAACTTTTGTGTACCATAACCCATAATTTTCCAATCTTATTTGAAAGTAGTTAAAGGTTATAAATTCAGGTATCAAATTAATCTAAAAAAAAAGGGGGTCAAGATAGTTTTTTCTAAAAGCAGTTTCAATCTTAACATCCCTTAAAGGGGTGTTTGGCTTATGTCTTCAAACCAGTCAAAAATGACACTTTTACCCGTTTGACTTGTTGGGTCAAGATTCTTGTTACCAGTTTAGTTAGTTTAGAATGATAGTTTCTTTTTACCAAGCTTTCTGAAGGTTTTGATTAGCCAAAAAAGGTTGCATTTGCTGATTTCTCAACTGCACAGGACAGCAGCAGAGGGTGCTGTTCTTGTGCCTTTTTCTCATTGTAATTGGTGTTCAAAAGGTGCAAAGTTTGTTTTTACCAAATCCTTGTATGCCCAGTTCATTGTGGTTTCAGTTGTAAGCATTCAAAGTACCCTTAGCTTAGTTAAATTTAAAGTAAAAATATGTTCTTTGCATTGTTTTTTCTTGTACCATATCAGCAAACATGGCCCAACATCAGCTGATAACAGCTTATTTTTAAGCTGTTGTCATGCTCTTTTTCACCCATAAATTAGTTTTTATGATTCCCTATTGTGCTAACTTTATGTTTGTAGCTTGTACCTTATTGTGGAGTTCAATTCTCAGCTTATAAATAAGCTCTAAACAGGCCTCAACAACCTGTTTTATACCTGCAGTCACTGAAGCAAAGGTCACCATTATGTCTTATTTATTGCTTATCAGTATTTGTAATTTGCTTATTAGATTCAGTTTAGAGCCATTAGGTAGCTTAGTGTAGTTTAGATCATTGTTAGCTTGTTTAGTTCCTCATAGTGCTTATTGGTAGCTTATTAGTTTCTTTAGCTTAGGATTCCCCTTTAGCATAGCTTAATTTCCAACTGATTTTCCCTCTAAGTGTATTTTCTTTTTGAATTATTAGTAGCCTATTTTAGTTTAATGTTAGAGTAGCTTAATGGTACCTTGATTTTGCCTATTTATTCATTTTTCATAATCACTGTTTGCTCAATAAGTTGCAAAAAGAATTGTTATTTGGTGTTGATCTATAACAGAAGTGAATAAGCAGTTTTAACTGCTTATTGTTGGGTTTAGTTCAAAAAGTTTTCATAAATTTTGTAAATCTTGATTGCATTTTTAAATCCAAACAGCAAAAATCCAAAAAAAAAATAAAAGAAGCAAAAAGGTGGGATGCAGGCTCGAACCTGAGACCTCCCACCCATGACGGTGATAGTGATGTACCTGTATGCCAGTTGCCCTTGGGACTTGTCTTGGTCATAAGTTACCTTGTTTAATACTTAACTCCAGTTTTCACATTTAGCTTAATAGCTTCTTTTCCTTCTTTAACAGCTTATTCCAAAAAGCAGTGGTGGCTTTTATAATTTTCTTAGATTTAGTAACTTGTAAGGTAGTTTCTGTGAAATTTTTAGATTTTTCCAAAATAGCTTAGTATTTTTTATAATTTAATTAGATTAAATTAGATTTTAATTCGTAGTAATTAATTTAAAAGTCAAAAAAATTATTTTTCTAAAATTATTTTTAGTCGAATAGAACGTAGGAAAATTGTTTTCACACTCGTAGCCCTTAAATTGCAAAACTTTTACGTTTATGGCTCGGGTGGTTCCTGGTTTTTGCGTTTTTTTAGTTTTAGGACCCTAGGACTTAGTTTAGCTTTGTTTTATCATTCCTTAGGCACAGTAATAGTTAATTTGTGATTTACTTTATTCCCATTGCCTTAATTACCTTCCCGTTCATTAATTTGTAGAAAACGTAATTCAAATCCAAAAATCATTAAACCAATTCAAGTTATAAATCACGAAACTCAACGGATCCTTCCATTCACACCTCGTTGGGACACGACCCGGGAAATCACTTTTCCGGTATCACTTTTATCACACCCGTAAGATTTGGCACATTAACCCTTTTCCTAAAAGGTTGATTTGTCGGGTTTTTCGGTTAATTTGATATATTGATATTGTGTTTATTTCACCACACTCACAAACAAACGAATCATGTTACAAAATGCTTCATCTCTATATCCTCGTTGTATATACGTTATATAATGGAAAACATGTGTACAACATGCTGATGAACCCTCAAAATATATAATAATGGAAACAGGTGTACAACATGCAACGAACCCTAAAAATTAAATGCCACAATGGTGGAAAATCGACTAATCTTTTTTAAGCCCTCTTAGCCGACGACTCGGCTCGGCATATGAATAGTGTCAGCTTGAGCCGCGACTCCACAATACACTCGAGCCATCCTCCCTCCCTGCAGCCGATCTCCCAATTGGTGGCTTTACAACAGTGTCGGCTCCGAAGTTCTACTTCAACAAATTTTATATAGTATAATTAATCTCTACTACTCTTCAATGATCATCACTTTTTGAGGTTGTAAAAATCGCTAGGCGCTAGTGAGGCGGTCGGGTAGGGCCTAGCGATTAACCGGTTAGGCGGGGATTAATCGGATTGGAATTCTTATGCACAAAATTTTAATTTTAGATATTATATTATATTATATGTATGAGATAAGCATAGTGCATCAAAGTTCAAATATTTCAAGTGTTTAAATATAAACATAATACATAATTCTTCAAAGTTTAAAGTCAAACATATCTATTACTCGGTTTGTTAATCATTTTTAAGCGATCTTTGACTGATTAATCGATTTGTTGACCGATTTTTAAGCGATTTTGTCTGATTTTTAAGCAATTTTGTTGACCGATTTTTAAGCAATTTTGTTCGATTAATCCAATTAGAACGATTTTGTTCGATTTTGTCCGATTAATCGGTTTGTTGACCGATTTTTATGCGATCTTTGACCAAACCGATTAAATAAGCCGATTATGATAAATCAAGGCGCTTAGTGAGCGATCAGCGATTATGCGGGGATTAATCGGCTGCCGGGACCGATTTTTACAACAGAGACTTTTTCTCCTCATAAGCTCAAGAATTTCTAGAACATATCTTAAAAATAAAATAACGAATAGATGTAATATTTGAAATTAAAACCGTAATCTTATCATTTATTGCAGCACAAATGGGGGCATTCTTGGCATTAAAATATGAATAATTATGATTTCATCACTTCCCTTTTATTCTATAACCAAAGCCCTTTTACCTCCTTTAATCGTTTGGCTAACGAGTTGGTCTTACCTAACACTTCTTGGGGCTTTGAAATACTCTTGGAAAGCTTAAAAGTGAAGTTCACATAGAGTTTTAGCAAAAGGCAACGACTATTTATTTGGCAAGAGACAAAACAAACCTAGCATGATGTGGTTTATCTTGGATCTCTTGCCTATAAATAGCACGCTCTTGCCATGCTTAAACCTCATCTCTTACCAAACATTTCTACCCTCTTATATCTCTCTAAGTCTTTCATACCTTCTTGTGTATAAACATCTCTCTATTACCTATCGAAAGCAAACTTCTTAGCAAGAGAATAACAAATAAGAGCCTAATCATCTTTTGTGTGTTGCCTAGAGTCTCATTCTTCTTCTAGTATTCTTGCATTCATGTAACACAATACTTAAATTCTAAATTCAAATTGTAAGCAAGTGTCAAATCTTACTCCGGGTGTGGAAAAGCAAGTGTGCAAAGTCTTACTTCAGGTGTAGAGAAGCAAATGTGTAAAGTCTTGTACCTGGTGTGGTTAAGCAAGGGGTTTGAGACTTCCTTGGTGGAAGTATTTGTAATAACGTGGAGAGTTCGTAAGATCTTTGTGTGTGGTTCCAGGTGTGGACTCCATTAGGTGCTAGCTCGGGTCTAAGTGTAGATCGATGAAAGCTAAGGTGTACGGTTTATCCACTACAAAGATTTGGTAATAACGAATAGTATAGGTGTTGCGGATTCGAAACTGAACGTACGGGTGATCTAAGCCTCTCTTCTCGAACAAGTATAAATGGTTGTGTTTGTTCGCTTTTCCGTTAACTCTTTCATTTCATTATTTACTTACACACGATATATATATTGGTTCACACACACATGCATGCAAACTTGATTATTAATCTACTTAACCTTAAAAGAAGTGAAAAGAACATATCACCCCCTTTACGGTTTTACAAGCGATCCGGTGACAAAATTTAATACAATGTATGAATTACTAGGATTTTTAGATTACGCAATGCAAATTTTTAGAAAGGGGTCGCTCGCCCTTTATATCTTCTGCCATGAGATCAATTATTCAATAATCGGTGATGTTTAGAGAGTAACTCAGCTTAAAAAATGTATGTAATGTGAACATGTGGCAGTTTAACGAGATATGGTTTTCAATGTGTATTGATATTCTTGTTGTGATGGTTGATCAGATATGTTTAACCATCAATATGTAAAATGGAAATGTCCATTTTCTTGGAAGTTCACTCCGTAAACTTCTAAACTTTGTTCACTCCGTAAACTTCTAAACTTTGTTCGTCAAGTTTGTTGGATGAACGTTTTCATGGATCATTCTGCTTTGGATGGATCATTGCTAACATATCTTTGAGGCGTATGACTGTGTATAAACTATGGTTCGAAATATTTATCAAATGATCATAAGACTTGTATCCGATCTAAATGAGGCATTGTTACAATTGAATGGAAAAAACAATATGTTGATACAAATAAAATGTTATGATTTTTTTGGATCAATTGTTTGTTTCCAACTTTATATATTGGCTTAATAATATTAATCGATTGGAGTTATATTGCATTGTCTTTCACCATCGCTAAAACGTTTAACCTTTCGTGAATTTACTATATAACCAACCGTCGACACATAAACAAGACATTCAAGTACCATGATTCATGTTATATACGAGGTACTTTTCAGAGTTCAAACCTCAAATACATCAATTTTATAACTAAACTTTCGACTCGTAACTCAATTTGTTTCAAAAGATAAGACTCTTGAAGAATGCATTATGTTCACCAAGGACACTCTTTTTAGTGAGTAGTTGAGTCACTCTTTTAAGAATGTATTATGTTCATTGGTCCGGTTATTGGGTTGTAAGATTTATTCGATTCAGTTAGGCTAAAAATAATTATTGGTTAAATCGAACCGAACCGAATTCAAATTTGATTGAACAGTTTGTCGGTTAGCCCGAATTATATAATTTATATATTTTTTTATTTAATTATAAAAAACTTCAAAAAACTTAAAAAATGTTATATTTATATATATCTATACTACTTTATAATGCACTAGTCTCATGACCCGGCCGATGGCCGGGCTAGTCTCATGTAAATTGTCCAATATTATTAATTTATTTGTAGATTTGGTATAATAAAATTTATATAAATGTTTCAATGGGTTTGTATAAAATATTTTTCTTTAAACCATGAACGTGAATGATTTTAATAGATTGATGATATCATAGTGTCTTATGCTTAAATATTAATATATATACTGTAACATAAATATTTTCCTACTCTAACATAAATATCATAGTGTCTTGCATTCTTTTAACTTCAAATAATGGTTTTTTTTCTTTCTTCATAATAGTCAGTATGCATAATTACCTAACATTACTTGCAACCTAACTTTTGTTAAAACAAAAGAGTTAAATTAAGAATACGTTACAACTATAAAACTGACTTTCATAACCAAAGAGACAACCCCATTGGTCATTCAGATCATCAAATAGACAACATTTTTGAAATATGATACAAAAAAATGGTAACTGAATACACTCATTACTGACAACCAATTTTTATCAAAGATTAATCTCACGTCTCTCAGCAAAAAAGTGACAACTGATCAATCGGTCTTGCGGAAATGTAAGCAATACGGCTGTATCAGCGCTTTCTTCTTGCATTGCTGATGTTTGGTCTTCGGTAGCCAAACAAAGGCTTCATCCTCTGATTTGGATTCTGACCTCCTCCACTTGTTTCACAAAAGACATGTTTTAGATTTTCAAATTGTTGTACAATGGAGTTAATACCCATCAGGTTCAATCCCTGCATCAACTATCTCTATTTCCTTTTGTATTATATTAATATAAGATAATGCTATTATTGAATGCTAACCTTTTTTACAATATAGAATAACCATGAGGTGTAACGCATCAGCCGCCAAGAGGATCACCAAATGCTGGTCAAGTATATAAAATAGCAAAGGTTAAAATAATAAGCTCTTACCAAAAGATGGAACAGTCAATATTGTGAATGATAATTAAAATATAGATTTCCGTGTTCATTAATCGCTAGTAGAGCCGACCTACGTCAAATAGATGACACGGGTCTGACTTTTTGGTTAAGGTGAACTGATCTTGTCGGGAGTGTGCAGGTGAACTGATTACCAATTTGTTGGAAGAAAGATTAAAACAAACAACAATTATCACATAAGTATTCCAATTTCTTTTAATTTTCATGTCATATATAGGTCATATATCTGATCATCAACAGAAAATGGTAAGATGCACATTTGAAAACATGGTGGAGGTATGCTTTTTATGACCAACAATCAATGACATAAAGTCTCTACTACTTGGACTAATTCATTCTAAGATAAGTTTGACTGATTGTCTCTTTATTAGGAAAAAACAACTAAGTCTCTGGCATCAGTCAAACCAGTACTCAGTCCGAAAAATGAACATCATCAGTTTATTACATATCGAATTACAGAGGCCACTATTAATATAAGACAAAATGCGACAAACATTGAACTCAATGTGGGTCTTAATATGATAAATAAGTGAATCTAAATGGAGATCAATATTTCTGCATCATGCGCAATTGCATCTGCAAGTGAATTAGCAGCATAGTGACCATCAAGATTGGACATTAAAAAGGTAATTTAAACATGATCATAATAACTATTTAACTGCTTATGGGTGAACTGTGCTAAAACATTTGTGGCGGTCATCATTAAAATGTGAGATGTTTCGAATTTGATTATTTGCTACCATCTTAGTTCTAGTGGTTTCACGTACAACATCAAGAAGACTTGACAACTCAACCTGAACTAAGTTAAATTGCTCAACCGTAAACCATAATTTTTAAAGGTAGCAAATAAAAAAGGCTTTAGTCAAAACAGGTAAAGTTTGTTTTACCTTGCAGGCTTTGCAGCAGGGAAATGCAAGATAGCGGATAGGATGTAAGGGGACAAGTAGTTGATACCTTGCAGGCTTTGCAGCAGGGAAATGCAGGATAGCGACCTTCTGTTGCCTCGTTTTCTGCCATGTCCATTATGTGATGCCAACACCAAACATATAACTGCATTCAAAGTGTAATGTGATCAAAATAGGTTACAGTACAATTCGAGTGCCCACTGCTACTAAGACACAAAAATACGTTTATGCCATATGTTGTATACAAAAGCTTTAAGCCAAGAAATTACTGAAACTCATCCATATGCAATTGAATATTGCAATTGAAATAATTTCTGTACCGACTACCTATTATTTGGACTTATTGCAACTACTCAAATTGCATATGGATCAATTTCAGTAATTTCTTGGCAATATTATTTCAATTGCAATATTCTTTTTCAGTAATTTCAATTAACACATGCTATTGATATAACTTAATTGGAAAATAAATCAATACCACATGCTATCGATATAACTTAATTTTTGAATTGGAAAATAAGTGCATGAATTGCACCACCAGCAATACCTCCAGCCATGATCATTGAACCACGACCCAAGCCAGAAGTGCCGGTCCCACCAGCAAAATACTGCTTCATAGCCTCGTATACTCCAAACATGGCTGCATTTCCGGGTACTTCACGGCCCATTGTGGGAATTAGTCCTTTAAATAGACCTTTCACGCCTCCTTCTGACCTCAAAACTTGCTTTGCAACATCCATTGGACCAATATACTTCAGTGCAGCAGTTACCGTTCCCCCTGGACCGGCTACTGAAGCAACAACTGCACCTTGGGCTTGCAATCTACATTTTGACATAAAAGTTAAGAAACGATTACCTATAAGATGGTTTCAATTCAAGGTGGCACAAATGGGTAGGCTGGGTAATGGGTCAAAAGTCAGGCCGTTCAGGTTGACCTGCAAACCTTCTTTTGCCCATTTTGTTGTGGATATTTAAAGCGTTAAATATGATTTACAAAGACATGTTTTTATAATGATATTTTTTTTTTAAATAAAAAATGTAAGGAGGCTATAAACGTTAAAAATAAGGTACTTCGTTGCATAAAAATATATACACAAGCATTTATTCCATTTGTCCTGTTACAGTCATTGTGATTCTTTTTGTACATCTGAGCCAACGAAAGATGATTTCGTCTCCCTTTTGGTCAATTTGTAGCAAAAGAACCTTTCAAAACCGGCTTTCAAATAAAATATTAAGAATACTGGTTACAAAAGAACTCAAATGAGTCGCAAATGACAAAACCATCTTTAAATGACAAAACCATCTTTAAGTTTGTATGTTATGCACAAAAAAAGGCCTTAAAACACACTTTAGGCAACTTTCAAACTTCATCCTGTTTGACCTGTTGGCCATTAAGCTAAAAAAGCTAAGTTAACCAGATAGGGATTAACAATCAATTCATAGCATATATCAGGTCATTCATAAGTTGATAAGTAAAGAGGTCACTTATCTAAGAGTTGAGTTCTGATTGTCTGCGCAGGCACTAATACTTACTGTTTTCCCGTTAGCATTGCCCGTGAAACCCTGCATAAGAGCATGATTTTAACAATATACTTAATTCTGAAAACAAAAATATAAGAGTGAATAGAATGCATATAGTTTGGTCAAACAATGTTTCAAGTATACGATAACGCTTACGTAACAGTCTAAAATGCACAGATATAAAGTGTTAACTAAAATCTAAGCCAAACATTTAACCAAAGTATTAACAAATTGAAGAGCACAAATACGACATTACCTTAACTTTCTCTAAAATGTCTCTGAAGCCGACTTCGTTGAAGCTTTGTTGCCTATAAAACATGATAACATCAAAATTAACATACTTTCAGATCAAACATGCTTTAAAAAAGTACATCGACTACGATTTGAGACTTTGACGCCAACATTATTCCATTTGCACTACTTGTTCATAATTTATTCTTTTCACTTCAATTTCTTTGAAAAACTACCTGATTCATATTGCTAATAATTAGTTTAAAATTCTAAGTCTGACCGCCAAAAGTTCAAAGCTTGGCGAATTAAATATTTTTATAATAGACATCAAAATCGCAATTGTTACTTCTACCTACGTATATCATCTGACTAATCTCACTTATTTTCAAACAATTATCACACGACCAATATTATATATGTTCTATGAAAGCGTGTGTTATGTGTGTTAGTCTGCGCGTGAGTTACCTGTGAAGCAAAATGTCATATCCGAAATGTCAGATAGCTGCACGTCATGAATCCGAAATGTCAGATCGTTGCCAACATGCTTCACATGGCTAGGGTGAATGACAATGATGAGCAAGAGCCTGCTGCACGTCATGGATTCGAAATGTCAGATAGCTGCCAACATGCTTCACATGGCTAGGGTGGAGCTTCTATTATAAGCGCAAGTCCGGACTATAAGATAATCTAAAAACCCGCTGAAGTTAATCTAAAAGAGTCAATCCTATATTAATTCACAACTCTTTCACAAGAACTTGTATAAACAAAAAGAAAAGTTAGACAAGAGTGTTAAAGAGAGTCCAACATGCAGGTGATTTGCTTCAAAAGTATAACTTACAGCTTCGGTACAACCAAGTAGAAGACTAACAACAGCTTTCCATTGAAGAAATGCTTCAAGTGAATGTCCCATCTGTAACACATTTAGGGTGTTTAAGTTCCAACATAAGATTATATTATTGAACACTATATACTGATAAAACCGTACCAGAAATGCAACAAAAGCAAATTGCAGCTCTCCAAGAAGCAAATCTTCGTCTCCTCCATATTCTTTCATCAATATGTGTTCCAAAAGACTTGTCTGCATGGAATCCAATGTTATCAGCATTGGTAGAACTGTAAATCTAGACTAAAACTTAACTGAAAATATTCAAGGAAGTATACCTTGTCAAGATTCAAGGAAGTAAGGTTTTGCCCGGGAATTCCCTTTTGGTTGATCAGATGGGGAACTTTTGTGTAGTAACAACCTCTTTTATTTAGCTTCTCATAAGATATTGGAACATTAGTATTTTTTAATTGCGCAGACAAAGCTTTCTCCATTGCAGTTTCAGGGCCGTATCCAAGAATATCAGGTTCATGGATAACATTGATCTTTGCTCCAATAGGTTCTGCATGTAGACCAAACATTACATGTCATATATTTACACTATTTACTTCCATTTTGTGGGTCTCTTCTGCAACACATCTTTAATTGTCATAATATCAGAACCTATTGATGATCTATCAATTGAGTTTAAGTCGTAACTTGTAGCTAAAGTGATTTATTAACTGCATTTAGGAAATTCTTCGAACACTTGATATGTTTTTTTATGAATAGCTCAAACACTTAATATGTAATTTCTTCACGTAAAAAGCTATATTCCAATATAGCAGATTTTCAAAAAAAAAAGCATTCAGGACTTTCATCAAACATTTGGTATGCAAATTGATCAACCACTTTAAAGTTTTTTTTTTTTTTTTTTTTTTTTTTTTTTTTTGGTATAAAATTACCCGTGTCTACCGGAACCCAGCTTGACCCATTGGCCATAAGCCAAGCTACTCATTTTGCTACATTAATTAACAGTTATGAGCTAAATTTCACCTTGAGATATATATCAATGGCGCGGTAATGTTTACAATTTAGGCATCAAGGCATGAAGATAAATTCATAGCATCAAGGCATACCTGCAAAAAAAGCGGGAGCTATAGGTTATCTAATAATGTTTACAATTTAGGCACATGTGAATCTCGGAAGCGCAAAATCCAATTTAACAACTTTGGGATTGACTCAATCATGGTCTTGTGAATATCGCCTTCGTAAACTGCAATTAACAGCATAAGAAAACGTTGAAGTTTTAATTTTCAAGAATATCTAGTGTAGTTATTCCTTTTAGTTTAGCTACTTGTAATTTTTGTTCACCTCCACAAGCATACATGCCCTCATAATCCTTTTGAAGCAAGACTCGTGCATACTCCTTCAGAAACTTTTTGGTTGGACTTTCCATAATAAGTCCAGCCTAAGAAATTAACCAGAAGTCCAATCAGCTAACAATATAATACAATGAATATGCTCTGATCAAAGGCAGTCTCAAAGATTAACTCACTAACCTGAAATAGTTGACGGAGTAGCCAATTAGTGCTGGTACCGACTGCTCATTGTTCTTTAACCTCTCATCCAGTACATTGAGCGTATGGCAGCTGAAACTACCAGCTACTTATCACCAATTCAATTTGTTCATCAGAAAACAATATTTGGCATTTGATCGACCAATCTAACCCATATTAACAGCAAAAACAAAAACAAAAGGTACTTGGCATAATTAGATACCTATAGCTCACTCAACATACACAGTTTCATCAGAAACCATTGGATAACCTTTTGTATATGCCAAATAGAAAAGTGTACATATGTGTGGAATAAGGCAGTACCACATCTTTAAAAAAACAAAAACTTAGTTAATGAGGTAATGTATTTTTTTGGTAGTTGCTTAAGTTACATAATATCTATAAACCTTGTTAGGTTTGGGTCGGGTCAATTCGAACCTATTGACACCACGAATTACTCGTGTGCTCCATAAACCAACAATTTCATGCTCTTGATTTTTCATAACATGTATCATCATAAGGTAGCTCGCAGATTTTTTATACACGTTTTTTAAATAAACATTTAATACCAGGTTCCTTTTAGTTGGAGGTCAAAGCAACAACTCATTTTTCTATTTTGCATTACAAGGTAAACCTGTCACGAAAATGCATCATATTGGTTGTAGACTCTTAAATTCTCAAATATCATGTAAGTATGTGTTAAGGTCTCTAGGCATCAGATAAGATCATGTTAGATACCTTAAAGTTAAGAAGGATCATAATTTCCCGATTATATGACATAGAACAACATAGTTTTAGACGTACAGACACAGAGTATTAACATAAATATCTTGAACCTTGCTTTCGCTATATACAGGGAACTAATTACTTTGCAAATATTTGTGCTCTAGAATGTGTCAAAAAGCGTATTAGGTATTATCTTAATGTATTGTTGTTATAAAGACTTGGGTGAACTTTTTAGGCATTTTATGAGCTTTCTGCATTACACAAAGAAGTTGTTTATTTAGAAGTCGATGTGAAACTATATTGGTCTCATAAACAGATAATTTTTAGAAAACCCGATTCAAACAGCCCCTTAGAGGGTGCTTAGGGCTACTTCCAGGTTCTTATCTACATCATCATTATAAGTACGGAAGCACTAAACTCAATTCATATGAACCACCATCAAATTGCAACAATTCAAGCCAACATGTCAAATAGCCATATTGAACAAAGTAAACCAAATTAATAAAAAAAAAAACTGCAATAAACACTTACTAAAGTTGATTAATCTCCAGTGGAATTTTATGTCCGGGATTTGTCATTGCATCATTCTCATTACCCTCCTCAGCTCTGATTAACTGATGCTTCAAATCCTTGAAATACATCAGCCCAACTACCTCAACATATCTCTCAACATCCTCACAATGAAACCTTTGTTTTCGCCACATATTTTTAAGCCGGGTACCAGCTGCAAGCAACCGAGTAGCATATTTAAGCAGAATAAACCAAAAAAAAAAAAATCAATCAGCCCCAAACACCCCTAATATCAACCTAGATCAAGTCGAGATCTAAAAATTCAACATAAAGTAAATAAAAAAAATACCTTTTTAGAAGATGAGTCTGTTTTTTCATGCGGCTAAACTCACCAACAACCGTAATCATCGAAAGCCCTAAACTTTATAAAGCCTATTGACAGATGCAACAATAAATCACATCCTTCATCCTTCATCCTTCACAAATTAATTAAAAAAAAATGGTCTACCAAAAACAGAAATTCCCAATAAAAAAATACCGCGAGTTTGAATCGAGACTTGTTTTAGGATTAAGATTGATTTTCATTATCACCATATCACTGGAACAATTAAAAACCATTACAATAAATAATTTTGAATCATGACCAAAAATAGGATGATTTGGTGAATTTCAACGAATGAATCAAGACTGGTTTAGGGTTAAGATTGATTTCTTGTTTGAAACGTATGTGTAGTTTAATTTTGGGAGACAGAAATTGAATTGATTGTGTTGCTGAAGATCCGGATGGGTAGTAACAGCTTGAAGGAGGCGTGTGTTCTTGGTTGTGTTTGTGTGTGTGAGGCGTGTGTAAATAAATAGGTGGCATTGCCACGGAATTAATTCTTGCCAGCATGGCATTTATGCTTGCCAAGTGGCATATGTGACTCAGCATGTTCCTCTATTATATATGTGGGGAGATTTAGGCCTTCTAAAATTAGAAGGCTTAAAAATTCAGACTTTTTTACTTGCTTATTATGGAAAGAGTTTTTCTAACCAAAAATTAAGATAAGGAGCTTCAATCATGAGATGACATGTGTCACTTCTTAACAAACTCTAAGCCTAACTTCTAACAAACTCCAAACCTAACTCCTAACCACTAAAAATTAAGATAAATAGCTCCAATTATAAAATGACATGTGTCATTTCTCAACTAAAAATTCATCTTTATTTTTAAATTAAAATATCTTTTTATCTACTTATTTTTTTTATAATCTAATTTCACCATATTTTCTAAAATTTTATGCTCTTTAATTCAACATCCATTTTGATATATTTTTATGAGTTTTTAGTTTTTATATTTTTAATGGGTTTATTTTATTTTAATTCAAATTTTTACAACTTTAACCTTTATTTCATTTATTTCAATCAATATAATCTTGATTCGTCAAAATCATATACTTTTGGGGTAGTGTTTGACGCGTAAGAGATTGCGAGGGTATTTCTATATGCGGGAATAATGATGACGCGGGAAAGCTACGGGAAAGTTACGGGTAACCCAAACAAACACTTACAACTAACACATATACATTCGAAGTGTTGTGAAACGAATTCACTAAACGGGTAAGCAAACACATATAACTATACTTATCGTCGCCGCTGTGCGCGGGTACCCGGCTAGTAAATACATAAACAATGTACATATTTATGTGAATTCATTTTTCGATTGGATTCGGTTTTCACCAAAAACATATCAAAACCGACCCGATATTTATTTCGATTTGGGTTCGGTTTAACAAATCCGGTTCGATTCGCTTTCGGTTTTCGGTGTAATACCCGATTTGTCAACACCTATTTGCAATTTTCAACTTCCAAGTGGATCCTTAACAATTGGGCTTCCTAAACAAACTATTAACCAGCCCATTACTATATATAAACCCTCTTTCCACAATCGTGCAAAAAGCCCCAAAACCACAAAAACCTCTCACCGGAACCCTAGATTGTTCCAACCATGAAGCTCGTAAGGTAAAAAAAAGTAGTATCTATATTGTTAATAATTTAATTATTTAGTTTATTATTCAGCTATTATAATAACTGTTAATTTTTTTTTGTTAAATTAGGTTTTTGATGAAGCTGAACAATGAAACAGTTTCGATTGAGTTGAAGAACGGCACCGTTGTTCATGGAACAATTACAGGTCAGTTAGTTTACTGTGTTTTTGTTTTTTTACGGTATCGTAAATTTACTGTTTGATATTCTTATAGTAAGTTTTAGTGTGGATATTGCGCGTTAGATGATGTAAGAAATGTGAGTATAGTGCAAAGCTATTTGATGTAGGAGTTGAGTTGTTTGTAACTTTTAGTGTATCGGTAAATGTAGTATGTGGATTTGGCGTAAAGGTTTTCGAGTTAGTTTTTTTTCGAAAATTGGAGAAATATGGCCAAGGGGGTGTTTGTTCGGCTTATATAGCTGGCTTATTGCTTATTTGGTTTTCGGCTTATGTTTTATATGCTCACTTTTGTGGCTTATTTGGCTTATATAAGTTTATTGTGACATAATAAACTTATGTAAGCCGAAAAGTTTCGGTATAAGCCACAAAAACTGAGCTTATGAAACATAAGCCGAAAACCAAATAAGCAATAAGCCGGCTATATAAGCCGAAACAAGCACTCCCTAAGCTGTATGAAAAGATAAGTAAAATGCAAAAAAAGTACTAGGGATCATAGTTAGTTGCAAAAAGGGTGATCTTTGTATAGTTATTTGCTTAGATTAGCGGTAAGTGACCACTGTTGAAGGTTAGCTAGGATTTGTACAATTTTAGAATACTTACATTAGAAAATGGTAATAGAGACAACCCGGATTTTACATTTTGTTGAATACGAGCAACTTTTTTTTCCATAAGTTGCTAAGATGTTACTTAAACACATTTTTATAAGGATAATTGGGGAGTGCTATTTGCATGCATAGCACTTAATAGATAACATCCGCACATTGATAAAACAAAGTCTACACCATAACTTCATTTATGTTTTTTTATCTTTACTTGAATAATATACATTTTTATAGTCGTCTTTGTCATACACAAAGATGTTGCTTTAGCTTTAACACAAACATGGAATACATGTTTGTGCTTATAACTTCCTTTAAATTAGTTTTGTTGATATCATATTACCGAAAAAACATGTTAGCATCAAACACTAACGATCTATAATTGGAACAACCCGTCCCAAATTGGTAGGATACGAAACATTTGAGCCCTTTATAAGCTTGAAGTAGTGGGCTACTAGTATCCTTCACCATGGTGGCATGGTTTTTGTTGAAACTTGAACGATACCAAAGTAGTCCATTGCTTTCGGCTTTAGGGGGCGTCACAATAATGCCAAGCATAAAGCATAAAATGCCAAGTCACAGTCCCATTGTCACATACAAGTTCTCGTTGTGCCTTGTTGATCGCAAAGTTGAACTATGGTTAGATAATTTGACCATATATACTTTTATTGGCCTAGTCTTTTTGAAGTTTTGAGCCCCACTCATATAATTTTATTTGTTGTTTACCCTTCTATCTTTTTGGAGACTAATTTATCCTTTCGAGTCATTAGTTTTCCTTTTATAAATGTGCTTATAGTACAAATACGAGTGTTAGGAAATTGGTCCTTTTCAACACTTATGGATTTATGACTTGTCAAATTAGGAATATCTGTAGGCATATAAGCTTGTTATAGGAAATCGTCAAGTGTCTAGTAGAGGCACAAAGTTTTAAAATATTTCTACATAATATATTTTATAAAGGAAATGCTTTATACATCAAAATAAGTTACTTATGTGGTGAAAGTAGTCTACTTATAAAGCCAACTAATGATTATGAAAGTAAGATACTAGGCTTTTGAAGCATGAAAAGTAATTATTCTTATCGGTTATCTCTTTTCTAGTACTCATAAATTGTTAGTTCTTAAGATCATTATCAATGTAATGACTGCCTACTTCATTTTGAGGGGTAGAGTAGCTTGCTTTCAAGTCGAGATGGAACATATCTTAGGATTAGAAGTAATTTATATATAGGGTTATAGTAAAATGATCTATAGTTGACATTAGTGGACCTTGACTCTAGAAATTAAACAATAGGGCCTTTTAAGAAAGTGGGCTTCTTGTGGGCTTGTAGATCATTGCATTTATTGAGAAAACGAGCCCAAAATAACAAATTTGGTTAAAACGTTCCACAACGACACTAGTTGACATGCACATCTCTGCTTGCAATTTGTAATCGCATCACATGATTGCCTTTTACATATTTACATTTTTATTATGGTATTAAGAAGAAAAACAAGAATAAGAAATTGAGCAAGACTTTTAAGACATTGAGTAAGACTTCTAGACTTGTATATGAGTTTCAAATAAAGCCAAATGGCATGACATATTTGCCTTGCATAAAAGAAATAATTTCAAGTCACGTCAAGCATGTAAGAGTAGAGATTAAGTTTTTTCTATGGTGTTGCAGATATATTGAATTTAAATTTGATAAGCTTAATAGTTAATACTAGGGGAAATGTAAGAGTTGCGTAGATGGAAAAAGTGATAGCTTACTTCCATTCTTTTGAAACAAATACCAGGCATTAACGAAAGATGTTACTCATTTAGAACATGTAACTGAATTATTGTGTGATACTGTTCTTATGAATTTGAGTAGTGATATAGTACCTTGAATTATATAAATAGAGTATAGGTATATCATTACTCATTTACTCGTATTTAAAAGTTAGGTATTATACAATTACGTCAATCACATGTTTTCAATGATTTTAACTCTGCATAATGTTGTTTCTGATTACTGTTGCAAATAGAACACGTAAAATGTTAATTTTGTCACTTACGCAAACTCAAGTCTTCCTTGTAATTAAAGGCTTTGCATTTTGAATCTTGTATTTGTCCCACGTCATAGAGAAGTTGGTTTGATCTTACACCCTTCAACTTGAAGTTACATTGTTATGCAGGGGAAATATTACTGTGCAGTTTGGTTTAATTGAAAATTGCACCAGTTTTCTAACTAATACAATAGTGTCTATAGACTTTGGCAGAGCACATCTTTTAAGCTTTTCTTATTATAAGTGGTAATGGGTATCTCCGATTTCGATCTTTTAGCTTCAGCAAAGCTGCGATTTTCTAGCACGTAGTTATATCAAATGCAAGAAAATAGAAACAAAAACCTTTGTTTGTAATTATATTCTCAGACTTAAAGAATGGACTTCATTGTCGGAAGCCTTTATATGATTGAAAGCTTGAACCTATATAGACAAAATGCAAAAGCACTGATTTTTCATCTAGTAATTCTTCACATTTCTTATTGTTATCTTTCTGTGTGTTTATACAAGTGTGTGTGCATCGGGATTGATTGGAGCAATGAAGAAGTACAGCGATAATTTTGTTACTTCTTTTTTCTAACAGCAAATATATCAAGAAAGACTAATGACGCTATCTTAGCATTGTTTTTACACTGTTAATATGTCAACTTTTGAACTAAAACCTAAGTTACTAATTCAGCCTTGTAGGTTTAGAGGGTTACCCTAAAGGTATTATGTTGCAAAGTTTGTACTAGACTAACCAAAAGAAATAACAATATATATTTTTTGGGACAAATGAACTTTTAGCATTTAACATTCAAAGCTCGTAACGGTTGTGGTTGGTGCTTGCAACTGTTTATACCACATACCTACCTGTGAGTGTAAAATGAAACTTATAATTTTGTTCTTAAATGTTTACTTCTCGTTATAGGCATGTTCATAACTGGGACCATTTACCAAATTACATATGTCAAGACACACATAACTCAAATTGCTTGTCAAATACAAAGAACAAATATTAACCAAAACTTATATCTTGTTTGATTGTATTACAGGTGTGGATATTAGCATGAATACACATCTGAAGACTGTTAAACTTACACTCAAAGGGAAGAACCCAGTGACCTTAGATCATCTTAGTGTTAGGGGCAACAACATCCGATACTACATCTTGCCTGACAGCCTGAATCTTGAGACTCTGTTGGTTGAAGAAACGCCTAGGGTCAAACCAAAGAAACCAACTGCAGGTATAGTAACATTTGATTTGCGAACACATTTGAACAGTTTTTACATTTGGTTCTCCTTCAAAATTGACCCAGGTTTTGTAATCTGGGTATTTGAGGTGACAAAATGGTGGTTTGGGGACTGGTTAAAACGATATAGGTCGGGTTGGCATATAATACACCTATTTATGTCTTTCGTTTGAAAAATTAATGCATCAAATATGCTATAATAACTAAATATATCACCCAAAAATTTAGTAAATTTTAGATTTTATGCTTCAAATGCAACTCTGGACAAATTTTGACCTGTTTAGCCAATCTTTCTTTTTTACACATTTGACCCGTTTAAGATAAATCATAACCCAAATCGACCTATTCACAAGTAAATGGGTTGAAATTATCACCTCTACCGGTTATGAACTTACTATAACGAATACTTCTTGGGTATGCAATACAATAAAAGTTTTTACTCGACACCAGAAGTCAAGTCTTGTGGTATGCACATGTGTGCCCAAATGCTGTCTGTTGTTGGGTCAACATCTTATGACGTATATATTCTTTAAAATCTTTCAGGCAAACCGGTGGGTCGTGGAAGGGGCCGTGGGCGCGGACGTGGTCGTGGCCGAGGCCGTTAAGTATGTAACATTGTTGTTATATCTGGTATTGTAAGCAGCTGTATTGTTTGAGACTTTTTGAAGTAGTATTCTGAGTATGGTTATGATCATTTTGCTAGTAGTTATTTTGCATGATGTTTAACTTTGCCGTTTTCACTATATGCACCCTTTAGCTTAATGGTATAAAAGATATTATTAACAATTTCTAGGTTGTGTTAAGACTTTTTTCTAAACGCCAGCTTTAATTATCTGTTGTCTGGAAAAAGACCCCGACATTGCTCTAAGCTTCCTTCATAGTTAAAAGATCAAGTAAACCCATCTTTTGGCCATAAATTTTTGGACTAGAAAATGTTCCAGGTATTGCCTTTGCTTTAAAAGTACATGAAAATCAGAGGCGAATATTATAATTTGTCTGTGCGTCATAACTTACAAAATCAAAATCTATGCTTTTATGCACATGTGAAGAGTATGTTTAATATATGTAATTACAGTGTCTTGTTTAAGTGATAAATCAATGAATATGATGGATCTGGCGACAAAATTAGCATAAAAGTATTCTTATTTCGGAGAGGGGTTGGTAAGTGAGAATGAAATGTCGACATGCTTTTCATTTGTATTGACTCTGATATGACACGACAAATGACGATATACCTGGAATAATACCGACATAGAGTTGAGATCCATGTAGAACTCATATTTGTCATAGAACCAATGGACCAATCATAGCCATCCATTTTTTATTTAAATCATATTCCACCTTTTTTTTTAAAACAACATATCTTGCAAACGGTAAATTTTCAAGGTACAAAAAATACACCATCATAACGAGAATTAAATTATCTTTCTATAGATATGCATTGTTATATACTTTCGACAAACATTTTTTTTCAAAAATTCCGTCCGAAAAAATCATATATGATTTTTACGAATCATATATGATTTTAAAAAATCATGTATGATTCGATTTTTACGAATCATATATGATTTTTACAATCATATATGATTCTCAAAAATCATATGTGATTCGTAAAAATCGAATCATATATGATTTTCACAAATTATATATGATTTTTGTTGACCGAAATTTTGAAAAAAAAAAAGTTGTTAAAAGTATATAGTAGTGCATATCTATAGAAAGATAATTTAATTCTCGTCACGATGGTATAATTTTTATCGCGTAACGATTAACGGTTTGCGAGATATTTAATTTTTTAAAAAAAGGTGAAAGTTTATCATAATAAAAAAATGAATGGCTATTATTGGTTGATTGGATCTATGGTAAATTTTGGTTCTATATTGAACTTTTGCCTACCGACATAATGTACAGCAAAAAATTAAAATGCATATCTGTATAGCCAATCAAATACTAGCATAAGTTATCTAGCCAAACATGCCACAAATCATATTGGTCACACACTCGCACCTCATTAACAAAAGAACAAAATCTGATACAATGGTCCCATTAAATTCAGACCTCAACTCATTCAGTTTCAGTAAGAGAAAATAATCCAAGTTCTAAATAAAGAATTGCAAAAAATATCATTGAACCCGCTTACGAGAAATGGGAGAGACTATAGAACTCAAGGCTGGAGAGGCAAATCCACTCAAGGCGGTAGCGGTGGTGCTTGGAGCACTAGCTTTTGGTTGGGCAGCGATCGAGTTAGCCGTCAAACCACTCTTGGGTAAGGCTTCCAAAGACAAGTCTGTTGAGACTAAAGCTAAAGAGTTGGCGAAAGAAGCTGAAGATGCCGTTGCTGATGCCAGTGACGCCGTCACCGAGGCCGTGGCTGAGGCTGAAGCTGAGGCCACTAGCTAACTTTATGCATAATATGCTGGGTTAAAAACTGGCAAACGTTTTGAGTATGTATATTTATTCATGCTAAAACACACTACAAGTTCTTTTGAATAATGCATATTTATTATCGTTAATAATGACATTTGTGGCAAATAAAAGTTCTTTCAAATAATGGGTGACAAATTTACCTACTTGACGTGTATCATATGGCAAATTTGATATTTAACATTGTTTAACATTATACTCGCAACTTGAGATTCTATATCTTTGTCACATATGAGATTAGACAAACATTTTAGTTGAGGAACAATTTAATTGCTATTAGGCTAAAAGCTCGCCTAAACTGTCAGTTTTAAATGTGTGTTATCAAGATAGTTGTCGAATGTTAGGAAAGTATACCTAAATTCGTCGTGTTTACTAGTAAAACGCAGAGAAAGATCAGGATAGGCTAGTTAGTGAGAATGAAATCGCCACCCGTGTTGTACTTTGTAAGGGTTGCGTTTTTTTCATTTGTCTTGAGATTTTGATTTGTTTTTAGAATTGATTTGAATCTTTACGGTGCATGTTTTGGCTTGATATTTATTAAATGAAAGTTAAAATCACAAATTAAACACCTAGATTTATTTTATGATTGATGCAATCATGCCGAGTCATATTGATACTATGAATTGAAAGTTCGAGACTCGACTCGAGCTCGATCAAGCCTGTATTTGTTTAACTCGAGTATGATCATTTGACGAACACTTTCAAGCTAATCTTAACTCAATTATCAATATTAATCTCTCTCTAAAACTACATTATTTAAAATTAGTAACAACCGACTCAAATCACTCAACACTGCGGGATGTAACATGTGAAATGAAAGATAAACTCCTCAAGGTGAAACACTCAAGAGTAAAATTTACTTCTAAGCTCCATTCGAATCGTCTAGATGAAAAAAAGTATGAAATAGCACAAGAGTGATAAAGCTCACTAGCCAATTATTCTCATTCTTGAGCTAGCTTACTCGACTTATACCTCATGCACAATAACAAAACGTTGCAAATCCGCAACAAGCTTATAAAAGCCCGAACTTTTAAAATAATCTAGTTTGTAAAATAAGTTTTGTTTGCCATATAAGATTATAAATGCTTTTAAGATTTCATAAACTCAAAATAATATAAACGAAATTTTAGAACTAAATAGAGTTTGCAACTAATTGAATTACTTAAGTACCTTTCAACATAATACTTAAATAAATAAATAAATAAACCTTCAATTTTCAACTCAACTCAGCTTCGGTTAATTTTGTCAAACATAATGGTTAAAAAATAAATTATGATAGCTGCAACTAGATGATCCACTTTTCCATAAAAACATCAAGATAATGACACACATATTTAAGCAGGAATTTATACACATAATTTAGGCCTACTAAAATGAAAGATATTTGTACACTCATCAAATTAATTGATACACTCCATTTTAAAGTTCTTTGACATATATACCTTCACATCACTTTTACACATTATTACTCTGTAAGGGTATAATTGTCAACACACCTTAAAATAAAATGTGTCGATCAATTTGATAAGTGTACAAATACCTCCTTTAAAAAATATATCATGAAAACAAATCAACATAGACAAGTGTTCCAACGAAACAAGGCTCAAATCCTATTGGGCCACCTCCACTTTCAACACTTGTCCCACAAGAAAAACCAATAACTCTTTCACTTTACGTTACAAATTCACCCCCAAATAAAAAACCTTCATTTCTCTTCTAAAAAACCCCTAAAAAATCCACACCCAATTTTTTATAAAAAAAAAAAAAAGATGGCAAAAGGAGACTCATCAAAACAACTGAAATCAGCAGTAGTCGTAATCGGAGCTTTAGCTTTTGGCTGGGCTGCAATTGAGTTAGCTTTTAAGCCATGGCTTGACAAGGCGCGTGCTGCTATGGATAAATCTGACCCTGCACGTGACCCTGATGACGTGGACGTTCCTGTTCAGAAGCTGCCGGAGGAAGATGACGGCACCGCCGCCGGTGATGAAAAATGATTGTTGGTATTAGGGTTTGGATTATGTTTGTGGTTATGATGATGATGATGATGATGAAAAGATTAATGTTTTTATTATATGATGATTTTGAATGTTTGTGATTGTGTTTTTCATGTATTTGAGAATTTTGATTTTTTATAAAGAAATGATACATAGGCCGACCTAAAAGTGGACCTAAAAACACTTGGCAAGATCTTGACGGGTTGTAAAATAAGCGGGTCCCTATCTGCAGGATCTTACCAAGTGTTTTTAGGTCTACTTTTAGGTCCAAGTTTAGGCCTATGTATCATTACTCTTTTTTATAATCTTAGGTCGAGTAAAGTTATGGACAGGGGGCAAACTATGATAATTTTTAGAAAGTATAATTTTTATGGGTAAATTACAAAAATAGCTACATATTTTTAAAAGATTTAAGCTATCAATTTTTTTGGCTAGGGGCACGTGCTCACTCTGCCCCCTCTTGGCTCCGCCACCGCCTAAGAGCTCAAGCTAGTCTTAAGTTTCAAGCTTGAGCTTTTCAAGTAGTCGAGGTGGGTGGGTGGGGGGGGGGGGGGGGGGCGGCGGTTGGAAATTTTAGATAGCATATGGGTTTATTTAATTTTAGAAAAGCTGATAAGCTGTCTCTTATAGAGCTTAGTGGGTGTTGAACTTATTTGACTCACCTTATAAGTTAAAGCTATAGCCTATAGGATGAAAAGTTGTTATGATAATTTCGAATGTTTATGCTTGTGTTCTGATAGAAGTAACTTTTTTGTAATTTTAGGTTGAGTTGGTCCGTTGTGTAGATCAGCTAGTGGCGGACTTAAGATTAAAAGTTACTTGCTGCATTTCATCTAACTAAAAAATACTTAAGCCACATAAAATTGGGGAAGGTTGAAAAAATCCATATGTTTCGCGGAATTCTTCTCGGTCTGCTTTGACTCGAGCTTGGGCGATTATTAACTCCTAAGGGTTGAATAGGTTAGGAGTGTTTGGATTAATTTATTCAGCTTTGGAGTTTATTAACTTGCTTGTGACGTTCACAGGCTCTAAAAAGTAGGCTTATCAGTTTTTTCTAAAATCATACAGCCCGTAAGCAAGCTAAATCAGTGAACACAAACACCATCAAAGATTACTCACTTGACATGCTTATAGTGTATGAAAAGCATGTAATTACACTTATACAAAAGGAGACAACCTAGATAACCTCAAGAGCTTTATAAGCCGAGTTGACTTGAAAGTCTATGCGAGTAGCTCGAGCTCAATTTGTCTAATTCGAGTAGGTTGCAAGTATTTTGCGAGTTTGCTCGCCTTGATTACACCCCTAGATCGACATGACTAACGATGATAGTGCTCCGTACTATTTTCCGATCTTAGCAGCTTAGATGACTATTTCAGTGTAATTTGCTGTGAAGATCGATATATAATTTGTCATTTGAATTGGTTGGTAGGATTGTGTTTACATTTAAAGATACTCCGTAGTATACGACTATTTGTATTTGTGCAAATTGTTTGGTATTACAGTTACAAGTAGCAAGTCCAGATTTGGGCAATGGTTGCTTCTGTTAACGGGTTCTGAAATTAGATTACCAACTCCATGGACTTGGGGATGGTCGTATGTAGTTAGGTTTGACAAAAAAAAATTCTGCTTTGGTTAATTTGTGGTGTTTACCTTTCGATAACATCATAGTTAAGTACATAACTGTTAGCGAAGCCTAAATACCGGCTAAATTCAGTTGTAGAATGTTTATTTATGTTTGATAAGATGATATACACAAAACTTGTCATAGTTGATCATCTTTCAATATTTGGATCGCTAACTAAAACTGAGTGGCATGTAATTTTTTACTTTAACCACAATTAACGATAGTTTTCGAATGCAATGGTAACAGATTTTATAACCTCTAATATCGCGTTCCTTGTGTTGGTGTTTGGATTGCAATAGTCATATATGGATTAAAGAAATTAGTAGTATACTGATGAACAACCCGCCCTGTAATGGAAATCACAGAGTACTTGTTTTGGTGGATTGCTTGATATGCTCGACCTTCTAATGTTTCTACACATTCGGTTTAAACACAGGTTGTAAACTCCAAAACTTAGTCTACTTCACTAGAACCGGCCACAAACAGCAGACCATCATTATTGTCGGTTATTTGGATAAATTTTCTGAGCATTGCTTTCCATAATCTACAGTGATTTCATGTTTACCTATGAAGACTTCATCCTTACTTGAATCACAACGTCAGTTGAATCTGTCGACTTCTTATCAGCAAAAGGATAAAAAAAAAGTTAAAAATACTGTTAAAATAAAACATTTCAGTGAGAGTTTTGACATTTGTTATGGTCATGTGTTCAACAACATAGCCCGATCTCACATCATCCCTAAGACCAAGTGTAATGGTGATCAACATCATCGTCGCCAACTCAGCGCCACATTATCTTTTCACTCCATCACCACCAAACAAGTGTACTAAGAGTCTAAGACCATCAATTTCACCACCCAAACTTAACATATTTAAACACAAATATACCACACAATATACTCACACACATACACCACAACCAACATCACAAGTCGGTCTTAGCAAATACCAACTTCTCCATTTTTTGGACCCAAAACGTGTCGTACATGGGTTGTGTTTTAATGAAGCACGCGTCCTCACCACCACTATTACGCCCAACCTAAGTATAATCCCATTCATTAAGCCATGAATCCAAGAGTTTCTAAACTGTATAACGGAATGAGGAAGTTTGAGACATTGCACATGTTATCTAATCTATCTATGATATATAAACTGAAATGCATTTAATTTTTTTCACATTTTTACGATTCATGTCTTCATGATAGTACTAGTGTAGTACTTTAGATAAAATGTTTTGGTACTTTGGTTATTTGGTACCCTGATGCTCGACCCAAGCAAGATCCAAAAGTGTAGGTGGGCCCATCAAGTACCATATTTTACTCTTTGGGTAAAGCTAAAATGGGCCAAAAATGCCCACTACCATCAATAAAGAGAATGTTTTTCAATTATATTTTTTTATTTAAAGAAACATACAGTAATATCTTTCAAAAATTTAATTATTTTCTGAAAGAGATAACTAGTCTAATTTTCTTATTTTGATGTTCTCACAAAAAGAATTAAGTTAAAACTTAAAACCTAACAAGTAACACAATTAAGGGTCGCTAAAGAAAAAGCCATAAACAGTCATGGAGATATTTTGGTTAAGTTGCACAAATGCGCACATCTAAGTTATAACCTCGTTTCTTTCAAATAAACGAAAAGAAATAAAATAAAATAAAATAAAATAAAAAAATCATATATTTTTTTTCTAGATTTACTACATGTTGTTTTACTAGTTCTGCCCGCTTTATCTCTCCGATGACCAAATACGACCAAATTGACACAGTCAATAACCAATTTTTTTTTCAATTATTTTAAATAACAAGTTTAAAATTCATTAAAAACAAAACATTACATAAATTATTCAAAACATTAAAAACATTATGTAAATTATTCAAATAACATTAAAAAATATTATAAAAATTCTTCATCGTCTTCCTTATCGTCATTGTCACTATCGTCTTCATTAAAAGAGTGTGTTTGAATGTATTGATAGAAATGTTGTTTGAAATTGCGTTTTAGAAGCGTGTTTGGTATTTATAAGGTTGTAAATGGTAAAGTTTTTTAAAATCGGTCGACCGATTGCGTTTTTCTTCCCATGGGGATGAACGATTATAAAATCGGTCAATCGATTGTGTTTTTTCCCACTGTGGTTAGCATAATGTTGATAGACATAAGCACAAAATCTAGTCACGAGTTGATGTTCTTTATGAAAATCTACATGCTCACACATTTAAATCAAAAAACTTTGTGAGAAATTTGCAACACTAACATGGCGAATAACATGAACAAATAGCAATCAATGTAACCAAACTAAACTTTTTTCTAATGATGTAGTAGTTTAGAGATTTTTTTGACAAGTGTTTATAAGAAACTTGTTAAGGTGTAATAAATAAGTTCAATACGAGTATTTCTTTTTTTAATATTAACTAAACTTATAATTAAACCTATCCTTTATGTTAACATATTCTCTTAAAGCACTTATTAGACAAACCTATCCTATATCTTCTAGAACATAAGTTATTGTATTAAGTTTCGTGCTTCTCTTTTCTGCTAGGGTTAGGTACCGATCCTATATGTGACACCTGCATTATTTCCATTTATGATGACTACATGCTTCCTATTTTTGACAACCCTAGTAAAATTTACACCAAATATAGACTTCTTCGCTTTTAGTGTATCATTACCTTGACTTAAATACCTTTTTCAAAATTAAGTTACTTTTCTAACTAAGTTTCATGATTCGAGTTAATGGTCACATACATCTTAATTAAACAAAGATCTTTATTGATTTCTAATCTAAGGCAAAGTCTCGCTTAATCATTCATCGGTTTTTTTCTGTATTGTCCGAAAAGATGGCATGACAAACTAAACTTGAATACTTGATGGGAAACACTTGCGAAAGAAATCTCATATCCAACTCTGCATTCGATAAAACATAATATCAGTTTAACGGTGTACACCTTTTGCGTACCTTATACAATAGACGGGGGGTGTTACGTACTTACGTATACAAATACTCATGACTGACCTAGTGTATCATCACTAAAATGCGAGAGGTCTTAAGTTCAATTTGTGTTTGATGCAAACAAACCTGACGTCTCCACACAAACTTTTTCATAAAATGGAAGAGTTTTACCTGAGTTGTGTATGTATGACGGTGGACTTAAAAAACATAGATTAGTCGACCAATAAGTCGGAAACTATAATTACGAGTGAAAAACGTTTTACGTACCCGACATACTTGTGTCAGTCTCATTGAATACCCATGTTCAGTATTTTGGATATTTAGCTATAGAGAATAGAGATACCATTAAAAGTTGTAGCATAATTGAAGATGGTAGGGATGGTATCATCCATATATGAGATAGAGATGCATCAAATGAGTACCAACAAACAACCACCCATAACCCAATCCTAAATGCTATGAAAATTAATCTTACATACAATGTACTATACAAAAGATCTAATTATTAGTTTAACTATTTAAAATAGAGTTTGACAAAAGTTTAGTTTCGTAGTACTTAGGCTCTGTTCTCAAGTTTTGAAATAGAAGAAAAGAAGAAAAGTGACAAAAATGAGCACAAAAAAAAGGAGAGAAATGTAATTTATTTATTTTTTTTAATTTTGTGTTCATGGGTTAGAAAGAAGAGAAAAGAACTAGAAGAAGAAAAAAATATTATGTTTTTAATTATGTTCCTTAGTTAAAGAAAAAAGAAAGAAAAACTAATGATTTACAAGCATATCATCATTTAACTCCCTTATATTAATTATAGTATTTTTATTGTTTTTTTTTAATCATCCTACTTTTTGAAAGAGATTTCGAAAAGAAAAAAAATAATTTCTTCTTTATTTTTTTCTCTTCTTTTTTGAAAAAACTCAAAAGTATGAATTTATTTTGATTTCTTCTCATTTATTATTTTTTTTTAAATAAAACTCATAACCAGTGTTAGTGTCAACTTCAAAGTTTCAAGATTTTAGAAATCATTTTGGTGATGTTGATAAGCATTCCATTTAAAGTTTGACAAAAATAAACATTTAAAAAACCTTAGTTGATTACGGACTATGATCATAATGACCACTATTTAATAATGGGTTACGATCATAATCACCCTCGCTCATATAATCCTCTAATATCATCTAAGAGATAATGAAATAAACTTGAAGTTGTTGTGTCATCGACTAGTAGCAATTTATATTTTCTAAAGAGAAGATTCATAGTATGTATGTCATTATCATGACTTCATTATTGTTGATTTGGCGATTTTGTAATAATGTCACTTTTAATTCTCGTTTTCTCTATGAAGTTGTTGTGCCATCGATTTTGTACTCGTTTTCTTTGCTTAAGTCTAGAGGGCATATGCTTTATAGCTAGACTGATTGGTTAAAATCTCCCGTATAATTGCTAGCTTCTTGTTTATTTTCTTTCTAATGAAATACTGCCGTTAAAAAAAAAATAGCAATTTGTATTTAGATGTACTGTTTTCTATAAGATATAATGATCTGAATATATATCAAACTTCTAACTTTTTTTTTACTTATTAATGTATAAATTTTTTTTTTACTATGTATCATTAGTATTTATTTTGTTTTTGAACGGCTAAACAAATCAAATCAAATAAAAAAAAAGCACTAGTAATACGCTAGAAATACATAGAAGTTCTTAACTAATTAGTCCAACTACTAATCTTATCACCTCTAAACTTAAGCCAAGAAAAAGAAAATAAACTAATGTTATCGAAAATGTGACTTTTCCTCAAAGAACAAGAGTTAAAAATGACACAATTTTTCAAAACGCCAAATCACCCATAAGGAGGACACAATAATGATAAAAAAATACGTTGCTTCTTCGCTAAAGAGGCGGACCACGAGCTCAACCAATCTCGCCAATCATCCTTAGAACCAAATTGAGTCATAGAAATGTCACACCACACACTAAAGAGATGTTATATACTTCGAGCAATATCACAACCAAAAAAGATATGTTGATTAGACTCCACACGTTCATAACAGAACCAATTAAGTATCATTAATACTTCTAAAATATTTTCAAATGATTATCCATTCAAATCTATCGAACTTAAATCGTAGTGATATAAACTAGAATTTATATATTCAATACATTTTTTTATAAGTTTGATACACAAAAAATAATTATGTGTCATGTCGATGTGTTTTTAAGTGATTATCCAAAATGGATTTTAACATTTAACTTTCATGTTTTCAAAAGAACAAAATAACATATCCACTTTCAGTCTGTAAAAAATATTTGTGTTTTTTTTTAGTTCCCATTTGTCCAACGAAACTAGAAATGAGATTTAGCAATAGCCAATAGCTACATATAATATTATTTATTTATTTTCTTTACAAAGCTGCATATAATAATGTGTACTATGTACGTATTTTCTAACGTTTGATGTGTTACGATCACACCTTAAAATGTATTTATTTTGCCGTCTCATGAAAGACACATTTCTATCTATCTTTTTTTTTTTTATTACTATGTACATATTCGTAATGTTTGAGTCCGGTTGGCATCCATAGGATGCATGGGACCAGGGTGATCCCACCGATCTTCACCTTTTGGAGATATTCGTAATGTTTGATGTGTTACGATCACATGTTAAAGTGTTTTTTTTTTTTTTTTTTTTTTTTTGCCATCTCATGAAAGACACATTTCATCTATCTGTCCTTGAATTTTCTTAGTCAAGCATTTATTGGAGATAGACGAAGATTTGAGGTGTTGATTACTATAATCTCATTGGATGATGATTAAAAAGAAATTAGTGGTAAATAAAAGTTAAAAGTAACTAAATAAATAGGAATAAAGAATTCATAAAACTGAACAAAAGCGATAGAATGTAATTCACAACAGTGTTGCTACAGGAGCTTCACACATATATTCAAAATGGATTCCAATACCCTCTAGTTTTTTCCTTTCTTTTTGTTTTATTTTATAATTTTGTTTTATTATAAAGCTGCAAAACAAATATTGTTGATGCATAATCTGGCGCGGGCTGGATTCGACGACTCTCTCTGGCCGTTCGTCGTCTTCTCGAGCCCTAAGTAGACCTGTCAAGAAAGAGAACCAGTTAGGAGTGGACCCGAGGCCGTAGCCCCGGGGTCCACCTCCGACGGTCAAGTTAGTATGCGATGTAGCATATATCAAAGTTAGGTTTAGAGATAACCTGTCATGTATTTATAGGGGATGGATTAGGGTTTTGGCGTAGAGTGGGCCGCATCTACCGGGCCTGACCCATTCCTGGCCCAGTCCGGACCATACATCCACAAGCCCCCCAAGTCTAGTATGAGATAGCGCATGGCTATGTTATGCTAGACTTAAGTTCTGTTCATGGCCGCGTAGGTGAAAGTGGATCCCGTATGCTGTGATGAGTGTGTGAATACTCATCATTTTTGGTCAAATCTGAACTGCAAAACACTTAAAAACGCTCAGAAATGCATCAAAATACTGAAAATATCTCAAAATTGCATTTTATATGTTTCAGATGCAAAATGTTTAAAATCAGATGAAAATCGAGCTAAGTTTGCATAATTGGCAGTTTCAGTCCCCCCGACTTTCAAATCTTGTCAAAAATAGTCCCTGAGCACTTATTTTAAAAGCAAAGTCACCAAAGGTCCTTTTGAAATCATAAGTTGTCATAATTAGTCCTTTGGTGAAAAATGTCAAAAGTTTTGAGAAATTACAAGTTTAGTCCTTTGAGTTTCAAAACTGACAAGTTTGGTCCTTGGAATATTGGAGATTGTCAAGTTTAGCCCTTGGATTATAATTTCAGAATGTACATTATTGGTCCCTGGAAAATCAAACATGGCAGATTTGGTCCTTGGTTTTTATGGAATTGCAAAAGTGGTCCTTGTATTAATAAACAACCTTGACCCTTGACCCCTTTTGTATTATGAGCCCCCTGCCAAAACCCATTGACCCCCCTGTTTTGAACCCTTGTCCAATATAACCGCCCAAGTCAAACCTTAGTCAAACTCCCGCCAAATTCTTCCTTCTTCACCTGCCTGCCTGCAACACTCCACATACCATGCTTCCAGCTCACAAACTCCTCTCCATGTTCACTCCACCTCACCAAACAACAAAAAGCATTAAATGCTTTCCCCCCCCCCCTTGCACTCAAACCTTCCCCCTGGCATATACCATTTTCCGGCCAAAACTCATCAATGGCCAATATTGTCTCAAGTGATCCAATGGTCCAGGATACAAGTGGGAAATGCTCAGAGGCAAGTGGAGAGGACTTTTGCATATAAATAGAAGAAAGAGAAGCAAGAGAAGAGGGTAGTTTTTGGTTTTAATTTCCATGTATGTCGTTTTAATGTCAATGACTTAAAATTAGTTCTAAATGTTTAATTTCCTTTTGAATTGTACTAAGAAAAACTTGTTTTATCAGTTGTAAGTTAACTTCAAGTATTAATTAAAAGTTTGATTCAAGTTTCCTGTCATAAAATTCAGTTTACATGTTCTTGAATTCAAGCTTAAGTTAGCTTATTTATAGTTCAAATAAGCTTACCTAAGCTACTTATAGCTTCTGGTAAACTCATAACTCAAGTTCAAACAATCTTGGTATTTGGTCAACAAAAGTCAACCTGTGGAGAAATTTGGGTTAGGAAGTTATAGAAATGGAATTTGGTTGATGCAGAGTTGGATCTGGGTTGATATCAGTTTGGATATTGGGTTGATATCAGTTTGGATATTGGTTATTTGGATGTTTGTCAAGCCACAGTAGCTAGGACCTCATGTGAGTATCATTTTCTTGGGTCTGTTTAAATCCATGTTTTCCTGTTAGTGAGCTTTAATACTGTTAACATTAGTATAATTTAGCTTAATGTCACTAGTATAATTGATATTTTCATTTCTGTGCATGTTTTGGGTCATTTCTGAATATCTGTCATAATAGAGCAGTTGAGTTTTAGTGTTTAAGTATTGATAAGTTATCTTGATCTAGGTTTAATTTAGTCATCTGAATCTAGTTTAATGATTAGTCTAGCTTGGACTTGAGTTTGGCTTTGCAAAACAATGAATCAGACATATAAAAAGTTGTTTGGATTTCATAGCAAATCTGAGTTAGAGGGTTGTTCAGTAGTTAAGGTCAGTTGTTTTACACTTATTTAGTTATTTGAGACTCACTCTAGTTCATACTTTGCTTCTGCATAAGCTCAAAGTCAAAATCAACAATAATCTGTCCTAATTGAATAACTGTTGGAATTTTTAAAGATCAAAAGCTTGCATTGTGTTCATAATTCATAGGAGTAGCTTAATCAAGCTTTATAATAGCTCATTTCATCATTTTCAGTTGGTAAATCAGAATCAAAATTCATTTTAGTCAACTTTCCATTTCTGAGTTAAAAGTCAAAATGTGAAAAACCAGTTTTTACCCTACCTTTGCTGAATTTTCATGGACTCAATTCTGGTTCAAATGCAGTGAAATTTTGGACTTAATAAGTTCAGTTGGTCAAGAGTGGATATTTGATTTTTGTGAAATTTTTGTAATTTTTTATAAGCCTCAAATCAGCTCTTCAAAAAGAGCTTATCTGCCCTGTGCACACTCAGCATACACTGAGTTGTGTGCAGGCCTCTTGCAAGCTTTGCACAAGCTTCAATTTAGCTTTATGGGGTCTGAACCTTGGTCTTGAGTTAGTTAAGCTGGTGGTCTTGAGATCCTCAGTTTTGGTTTTCATATTGGCTTATTAAATAAGCTTGTGCTTAGGCTAGAAGTTAGGAGAAAAACTGTTTGGCACTCAAGTTTTTTAAATCACCATATCATTGTAGTTTGCATCTTAGAGGTTTAGATTAGTTGAAATAGGTTGGTATTAGGTTGTTATAGCATAATCTAGCTTCTGCTTTCATTTGGTGTCCATTTGTGGTCTTTGGCTTATCATTAAGTGCTTATTCATAAGCAGTTTGCACTGCAGCCTCATATTCTCACACATAAGCCATAGTTTTTATATTTTTATTAGACTTAGAATAATATTTTAGACTTTTCCTGAAATTTTCATAATTTTTCATCACTGTTTGCTATTTTTCTTTATTTTAATCAGTTTTTAGTACTTTTTAATTAGCCTTTATTGCAATTAAATCAGAAAAGCTTCAAAAAAAATAAGTTTTCATTTTTCCTAGGTTAAGAAAAATATAATAATCAAAAAAATAATTTTTCCAGATTTTTTCTAGTTTAATTTGTAATTTTTAGCAATTTAATTAGTTTTAAATAGTTTTTAATTCATAGAAAATAGAAAATAATCAGAAAAATACAAATTCAATTTTCAAAAGTTTGTTTAGTTATTTTAGATTTTTGAAAAATAGTTTCACAATTTTCCTCTTTATTTTCATAATTTTTAGTATTTTAAATTAGTTTTAAAAGTTTAAAATTAGTTTTTAATTCAAATTTATAACAGAAAAATCAAGAAAAATCAAGAAAATCAAATTTTAAAAATAGTGATAGCATTTATTTAATATAATTTAGCTTTTTAATTTTCTTTAATTTGCATTTAAGCCCCTGTAATTTACAAACTTTTTCTTTAGGTATAATTATTCACAAACCTTTTCCCGTTCATTATCACCCGATCACTATACGTTTGATTATTCAGTCGCACAGCTCGTTGGGACTTAACGACCTGGGGAAACACTAAACTCCTCTAGATCTTCATTGCATTGTTTCTGAGCTGTTGGAAGTTTATTACGGTTGACCATTCACAAGTGGTTAGCTTGTGTGATAAACTTGACGGTTTGGACTCGATCAAATTTTGGCGCCGCTGCCGGGGAGTTGTGCTAATTATCTTACGTTTAGCAGATTAGTGATTTGAATATTCACTCCTTGTTCATACCATCTATATATATCTATATTTTCTTATAAAAATCCAAAAATCCAAAAACATCTTAAAACGTATAAAACACAAAAATATTTTTCTTTTGTTTCTATATATATAAAAGATAAAAATACAAAAAGATTTATCGTTTTCTTTGTTTAATAATAACAACATAAAAAATTACCACCGCAAACCAAGGCAGTGTACTACCTAACTGGGGGTACGACCATAATAAGTTCCCGAACCAAAGATTAAAACTTGCCTTTGTGTCCTTGTGAGTGGTGTACCTTTTTCAAAGAAGCCATTCATCTTGTGATTATTGGTTTAAGTTCACTGTCGTTTTGCCTCAATATTGTTTTAATTGGATTTGTTGTTATATCTACTTTTCAAAACCATAAAACTCAAAAAAGACTCTTCTTTCCCTATTTTCATAATTCCCTTCCTTAACTCTGAGATCTCTTAGAGTTAACTCTAGTGTATGCGCACTCGCTCTTCCAGGTCTGTGAGCCCATTTCGTGAGCTTGTCAGGATTCCAAGAAGGCGTGTCCGTAGACGTTCTGCCCCATCAGTCGGATCTGAGATCCGGACTGCTCACACTACTTCCGTTATCATGGCGGAAGAACGTCCTATGTGTGAGCTTCTCCAGGCACCCATCGATGGGTATGGAGATGCTATTGTTATCCCAGCCATTGTGGCTGAAAATTTTGAACTCAAAACCGGGTTACTAAATCTTGTAACCTCAAGTCAATTCTATGGTTTTGAAAGGGATGATCCTCATGCTCATATTCGATGGTTTAACAAGATTGCATCTACCATCAAATACAAGAATGTCCCTACAGATGCTGTCAAGCTTCTTCTGTTCCCATTTTCCCTTGAGGGACAAGCCCGGATTTGGCTTGAAAAACAACCCCCTCAATCGATCGAAACATGGGAAGACCTGGTAAAGAAATTTGTGAACGAGTTTTATCCACCTTCTAAAACCACGAGTCTTAAAAACGAAATCATCAAATTCACACAAAAGTTTGATGAATCCTTCAGTGAATCGTGGGATCGTTTTAAGGAGTTGCTTCGCAAATGTCCTCACCACGGTTTCTCCGAGTTGATGCAACTCGATACTTTCTATAATGGAGTGAGTCAATCTGATCAAGATTCTCTCAATTCCTCCGCTGGAGGAAATTTCTTGAGCAAAACTGTAAAAGAAGCTTTAGCGATCATTGAAAACAAGTCTAAAGTCCGCACTGCACGAAGCAAACCGGTTGTTTCCCAAGTCAGTGTTGGTCCTTCTACTTCATCGCCCGTGAGTCAATCTAGCACCGATGCTAAGATTGACAAACTCACGGAAGCAATTCAAGCTTTGGTTCTCTCCAACCAAAAGAAAGTTTCTTTTCCACAAACTTCACCTCCTGCTGAAGTTAAGAAAGTGGAAGTATGTGTTACTTGCGGTGGCCCCCATGCCTATTACAACTGTATGGCCACCGATGGTAACCCTTTTGAAGCAAACGCTGTGGGCGGGATTTCTAATTCAGGAGGCAACCAATACCGTGCTCCTATAGACCCGAACCACCGTCCTAACCACTACCCTAGACCACCCGGTTTCAACCAAAACCAAAACCGTAATCAAAATCAGAATAGAACGAACCAAGGTTTTCAAAACCAAGGTAATTTTAGTCAAAATAACGGTTTTCAAAATCAAAGTCAAAACTTCCAACACCAAGGAAATTTTAATAGAAACAAAGGTCATGGAAATTTCAACCCAGGGTATTTTCATGGCAATAATCAAGGAAATTTTCAAAATCAAGGCCCTAATCCAAACAATAGAGGCCAGAATTTTCCTACACAAAATCAAGCCATTGTTCCAACTGGACCATCATCTGATGAGTTGTTGAAGCAATTCATGAAATCCCAAGAGGAAATGAACAGGTTGTTGGTTAGCCAGATTTCTGACATTAAGAAGTCTTTAAATGATCGACCCTCGGGCTCAGGTACTTTACCTAGCAACACGATCGCTAATCCGAGGGGCGATGCAAAGGCGATCACAACCAGAAGTGGTGCTTCATATGATGGACCCGCTATTCCTACTACCTCTTCTTCTTCTCTCCCGAAGGTAGTGGAAGGTGAACCTGAGGCGACAAAGGACCAAGTGCAACCTACTAGCTCACAAAGTACAGCACAAGTCCATCCTCAAGTTGTCCCGAAACCCAGAACCAAACCTGGATTTGTTTTTGAACCTCCAGTTGAAAACCCCAAATCCAAAACTTCTATTCCGTACCCATCACATTTAAATGAGCAAAAGCTCCGCGAAAAATCCAGTCATCAAATGGAAATTTTTTTTCAAATTTTCCAAGAACTACATTTCGACATAAGCTTTGCGGATGCCATCATGCTGATGCCCAAGTTTGCATCAACTCTCAAACACATGTTAAGCAACAAGGAAAAACTGTTTGAAATGGCTAAAACTCCTTTAAACGAGAACTGCTCAGCAGTTCTGTTAAAGAAGCTTCCCGAGAAGCTTGGAGATCCTGAAAATTTTCTTCTTCCTTGTGTTTTTCCAGGAATGATTGAATGCTTTTCCCTTGCCGATCTTGGTGCAAGCATCAATCTGATGCCTTATTCAGTATGGAAGAAACTTTCTCTTCCAGAACTTATTCCTACCTGCATGACTCTTGAGCTTGCAGATCGTTCTATATCGCGTCCTCTTGGCATCGCCGAGGATGTATTCGTGAAAGTAGGAAAGTTCCATTTTCCAGCTGACTTTGTGGTTGTTGATTTCGATGCCGATCATCGGGTTCCCCTCATTGTTGGACGAGGATTCCTGAGAACGGGCCGTGCTCTTATTGATGTATTTGAGCAAGAAATCACGTTACGTGTGGGTAATGAAGCTGTCACCTTCAACCTTGATCAAACTTCAAGGTACTCCTCAAATTATGATGCTAAATCGGTTAATCGAATCGATTTAATTGATATTGCTTCAGAGGAGTACTCTCAAGAGTTTCTTGGTTATTTTCATAATTCTGTGAGTGGGGATTCCACCACATCTTCTCAACCAATTATTGCCGACTCTTCCCCCTCTCTCACTCCATTTGAGGGAGGTGACTTCTTTCTTGAAGAGATCGATGAGTTTCTTGCTAATGATGAATCGATTCCGCCAGGAATTGATGGTGTTTATGATTCGGAGGGAGATATCCTTTATCTTGAGCAATTGTTAAATGAAGATCCATTACCTTCACTCCCTTCGAAAGAGATCACAATTGAGGAAATCAAATCAGTACAAACATCTACTGAAGAATTTCCCGAGGTTGAACTTAAGGATCTACCTCCTCATCTCGAGTATGCATTCTTGGAGGGTGATGATAAATTACCCGTCATAATTGCTAAAGACTTAACTGAGGAGGAGAAGACTGCTCTCATAAAGGTCTTGAAGTCACACAAGCAAGCAATTTCTTGGAAACTCTCCAACATTAAGGGTATCAACCCTGAGTTTTGTACTCACAAAATATTGATGGAGGATGACTTCAAGCCAGCAGTCCAACATCAGAGAAGGGTGAATCCTAAGATTCATGAGGTTATCAAACAAGAGGTTCTCAAACTTCTTGATGCCGGTTTAATTTACCCGATCTCTGATAGTCCTTGGGTCAGTCCCATCTACTGTGTTCCGAAAAAGGGTGGCATAACTGTTGTCACAAATGAAGAAAACGAGTTAATTCCAACTCGATTGGTTACGGTATGGCGTGTGTGTATTGACTATCGCAAGTTAAACGAAGCCACCCGTAAAGACCATTTTCCTCTACCCTTCATGGATCAGATGCTTGAGAGATTAGCAGGGAACGAATACTATTGTTTCCTTGATGGTTTCTCGGGGTATTTTCAGATCCCCATTGATCCGCAAGATCAAGAAAAGACCACATTCACCTGCCCATACGGAACTTTTGCCTACAGACGTATGCCTTTTGGCCTATGTAACGCTCCTGGCACGTTCCAACGATGTATGATGGCAATTTTCCACGACATGATCGGGGAAACAATGGAGGTGTTTATGGATGACTTCTCGGTCATTGGGGACTCATTTCAAACATGTCTCTCCCATTTAGATAAAATGCTAAAACGGTGTGAAGACACCAATCTTTGTCTAAATTGGGAGAAGAGCCACTTTATGGTCAAAGAAGGCATAGTCCTTGGCCATAAGATTTCCAAAAATGGGATTGAGGTTGATAGAGCAAAAGTCGATGTTATTGCCAAATTGCCTCATCCTACTACCGTCAAAGGTATTAGGAGTTTTCTAGGTCATGCCGGGTTTTATCGTAGATTCATACAAGATTTTTCTAAAATCGCTCGGCCTATGACCCATCTTCTTGAAAAAGATGCTCCTTTTATCTTCTCACCTGAGTGCATCGAAGCTTTTGAAACATTAAAGAAAAAGCTTACGGAAGCACCCATTCTAGTTTCCCCCGACTGGGATTTACCCTTTGAACTCATGTGCGATGCAAGTGATTTTGCTATCGGTGCAGTCTTGGGGCAACAAAAAACAAAGCATTTTCAGCCTATCCACTACGCGAGTAAGACTATGACTGAAGCTCAAACCCATTACACCACTACAGAAAAAGAATTATTAGCTGTGGTGTATGCGTTTGAGAAGTTTCGGCCATACCTAATCTTGACCAAATGCGTGGTGTATACGGATCACTCGGCTCTCAAATATCTCTTTGCAAAACAAGATGCAAAGCCGAGATTGCTCCGTTGGGTTCTCCTCCTACAAGAATTTGATATCATTATACGTGATAAAAAAGGAGCTGAGAACCTGGCTGCTGATCATCTATCCCGTCTAGAAAACCCTCACCAGGATGTGTTCGAGAAAAAGGAAATAAACGAAACATTTCCTCTCGAAACACTCAATGTGGTTTCTTTTCGTGGAGACTCTTCTACCCCATGGTTTGCTGACTTTGCAAATTACCATGCGGGTAACTTTGTGGTGAAAGGGATGTCGTCCCAACAGAAAAACAAATTCTTTAAAGATGTAAAACATTACTTCTGGGACGACCCATACTTATTCAAAATTTGCGCGGATCAAGTCATCAGGCGATGTGTGTATGGTCAGGAAGCCAATGACATTCTCAAGGCTTGCCATTCTGGACCTACTGGGGGACATCATAGCCCCAACTACACTGCCAAGAAGGTGTTTGATTCCGGATTTTATTGGCCCACGATTTACAAGGATGCCCATGAATTTGTCAAAACCTGTGACGCTTGTCAACGTCACGGAAATATCTCACAAAGAAATGAAATGCCGCAAAACGCCATTCAAGTGTGTGAGATTTTTGACATCTGGGGCATTGACATTATGGGGCCATTTCCTTCGTCTCGCGGTAATAAATACATACTCGTGGCCGTTGACTATTTGTCAAAATGGGTTGAAGCGAAAGCTTTACCTACCAACGATGCCCGAGTTGTTGTGAAATTCTTAAAATCTCTTTTTGCTAGGTTTGGAACTCCACGAGCTATAATCAGTGATCGTGGTACGCATTTCTGCAATGACCAGTTTGATAGAGTCATGCAAAAGTATGGTGTAACTCACCGTCTCTCAACTGCGTACCACCCCCAAACAAGTGGGCAAGTGGAAGTTTCCAACCGAGGGATTAAAAGAATTCTTGAAAGGACAGTAGGCGAAAACCGTGCCTCTTGGTCGGATAAGCTAGATGACGCACTCTGGGCCTTCCGTACAGCTTATAAAACACCCATCGGGTGTACTCCATACAAGCTAGTGTACGGGGAAGGCATGTCATCTACCGATTGAGCTTGAGCACAAGGCATACTGGGCCTTGAAACATGCCAACTTCGATATTCAGACAGCTGGTGATCACCGGAAAGTTCAAATGAATGAATTAAATGAACTCCGTGATCAAGCATACGAGAACTCTTTGATCTACAAAGAAAAGACAAAGAAGATTCATGACTCAAAAATCAAAAACCGCGTTTTCAACGTCGGTGATCGAGTCCTTCTTTTCAACTCAAGATTGAAGATTTTCTCGGGAAAACTAAAATCCCGCTGGTCTGGACCATTCACCATCACTAAAGTATTTCCTTATGGAACCATTGAGTTATCTCAACCCGATGGTCCAAAATTTAAAGTGAATGGTCATCGATTGAAACACTACTTTGGAGAGGACATTCCTCCAGTGATTGTCCCGGATCTACAAACTTTCCCCATGAACCAATGAATGCGGGGATCGAGTCAAGCTAGCGACTCGGGAATCAAAAACAATAGCACACCATATGGGTTTTCACCCATATTTCTGACTTCTTTCTACTTTCTACCACCCTAGTGTGGGGGAGTTGCCCCCCGCTGTTGTATATAAGTTTTCTAAAAAAAAAAAAAAAAAAAAAAAAAAAATCCTTCAAAATAATGGCCGTAGTATTTCCCTTTTACGTTCTATGTTTCGGCATAACCGCCGGTACTTTGAATATTGAGGGCAATATTCATTTCTAGTGTGGGGGGGAATTCTCACGAATTTTATCATGTAATTATACCACCCAATTCCCCCATTTTTGGCCAAATTTTTTTTTGGAGTAAGTGTTTTGCACTTACTCAGCTTATGGTTATCAGTCCGCCATGTCTAATAAACAAAAGGATTGGCTAATCCAGGAGCAAACGGCTATTGGTAAAGATATCTCAAATCCGTTGACGGCTTGCAATTTGCCCAAAATTATATGGTGTTCAACTCACCATATCTTTAATTAGTGAAGAGTTGGCTAGCCCGCAAGTTTATGGCTTGTGGTAAAGGCAGTTGGAAAACCATAATTGGTAATCGACTCACCAAAGATATTTTATCTAAGAGTTGGCTAGTCCAGAAGCAAACGGCTTCTGGTAAAGACAAATCAAATCCGTTGGAAGCTGGTGGTTTGCTCAAAATCATTTGGTTATCAGTGTACCAAGGTTCTTACTTGAACTGAAACATTTGGCTACTCCAGAAGTAATGGCTTTTGGTAAAGAGATTCAAATCCATTAAGTTTTCTCAAAAGATTGCTAGGGACTAGCAATAGTTTAGTGTGGGGGATTGATGAGTGTGAATACTCATCATTTTTGGTCAAATCTGAACTGCAAAACACTTAAAAACGCTCAGAAATGCATCAAAATACTGAAAATATCTCAAAATTGCATTTTATATGTTTCAGATGCAAAATGTTTAAAATCAGATGAAAATCGAGCTAAGTTTGCATAATTGGCAGTTTCAGTCCCCCGACTTTCAAATCTTGTCAAAAATAGTCCCTGAGCACTTATTTTAAAAGCAAAGTCACCAAAGGTCCTTTTGAAATCATAAGTTGTCATAATTAGTCCTTTGGTGAAAAATGTCAAAAGTTTTGAGAAATTACAAGTTTAGTCCTTTGAGTTTCAAAACTGACAAGTTTGGTCCTTGGAATATTGGAGATTGTCAAGTTTAGCCCTTGGATTATAATTTCAGAATGTACATTATTGGTCCCTAGAAAATCAGACATGGCAGATTTGGTCCTTGGTTTTTATGGAATTGCAAAAGTGGTCCTTGTATTAATAAACAACCTTGACCCTTGACCCCTTTTGTATTATGAGCCCCCTGCCAAAACCCATTGACCCCCCTGTTTTGAACCCCTGTCCAATATAACTGCCCAAGTCAAACCTCAGTCAAACTCCCGCCAAAGTCTTCCTTCTTCACCTGCCTGCCTGCAACACTCCACATACCATGCTTCCAGCTCACAAACTCCTCTCCATGTTCACTCCACCTCACCAAACAACAAAAAGCATTAAATGCTTCCCCCCCCCTTGCACTCAAACCTTCCCCCTGGCATATACCATTTTCCCGCCAAAACTCATCAATGGCCAATATTGTCTCAAGTGATCCAATGGTCCAGGATACAAGTGGGAAATGCTCAGAGGCAAGTGGAGAGGACTTTTGCATATAAATAGAAGAAAGAGAAGCAAGAGAAGAGGGTAGTTTTTGGTTTTAATTTCCATGTATGTCGTTTTAATGTCAATGACTTAAAATTAGTTCTAAATGTTTAATTTCCTTTTGAATTGTACTAAGAAAAACTTGTTTTATCAGTTGTAAGTTAACTTCAAGTATTAATTAAAAGTTTGATTCAAGTTTCATGTTTTTAAGTTTCCTGTCATAAAATTCAGTTTACATGTTCTTGAATTCAAGCTTAAGTTAGCTTATTTATAGTTCAAATAAGCTTACCTAAGCTACTTATAGCTTCTGGTAAACTCATAACTCAAGTTCAAACAATCTTGGTATTTGGTCAACAAAAGTCAACCTGTGGAGAAATTTGGGTTAGGAAGTTATAGAAATGGAATTTGGTTGATGCAGAGTTGGATCTGGGTTGATATCAGTTTGGATATTGGGTTGATATCAGTTTGGATATTGGTTATTTGGATGTTTGTCAAGCCACAGTGGCTAGGACCTCATGTGAGTATCATTTTCTTGGGTCTGTTTAAATCCATGTTTTCCTGTTAGTGAGCTTTAATACTGTTAACATTAGTATAATTTAGCTTAATGTCACTAGTATAATTGATATTTTCATTTCTGTGCATGTTTTGGGTCATTTCTGAATATCTGTCATAATAGAGCAGTTGAGTTTTAGTGTTTAAGTATTGATAAGTTATCTTGATCTAGGTTTAATTTAGTCATCTGAATCTAGTTTAATGATTAGTCTAGCTTGGATTTGAGTTTGGCTTTGCAAAACAGTGAATCAGACATATAAAAAGTTGTTTGGATTTCATAGCAAATCTGAGTTAGAGGGTTGTTCAGTAGTTAAGGTCAGTTGTTTTACACTTATTTAGTTATTTGAGACTCACTCTAGTTCATACTTTGCTTCTGCATAAGCTCAAAGTCAAAATCAACAATAATCTGTCCTAATTGAATAACTGTTGGAATTTTTAAAGATCAAAAGCTTGCATTGTGTTCACAATTCATAGGAGTAGCTTAATCAAGCTTTATAATAGCTCATTTCATCATTTTCAGTTGGTAAATCAGAATCAAAATTCATTTTAGTCAACTTTCCATTTCTGAGTTAAAAGTCAAAATGTGAAAAACCAGTTTTTACCCTACCTTTGCTGAATTTTCATGGACTCAATTCTGGTTCAAATGCAGTGAAATTTTGGACTTAATAAGTTCAGTTGGTCAAGAGTGGATATTTGATTTTTGTGAAATTTTTGTAATTTTTTATAAGCCTCAAATCAGCTCTTCAAAAAGAGCTTATCTGCCCTGTGCACACTCAGCATACACTGAGTTGTGTGCAGGCCTCTTGCAAGCTTTGCACAAGCTTCAATTTAGCTTTATGGGGTCTGAACCTTGGTCTTGAGTTAGTTAAGCTGGTGGTCTTGAGATCCTCAGTTTTGGTTTTCATATTGGCTTATTAAATAAGCTTGTGCTTAGGCTAGAAGTTAGGAGAAAAACTGTTTGGCACTCAAGTTTTTTAAATCACCATATCATTGTAGTTTGCATCTTAGAGGTTTAGATTAGTTGAAATAGGTTGGTATTAGGTTGTTATAGCATAATCTAGCTTCTGCTTTCATTTGGTGTCCATTTGTGGTCTTTGGCTTATCATTAAGTGCTTATTCATAAGCAGTTTGCACTGCAGCCTCATATTCTCACACATAAGCCATAGTTTTTATATTTTTATTAGACTTAGAATAATATTTTAGACTTTTCCTGAAATTTTCATAATTTTTCATCACTGTTTGCTATTTTTCTTTATTTTAATCAGTTTTTAGTACTTTTTAATTAGCCTTTATTGCAATTAAATCAGAAAAGCTTCAAAAAAAATAAGTTTTCATTTTTCCTAGGTTAAGAAAAATATAAAAATCAAAAAAATAATTTTTCCAGATTTTTTCTAGTTTAATTTGTAATTTTTAGCAATTTAATTAGTTTTAAATAGTTTTTAATTCATAGAAAATAGAAAATAATCAGAAAAATACAAATTCAATTTTCAAAAGTTTGTTTAGTTATTTTAGATTTTTGAAAAATAGTTTCACAATTTTCCTCTTTATTTTCATAATTTTTAGTATTTTAAATTAGTTTTAAAAGTTTAAAATTAGTTTTTAATTCAAATTTATAACAGAAAAATCAAGAAAATCAAATTTTAAAAATAGTGATAGCATTTATTTAATATAATTTAGCTTTTTAATTTTCTTTAATTTGCATTTAAGCCCCTGTAATTTACAAACTTTTTCTTTAGGTATAATTATTCACAAACCTTTTCCCGTTCATTATCACCCGATCACTATACGTTTGATTATTCAGTCGCACAGCTCGTTGGGACTTAACGACCTGGGGAAACACTAAACTCCTCTAGATATTCATTGCATTGTTTCTGAGCTGTTTGAAGTTTATTACGGTTGACCATTCACAAGTGGTTAGCTTGTGTGATAAACTTGACGGTTTGGACTCGATCATGCTGCATCCTGGATAAGGGCGTACCTTTTGTACCAGTAGCGACGCAGCATGGTGCGACAGAAGACGTGCTTCTGTAACAGAAGTGCGCGCTGTGCGCGACAAAGGGGTGCGACATAAGACGTGCTTCTGTAGCAGAAGTGCGCGTTGTGCGCGACAAAGAGGTGCGACAGAAGACGTGCTTCTGTAGCATAAGTGCGCGCTGTGCGCGACAAAAAAGACGTATGCGCATACGGAAACAGTGGTATATATACCCTGGTAGCCCCCCAAGTTTGATGGTGCTACTCGTGTAGGAGCCATTAAACTTATTTAATCTGCGGAAAAAAAACTGAATGCAAAGATTAAAAGTATATGCCGCGAATCGCAGCATATAAAACCTAATTAATTGAAACAATAGACAGCACATAGCATGAGTAATATATTGCGCATAACATAAATAATATTTAGCACATAAGAAAGTGGCAGTGCGCACCCGTCGTGGGATGCGTACCGACGAAATAATTAATTGTGTTTTGTTTTTTTTTGTTTTTTTAATGTATAAAATAAAAACTCGGATGGATGTACCGTGACCACGACTAATAGACGCAGATGGATTTATCGTAACCGCATAGACTCGAACGTTTGTGGATGATCGCAGATGTATATACCACGGCCTTTGTCCAGTGCGTATCATGGCGATTGACTAGCATCGTGGTGTTCGCGCGTACGCGTTCTCTGCGACAATGTCTGAACGCACGGTCTTACGCGGGTAGATTTATCGTGACTGCGGTGTTCGAGCGCGAACAAGCGTACCAACCGTAAAAACAGTATATGCGCGAATTAATTCGCGGCTAAAAAATAAAATAGCTCCGATCGTGCGGATATTTTCTTAGGTCCGATCATGCGGACTAAAAGATAAAATAGGTCCGATCGTGCGGACTTTTTCTTGTATATGTAAAAGAATAGACTATTCGTAAATAATGATCTTTTGATAACAATATGCAATTTAACGTGATATTTTATTCCACGTTTTGATTTGACCATAAATAGTATCACTATAACAGACGTAAATATGTGTTGCTTGCCTTTTTCTTTGGAAAAGTATTGTTATCTCACTGGATATAATATCAACTATTGACGTGATATTTGACTGTTCCGTATCAAAACATAACTTTTGTTTTTATTAAACAATACTTTGAAAGTGATATTAATTTAACATACCGACTTTTAGAAATTGATTCGTGGTCCCAGCAACCTTGAATAAAGCAAGCGGTACGCAGTGCTTTTAATTCGGGGTCCCACGGATGGCGCCAACTTGTTGATGCATAATCTGGCGCGGGCTGGATTCGACGACTCTCCCTGGCCGTTCGTCGTCTTCTCGAGCCCTAAGCAGACCTGTCAACAAAGAGAACCCGTTAGGAGTGGACCCGAGGCCGTAGCCCCGGGGTCCACCTCCGACGGTCAAGTTAGTATGCGATGTAGCATATATCAAAGTTAGGGTTAGAGATAACCTGTCATGTATTTATAGGGGATGGATTAGGGTTTAGGCGTAGAGTGGGTCGCATCTGCCGGGCCTGACCCATTCCTGGCCCAGTCCGGACCATACGTCCACAAATATTATAGAACAAAAAATATAAAATTAGACAAGTTAAAATTATTAAAAAACAAAAAATACGGAAATTTATGATATCATTTAACAATGTCCAATCACTTTTTCTTTTTTAGTTAAAAGTCTAACCTAGTTGTAAGGTAGGCCGGAAATTTATGATACCTTACTTAATTTCAATATCTCAAGCATTTACGATGATAGTAAGGGGGTGGCAGTCATGATTTCATGTCTCCCACATGCCACATCACCACCAATAATATCCTGACACCTCTCTCATGCCTTATCATACTTTTAGTGGCAACCATGATTTCATGTCTCATTTGATTTTATTTTTAATTTTTTATATTCATAATTATATTAAACAATTTAATAAAAACATAATATTTCATTAATGATTAAAAGAAAATTACATAATACTTAGAAAAAAAAAAGAGAAAATCACTAGTCATCGAGGTATGGTAAGTCTTGAGCCGCTACGTGCTCCGTAAGATCATATCGGAGACGGTGATTGATATCTTCGTCGAGTAACTCCGGTAGTACATTCGGGTCATAAACTGGCGCGACCGGCTGATCCATTATATGAACCGGTGATATTGCCCTCCCGTCGTCTTTTAAAATCATATTGTGAAATATAACACACGTATCAACGATTTTTCGAATCTTTTCGACGGACATAGCCCGGAGAGGATGACTGAGAATAATCCATTTTCCGGTTTTCCCTTAAGACGACCAAAAGCTCGTTCGACATCCTTTCGTGCAGACTGTTGTAGCTTCTTGAATCTCTTTTTCTTCGCGTCAGTGGGATACGGATATGCTTTAACAAGCATTGAATACTTAGGATAGATTCCATCGGTAAGATAATATCCACGTTTGTAAAGTCGTCCATTTACAAAAAATGAATTGTTTGACGCTGTTCCATATCGCTCTGTAAGATACAATGGAGACGGATTCAAAACATTGATATCGTTGTTTGAACTGGGAGGACCAAAAAACGCATGCCAAATCCACAAATCATTTGAAGCGACGGCTTCAAGCATAATAGTCGGGTATTGGTGATCACCTCTCTTATATTGGCCTCTCAACTGTCTAGGACAATTTCGTCAAACGAAATGTGTACAATCAATGCTACCAAGCATTCCAGGAATGTGATGTTGTTCTTCATGTGCCTCGAATAAGCGTGCAACGTCGTGGGTTGTCGGCCTACGTAAGAACTCTCGACTATATAATTTAATTATCACATCGCAAAAATGATCAAGGCATTCACTTACAAAATAAAAAAAACGAAAACTTTATAAAAAAAATCGAATTAAATAAAATAAAAAAACGAAAACTTTATAAAAAAAACCGAATTAAATAAATAAAAATGAGAAGGTTAACCTGACGTTCTACGTGCCATGTTTAAATAATCCTCAAATCTATCCGGAGGTCCACCCGTTGCGAGTTTCCGAATGACCGATGTGCATTTTTGTAACGCCGTGAAACTTTTTTTCCCCTCGCGTCTTCGCCCTCTTGAAACCATTCGAAATTCGCTTCGATATCACCAACAAATTTTAGAAACAAGCTTTTATTCATACGAAACCTTTCACGAAAAACATGGGCGGGAAACTTTGGGTTTTCTTCGACGAAATAGTCATTCTTTAGAGTTTGTAGAGTTTTTCACGAAAACGGGTGACATACTCCCGGGTTTCTGTAGTGCTTGAGCTTGCCGTGTCTTCAATGGAATCGTACACGGCTAAAAAGGTTGATAGGGTTACCTGTGGATAACAATACTTCGGAAGAGTCGGAGGGAAAAACTAACTCGTCCTCGGATGAGGAAGAGGAGGATGAAGACATTTTGTTTAGAGTATTGTAGTTATTTGTTTGAGTAAAAATGTAGGTGATTTGTTTGTGTGAAATATGGTAAATTGGTATTGTTTAAAAAAATAAAAAATGGATTTTTTTTTATCCTCCAACGGCTCTTTCCCACTCACTACCTCACCATGCTTCAACGGCATTACATGTCGAGCATCACCATGTCAAGCTCATGCCGCAAGGGTGGCGGCGGTGTTGATGTCCGGCATGGGTGATGCCGAGCCCACTGCCACCCTCTAATAAAAGATTATACAAAACCTACATGTTGAATATATTTGTCTTTGACAAACTAAAGCGAGCACGAAAATGTTATCCGTCTTTGTAATAATTTTCATATTAACAATCCCAATTGAATAATTCTTACCATTTAAAGGAAGAACGGTAATAATCAACTTGTAAATGGATTATTGAGATATGAAAACTCTTAAAAAGTCATAGTAATAAGAATTGTGTTGTATAACTTCATTCAGCCGTCATTTTGTTAAGTATAAGACGCAATAATTGTATCTTACATAGTTTATTGTTCGATCATAGCCGTCTGAGAGTTCTTCCCGAGCCGGAGGACCATCAGTCCGCACCTAGGTAGAGGAAGTTGATCAAACATATACGCTTTTGACTATCACAGTCAATTGTTGATTTCTCAATCGAAGTGATTGAAGGAATGTAATAATTATAGAATTCACGAGAAAGAAAATGAAGTAACATTTAAAGGTACTTAGGTCTTTTGACAATTAAACATATCGTTTCTCAAAATCGCGTTCTTTCAGCAATAGCTAGACGCTAATCACATGCTTCTTCCAAATAACGTTTTGAAGTATTCAAAACACCGAAAGTCACTTTTTTGCTTTCGTTAGTCCAACACTATTCAAAATACAATAATTAGGTAATTAACAAGCAAATGTAATTCTAGACACCCTCAAAAACTAAATCAAATATGTATATCTAGAAACCATCTCTTATACTATTGAAAGACGTCTTATGTTCAAATTCACCAATTACACATTTGTAGGGCGGTCATGTCAACAAAACAGTGAAACGATCACGAGACACTAATTCAAGCCGCATACATATAAATCAAAAGTTCTCACTTTCAAAAACATGAAAAATATCATATGTTTGTGCGTTTAATAAATGTTTGTATAAAATATCCCATTATAAAATAGGAATATTTCACCTAATAGTAACAAAGTTTTATGAGTTTTTCGATTTGGTCACTCAATCTACCATAAAACCATCAAAGTTTCAAAATTGTACCTTAACTTTAAACACCGACCTTCTGAATATAACTACTTTCGACCAACTTTATACACAACCAATTAATGTACGACTAAATATAAACAACAACCACCAAAATAATAAGTAAGTTTAAAAATTATTCACTCAAACATAAAAATTAGACTAAAACACACCGTTGGTCCCTAATCTTGTCCAAAAAATCACGCTGAACCAAAACTTGCCTTTTTCATCGTCAGTAGTCCAAAGTATGGGTTTTTTAGGCTAAACCAGTCCCTTGACCATTAATGTGCAGGTCAATGTTTTGTTGTTGAGGGCAAAACCGTCTTTCATTATGGCTTACATTATTATGACAGTTGTAAATTGTTTGTAGTTCATATATGTTTGTGTTACACAGATTTGGCGTCCTTTATAATCCCTAAGCTATCCTACAAAAACTGTTTTCTACAAAACAATAATCCTTTCAATATGGTACGTTACTGGTGTGGTAAGCAAGCTATAATTCGCACTTCGTGGACCTCTGCCAACCCAGGGCGTCGATTCTTTGGTTGTCCTATTGAAATAAGTGTCTTTTAATATTTATTGCATCATTTTTTTCTCGCAAGTAGCAAACTACATTGTAACGATGGTTGTTGTTTAATGACTTGCCATAATCATGAATAGGGGTCTTCTTGTCGGTGGATACGATGGTATGATCCTGAAATCTGTGCTCGTTCAAGGATGATCATACCAAGCCTTTTGAGGGGGAGAAATGAGCTTGAGGCAAGATTAGAAGCTGCTCAAGGTGATGTGTAGAAGTGGAAGATTTACCTAGTGCTCAGTTGGATATTATTCTTGATTGTTATGCATTGGGATAAATGTTTAGCTTTTATGTATGAGGGCAAATGGTTAATGTTGATTATCTTGAATTGTTGTAACGTTGTGTCCCAGAAGGTTATGAATCTTGTTATTATGCTCAGTTTACCGTATGTTTATGGGCATGGTTAAGATTAAAGCTGAATTTTAATTGTCAACATTGTTATGAAGTATTCAGTTTGGTTTGTTTTTTACTTTTAATGCCTTATGGTTATGCAGATGGTTAGCAATTTGTTTACCGTTTGAATTTTAATTGTCAACATTCTTGTGAGGTTTTGGCTTTGGTTACTTTTGCTTTCTGCACATGCTTACTATAGAAGACACAACTTCTTCTACATCACCAAAAATAAAGGTTGCAGTTGAAGGTGATGCGGTCATAGACTTTGCAATAATAGACAATCCACACTTAATGCAAATTATTCACATATCAAGCTTAGTCAATCTATAAAAATACACAAACATGACATGGTTCTGTAGTTAATGCAAATGGATATAATTCCAAATGCATAAAATTGCATACTTTTCGAAGCACGATGTTAGTGCAAATATTACGATATTTAATCTATACATTCTCATTTGTTTTGTTGATGACAAACATGTAACTTGTAATACATAACGTAAAATGTATAAGTTACTTGTAATTATATTTTGTCTCAACATACTCTCAACACCTCTCGACGACTCAAGTCCTTGTATGCTACAACACAGGTTCGTACATGTTTGTTATGTTGTGTTATGATCAAACCCCTAACAAACCATTAAACATGTTTAGTTAAACACTTTGTAAAATACATAAACATAAGTAAATGTGTTGGGTAAAACCCATGACCCAAGACCCATACCCAATGTCTAGATACATTGTACCTTGGTGGGTACTCAAAACCATGACCCATAGCCCATGGTTTCAACCCATAAACTATGGGTAAAGAGGAGCGTGCACGGATCCCTCAGATGACCCACAGATCCCTTGGATTTACAAATCCGGATCCCTCCAGAAGGGATCCTTGGGGGCAGAACATGGTTTTGGTCTTTTTGCCTATAAATAGCAAACCACTTCTTACCATTTCTTGACACATTCACACATAGTTTCTCTCCACCAAATCTAGGATATTTAGATCATTAGGAAACATGTAAACCACCCTCATCTCATATGATCATAATGCTTCTAACTCTCATTTGTTGTAAGCATACTCCCGAAGTGATCCTCCAAAGCAAGCTTAGAGATCTTGCTTCCTTACCTACTGAAGTGATCACCCATCACAAGATACAAGCACATGAAGATCTTATACAACAAGCTTGGGAAACTTGTCATCTTCATTCATAGAAGACTAACTACATCATGCTTTGGGTTCTTGATGTTTAGTCTAGGAGTTTATATCCATTAGACACATTGTCTTGGATATTGTCTAGTATCATATTCTTGTATCTATGACTAGACTAGATGGTTTATGTGTTTGTGCCATAAAACACAAGGTTTGTTATGTTGGGCCACAAAACATAACGGGTGTCATAGATGTGTCAAACTCATTAGTGAAGAGTGCCGAAGATCCGTGTTGAAGGCATTAGTGAAAGGTGATGAAGGATCGTGTAAATGGCATTAGTGAAGAATGCCTAGGTCGTATAATCGATGAGGTGCATCGTTATACATATAGTATTTGTTTAGATCCAAGGATGGTGATATCCTTGATGGTGTTGTAACAAGGAGTGGATCTCCTTGAGATTAGGTGTTGTGTTGTGATGGGTAGTAGTTCCTCCATAGTAATGGAACTAGGTGCTTAGCCTAGTACCTAATAAAGGGTAGGCGACGTTGTTTAGGTGTGGTTCACCTTGGAGTGAAAGAACCCGGTGGTTAGCCTAGCACCGTATAAAGGGTAGGCGACGTTGTGTTAGGTGTGGTTCGCCTTGGTGTGAAAGAACTCGGTATTTAGCTTTGTACCGGAAAAAGGTTAAGCGACGTTGTGAAGGCTTCTCCGCCATAAGGAGATTGGTGTAGTGCTTACGAACTCTCGAGTAGGTGACTCGGGGAGTGGAGTAGGGCAAGGAAGGTGTCCTTGTAGCCGAACCACTATAAATCCTCGTGTTGGTTTGTCTATCCTTTTACTTATCGCTTTACTTTTATTCTTGCATCACTTTGTTTATTCTCTATGTGGTTGATGTCTATGTTTGTGATGCATACTTGGTCTTTCATATAGTCACAAACTATATTCAACACTTTACGTATTATGACACGCTTGATCAAGAAAAAGCAACCGGACTAATAATGGTGAAACTTGATTTATAATGAACCATTAATCTTGCGGAATCTTATGTGATGTCAAGGGGTTGGCCTTACATGCCGTAATGCGTTAAATGCATCCTCGTGTCGAGATTAGCAAATGCAATGGTTTATACTATATTTGATACAAAAGTTTTAAGTTTGAAACGGAAACGTATTCACCCCCCCCCCTCTACGTTTTCACAATTGGTATCAGAGCGGGTTGGCTCTAGTTTTTAAAACAAATGGTTTTCAAAACGAGTAAGGTCCTCGTATCAAATTTTTGGTGAAGTCAAACATAATATGAAAAGTGTTTTGTTATTTTTTTTCTTTGAAGTTTTGTTGTTAGATATCTTGTTAATCAAGCTTGAATAAAGGTAAAAATGGTTAATATAACTTCACTAAAAAGTCTACAAAGGTTAAACCTTTTCGTCGGGTCAAAACGTGCATTTGTGTAATTCTGTGTCAGATCCGCGGATCCCTCAGGTTACACTGGACGGATCCCTCAAGCAAGGGATCCGTGGGATCCGTAGGTACAGAAGACAGTTTTTGTCTGAATTTCAAAAATTCATAACTTTTTAACCGTAAGTCGTTAGAAGTCGTGTCACCTATCGTTTTAAAGGTATTTGAGTCTACTTTAATTTAAAAATGATTTCATAAACTGATTCAAAACAATAATTTACAGAATCATTGATTAATAATAGAAAGTCATTTTTCGATCATAACTTGTGCACAAACTTTTGATCTAATTGGAGACGGATGTTTTCGCTTTTGAATAACAATGTGTTCTCTATTGAAATTAAGGTTTTGGTCATATTTATAAATATAAAATAAACTAATCAAGCTTGGTATACATGTTTATATTTAACACAAAGCGATGAAAAGAACTTTCGTATGCTATGCTAAATGATAAATTGTCTTCTTTGCATTACTTGATTATTTGCTTATCTCAAATAGCTTTTGTACTTGTTTGATAGAATAGCATATGTGGTTTCCTTACCTTGCTATTCATTCTCTTGTTTGTCAATTTAGTAATAGTCTACTAATCAATGTGCTATTTGAAGGAGTGTTTGGGATAACATCTAGTTGTGTCAAAAATGTTAGTTTTATAAGTTGAAAAATGTTTAAAACATATAAACACACTAAATGGCCTTTTGATTGAGTTTGTCATGTGTGCAACATAAATGTTTTATGTTCTTATATGATTTCTTGATTTCATATTTTCTTGTATCATTTTCTAAAAACAACAAGAATGTACATCGGATCATAACCTACACTTGTGTTGATGATGTACTCTCCCGTTTTCCTTTTCATGATTGCTCTCCAAGCTTCATAGTAGGATTGACAACTTGATTATTACATCCGATATACTCAAGTAAATTATTTTGCAACGCAAATATAATTGTTCATATCCGAAAGTCCAAAGTCGAGCTTTCCAACAACATATGTTGAACTAGCTCATGCAACCATTTGTTTTTGTTCACTATATGGACAACGTTTAATTTTTTTGACACCTTCGTCACCTTAGTTGTTTCAAGTATAATATTAATATAAACGAAGCAAAGTATCATCATTGCTAATGTTCGATAGGCCATTGTAGGAATATAAATTTTCCTAACTTGAGAATGAATACTGGAGAACTTATTGCACTAGAAACTCAATTTGACCTAACGGTTGAATTGCTTCCTTGAGAGAAGTTGGGTATGTGGAATCGCCCGTAAAAATGGTCGTGTTTAGCCGTAATTGAGCACCGCTAGTAATAGTCTCATATTCATTCTCTCACTTGAGAAATTTATACTCCTATGTTTTCCTAAAGTAAGTTTAAAATGGAAATACTTTGCATTGTCTTAGGATTACTAATCAAACAAGTTGTAAAATTAATTTTTCTTTTAGCTAATCACAACCACTTGCCTCATCAAGCGATTATCTCGCTTTGATCGAGAAGAGGTACATGACTTCATGGACGAAGCTCATTGTATGCTAACCACCATCCGTAATGACTATATTGTCCTAAACTAGCACCTCACAACTCTTTTGTCTTGAACACCATCATGTGCTCTTTTGTTTCTAGACACATACCTTTCATGTCATTGTTAGTTTAAATGATTTACTAATCTAGACCGTAAATCTGTTTTGGACTTCTTGAATAGTGCTTTAAAGTTTGCTAAACCTTTATGTTATTTGTGAGCTCGATCTCATTTGATTGCCTATATGTGATCTCTGCATGCTCTCCTTGCTTTGCTTAACGTGTATACATGTATGCTTGCTGTAGAAACAATTTGTTTCATAATTCGAAACATAGAGCAAAATTCTGCAACTATTCTGTTAAGAAAATGTGTCTCAGATGCCGGATCCCTTAGATGTAACTAGACGGATCCCTCAAGTGAAGGATCCGTAGGATCCGGGTGGACAGAAGTTCCTTTGTAGCCTCCTTGCATCAATCCAACATTCTAGACCTTATTGGACTAGTTAAACATACTACATTAGGATTACTTAAACTTTCCTTAGGCTCAGTTGATCTCACATTCACTCATGGATGACTTAGGATCACATTCGAAGTATTTTTTTTAGTTCAAAACTCACCATCTTTCCAATCCAATGTTTACACATTGTTCCTTTCATCTCAAAACACCTAGTTTGATATTTCTCTCAATTTTAGCAAATTGTTTTTAGTCATCCTTACCTCAAAATAGGCCAAAAACTAGGTTTTAATTTCTTATGATTTTTAAGGAATTCTCCAAATCTCTCTTAAGTCATCATCTGATCTCTAGGATCATTTAACACCATTTGACACTCTCAAATGTCTTAGTGTCATCTTTAATCATCTACTAGTGCTCATAAAGCCCCATTTTCCATAAAAGGCAATTATTAGCTACCATCAATCATTCTCTCTTGATCATTCAAGTCCATCTTCATATAAGACACTTAATAGATTGAGTAACTTAGGATATGTAGGTGCTAGACCTTGCTAGAACCCAATCACCTCTTTTTCACTTCATCTGTTAGCCGGATCCCTAGACTTAAGCTAGCCGGATCCCTCTATTGAGGGAACCGGAGGAACCGTGGAACAGTAGGAACTTTATCTCTTTAGATTATCATTTCAAATTTCCTTTTTCCCACACAAGCACTTGTTCAACACTTAGGATTATATGTTTCCTATATTTTTATAAATGAGTTGCTTTTATATGAGTCTTTACGTGTTCTTTTTTTTTTGTTTCATGATTTTATGTGAACAATTTATCCATTGGTATAAATGTTTTCCTTTTGTACCAACTCTTTTGGATTCTTGTAGGATGACAATAGTCGATTTCATCATCAAGTCAAGTTGTGCTCATTCGCACATTTTTTATTATTTCTAATCTTGCATCATCCTAACCATCTTACTCCACTTTTATCACTACTCACAAAGTCATCATGTCTACCACCTATAGTGAGTCATCAACCAAGTCAAAGATTCACCTTGATACCTTTCATCACCTCTACCACAAATTCCATACCTCTAAGTCATAATAATGATTTCTATCATTATCACCGTGTCCAAGGTATAGTTCATGAACTACGTGTTAAAGTATGTCTCATGTTCTACCACATTCTACTTGTGTCAACCACAACCTCAAACCACAAGCTACTTATGTCAACCACATCCTACAAGCGTCTCACTACCACTACAATTCATGGTCGCTCAACCATCCTCCACAAACATCCATGTTGTCAAAAGCCAAGTGAATTTCGTAATGAAATGCGTCTCATCCCTAAGCATATTTTTTCTTACCTTGAACAAACCTTACAACCTCTAAACCAACCATGATGATGTAAGTAGTAGGATTATTCTCCTTTTGACACTAATCCTTTCTTTGTAGGTTCATATATATACACTTTGATGTGTATGGGATTCTCGTCTATTTATGGACAACTTTTACGTTTTTTTTTTGTAGGTTCTTCTTGACGCCCTCGAGCTAGGGGGAGCCTCCGTCGAGCATTTATAAAGTGCATCATATGACTTACTCGTCCAAGGACGAATATAATTTTGCACTAACTTTTTGTTTTGTAGATTTTCAAAACACACTAGGAGTACTTGACGCTCTCAATAAAGGGGAGTTTTTCGTCAAAGCTAAAACATTGCAAATTTTGCAATAATTTTGTTGTTCCCCGTTCACTATCGTTTAAAACAGTTTAAGTTTATGAAACAAGTTAAAAGTGAACTATGACTGAAATTAACATAAAGAAAAACACACTAAGTAATTTTCAACATCATATTCTTATTAGAAATAATTCAACAAAGAATACGTTACCCAAGTACTTGCGGAAGAGTACTTGGGATTGAAATGACAAAGTTGGGTGATTCCTCTCTAAGCTCAGGCTAAGTCTGAGCACAACTCTTAGAGCTCACTGAGCTATCTCAGGAACTAAGTTGTATTTGGAGGAGTGAAAAGATGGCTTGCGTGTATGTGTTTTTACAATTCACAAGCTTAACCTTTTCACTCCATCTCTTATGCTATTTATACATGTATGATATTTGACTCTTTCCTAAGTGACAAACTGACATCACACAGAAGACAAAATACTAATGTATTTTGTCTCTGTTTACAAAGATTATTCTAGGTAAGAGACAAGACTACTTTCCTAAGCTCAGTGCTGACACTGAGCCTGATCTTTTGCCATTCAGGGAAAGTTGACTTTGGTTGATAAGGACTTCGTCTTATCTGATTCAACCTTTCCCGCCTTGTCCCGCTCTTTCTTCAGTCTTTACATCCTTCAGTCTTCTACTTCAGTTTGTCTTCAGTGTAAGAAGTTGGAGAGGAATCTTAGGGATTCAGTGAGTTATTGTCATCACTCACTGAATCCATCATCTTCTTTTTGACTCAGTCTTCACCCTTTAAGTTCCGCCTTACTGAGTGGAGAGACTTCTTCTTTGCCTCTTACTGAGTATCCTGAAGACGACTCACTGAGAGACTATGCACTCAGTGACCTGTTTGTGTTAACGGATTAAATACTTGGCTATTTTCTATTTAAATCCTATATTAAGGGGTTTGGGTATTTACTGAACCCAACAGTCTCCCCCTATTTGGATATACAAATAGCCTAAGTGGTTGATCAGTGTAAGTGAGCAATAGGCTTCTTCTTACACTGAATGTACTAATGAATACAATAAGGAACACTGTGTAAATGAATAAAACATACATCGTTTATTGATCAGATTACATAGATCCTATCACTAGTACAAGATAAAACAAAATGATGTCAATTCAGATGGATTCCCAATGCTTCAAGCTTGACCTTTTTGGTAATGAGCGTTTCTCTGTCAGGATGGTCTCTTATCTTGGCATTCAGGTCTTGGCAGAACCTGATGTTTGCTAGGGTTTGGATTTGAGAGGCCACTGGTATGTAGCTCAGCATTGCAGCCACACCAGCCTGATCTATATCACTCCATCTTTGAAAAGCAGGGTGTTGAAACCAAGATCCGGACTCAACTAGGGTATAATAACAATGATTGAATAGATGCACAGCGGATAATAATTAACACAATCAAAGTTACCAACAATGTTTTTCTTATTAAAACAATGATCCTCTATGGATCCTTTTATGATGTTTCTCTGGAATGTTTTTCTCCAGAGGTTTTTCTTTTTGTTCAAGTCCCTAATACAAAAGACATCAGTTCCTTTTATACACAAGGAACCCTAAATAAAACAATAATATAAAATAAATGCATATCACTACCTAAAATAGCTCATGCAACTCCTAACAAACTAATAAATATACGGAATATCTATATCCGTAGAAACCAACTATACTATAATATAACTTCAGCAGAAGTCCTTCTTCAGCAGAATCCATATACTTCAGTAGATTCCTTCAGCAGAATCCATGTACTTCAGTAGATTCCTTCAGCCCTATTTTCAGCATAATTCAGACTTCACAGAATTCCCAACAATCCTCCCCTAAACTGGAATTTGACATGGTTAAGTTCCAGTTTCCTGATAGTACTTTAACGCTTCAGAACTTGAGGATTGTACTCGAACATCAGCAGCAAAGAATCAAAACAATTACATCTCTATGATGACAAACTTTGAAACTCCAGATCTTTGCAGCAACAAATGACAAAAGATACATCAAAACAGATTAGTTTCATACTATTCTTATCACATCCAGGAGTGTTAACTCCTGTGAGAGGTGAATCATTGAAAATAATGGATTTGATGTCTCTTTACCAATAGCCATCACTACTGGAGTAGCCAAATGTTTCAGTTCGAAAACCATGGTACACTGATAACCATCTGATTTATTAGCAAACCAGCAACCATATAAACGGATTTGAAATGTCTTTACCTGTAGCCGTTTGCTCAGGACTAGCCAATTCTTGGATTCCAAAAAGGAATAAACCATGGTGAATTGATGACCATACAACCCTCAGCAATGAAGCATGGGTGGTTGCATACCCTATGATTTTGAGCAAACCATTACAGCTATTAACGGAATTGAGATGTCTTTACCAAAAACCGTTTGCTTTTGGACTAGCCAACTCTTTGATGGAATGCCGTCATCATCATGGTGAGTTGATTACCATTTATGGATTTCCGCAGCCTTTACCACAAGCCATAATCCTGTGGGCTAGTAAACTCTTGTGTCAGAAAGACATGGTGAGATGAAAACCATTAGTTGTGTGGTTATTAACCAACACCAAAACCTGCAAGCAAGAAAGAGTAGAAACTAAACACATACAGGTTAAATTTTTTTTTTTTTTTTTTTTTTAACTAAGAAAGAGAAATAATACGATTTTTTTTTTCTTTTTTAACTAAATATAAAATAAAGAAAAAATAAATAAATAACCAAAACATGAAAAATAAACCATCAAACATCAGGAGAAACCAAAGACAGTTGTAGTGTCAGCAAAAACACTAAGCCTCCCCTTAGGCGTATGAGGATCCAACATCTGCAAAAATGGTTAGAAGACAAATATACAACAATAAGCCTCCCCTTAGGCTTATGCCTCCCCTCAATCAATGCACCTGACAAAGACTATTTTTCTTGGGTACCCAGAATGATCCTTTCCTTTGAGTTTTCCAAGAATAACCTTTTGAGAGCTTAACAGCAGTTGCCATACTAACTCCACCATGTGCCATATTCATATGAGATACATAAGGTGTATATGACTGAAAATAAGAACTTGTAGGTCTATAGGGTCTAAGCCTAGCATTACCGTTCCACCAACTAGTAGCAACTGGTGAAGAATATCCTCCACCAGAGGGAACTGGAAAAGGCCTATTAAGCCTTTCAGCAGAAACAGATGCATACACCTTAGGCTTACTAGTGGGAACTGGTTTACCTACTCTCACATGTGCAGCTTTGGGAACAAATGAAGGAATACTAGCAACATTAGTCCATGTGGTTCTAGAAGTCTTATGGCCAGAGGAAACACCCATCTTTTTCTCATGATAATCACAGTTTTTAATAAGATGGAATTTACTCCCACACACAAAACAAGATTTCTTCTTAAAAGACTTATTCTTAACACAACTTTGTTTATTACATTTAAACTTATCAGAAACAGAACTAGAAGCAAAATTGTGTTCTACAGAATAAGTAATTGGCTTTGTTTTGGGCTCATCAGCAACTTTGGACTTGGGTGTGGTCATGGGTGTATGCCTAGATGAGTCAGACTGTTCACTTGAATCACATGAGGCATAGTCAGTGGACTTAAGGTCTGATGACTTGTCACTTTTAGAACAAGAGACAGAGTCATTAGTTTTGCTACTAAGGTCTGGCAAGTCACTTGACTTTTTGCCATATAAATGATGCGATCCATCAAAGTCAACAGGGATGGATAGGTCAATGGGCATATGCTCTCCTCTAATAGGACCAGAGACAGCATGTAATTGACCTTCTTTGACAAAATTAGCTAATCCGGCTGGTGTAGATTTACGTGTGTCATCCCTAGCTTCTAAGCCAACATATTTCTTAAAACCTAAAGCCACCGTAGAGTTAGTAGCTTGACTACTATAAATGAAACCAGCTAACTTGTTTCCATTCATTAACCATTCTTTATGCCTAGCTACTTCCTCATCTAGTTTCTCTTTTAGCACTTGGTTTTCAGAAATAAGATTAGCTTTTTCTTTTTCAGTGCGTTTTAAATCAATGTTAGCACAATCTAGATCAATTTGTAGCCCTCTTATTTTTTCCTCATAAGCTATCTGATTCTTTTGAAACCATACTTTTTGTCTTTCTAATGTTTTTAAGGCCTGTTTATAAGCCTCAACTTCAACATAGCATTCATTATATTTAGGTTTCATTTCATCATAGGCTTCTTTTAATTCATTATATTTATCACTACAACCAAACACACAATTATGTACCTGAGAGATGCCCATGAATGCAAAGTGTGGACTGGCAAGTTCTTCAGCATAACTTGCAGCATCAGCTTCCTTGCTCATCTTCTTGAACCCAGCCTTTCCACCATACCTTTCTTTGAGTGCATTCCATATACGACTTGCATCATCCATATAACTAAAATCTGCTACATGATCAGCAGGAATAGATTTAAGCAAGGTAGTTCTGGCCTTTGACTCTCTTTGTACAGCAATGTGTTCTTCTGTAGTCGTTGGAGGATGAAAAAAGAGATTTCCATCGCGATCACATCCAGTCCTTTTCAAACTGTTGCCATTTTGGATCACCTTCCCGATATTCATATCATTATTTTTGATCCAGTGTTCCATCTTCTTAGCCCAAACATCGTACTCATCATTCATCAAATAAGGAAACACATCATCACTATTACTATCAAATTCAGTCATTTTATGTGATAACAGCAGTCTCAAATTATATGCCCAGTTGAGACACTTGAAGACTTCAGCAGATATGAAGGGAATGAGAATGGTACCAAATTCAATATACCAACTATTATAAGCGATCGACCAATAGCAATAAAAGTTGATATTCAAGACCCCACTTGACCCACTCTATATGCGTCCAAAAGTCACCATACAAGAACAATCAGATCGATTATTTAAAATCATCAATTATACATTCACAAAAACCACTGATGTAAGAATACGTGGGACCCACTTGAATCAGCAGCAATGAAATAACTTCAGTAGAGACAAATGAAAACCTTCAATGACATCCCCACGTGATCTTCAAAGAGTACATCAGTTATACGAATCATCAAAGATATGAGCCCCACATCAAATAAATTCAACCAAAGTATGATACTAACTCCCACGTGATCAAGCCAATGCGTACAAATATGAGCAGATTCCCAATATCAAGTGGGGACCAGCGTTTCAATGTGAACCAATGGTGAATCAAATGAGTGAGATCAGGGGACCACCAAGTAGGATATCATGCTCAAATCAGTAGTAAACAATTTATACTCACGTGATTAGCAAAAGTTCAAGAATCACTTAAAAAAAATAACGCCAATACATAGTGTAAGATAACTCGTGTATATTGATCAATTACAAGCAACCAATTAAATAATTGACGTGAAAAACTAATATGAGATCACCACATACCCACTTGCGCAACAATATTAATGTTATTCATATTGAGACCAGAATAAATGCGCCGCAACACGATCAGTACGAGGTTATTAAACCAATCAAAGATTGATAAATATAATAAGACCAATTACCTCAAAAACGAATGTCTTCTCCCAAAACTGCTTCAGCCGGCAATAAAATCTTTAATAAACCCTAATTATCCAAAAACCTTATCAACCCTAGATCAAGAGCCACCCTCTCTGATACCACTTGTTGAAACCAAGATCCGGACTCAACTAGGGTATAATAACAATGATTGAATAGATGCACAACGGATAATAATTAACACAATCAAAGTTACCAACAAGGTTTTTCTTATTAAAACAATGATCCTCTATGGATCCTTTTATGATGTTTCTCTGGAATGTTTTTCTCCAGAGGTTTTTCTTTTTGTTCAAGTCCCTAATACAAAAGACATCAGTTCCTTTTATACACAAGGAACCCTAAATAAAACAATAATTTAAAATAAATGCATATCACTACCTAAAATAGCTCATGCAACTCCTAACAAACTAATAAATATACGGAATATCTATATCCGTAGAAACCAACTATACTATAATATAACTTCAGTAGAAGTCCTTCTTCAGCAGAATCCATATACTTCAGTAGATTCCTTCAGCAGAATCCATGTACTTCAGTAGATTCCTTCAGCCCTATTTTCAGCATAATTCAGACTTCACAGAATTCCCAACACAGGGTTTCCATAGACATCAATGTGGAATAGCCCTCTTTCAGGCTTCTCTATCACTAGACAGTTTACAAATTTAACTCCTTCAGGCAGCTCTCTATTGCATTCAAGGCCAGGCACTTTGATCTCAGGTTGGAACTCAACTCTTTTCCTTTTGCCAGTGGAAGTTTGTGGTTGAGATCCTTGAGGTGCAGTCAAGGCAGGCTAAATTCTCAGTTGGGCTGGTGCTTCCCTCAGCCTTTCATATCTTTTGCTAAGCATCTTCATCAGCTCCTTGACCACCTTATTTTGCTTCTTTCCAATGATCGGACCAAGTTCATCAAGTTCAGTGATCCCAAAGTCACTGAATTTTAATGGATCATGAACTTCAAAGTGTCTTTTGTCATCCCCTCTGTAAACATTCATAGCCAATGGTTTGGTGTTGGGAATGATTTTGACATCAGTGATTTTTTCAGGAAGCCTTCGGCTGGTCATTGTCCAGTTGTATTCTTTAATTCTGCTTTGCCTGAGAGCTTCAGTTTTCTTTCTCTTTTCTTCATACTGAGCTCTCATTGCAGCCATTTGAGCAGCCTGAGCTTCCATGAACTTCTGTCCTGCCTGACCCTTTTTGAGCTTGCTTGCATCTATTCCCACATTTTCAGCTTCTTCGGCAATCACTTGAGTCAACGCCTCCTTAGTCTTCTTTTCATCCTCAGCTTGTTTCAATTTCCTTTCTTCTTTAGCAAGGTGTTTTGTTAGCTGTTGAGGAGTGAAGAGGTATTCAGTGTCACCGATTTTGTAGGGAATCTTCTCAGGCTCAGTAGTTGTCAGTATGCCTTTGCCCTTGTCCTGTCCTGAGGAAGATGATGCAATAATGGGAGGTGATGTTGTCATGATTGGTGTTGAGACTGTCAGTGTTGTTGTTGTTGCTTGAGGTGGAAGTGATGAGATTGGTACTGCAGAGACTGGTGCTGATGATGATGATGTTTGAGCTGCTGAGACTGGTGGTGTTTGCTCCCCCTCAGTGTGAAGAGGAGTTTCTTCAGCAGTATTCTCCCCCTCAACTGTTGCCGTAGCGTCAGTGAGAGCAAGAGTTAGAGTAGGTGCTGAGGGGGACTGACCAGCTTGACCTTTGAAGGCCTGATAGATTTCAGTCATCATGGCCTTTATTTCTGAAGTATCTGCTTGAAGACCAGTAACCTTTGCATCCAAGTTTGCATGAGATAACTCCAAGGCAGTCATTCGTGGACCAAGATTCCAAGCCATAGAAGACGAGGCCTGAGTCAAGGTAGCTACCTGAGTGTTCAGTGAGTCCATGGTGGTCTGAAGAGTCTGAACTGAAGTTTGAAGACCCTGAACATTTGCAGACTTGAGCATCTCTATAAGGTCCGTGAGCCTGGATGAATTTTTTGCATATGCCTCAGTGGCCTCCAGCACTTTGGCATTGAGCGCTGGGTCTTCTTTGACAGCGTCCCTGATTTCATCAATCGTAACCCCAACTGTCTGAAGATGCTTGAGGAACTTAACCATGTGTTCATCCAGGTTGACAAGATGGTGGTACATAATATCTCTGTGCTCATGAACATTTTCGTTGAAGGTGAGCACATCAGATCTAAGGTCAGCGTAACTAGCAGCAGCTTCAGTGTGTTGATCCCAAAACTATTCAGTAACCCCAGAAAACAGCCTCCTTGAAGCCCTACTGATCCACTTAACCAGTTGTCTTTCAGTGAGCGGAAGAACATTGTCAAATCTCTTGAATTCGTCAGAGCTGGAGGATGAGGCTGAGTCATTGTCTTCAGGTTGAAATGGTGACTCAGTCTGCGTCTGTGGATCAGGCTGAGGCTCTTGTTCAGTTTGAACCTCAGCGTCCACTTCTTCTCCTGCTGATAAGATTTCTTCATCACTTTCAGCAAAGTCATCATCAGATTCTAGCAACTCAGTAACCTCAGCAACAGTTAACAAGGGAGTGGGAATGGGTTCCATATCAGCGGGTGGTATTGATCCCTCTGAGTCTTTGTCCCCCAGTGACCCCTGAGACACTGGTGGGTATTTCCCAGTGCCTTTAGCAGAGTCAGTGAATGTTGTATCCCTATCAGTGGGTTGTTTGTTTCCCCCTGAGTCTTTGGGATCGATCAGTGTGCCCTCAGACAAAGGCTTGGATTTGCTAATGTCATCACTGGGGAAGTGGAAGGCGCTCCCCTACCAGCGGGTTGTTTGTTTCCCTCTGGATCTTGGGGAGTAGTAGGTGTGACCAAGGGCACTGACTTTGATGTATCAGTGTCCTTCGTTGTCACGGGGGTGGTTGTTGCCTGGTCAGTGGGTGTCTTTTTGGTCTCAGGCCTTTTGTGCCTCTTAGGCGGTGCTCCTGAAGCCTCAGGGCCCTGAGACTTTGGTTTAGTCTTAGTCCCAGTCTGAGACTTCCCCTTTCTCTTTTTAAGAGCAGGGTTTGGAGACACTGATCCCTCCTGGTTGTTTACAGCAACCATATGGGCCGTCAATTCAATAGGTGTGACAAGGGATGGGTCCTTTTGAAAGTTTGAAGGACTCAGGATGCCAGGTAAATTTCCAAATTTTTCATCCTGAGTATAATTGGCACCCAGTAACGATTGTAGAGCACAAGAGACAAACCTAGGATACGAAATATACTTCGTCCTAGTTTTGCTCTGTAGCTTCATTACAAGATCACTGTAAATGATCTCCCCTATGTCGACAGTGACCCCATTCATCAGGCAGTATGCCATCATCAACTGAATAGAGTTAACCTGTTCAGTGGATGAGTGGTTCCCGCCGAGGACCTGAATCACAAAAGTGAAAAGGATCCTCCAAGCCACGGGGAATGAACTTTTAGTGACTGGGGTCTTGTCCAAAAATGTGGGATCCAAAACGATTTGTTTTAACCCATCCTTCACTGTTGAAGGTTCAGGATGGGCGACATAAACACCTTTGTTGTAATCTAACCCTGTTGAAGTGAAAAAAGTTTTGTAATCCAGGGTGTATTGTTGCCCCCCATTAAGACTGAACCTGATGAGATACTCCCTGAGTGGTCTAAGGTTATTCTCATCAGTTGAAGGTGTCGGGTTAAAGGCTTTAGCAGTTGCCCAAAACTCCCTGAGGTAGTTTGGGTACACTACTGAGGGACATTTTACAAAGGCCGTTTTGAGTGGGCAGTTGAATAAAAATTTTACAATGTCTTTATATGTTGGGACATTTTCAGGGTATTCAAAATTACCTATGACATTGTTTGTTTTGAATTCAACGTTTGTGAGATCCCCTGCCCACTGAGAAGCAAACTGGAGAGATTGTGTTCTAGCCATATCTATTAAAGAAGTTTTTAGGGTTTAAAAAAAATGTTTGGCAAGAACAATCAAAATGTTTAGATCTCTCTAGTTTGTGATGAAAAAACTTTTGTAAATGTTTACAAGGAAGGTTTTCCAAAAGAGGTTTTAAGAGTTTATGATCACACACAAATGTTTTTGAATTTTTTGAAATGATTTTGACAGAGTTTAGTTGCAGAAAAGATTTGTGTGTGTTTGTTTGTGATGAAAGGGGGTATTTATAGAGTGATAAGAGGGGTGTTTTGTGCACAAATGGGAATATTAAGAGTCGGTTTTTGAAAGACGTTTGAATTTCCACATTTAATGCTACCACTCCATTACCCGCAGTAAAAATCCCGTTTTTCAAGGGAACAGTTGCAGCGCACAGTAAAAGTGCACTTTTGCAGAGATAAAATATCAATTTGATATTTTTGTGAGAGGCATTAAATGCCAAGTGGGATGACAGTAAGACAAAGAGACATATATTCCTTTATTAAATTGGCATAGTTACCAACCTAGGACATTAAAGTAACTGATACTTGGATCATTTAGTTACTCATTCAATGCTCTTTGTCAAGTGTCAGGGACCCTGAATGAGTCTTACTCATTCAGTGAGAGGTTTATTTTGGATTTTCAGGGAGGATGAACCATTTCAGAGAACTTACTGAGATTGGTTTTCAGATACTTGACTTTCAATGTCAAGCATTCCCAATTCAGCTTTCAGTCTCCTGAAGGTAGGTTCATCCAAGGGTTTGGTGAAGATATCAGCCAGTTGATATTCAGTAGGGATGAAATGAAGTTCTATGTCTCCTTTCATTATGTGATCCCTGATGAAGTGATATCTGATATCAATGTGTTTGGTTCTTTGGTGGAGGACAGGGTTGTTGGAGATTGCAATTGCACTAGTGTTATCACAGAAGATGGGCACCATTTTGTAATGGATGTCATAGTCACTGAGTTGACTTTTCATCCATAATACATTGGCACAGCATCCTGCTGCAGCTACATATTCAGCTTCAGCTGAGGACATAGCCACTGATTGTTGCTTCTTTGCACTCCAACACACCAGTTTTCCTCCAAGAAATTGACAGGACCCTGAGGTACTTTTTCTGTCCATGTTGCAGCCAGCATAATCAGAATCAGAGTAACCCTTGAGATCAAACCCTGAGCATATTGGATAATATAGTCCAAGGCTTGGGGTTCCTTTCAGGTACCTGAGTATTCTTTTGGCTGCAGTGAGGTGGGATTCTTTGGGATTGGACTGATATCTTGCTATTAGACAGACTGAAAATTGTATGTCTGGTCTAGTAGCGGTTAGATACATCAGTGAGCCAACAATCCCTCTGAAATGAGTTTGATTGACTGATTTGCCAGTGAGATCAGGTCCAAGGTTGTTGGGTGGAACCATTGGTGTCTTTACTGAGGCATAGTCAAATATCTCATATTTCTTCAAGAGATTTCTGGTGTATTTCTCTTGACTGATGGATATACCTTTATCAGTTTGCCTGATTTGTAGTCCAAGAAAGTAAGTGAGCTCCCCCATCATGCTCATTTCAAACTTCTTTGTCATTAGTTTTTCAAACTGTTTGCAAAGTTTGTAGTTTGTTGAGCCAAAGATGATATCATCAACATACACTTGGACTAGTATCACATCCTGTTGGGTTCTATAGACAAACAGTGTGTTGTCTATCTTTCCTCTGACAAACTTGTTTTGTATCAGGAAGGTAGAGAGAGTTTCATACCATGCCCTGGGAGCTTGTTTAAGTCCATAAAGTGCTTTGTCAAGCTTGCAGACATAGTCAGGGAATTCACTACTCTCAAAGCCTGGAGGTTGCTGAACATACACATCTTCCTTGAGATCACCATTTAAGAATGCACTTTTAACATCCATTTGGTAGACCCTGAAGTTCATGTATGTTGCATATGCAAGGAAGATCCTGATGGCTTCCATTCTTGCAACAGGAGCAAATGTCTCATCATAGTCAATGCCTTCTTATTGACTGTAACCTTTGGCTACAAGTCTGGCTTTGTTTTTAATGACAGTGCCGTTTTCATCAGTTTTGTTTCTGAAAACCCACTTCATTCCTATGACTACTACATCCTGAGGACATTTGATCAAGGTCATGACCTTGTTTTTATCAAACTGTTGCAATTCTTCTTGCATAGCCTGAACCCAGCTTGGGTGTTTTAGAGCTTCAGTGACACTTTTGGGTTCAATGTCTGATAGGTAATCAGCATATAGATATTCATTGGCTGAAGCTGCAGTTAGACTGGCAGCCATGCTTCTAGTGAGCATGCCCTCAGTGGGTTCACCAATGATGTTTACAAGCTCAATGTCCTGAGATCTTGTCCACTTACTTTGTGGTCTGGGATCTGAGCTTGAAGATGTCACTGGGAGTTCAGATGTGAGTTCAGGTGCAAGGGCCACAGAATCATTTAGAACATCTGTAGAGATGTCTTGATCAGGTTGAGGATCATGAGTTACAGGATCCTGATCATTTGGATCATTGTTACTTATCCCAGTAGGGACAGACTGATTATCAATGAACTCATTGATGGTTGGTTGGGGTAGGTTGTGGGGTAAGACATAATATGAGATGTCAGCATCAGCTTGATATGAGGAATTGAGTTCAGTGTTGTACTCATCAGGAGGATATCTTGATGAGTTATCAATTCCTATTTCCTCCACTGAGGTGTTGGTGAACCTGATGCTTTCAGTACTTTCATCAAAGGTGACATGAAAGGTTTCCTCAACTTGTTGTCTCCTTGTGTTAAAAACCCTGAAGGCTTTGGAGATCAGTGAGTAGCCTAAAAAGTATCCATCATCAGCTTTTGCATCAAACTTGCCTAGATGATCCTTGTGGTTGTGAATGAACACAGGACATCCAAAACACATGAAAATAGCTGATGTCGGGAAGTCTACCTTTGAAGATCTCATATGGGGTTTTATTATGTCTTTTGACAATGATTGACCTGTTTTGAGTGTAACAGGCAGTTTTGACTGCTTCAGTCCAGAAATGTTTTGAGAGGGCTGAGCCATTTAACATAGTTCTAGCAGCCTCAATGAGAGTTCTGTTTTTCCTTTCAGCAACCCCATTTTGTTCAGGGGTATAAGGAGATGAGAAATTTTGAGAAATTCCTTTTTCATCACAGAAACTCTCAAGTTCTTGATTTCTGAACTCAGTGCCATTGTCAGTTCGGATTTGTTTAACAGTAATGTCATTCTGGTTTTCAATCTTCCTGATGAATGACATTATTGTATCAGCTGCCTGACTCTTTTTGGAAAGAAAGTATACCCAAGTGTATCTTGAGAATTCATCAACAATGACAAGTGTATACTTCTCATGCTGGATTGATCTGGGACAGACAGGTCCAAAGAGATCCATGTGCAGGAGGTGAAGGCAGCTTTTGATGGAGAAATTTTGTTTGGTTTTGAATGATGCTCTGTGGTGTTTACCCTTTTCACAGGCAGAGCATGGTTTGTCTTTTGCAAAGACCAGTGATGGTAAGCCAAGGACCTTGTTTTGTTTTACCAAGTTGTTGAGGTGTTTGAAGTTTAAGTGTGAAAGTCTCTTATGCCACAGCCAATTGATAGTTTCAGTGGCTTTAGCAAAGAGACACGTTCCATCTTGGGAGAGAGTTGACATGTCAAGCACATAAACATCATCTCTCCTAGGAGCTATCAATACAACTTCCTTGTTGGCATTGAAAATGGTACCTTGTTTATCATTGAATTGTACAATGAATTTTGCATCACATAGTTGACTGACACTGATGAGATTGTATTTGAGACCGTTGACATAGGCTATTCTAGAGAAAACTATTCCATTGCAGTTTACTGAACCATAACCTTCAGTGGGACATGATGAGTTATCACCAAATACTACCTTGGGCCCTGGTTCCTTTACATACTTGTGCAGATATTCCTTCACACCAGTCATGCTTCTTGAGCATCCACTGTCTAGATGCCAAATAGGCTCCCTGGCATGTCTCTGCACAAGTAGTAAACTGAATTAGTTTCTCTTCGTGACCCACTTACTAGTGGGCTTTGATCTCAAGGTCTCTTTGAAATTTGCAATCGACTCATGGTCAGTGGTTGTGTGCAAGGTGCTACCACAGGTTTTGCATTTAGAGGCTGAGGATGACTCAGTGACTCTGGGTTGTTTGGAATTTCTCCTTGCATGAATGATACTGTCATGTTGGGATGTCTCATGAGCTGGATTACCGCATATATCACAGCATGTATTCATGAGACAATCATCCTGATGATGATCATTGAACCCGCAGTGAGGGCAGAGAGGAAAAGGTTTTGCTCTATTCTTTGGAGCAGTTTTCGAGGATGAAGCATACTGATGACCAACTTTGGTATAGTTTGCTTGACTGACAAACTGTAGATGATCTGCAGTCCTGTGATCGTCCTTTTTGCAGATCATGCAAAAAAGGATTCTATAGCAGTTGTCAGTGGAATGGGTGGTGTAATAACACAGCTCACACTTTTGTTTGTTTTTGGAGGTTGACTTAGACTTTGAGGAACTGGAGGAAGCTGACTTTGTCTCCTTGATTGGTTCAGGGACCTTTTCAATGGATTCCATTTTTTCAGTAAGCTTCCTCACAAGTTCAGTCAGTTGCTGGATTTGGTCAGCTTCAGTGGGGACAGAGGATGATGAAGTCTCAGCAGTAGACTCTTGTTGGATTTGTTTTGCTTGTTTTTGTAGGATAGTTCTACCACGTCCAGACCTTTCTTTTGGTGAATGAGGATTGAATTGTAGTGGAGTAAGCTCAGAGCTTGGAGCAGCACCCTGAAGAGGTTTCAGTGGTGGAAGCGGTGCTTGAGATTCTGCTTCAGACTCAGAGATGTGTTCAGTACAACTGGGCACATCAGGGAGTCCAAGCATGCTCTTTAGAGCTTGACTTTCAGGCTCTAGAATCCTTCCAGAATCGAAGTTTGGAAGCTTACTCTCAGGATTAACTCGTTCAATCCATTCACTGGAATTTGAATCAGCCAACATACTTGTAATCATGCCGCCAGACACAAATGGCTTAGGAGACTGGTCTTTGTTGAGAGAGTCAGGGAGATGATCTTCACCTATGACTCTCTTCTTGCTGCTACTGGGGGCTCCCACAGCATCAAAGACCCTGGGATTCTTAGCAGTCCAACTATTAAGAATATCATTTGCCTTTTTAAGTTCATCTTGAAGATTCTGATTTCTTTTAACTAGTTCAGTGTTTTGAATTTGCAAAGTGATAGCCTCAAGCTTAGCTTGTTTTAAAATAAGCAATTCATCCCTACACTTGTTCAATTCAAAACTTAACTTGTTGTACTTAGAAAAAAGATTCAGTCTTTGCTCTTCTACAAACTTAAGGTCAACATTTAGATAATTCATATAAGACTGCCAATCAGAGTCATCATCCATAGAAAGTAAAGTGTTTACCTTCTTCATTGTGATGTTGACCCATTCCCCGTTCCTAGCATGATTCTTCCCAACAGCTAGCTTGTCTTCTTCTGAGAGAGCCATTAGAGCACTGACATGTACCATTTCATCATCCGATGAGATTGGCTCTTCATCCCAGTCAAAGGTTTCAGCAACAAGGCCTTTGTTCTTACCCTGCACAGATTGAACATTTTTTGTTGTTTTTGAGGGACTGGCCTCAAGCAGTGCAAGCTTAGCTTTTGCTTTCTTATACTTAGCTTCATAATCAATGGTTTTGTTAAGATCAGATTTGTTTTGAACATTTTGATGAGACTGATAGATTTTTGGTTGAAATTTACTAAAGCCTGAAGACTGATTAGATCCTGATGGTTTGTAAGAGGGTTCAGAAGTAGTTTTTGAAAAACAGTCTTTTGCAAAATGGCCTCTTTTATGACACTTGTAGCATTCAGTGTCTTCAGTTGCTTTAGCAGTTGAAAAACCTTTGTTTCTTTTTATAAACCTTCGAGAGTTAGCGAGGAGTGCCCTTTCCTGAAATTCAGCATTCAGGTCACTTAGGTACTCCTCACTTGATCTCTCATCAGGCTCATCATCTGAGTTTTCTTGGAAATCTTGAACTACATTGTTAGAAAAGAAAGCAGTTGATATTGGTGATGAGGTAGTGGTCAGGGACTTCTTGACTTCCTGAGACTTCTTTAAGTCAGGGTATCGTCTGTTGATGAGGTTTTCCTCATAGACAAATTTCCCATAAATTTCAGGAAGCTCAAGATTTTGGATATGATTAGCATTCCTGAGTCCCTGAGAGAAATTCAACCACTTCTCAGGGAGACTGTTTACAAAACCAACATTGATTTCATGCTTAGACAACTTAACACCATCATTTGAAAGTTCATTTAAAAGAGTTTTGTATCTGGTGTAAGTTTGAGAGAGAGTTTCTGAGTCCTTAGCCCTGAAGGTGTTATACTCAAGTTTCAGGTCCATTATCCTGTTTTCCTTGGTATCAGATGGTCCTTCATGACTATGAACTAGGTCATCCCAGGTTTGCTTAGCAGTACTACAGCTTATAACAGACTCCATAATATCGTCAGGAAGACAAGATATTATGATACTTTTGAGTCTTTGGTCCTGGTTGACCACTCTCCTTTCATCCTGGGTCCACTGAGCTTCAGGTTTGGGCAACCCTTCAGCAGTCTTTGGGACAAATGGACCTTCATTTATGCACTTGACATAATAAGGTTCCATCCCAATCAAATAGCAAAGCATTCACTTTTTCCATTTGTTGAATTTGCCAACTTCAAGTCTAGGGGCAACAGCTGAATAAGCTCCACCCTTTTTATCGACTAGTTGGGGTACATCAATTTCAGCCATTTAGGATCCTAATTTAAAAACTTTTAGAGCGGCCTAAAAACGAGTTTTATAATTAGCCTTGCTCTGATACCACTTGTTGTTCCCCGTTCACTATCGTTTAAAACAATTTAAGTTTATAAAACAAGTTAAAAGTGAACTATGACTGAAATTAACATAAAGAAAAACACACTAAGTAATTTTCAACATCATATTCTTATTAGAAATAATTCAACAAAGAATACGTTACCCAAGTACTTGCGGAAGAGTACTTGGGATTGAAATGACAAAGTTGGGTGATTCCTCTCTAAGCTCAGGCTAAGTCTGAGCACAACTCTTAGAGCTCACTGAGCTATCTCAGGAACTAAGTTGTATTTGGAGGAGTGAAAAGATGGCTTGCGTGTATGTGTTTTTACAATTCACAAGCTTAACCTTTTCACTCCATCTCTTATGCTATTTATACATGTATGATATTTGACTCTTTCCTAAGTGACAAACTGACATCACACAGAAGACAAAATACTAATGTATTTTGTCTCTGTTTACAAAGATTATTCTAGGTAAGAGACAAGACTACTTTCCTAAGCTCAGTGCTGACACTGAGCCTGATCTTTTGCCATTCAGGGAAAGTTGACTTTGGTTGATAAGGACTTCGTCTTATCTGATTCAACCTTTCCCGCCTTGTCCCGCTCTTTCTTCAGTCTTTACATCCTTCAGTCTTCTACTTCAGTTTGTCTTCAGTGTAAGAAGTTGGAGAGGAATCTTAGGGATTCAGTGAGTTATTGTCATCACTCACTGAATCCATCATCTTCTTCTTGACTCAGTCTTCACCCTTTAAGTTCCGCCTTACTGAGTGGAGAGACTTCTTCTTTGCCTCTTACTGAGTATCCTGAAGACGACTCACTGAGAGACTATGCACTCAGTGACCTGTTTGTGTTAACGGATTAAATACTTGGCTATTTTCTATTTAAATCCTAGATTAAGGGGTTTGGGTATTTACTGAACCCAACAAATTTCGTCTTAGCCTTCCTAAAATACTTGACGCCTTTAACAAGGGGGAGCAACCGTCAAGGGGGAGCATGCACACATTCATTCTTCAAAAATTCCTTTGTGTTTCAACAAAAGGGAGATTTCTTTCTCATCATATATTTTTCCTTTTTCTTTTCTTCTTAACACTAACCTTGATGTAGGTTAAGCCTCAAAAATTTGATCCATTGAGCCGTTGGAAAAAATGGTCATAATTCAAAGGATCTTTCTATTTTTTGTGTGTGTGATTCTCTAGGTTCCTTTTAAAGGCGAGATCACCACCTTTTGAAGACATGCAATCTCAAAGTCATGAGTTGCTAAGCTTCGTCATTAGTGCTTCGTGTTGAAGGTATTGGCGTGGTGTGCCAATTGGAGCAATAAGGTGTTTTTATTTTAACTTCACTAGGGATGATGCAAACTCACCATTCTTGGGAGAAAGGACACACCCTTTTTGTTTCGACAAAAGGGGGAGAAGAGTGTAAACGAAGAAGGTAATGTATAGGAAGTACGAACACAGGTAACTTTGACATTTTACCTATCTATTACATTTACATATATTTTGTCATCATCAAAAAGGGGGAGATTGTTAGTGCAAATATTACGATATTTAATCTATACATTCTCATTTGTTTTGTTGATGACAAACACGTAACTTGTAATACATAATGTAAAATGTATAAGTTACTTGTAATTATATTTTGTCTCAACATACTCTCAACACCTCTCGACGACTCAAGTCCTTGTATGCTACAACACAGGTTCGTACATGTTTGTTATGTTGCGTTATGATCAAACCCCTAACAAACCATTAAACATGTTTAGTTAAACACTTTGTAAAATACATAAACATAAGTAAATGTGTTGGGTAAAACCCATGACCCATGACCCAAGACCCATACCCAATGTCTAGATACATTGTACCTTGGTGGGTACTCAAAACCATGACCCATAGCCCATGGTTTCAACCCATAAACTATGGGTAAAGAGGAGCGTGCACGGATCCCTCAGATGACCCACGGATCCCTTGGATTTACAAAGCCGGATCCCTCTAGAAGGGATCCTTGGGGGCAGAACATGGTTTTGGTCTTTTTGCCTATAAATAGCAAACCACTTCTTACCATTTCTTCACACCTTCACACATAGTTTCTCTCCACCAAATCTAGGATATTTAGATCATTAGGAAACATGTAAACCACCCTCATCTCATATGATCATAATGCTTCTAACTCTCATTTGTTGTAAGCATTCTCCCGAAGTGATCCTCCAAAGCAAGCTTAGAGATCTTGCTTCCTTACCTACTGAAGTGATCACCCATCACAAGATACAAGCACATGAAGACCTTATACAACAAGCTTGGGAAACTTGTCATCTTCATTCATAGAAGACTAACTACATCATGCTTTGGGTTCTTGATGTTTAGTCTAGGAGTTTATATCCATTAGACACATTGTCTTGGATATTGTCTAGTATCATATTCTTGTATCTATGACTAGACTAGATGGTTTATGTGTTTGTGCCATAAAACACAAGGTTTGTTATGATGGGCCACAAAACATAACGGGTGTCATAGATGTGTCAAACTCATTAGTGAAGAGTGCCGAAGATCCGTGTTGAAGGCATTAGTGAAAGGTGCTGAAGGATCGTGTAAATGGCATTAGTGAAGAATGCCTAGGTCGTATAATCGATGAGGTGCATCGTTATACATATAGTATTTGTTTAGATCCAAGGATGGTGATATCCTTGATGGTGTTGTAACAAGGAGTGGATCTCCTTGAGATTAGGTGTTGTGTTGTGATGGGTAGTAGTTCCTCCATAGTAATGGAACTATGTGCTTAGCCTAGTACCTAATAAAGGGTAGGCGACGTTGTGTAGGTGTGGTTCACCTTGGAGTGAAAGAACCCGGTGGTTAGCCTAGCACCGTATAAAGGGTAGGCGACGTTGTGTTAGGTGTGGTTCGCCTTGGTGTGAAAGAACTCGGTATTTAGCTTTGTACCGGAAAAAGGTTAAGCGACGTTGTGAAGGCTTCTCCGCCATAAGGAGATTGGTGTAGTGCTTACGAACTCTCGAGTAGGTGACTCGGGGAGTGGAGTAGGGCAAGGAAGGTGTCCTTGTAGCCGAACCACTATAAATCCTCGTGTTGGTTTGTCTATCCTTTTACTTATCGCTTTACTTTTATTCTTGCATCAATTTGTTTATTCTCTATGTGGTTGATGTCTATGTTTGTGATGCATACTTGGTCTTTCATATAGTCACAAACTATATTCAACACTTTACGTATTATGACACGCTTGATCAAGAAAAAGCAACCGGACTAATAATGGTGAAACTTGATTTATAATGAACCATTAATCTTGCGGAATCTTATGTGATGTCAAGGGGTTGGCCTTACATGCCGTAATGCGTTAAATGCATCCTCGCGTCGAGATTAGAAAATGCAATGGTTTATACTATATTTGATACAAAAGTTTTAAGTTTGAAACGGAAACGTATTCACCCCCCCCCCCTCTACATTTTCACACATGAGAATTAGAGTTAGACACACACATATATGTTTTTAGACTACATAACTTGTCCATAGGAAATAAACTAGATGAAACATTGTCTAGCTAATTAGCATAACAGAATTGACCTATGGTGAGGCCATCATTCTTTCTAGTGCAACATGCTGCCTAGTCATTCTTCGTATAGTAGGTTGGGTTGAAGCAGAAACTGCTTACACATCACTTGACTACAACTGAGAATCAAACTGTGATTGATCATGTTGCTGGGATTGAGATTGGGATTGCTAATGTATGGTGGGTTGTTTAATTGCTTCATCTTGATGTTGCTGGGATTGAGACGGGGATTCATCTTGTATCCTGGGATCTTCAGTTGCTTCATCTTGATGTTGCTGAGATTGAGACAAGGATGCATCATGTATGATGGGATCTTCAGTTGCTTGATATTGATTTTTCAGATTGAACACCACTTCCTTGAACTGCACTAACTTGACTTTCAACAACACCTGTACCTTCAGCTTCTTTATCTGTTGCTACTTTGTTACATTTAGGATGTGTCTTTTTTGTTGCAGCCTTTTGAGGCACTTGTTTGACATTTCCCTTAGGGTCAGTTTGACTACTTTGAGCTTCACCATGCCCTAGACATGTTTTCCGGTTGTGTCCCGCAATGCCACAAATACTACACTTAACACTCTTCCAAGCCCTTGACAACTTATCATTCTTCACAATCTCTTCACTTTTAGGAGCTATCCTAACTCTTTTTCTACCTTTTGACCTAGCCGGAGTTGTTTCGGCTCTCGGTGGAACAATTTTTGTTGGCACAGTTGATTTTTCTCAATGTTCGTTGCTAGTTATAGGCTGGACATGGTGTTTGTAGGTTGCCTCCCAAGTGATAAGATAGTAACAAGGATGAGCCCATGTTTCTACATCTCCTACTTGTTGTCCATTTAAAGTCATATTCTAATTGGTAGCAACAACATGTTTACATGGTAAACCTGTTATCTCCTATCTTCTGCAAGTACAAGACTTTTTTACAACATTAACCACACATTGGTCACCCCATGGTCCACTAACCTGAAACTTATCTCCCTCATTCCATAAAACATTATACTTAACATCCTGTTTCTTAATACCATCTAGCATGTGTTGTGCAGTTGGTGTTAGTGACCCATTACTCTTCTCAATCACCATCACAACATGCATTATCCTCTTCATACAATATTCCCTGATGTATTCTAAGGCTGTAATAATTAGTTTGTTTAAACCCTCAATTATTTTGTCATAAAATACTTGACATATGTTATTAAGTAACACATCCGAATGAGGTCTCCCTAAAGATTACAAATAAACATGTATTAATTATAACTGTTCATAATGCATTAACAAATACAAATTAACTGAAACAGATAGATGACTTATATGAAAAATGTGACCTTGACCAATGGATCGGTGATATCTTACTTAACCAATCATGGGCTGGTTGATTAAATTTCTTGAAAGCAGCCATAACTTTCTCAAACTGTACAACAGTTGAGGCTGTTGCAGATTTCCACAGATGGTCTTTGAAGGGCCTACCTTTCCATTGAAGTTTCATTTTCTCATGAATGCTTCTAATACAAAATCTGTATTCTGCATCTGGAAAAACATCTCTTAAAGCTCCACTGATATCCTGCACAAAATCATATATGTTTACTGTCTGTTTCAAAACAGAGGGACTTTAATTCATGAACAGGTTAAGGGAGTACCTTTTGCATGTGAGTAATTAAAGTGATGATTGAGTTTGGCTCAAGTGCTATATCATCGGATAAACAATGAAGAAACCAAGTTCATGATCCTATGTTTTCTGATTCAGCAAAAGCATGAGCTAAAGGGTATATACCATTGTTGCTATCAATTCCCACAGCTGTCAGCAGTTGACCATTGAAAGGACCATCAATTGGAAAAGCATCTAGCCCCAACAACAATCTCTGACACGCTTTAAATCCTTCCTTCAGTGCACCTAAACAAACATACATTCTCTTGAATTCTCTTGTTGGAAGAGCCTCATATGTAGGTCATTCCACATTCATCAGTATTGTTGTATTAGGGTTTCTTTCTGCAACTCTTGAACATAATCTCTCGACATGGTAAATTATAGATTGAATTCACCCATAATGCCTGTTAATGCTAATTTTTTGGCCCTTTAAACCTTCTGCATGGACACTTCAAGCTCGAATTTGTTGGTAAGTTGATTATGAACAGACTTGACAGGAACTCGTGGATCGGTTTCAATTTGTACTGTAATTTTCTTTGAGATATAGTTAAGGTTAAAACCTCGGAGTGCCATTGATTGCAGACAAGTGGGTTGCTAATTATATTTTCTGACTGACCAAGGACATGTCTCACCATGCCTGCCGACAAACAATAGCCATGGGCATAGTATTTGGGAAGGGTCATTTTTGCCAGCAATCAATGCATTTATAACCCTTCTGGTTAATGGACTTCTAGATGGGCCTATATCCAATCCAGGACCTTCACTTCGGCTTGAAAGTGGAACACAACCCCTACATCTGACCCTTATTCTTGTTTTGTCATTTTTCATAAAAATCAACTCCCTTCTAGTGCTCTCTTACCTTATTTTTGACATCCTTTGCAGTAAGAAAGTCCTGACAAGAATATAAGAATGTGGTATACACTCCAGATGAAAACTCTGCCCTACCCCTTGGCACATCAGACTTACCTGCCTCTGAGTCAGAAACATAATCACTGTAAAAGACATCATCAACCATCACAGGTAAATCATTTTCCAAATTCATATAATCACTTATATTAGTCGTTGTTCCTGCTTTACCTAACTCATTACTCTGACTCACTTGGACCAAAACAAGTTGTGCATCATTCTCCTGACAAGTATTATCTTCATTTGCTTGAATTGATTCATCAACTACATTGCCTAAGTCATTAGTCTCACTCACTTAAAACAGAGTAACATCAACAACAAGATCCTCTTTCATGTTATTGGCATCAACAGATGCGCTTCCTACTTCCTCTAAATGCTTATCCTGGGTCAAACATCAGGCTCCTCAAACCTGTTATTGCCATCAACTAGTGCTCTTCCTAATTTCTCTAACTGCTTCCCCTAAGTCACTCGAAACAGATTAACCTCAAAATTATCAGGCTCCTTAATAGTATTATCCTCATCCATAAGTACTAAAGCACGATCACTGTTATGAGCAGATTGGCTGGTAAATGACGTGTCTAAGATGGAAAATACATGCTCAATATTTGGCAAATTGCTAGATTCACCAATATAATTGAGGTCAATAGGTACTTGTGTAAGTTGCATAAAAGGATCTAGTGCAGACTCATTATCAAGATCATCTAAAACCTATCGTCTACAAAAAGATTGAATAACAGCACTAGCAACTTTTCTACTATGTTCATCCATCTCCCAAAAAACAATCTTAATAGATTGTGGGGATATTTCAGACAGTTCTAATCTTGTCTTACCTATTTCCACATAAACATCTATCAACTTATGGTCTTTGACAAGGTCTTTCAACAACTCAAGATTAGCAGCTTCACGAAAACTAAACAATCCATCATCTAATATACTACCAGGCTTAAGAAAGTAGTAATAATTGGTTTGTCCATTATCATAACCGATTTCGGTCATGAGAGCAACCATTTCATCAACAAATACCTCATTGATTTCAGCATAATCAACCAGGCATTCCTTACCTCCATCACATATTCTACTTGGCCAGTGTTTGAATGTACCTTTATGATGGAACCTCATGCTAACCGGACCTGGCCGATCCGCTTATAAAAAATGTAAGATAACACTGTTACGATAAAATTACCTAAAAGGGGAATAACTTAAACAATATAGGTGTATACGATTATAACAAAAAATGAAAAAAAAAATACTTACCATATCTCCTAATTGCAGAGTTTTCCTCTTTCTCATGGTCATCAAAGAAAGGAGGTTCTCTGATTTGCCATAAAGTAAATCCAAGGTTGTTGCTTGTTATTTTCTTACTTAGATTATTGGATTTCATGATTGACATTGCATTAGGTTTTTTTTGGGTAGGCTTCCAAAACAAGTTTGAGGATGACCAATGAGTACACAGCTTAGTTATATTAGACGTTATGGCGAGAAATTTGACTAGACATCTGCTACATCAAGGTTATAAGACGATTTTACCCTCAACACAAAACGGATAACGGGATTTTATGGAATATAAACGAACTTTGACATGGGCATTAATGGTCAATGGACTAGTTTAGCCTCAAAAACCCATACTTTGGACTACTGAAGACAAAAAAGGCAAGTTTCAATTCAGCGTGATGTTTTTAAACAAGATTAGGGACCAACGGTGTATTTTAGTCTAAAAATTATAAAAAATTGGGATTATGTATTGGGAGGCCACCCAACTATTAAACTTTTCACTTTTAGGCCACTCATTTATCAAAACTGACTTATAGGCCACCCATTTCTAGGTTTGCTTTCGTTTATACCAATTTCGGATAATTTTATCTCTAAAATCTTTAAAACAACGAGTATATAGTTAAATATAACATATTAAACAACACAAACGCGTATTGAAATGTAAAATATCAGTTTTAGCCATTATTTATGTGCAACTTTAGTTAGTTGAAAGTGAATTAAGATAATTTAACTAATGTTTTATGTTTAAGTTGTTCATTTTATTGTGTTGTTATGTTAAAGTTAACTTTATTATTGTAATTGTAAGAATATTCGGCAAGAATTTGAAAGAAGTTGATATAAAGAAAAACAAACACATACTTTGGTGGCCCATAAATTAATTTTAGAAAATATGTGGCCTAAAAGTAAAATACTTAATAGCTGGGCGGCCTTTAGATACACATAATCCCAAAAATAAAACACTATTATAAAATATCTAAATTTGTGGACACGTTGACCCACCATTCAACATGGTCACAAATTCATTCATTAAATTAAAATAAATTCGTGACTCACCCCATCACTTATTTCATTTCCCAAATTCCAAAATTAAATAAAACAATCACCTCCTTCATATCTTTTAATTCAAATTCTTGCCTTAATCTGATCACAAGATTTCATTTTTCAGTTTAAAATTCTGACCCAATTGAGATTGAGATCATGGGTGTTTGATAAAGGTGCGATCTTTAATCATTTTCTTAATCTTTTTATGTTGTTTTATGGTTTTGTGTTGTGGGTTTTTGATAAAGGTGTGATCTTTGCTGAAATTGTTGATTTATTTGTGTTATGGTGTGATTTTATGTTGTGGGTTTGTTGTTTTTTGCAATTTTAGTTAATCTTGGGCATGGCTTGAGAAAAGGGTTGTAAATGGTCACGAGTATACCTCGGTTAGGTTGCGTACATAAGAGTAACACTGTGTTCTCGAGTATCACTTAAGGAAGGAAAGTAATGAAATTGAAGTGAAACTAAAAAAGTTGTGTTCTCGAGTATCACTCAAAAGGAAAAGGAAAAAGGCTGAAAAAGATGATGATTTGGTTGATTTTAAAATTGGACTGAAAATGTTTACTTACTGTTTATCTACTTTTTCTTACTAAAAAAACTTTAGAAGTGAGCGACTGGCCCTCCAAGGGTAACGTGAGAAGGAAAATCTCATCTGTTTACGCGTTTTGCAGTGTTTTTATGTTTAGGTGTCTCAAAATAAGTGTCCACCTTGGCAGTGGCGCACTGTCTTAGAAAAGTACAAATATTCCGTTTTTAACCTAATGTCGTACATATGGTTTTAAATAGTACATTTATTTTCGGACAAACTAAAATGGTAAGGTGATGACGGAGGGAGTAGTATTTCTTTGTATAGGAGGTGTTTTTATGCTATGTTATGATTATTTATGTTTTACTCCATGTGTCCTAGGATAAGCGTCCACCTTGGTAGTGACACACCGTTTTAGAAAAGTACAAATATTTTAGTGGTTAACCAAGTGGACATTTATTTTGGGACAAATTAGAATAGTAACTTGGACAGTCATTTGGGAAGTAGGGGGTAGTATTTTATTAGGAGGTGTAGTTTCATGGAATTTAAAAGGTGTGTTCTTCAATAAAATTGTTGAAGTTGTATTATGGTTCTGTGTTGTTGGTTTATTGTATCTGCAGTTTGACTTAATCTTGTATTGTATTAATGTTATGAACTTATGATTATTGTGTTCTAGTTCTAGCATATATAATTTTTTTTGGAGGTGTGGTTTAAGGTGTTTGGGATTGTGTTTTGAATGTGGTTATGTGATATGAAATGGTTGTTTTAAGATATTGTTATAGTGTTGGAATGTGCTTATAATCTAATGATACGTTTTTTTAGTGTTTGATAAGTTCTGATTATTTAAAAGATTTTTTAAGTTAGATGAAATGATTAGTGGATCCCTATCAGATACTCAGAATAAGAATCAGTTTGGGATTTGTGTTTGGGAGTGATTATCTGATTATTGCCTTTGCAAATAGTATAGAATCAGTAGATAGTGTTTGGCAAACCATTAAAAGTTAGTATCTGCATTTCTCCTTAGTTTTGAAAGAGCAGGTGTCAACCCGCTATTTGCAAACACATAATCTGTTTTGCTGAATACCCCCTTAATCTAACTAAATAGTAAACCCTAATTTGATATTCACTTTAAGAACGCAATGCTAAACATCCGCTATGGTATGGGAAAGTTCAAGTAGACACAATGGATAGAAAGCTTCTTGTTTTTGCTAAATTTTTTTGCTTCTAGCAAATAATTTTTGCCTTTGTAGCCTTTGCGAAAGTATGTTGAAATATGAAAATCGTGAATGATTGAAGGAAAATGAATTAACCAGAAATGGTTTACCCTAAAGTAAAACAACCATTTGAAGCAAGATAAGCATAGTAACCATAGAAACTATGTAAATATTTATGAATCTACGGTTGCAAAAACTTGCTAGGCTAGGGGACCGCTATGTGATTGTCTAGATTGTTCTTGTTTGTGGTTATAATTTCTTTATTTTAACTCTAATAAACCCATACCTTTTCAGATGATCAAAGAACTATGAAAATGTCAGCATCACCGGTCGAAAACATGACAACATTGAACACTGATCTTTTCTACGACATACTAAGACGTCTCGATGGTGCAACCTTAGCAAGCGCATCATGTGCATGTGCAGCCTTTTCTTCCATGTCAAAAGAAGAAAAAATATGGGAAAACATATGCTCTTCAATGTGGCCATCAACCAAAAATGACGACGTTAGAACCTTAATTTCATCAATTGGAGGGTTTAAAAAATTCTACGCAGATTGTTTTCCTCTTATTGTAAATAAGTCGGTTCCCGATTTTAGATGGAGTGACTATCCTGAGTATCCTGAAGAACTTACGGAAGCTGAATATTATGGTGATTTTGATGAGTTTGAAAATGTTTCACCTTCTGATTTTGTGTCGATTGTGGATATTAGATATAAAGATAAAACAATATGCTCGAAGGTTATTTGGGGTATACCGAATGCAAATGGTTTTAATGGATGGTTTTCTAACTGCCCTTTTCGGATTGATCTTTTTACATTTTCGGATAGAGGCGATGAAGATCATGACGGTATGTTTTTTTCTTTTTAGAATGTGTAATTCTTTAGTAGTGGCAATTTGGACATGTTTATGTAGAAGTTGGGTTGTGTTTGATGTTTAATGTGTCAAATGGGCCACAAATGTGTCAAATATGTGACACTACGAAATGAGTTAAAAGTCCTGAAATTCATAAAACATGTAAATCACTTCTTGCTTATTGAAATAATATACTTTTGTAATCACTTTCAGTTATTTAACACATTAAATATTTAAAATTTAATAAGAGAGTTTGTGAGCTGGTCCTTCTTGATTCAGCCTGTTTTGAACTGTTACCCAACCCGTCCATTTTGTGACCGCTGAATTAATGTACTTATCTGATTTTTTCGGGTTGACTCGAAGTACTTTTTGGTCCATTTGTTTGTGGTTTGTAAATAATCAATGTAATAAATAGGATTAGCAAATTTGTATTCGTAAAATAACAAGATAATCTCTCTGAAACAAAACGACATAGGGATTGAAACTATTTGAATACATGTTAGGCAACGTATGACCTGTTTAACCTTTTGATCCGTTTTATGCTAGCTAAGTTTCTAGATTTGACCCGATATCAATAGATACAACCTGTTTGACATGCGTATATACAATGTTCTGTTACAAGGTCTATTTTTGTTTTTTTTTACTATCATATTATATTCAAGACAGATGGGCAAGAATCTGTTTCTTGAAAATATTGCATCCGTGATTTAAGCAAGGATGCTTAGGGCTCACATAAGTTGACTCCTAACTCTTATGACATCTGTAAAACCCATGCCTAAAGTGGCAGATTAGTCAAATGGTCAGATCAGTTTAATTTTTAAGACGGATCAAAGCAAGTTGGGTTGGCCTTGGTTGACCCACAAATACTTTATTTGTACAGTTGTTTTAAATTCTGTAAATAACTAATATATTCATTATAATTCCAAAACTATTGTGTTAAAATAATGACCAGATGTAATTTTAGAACAACTTAGGCATGGCTGCAAGCCGACTTTGTATATCTGTAGGACACGTTCGACATTAGTATTAATTATTAAATTAGATTATTTATTTTACATGGTTGGCCCGTTATTAATGAAATGTGGCCCAGAGCAACCAATATAGGTAATTTCAACTACAGGTAGCAAAATGACCCGGTTCTAACTGATGAAAAAAGTATGTAATTCCTTTGTACTGGTAGGGTTGACTCGAAAAGCACTTTCTTTTCCTTTTTTAAATATATAAGTTGTGTTTCTTTTGAGAAATAATTAGATATGCGTTTGCCACATGAAATAATTTGTTTAAGTAAATAGCATGGCATTTTGAATTAACCATAAGAATGTGTTTATCAAAACATTAGTTTATGTATATACGAGATAAAGGTATTCCCTATTTCATTATCGGTAGCCTAGTCAATGTCACAATTTTTTTCCTACCATAATAATTTAAACTTTGAATAAGGCGATGACGGTTCTTTGTATTAAAAACAAACTTTCGGTGACATTTGACCCATTTGACCCTTTTCGTTTTTGCTACTTTTTAGTTAGCTATTTGACCCGTTAGAGATAAAACATACTCCCTCCGTCCCAAAATTTAAGTCCACTTTGACTTTTTGACTCGAACTTTTACCTTAAATATTTTCGTTTGTATTATATAACACTTGATGAAAATTATACCAAATGAAAATACATTTAAAACATAATCCATTTATATATTTTGCATCAAGTATTATGTAATACAAAAAAAATATTTAAGGTCAAAGTTTGAGTCAAAAAGTCAAACTGGACTTATAATTTGGGACGGAGGTAGTATCAAATTATCATGTCAACCTGTTGATGAGGGTCGAAATGACAAGTCTCCGATAACTTGCAAACAAAAGTATCATCAAGTAATTATTTCAATTTGAACATTATTTCACAATCTCGCAATCTCTGCAGGTGTCGTTTCTCTTTCCTTAGCTGATGGTATACCACTGGTAACCTCCATGGAACAAGAGCGGAAAGATGGGAAGCTTTGGCACGAACTTCGTGATGGGATCAGGCTCAGCTGGATAGTCGTCAACACAAAAACCAAAAAAGCAGCAAATTTATCTAGCTGGAGCCCATTGGGTGGTCAAAGACATTGGCCAACTGAGAAAGATTTCTTGCTTCGGTTTGGGTCCATCCTCCCTGCTAAAGACATTCTTCCATGTCAGATGGTTGAATGCATCCTTGCCATGAAGTTTCAGGTACAGTTTGCATTGTGCCAGGTTAAAAGAGTTTGGGTCAAAACAGGTCATCTTAGAAAGTAGGCCAAAGATGTCCTAATGAGTCAAAAGTATTAAATTCTTGCAACACCTCCTAAATAGTTTTACATAAACATAAATGGTTTTGTGGTCACATTTAGTAATTTAGATATTTATCCAAGGGAAAGATTCATACAAAAACAATAGAATTTTCGAGATGGTTGAATTTGGCAGATATACATTCTCTGTTACCCAACTTGGTTATTAAAGTCTTCTAAGCTAGTTTGGTAATTATAGTGTAAAAATGTTAGTACGAAGTGCAACCAAAAAAACTGTGATAACTAGAATATAATTACCAAATTGGAACAACGTAAACTTTAATTATGAAAATGTAACCCATTGGTGCAACTAGAATTACCAAGCTCAGACATTAAAAAGGTATAAATACTAAATGGGCCATGTTTCGGAGTATGTTGCTTTTTAATGAAATTTAATTCAAACAGGGGCAAAACCCCACCCGATTTGACTTGTATGTTCTTAAGTACCGTCTTATTTTATCATATTTGGACGCATATGCATTTGTTGTTTTGCATAGACAAACCCACGTTACTGGAAAAGAAAAATAAAATCGACTCTAATTTCTTCACGTTTTCAGGTGACCGAAACTGGTGGGGCCAACACGACACTCAAGCTGACCGAACTTTGTATGCAATTGGGAGACATGGAAGGTGCGCATGTCAATGGACGGAACAGTTTACTGGTGCTAAAAGAAGCTTTGAGTTGTGATAGGAGTAAGAACTATAATTTAGCACTCGAGTCATGCCATTTGTACTTTAAAGTGCAGAGTGAGATTAAGGAAGAAAAAATGCGATATGAAACTACATTGGATCGACTATGGATTTTCGGTGGCATCACGGCGTTTGTCACGTTATGCTCCTATTTTATGTAAATTGAACTCTCTATCTTGGTTACTAGTCTTGTTTTCAATACTTCCGTGTTGTAAATATATCTTTTTCGTGATAATAAATGATATTAGATCAGATGGTTTATATACATCTATTCTGTGTTTCTTTAACATTTTTTCGCATATAATTGGAGTGCTAGGGCTGCATTTGGAAGCTTGTTACCTGAAGTTTGTAGTCGCGATGATTAATTTTAGTGTTTGGATTAACATAATATGCTTTTGATAATGTGATTCACGGGTCAGACAATCGGTGTGACTTTTGACAATCGGTATGACTTTTGAGCGTAAGACATGGCAATTGCCTAGAACATGTTGGCTATGTTTGGCGATACATAGCAGTAAGCCGTAGATGTTTGTTAAAAAAAAAGTGTTTGGTAACGTATAGTTGTGACTGTAATTATAAAATGTAAAACAAGAAAATGCTTACTGCTTGTCGCTTCTTCAAAAAGCATTTAAGATTGGAGCAGTTGGTCATGTTTCAAGCGCTTGTTGAGGTATTGCCAAACAAGCATATACTTATCGCTTTTCGCTCCTAAACACTAAGCTTGTTGCCAAACATGACTTATAGATATGTCATAGTCACCTTTTGTCCTTATAAGTTATAATCTCTACTACTTATAATACACGGATGCATCTCTCTCCTAATAATTTTTCAGACTTTCAGACTTGCAACAAATTGAGCATGATGTACAACACTTGAAAGCACATAATTTTCAGACTTACAACCAAATAAGCATAGTATACAACACTTTAATGCACATATTAAAAAAACACCACATTAATACTATTAAAGTGGTCAATTAATACACTATTTAATTCACCCCTACACCAAAATAAACAACAATTTAATCACAATGTATAATTTAATCAAGCTACTAAGCCAAACGAACACTAAAACATTATTAGGAGACATAAATAAAAAATTATTAGGAGAGACATAAATAAATTAAAAAAAAAAGGAAAAACGCAACAAAAAAAAAAGTAATCGTCGATCTCAGATCTATCTTTGTGTAAAAATCGATTGGTTCACACAACAATATCACAAAGAAATATCTCCTCATAGATCATTTTAAGAAGCTTAACTTCTTGTTTAATATCCGAAATATTAAAGAACTAACAAAACAGATTTGTTTCATCTCATCTTCAATTCGGTTTGAACAAAAAAACGAAAATCAAAAAACCAACCTACCTTAGATCTTTCTAAAGATCTTGAAGACTTGGAACACAGGGATGATTTATTATTTTTGTGTGGTGAATGCGCTTGGTTTGAGATACAAAGGATTAAAGGTTAAGTTTTGTGTGATTCGGATTGTTGGAAGAGGAAAACTAAGGACGCTTTGTTTGTGGTTATCAATTTATCATTTTGAAATCAGAAAAGATAAAAAGAGAGGAACGATTTTTTTGGTGGGTAGATTTATTGGTGGCTGCGTTTGTTTTAGGATTAGGGTAAGTGTGTGAGGGTAAAGCTTGGTTAGTAAGACTTTGGCTTGACCGGATTAAACTTGGGCTTCGGGTTAAGTTTGATTGCTTTGGGCTGCATCATTCTTTGAAATAATTTTGGGCTGAAATTTTTATCCTCATTTGTTCAATAAATACAATTAATACAGTTATTAAAACACCTTTTACATAAGAAATACAAATTATCAAGCATATTGTACAACCAAATTAAATACAATTCCTGCATTAAATTTCACTACTACAAATAATAAAGCACATTATACAAATATTCAAGCCCGAACGGGCAACGGGCCAAATGGGCTTAAACCCGAACGGGCGCGGACCAAACGGGCTCGAGCCCGAGCAAACACGGGCCAATGGGTTCGAGCCCGAACGGGCACGGGCTATACGAAATTCTTGATATCCATAAATTTATTGTTAAAAAGAACATAATAAACTAAAATACATTATTCATCGAATTTTTTTATTTCAAGGTACCCGCCGCTGCACGCGCGGGTACCCCGCTAGTAGTCTTATATGCACGAGAAGTTGCTCTTAGAGTTGTTATCCTATAACATGAGCAATATATGCCTTTTGACACACAAAATAACAAACACAAGCCCAAAAAAATATATAAAAAAGTAAGGAAAAAAAAAGAAAAGAAAAAAAGGCCGATACCTGTAATGCGGCTCACGGTGTGATGACTTCAAGCCATAGGTACCAAAATGGCCCTACGGCGTTGCCATGCCACATGCTTAATGACGGACCTATGCCGAGGCAAGGGAGGGAGGATTCTGGCCCCCACAGTCTAGAGTTGTTAATGCAATATAAGTAATAGTGTAAGGGTACTATGTGAAGTTTTCATTAACAACCCCTGTACGAAATAAAGAAACCAAAAGTTAGTTAAAATTTTAGTGTTCTGTCATTTCATAAAAGGTGTAGATTGACGGGAATATCTTGATCTCGGGTGCTTTTTAGCACCGGTCATTGTCCACCCCACAAGGAATAGCTCCGGCAACTCTCCTGGCCTAGTGGGGCATCAACTGAAGTGAGCACGAGCCAAGACTCGGACCCCTAAGCTCTTATTCCACAAAGTCTCTCCAGTGTGCCCATAGGTTTTGCGGAGGTGGGTACCTATATGAAACAAATGCCAAGGATGAGATTTGAACCTGAATCAATTGACTCAAACACAAGTGCTCCAACCATTGTACTAATGCTTCATTGGTTATTTCTCTCTTATTTTGCAATTTATCTCTTTAATCTTTTTTATATATGTAAGGATTTAGAGTAAAGTACACGGATGGTCCCTAAGGTTTGTCAAAAGTTTCACTCACAGTCCCTGAAAGTTTAAAGTTGCATGGATAGTCCCTATCTCTGAAAAGAATAACACCTATGGTCCCTTATTTAACTGCTGTTAACTAAGTTCCGTTATAATTTACACTTTTAGCCCTTTTGGTTAACAACCGTTGCCTCGTCAGTCCTTTATCATAACGGAAGTTTATAATTTAAAGATTTTCGAATTTAGGCACGTTTTTATACGTTTTCTTACGATTTCATCCGTTTTTATACGTTTTCGTCCGCTTTTATATGTTTTTATCCGTTTTTATACGTTTTTATCCGTTTTTATACGTTTTCGTCCGTTTTTATACGTTTTTATCCGTTTTTCTTACATGTTCATCCGTTTTAATACGTTTTTATACGTTTTCGCCCGTTGCTTACATTTTTTTTATGTTTTGGTCCGTTTTTGTCTGATTTTATACGTTTTTCTCACGTTTTATACGTTTTCATCCATTTTTATTTGTTTTTGTCCGTTTTTATACATTTTCATCCGTATTAATACGTTTTTATCCGTGTTCGTCCATTTTTATTCGTTTTCATATGTTTTTATTCGTTTTCGTCCATTTTAGTACGTTTTCATCTTTATTTATACGTTTTTATCTGTTTTCGTCCGTTTTTATTCGTTTTTGTCTGTTTTAATTCGCTTTTGTCTGTTTTTATACGTTTTCATCCGTATTTATACGTATTTATCCATTTTCGTTCATTTTTATTCGTTTCCGTCTGCTTTTATCCGTGTTCGTCCGTTTTTGTACATTTTCTTACGTTTTCATCCGTTTTTATACGTTTTTTTTTTAAATATTATACGTTTTCGTCCTTTCGATACGTTTTAATTTGCTTTTATCCGTTTTTATACATTTTCTTCTGTTTTTCTTACGTATAAAAAAGTATGAAACATATACAAACGTAAGAAAATGTATAAAGACGGATTAAAACGTATGAAAAACGTATAAAAACGGACGAAAATGTATAAAAATGGATGAAAACGTATTAAAATGTATAAAAACGGAAGAAAAACGGATGAATACTTATAAAAACGGACCAAAATGTAAAAAAAAATATAAGCAAATGAGCGAAAACGTATTAAAATGGATGAAAACGTATGGAAACGTAAGAAAAACGGATGAAAACGTATAAAAACAGATGAAAGTGGACGAAAACGGATAAAAACGTATAAAAACGGACGAAAACGTATAAAAACGGACAAAAACGTATAAAAACGGACGAAAACGGATGAAAACGTAAGAAAACGTATAAAAACGTGGCTAAATTCAAAAATCTTTAAATTATAAACGTCCGTTATGATAAAGGACTGACGAGGCAACGATTGTTAACCAAAAGGGCTAAAAGTGTAAATTAAAACGGAACTTAGTTAACAGCAGTTAAATAAGGGACCATAGGTGTTATTCTTTTCAGAGATAGGGACTATCCATGCAACTTTAAATTTTCAGGGACTGTGAGTGAAACTTTTGACAAACCTTAGGGACCAACCGTGTAATTTACTCAAGGATTTATGTTTCGGCCTTTTCAATAAAATTGTTCAGGGTCCGTTACTGCATGTTCTCTCGTTACATACTACTTTTAACAAAACTTATTATCCAATTTAAATTTGCATATGTACCTCTTTCTATAATCTGATTTGAGATATCGATACTCTTCTATTATAAGAAATCTATAAAAGTACCTCTTTTCATTTTCCACAAGGATATGTATGATATGTATTTAAAAGTGCAAATCTATTTCAAGGAAGAAAGAAAAAGATAGAAAAATTGGTGAATCGACTTGGATGTTAGGTCGAATCACCGCATTTGTAATAACATGTAATGAGACGTTAGCGAGTCGTGATCACATTGTTCTTTTTTTTCATAAACTTACATATTTGTTTGCAACATATTAATAATCACCTCGACGCTGGGTATCTGCCCTTTTAGCTTAGGACCTTACGCTATTCTTAAAATGTTATGGGCTAATAAAAATGTCAGTTCTAGCTAATTTTCATACTTGACAACACAAATTTAAGTTTTTTTAATTGATAAGTTTATTTATTTATTTATTTTTATTTTTATTTTTATTTTTTTAAGCTACTTTAGAAACATGCTACAGTATTTCATAAGTTCTAAATATTAAATGATACTACGAGTAACTTATTAAAATAAGGTTCATTTTCATGTTTACGTCTATTTTCGATTTCAGCTAGTTTTGTCAAATATATCTACGTAGTTTTGTTTTTCACAATTTTATTATGGAAAATGCTATTTCTTCATATAAATTGTTTCTATTTATCTTCATACTCACATGATTTTGACAAGTGTTAGAACTGCTAGTTTAGATGCAGAGAAAGAATGAGTGAAAAATAATATAATATTATTATGTGTAAAAAAATTAGTAAAAAAATATTATAAGAGGCTTTAACAATGCTACATTATTATCCATGAGATGAATTATGTATTTGTTTATGGACTAATTTATTGGGATCAAGATCCTCTCAAGTTGTATAACACAACTTGACTCAAGTTAGACGATTGTGAGCCATTAGATTTAATTCAATGGTTCAAATCAAAAGAAGTTCTTTTTATTTGAGCCATTGGATTATAAGTCCTTAACTTGAGTCAAGTTGTGTTTCCAACTTGAGAGGATCTCCCACAAATTTATTGTCAATAAAACATGAGATGCATAACATAATGATTGTCATGTCATAATAGGCCAAGGTCGGCAAGTACACTTTCCTTAAAGGCTTGCACCGTTGCAAGGCTGTTTGTCTTTATTTTGTGGGGAAATTAGCTTTTCAATGTTTTTTTTCTTGAAAAAAAAAAGGGATAGCGTGGCAGTTTGGGATGTAAAACTGTTTTTTTTTTTTTTCAAAAAGAAAACCTCACTTACTCGAGCAACTATTGATGATACAATATGCTATTGATGACAAAGTATATAGATTTTCTTGCGTAATGTAGAATTTTGTGCAGATTATTCCAAAATGCAACTCGTCTTAAATATTTGTGTTACGCACTAGTTTTAATGAAATGCATCTTAAAACATATATTCTTGTGTCCACCATTTGTTTTGTGCAACTTGTGTCCACCATTGATTACCGGTAAATCCCGGACTGCCACCTCACAAAACCACTTGTTGAGCTTGAGCATGGTAAATGACTAGCCCTCCATGATGGAATTTTAAAAATAGATAATGTGTTAAATGTGATTAGAGGAAGTTACTGTGATCCGATAATAAGTTACGGAGTATTAGATCAAATGGTTTTAAAGGTACATGTCGAGTACATTTGGTGTTACTGAACCCATTTGACCCATCTTCAAGTTAAGTTTATACGAGTACCACATTTGATTCACTAGAATTATGGTATCTAACTTAATAAACCGTATTTGTCGATCACACATACTTTTATACTTTTGCATAGATAAATCACTCACCAACCTCGAACACCCGACCTCTCGTTTCATAAAATCCACGAAACCGGTAAGTCACGCAAGGCCGGTCACGTATAGTTTTATGCATCATACTAGCTGTATTTTTAGAACTTAAATAAGATGCATATGCAAGGTGTGTTGGTAAACAAAGAGAATGTTGCATAATGATATTTGACTTTTGTTAGTCAACTGGAATATCAAGTTTCATTATATTCTTTGAATCATAGCATTCTTTTGTGTCACTCAATCATTAGATAAATATAAAAGACAACATCATAGGAGTATCAAATATGTTTGATAAAATATGAATATGATAAATGATGATTTTAATTTCTATAATACTACTACAAGTATGATTAACGATTGATAAATAAATGAAGTCTATGGTTCTAGATGACAATTGCCAAAGCCTGATTGGAAAGAGTTATTAATATTATTATATTATCAAAATTTTCTTGGCTGTAATGAATTACGTATATCGTTAATGTCAAAGCCGTATAGTTTCATTAAAAAATATGCATTTCACTTTCATAATAAATATCCATTGGTAAATACCGTAAATTACGTTAGAAAAAGGCAATGGAACAAATTAATGCATATTGATTATGAAAGAGGCTTTATTTGCTTTTTTGAAACTTTTACACATTACACCTTCATTAAAAGATCGACTTGATTTAGTTATAGTACAACACTTGAACCAAAGTAACTTCGCACGGTAAAATTGATTTCTTTAAAAAGAAAGTAGTGATAGTGTTTGTTTTAACCAAATAAAGTAGGTACAAGAACGCAAGGTGCAATTGGTACATATAACATGTTGTGAGCGCGTCACGTCAGATTTTATCTCAATAACACAATCATGTAACTCATTACCAAAATTTGCCCTAATTGATAATATATAGTTATAGGTGTAACAAGATCGACAAAATAACAAACACAAAAACATGCACAAAAAAATCGGAAAGAGTTGTGCATAACGCACACTTAAATGGTAACGCAATACCTTATAGCACAATTAAGCATGTGATGGCTCTAAGCCGTACAACCCCGTACTCACTGCTCTAATATTTCTGTTGAGGCAAACATCTTCACCCAAATGTGGCATAAACGCATAATAGAGCTAGGTGCAATGTTACCTATAAGTTTTATAGAGCATGCAGTAACAACATCTACCCTATATAACACTACTATAACATAAACATCTTCACTAATATAATTTCTATAACACACTACTAAAAACACCTCACTCACTCAAAAAAAAAAAAAAAAATGCATTACAGATGGTGAAGGAGATTGCGAAAATCCTATAACATATGATATACCACTCCACCGTGCTCTCTAACCACACCATATGAAAATGATAATAACACTAAAATGAATCAGAATGTGGTATCTTAAGTTTGGTCGTTGATATCTCAAAAGTGGTTCTGGGTCCAACTATCTGTTTATTCTATTTTAGAATTTGGTTTACGTTTTCCACTTGTCTACCAAAAAGTTGAAACCGAATCATCCTGTAACAGAAATAATATCGTTTTAGCCTTTTAGGTATCAAGTTAAAATAAACTCAAATGTGTATACTGTCCAAGGTCCACTTTGCTACCAAGCCAACATAGATCTATTTGTTCAGAAAAAGAAAACATGGATCATTGTTCATTTGCAGTATCCAAAATCACAAACATCTTTTTTTTTCCCCTTCTTCTTCTCTAAGTCAAACTAACTATTTAACAGTATACACATCTCAAATGCATGAGACATGGGTACCGCTAAACTACATGTTTTCTATTTCAAAGTAAAACGGCTATAGATTACCTTCATCTTTTTCCTATATGAATTTTCTACTGATGATGATTTATGATTTTTTTGAGACAAAAGTTATACAAATGAAGCACAAAACACTCGAATACTCAAGTGTTGATTTATACTATCTACGTCGCAATATTATTGTTCATCTTTCTTTTTTTTGATTGTCCTAAAAAGATTATACCGCTACTAAAAATAGAAGTTAAAATTGTTTAAGTTTACCATATTACTCATAATCAAAATTGTTATTTACAAAACTAAACGAAAGCATTAATTAATTATTAAAGGGTAAATTGTTTGTTTCTTTTGTAAAATTCAAAGCAGTAAGTTGTGTGTTTTTTGTCGATGAACAATAAGTTTAAGACCGTAGGAGGGAGTAATTTATTAGATAAAAATCATGATTATTTGCAATTAATGCATAACATTAATCAGTGTATACCTTTTGTTTTGATATCTATATTTAACCTGTAATCAAGTACCAATATTAATATTCCAACTAAAAAGGGAGAACACCAAACGTTTGGATTTATGATATGTTAAAAGTTATAATTCGCAATAATATCTTGATGCATATTGTTTACCTCTTGCTATTAGTATCGTTTGTAACCTACATTAATGTGGAAAATAAGGGCACTAGTAGATACAGTAATAGTGATGCAACAAGCTAGTTATTGAGTCATTTGCATTGAATAAGAGGCTCTTAACATAATTCTATTTAGAGTAAGCTAATAAATAATGCATTTTTTCCGGTCTAAGATCTGGTTTTTACCGGTTATAAATTCAATCCATTTTGCTTAAGTCCGTGAATTTGACCGTTAACTTGAAGGATATGCTTTTATTTCGAAATCCAAATCAACCAAATTGAATTAAGGTTGTGGCAAGCTGGCAAGTGATTTTGGCCGGATTTATTGCAGCTGGTGGTTGTTGTTCCTAACTTGGTGTTTGCGGTGGGTGTTGATGGTTGTTGCATTCAGCTTAGCAGAAGATAACGTTATGATAACCACGAAAAAGCCACACAAACATATCCTGCTCAAACTTAAATGCACCATACAATATAATGTCACATACATAAAAATAATAATAATAAAAAAAAAAGAAAAAAAAAAAAAAGAAGAAGAAAAATCTGTCAAGTTTGTGATCAAAACATCTCCAAAACTCGTTGATCACATATGAGGAGGAAATGTTTAATGGGCGATGATGCGTGAAAAAGGTGAGGAAGCATGATCATTTGCTTCGTAACACGTGATTTAAGAGATATGATTAGCGAAAACTTAAGCACACATCTCCGTTTCATTTTCGATATTTATGTACTTCTCAAATCAGATAAAAATCTGTTGGTAGGATAAAGATTAGCTTGCCTAGTTGCAATCTATTGCTATCCAAAATTTCTATACGCAATTATGTAACTTACCTTTTCCTTAACTATATTCTATCTTTGTTTCTTGTGTCCTATCACTATCTCTATACTCACCCCCCATAACATGAAATTCAATTCACACATAAATTTGTACAAAGATGTGTGACCTCTCAATTTTGGATTATCTTGCCAAAAATGCTTCTTATCAAGATTTAATTTGATTTTTGTGGTGGGACAAATTTTGACCCAATATTTCGGATTCATGAAATAATTATATTCCCATTATTCCCCCACTAAACCCCACGACCTATTTTGTCCACTTTCCCTCTAACCAAAGTCAAAAAAATATTTCTTTTTTTATTTAAAATCTTTCATTTATTCTCTCTACTATTTATATCCAACAAACAATTCACATGTTACAGCCTCTTCCCTAATCATCAAAGATTATTTTTTAAACCACTAGAAAAATATAAAAAAAACCATGAATGTTTGTCTCTTATTTTTGGCCCCATTCATCTAATTCTGTCCTATCCTCAACCCTCTTCTCTTTTCTCTTTGAAAAAAAAAACACACACGCACACTAGTGTGTATTTTTGTGTGTGTCTTGGTTGTCTAAATTTCATTTTCTTCAAGATTTTGTAAAAAGTGAAAAACCCTTTTGTCTAATCACCAAATATAGAAAAACCCATTTTTCAGAATTTGATTTTGTTGTCTTATGACTAAGTTCTTTTGAAAACACACTCTAGTGTGTGTAACTGTGTGTTTTGTGTTTCTGGTCTATCTTTCACTTTTATGATATTTCAAGAAAACCCTTTTGCCTAATCCCAAAATAGACAAAAACCCATTTTTCAGAATTTGATTTTGTTGCTCCATGACAAAGTTATACTGAAAACACACAGTAAAGTGTGTTTGTGTGTGTTTTGTGTTTCTGGTGTATATTTCACTTTTTCAAGATTCTGAAAAAACCCTTTTGCCTAATCCCCATATAAACAAAAACCCATTTTTCAGACTCATATTTTGATAAAGATTCTGAAAAGGGTCAAAAAAAGATGACCCAACTAGACTTCTTGAAGAAATTCAAGAAACTGAAGCCATCTGAAGTAGGATGTTTTTGTATCAGTTTTTTATTCATTTTGTGCTTGTTTTTCTTGGACTATAGGTCCATGGGTCAAGGATTAAGAGCTAGTGGGCACCGTGGGTTGGGTGCTTGGTTCGGGTTAAGTGAGTCAAGTGATTCGGGTCATGAATTAGTTGGGTTTCTTGATGATGGAAAATGTAACATATTTGATGGAAGTTGGGTGTGGGATGAAAAGTATCCACTTTATGAGTCTAAAGATTGTTTGTTGTTAGATGGTGGTTTTCGGTGTTCTGAAAATGGGAGACTTGATAAGTTTTATACTAAGTGGAGATGGCAGCCTAAAGATTGTAACTTGCCAAGGTACTAATTTCTTAACCTTTTTTTGAAGTCTAGTGAGTTTTTATGGTGTTCTATGTGAAAATTGAATATGATATTGGTTTTTGTTAGTTTGAATAGTTATGATTAGTCATTAATGTTATGACATGTTTAAGTGCAATTTGGAAACTCATTCGTATCCGTTTAAAGGGCCCTAGTTTAAGTTGCCACTACATTTAGCAGAAATAAGCTTATCGGCATTTGTATAAGTGTTATCTAATGGTTATTACAGTTTGAAGATTGAGTGTTAGATAATCAATCGTATAAGGTGATTGCGCCTAAATATGAATTTTGAGTGTTTTGCAGTATTTTGTGTATCTTGACACTCTAGAAAATTAGACTCACCAACTGACTATTAGGACTTTAAATTGCCAAAAATCAAACATCAGTTTAAGAGTGATCAGTTTAGTGATTTAATCTGAGAAATATAGGGTCAAATATGTGGTTTGAAATAACCATTTTGATACTAGTTGCAACAAAACTTATGAAAAAAATTTGTATGCGTTCTTATTTATTGTTACTTATTCTATTGCTTTTGTTGAATAAATAGAAATTTGCCAAACCATCCACACCATCAAAAGTGACTATTATAATTTCAAGTATCAGCACATGTTTGATTTTGATTATTCAACATCATATAGTTATTTTTAATACACACTTCCTAACTCCCCCTTGAAACGAGCATCCAAACACTTCTTCATTCGAAGCTCATAGGGTTTCTAAAGACCATGAATTTGTGACATTTGTTCATGGAGATTTGTATTTTTTAAGGTTTTTTATGGGGTTTTGTCAGTGGTACATTTATGTTTTTATTCAAAATATCAGATGATTTATCTATTAGGACAAATCTTTTTTGGACAAAGTGTGTCTCGGGTCAACGCACTCGACCCACTATGAACCACCCATGTTGCCACTCTGAATCTTGTTCATAGATCATGTTCATTTGATGATTCATAGATGAAAGCTTATTAATTTTTGGTCTTTAATTGCAGATTCAATGCAAAAACCATGTTAGAAAGACTAAGAAACCGTAGGTTAGTATTTGCCGGCGACTCCATTGGGAGAAACCAATGGGAATCCCTTTTGTGTATGCTATCAACCGCTGTTGCAAACAAATCTTCAATATATGAAGTTAACGGGAGACCCATCACAAAACATATGGGATTCTTGGTGTTCAAATTCATTGATTTCAATTGCACGATCGAATACTACCGGGCCCCATACCTGGTACCGCAGGGGCATCCCCCTGCTGGTTCACCAAAACAGGTGAGAACCACTTTGAAAATCGATAAAATGGATTGGAGTTCTGGGAAATGGAAAGGAGCGGACGTGCTCGTGTTGAATAGTGGACATTGGTGGAATGCTGAAAAAACAACACGCGCGTAAGCTGTTTAACTCTTGATCAACTTTCTATTGGGAAAAAACTAATTTTTTGTATTTTAAATGAAGGTAGCAATTTCATAATTTCTACTCATTGATCTGAAATTCGCTATGCGCGTATAAATAGAAACCAATAATACCTCTAAAAGAAATAGTTCAATGTCAAACCATGTTCAAGATTGTTGCTTTTGATTGATGCATCTGATGTATAGTGTTCATGTTGCATTTTAGGGGCTGTTACTTTGAAGAAGGTGGAGATGTGAAAATGAATATGAGCATTGAAAGTGCATACGAAAAATCTGTTGAAACGCTTTTGAATTGGATAAATAAAGAAATAGATACAAACAAGACACAAGTGATGTTCAGAGGCTTTTCTCCTGTGCATTTCAGGTTTGTGTTTGTTTTTGTTTTTTCTTGGTGCTAGTCAAAACGGGTGGTTTTGGTTCAAATGGGTTTGATTGAGTTGTCTTGAAAGTTGAAAAACCTATTGTCGTGAATATCATTATTTTTTCAGAGATACAATTTCGTAAAATATGATTACAGACGTTGTATGATTTTTTTTTTTACTGTTTTTGACGAATGGCATAATTTGGGTGTTTTAGGAATGGTGATTGGAAATCTGGTGGTAGCTGCCATCTCGAGACACTACCGGACTTAAGTTCTTCACCAGTTTCATCTGGCGTGATGTTTTATCCGAACATATTCAGCTCGGTGTTATCTAAACACGGGAACAATTCATCCGCACAACCACCAAAACTAGACTTATTAGACGTGACATATATGACATCAAAACGAAAAGATGGTCACGCTTCTATATATTATTTGGGTCCAAAAAATGGTGGGCCAGCCCCTTTACGGAAGCAAGACTGCAGCCACTGGTGCTTACCCGGGGTTCCAGATATGTGGAACGAACTTTTGTATGCAGTTTTTCTCAAACAGGAATATTCCCGTGCTGGGAATTCAACTATTGTCACCGCAACCGCCCCGTCTCCTATATGACCAGTGGCAGCTGGAAGCGGCGGAGAAGGGCGGAATTGTGATCCGAAATCGGTGCAAAACTGCATTGATGAGAACATACATTTGTAAAGATTTAAAGGGAATTTTGCATATATATACAGAAATGTGGGGGTGGGTTTAGAAAATATTGGTTCACATAATTTTTATTGAATAGCAAAATTATTAAATATTTGGAGTATATTGTAAATTTGGGTTTTTACTTTTTTTTGTAATTTTTTCTTTATACTGTAAAGTTACAACTTTAAATGAACTTTACTAGTGAATTCAAGTCAGCAATCTCAAAGGTGTTGTACTTTGTCAAGGTGTGTAGTACTGCATAGTGTTTGGCTAGTTTTGGGACTTCTTAACTGGTTAGTTCATATGGTATTTTTATTTATAATAAACATTTGATGCAAGCTGTTTCTAGTTTGTTTGGCTAGTCTAACCAAGAGCAAATTTGCAAATTTAGTTTAGCAATAAAAATCAGAAAAATTATGTTTAGAGAAATAAATGATGTTTTGTGTGCATTGCGCAACAATTTGAGACTGATTAACCTGACTTAATATTTTGGCCACAAATGTTTTTTGAAGACTATTCTGACTAGAGGTTAAGTTTCAGTAAATAAACATCAAGTAATGTATCATGTATGCATAATGCATTACTCATACAATCAGTTGTAAATTACTGTTTGAATGTTTGAGTCACCATAAGTGACTCTTTTACTTGCAAGGGGAGAAGACCCAAATAGATTTACTGATTGAATTAAAAATTCAGTAACATGCTTAAATATACTAGTATGCTAAAGTTTAAGGTCCCCAAAATTTGTAAACCTTGTGCACTTATCTTTGGTCACAAGATGCATATCATCAATCCAAGTTCTAGTGCACATTCAACAAGATCATTTTGCCAACACCAAAAGTAAGATCTGAGTAAATACAAGCAATACATGATCACGGTTTCTGATACATATGCTCTTAAACTGGCCGAAACTCAAGGCCATACACAATAAGACCAGCCATCGTTCCTTCATAACTTATCAATTTCAAATTCACTGGAACATACCCATTTTTAGACCTACTGTTTGAGTTGAATTTCCACAAAATAACCTCCATCGCTCCATCTTCCCTCTTTTCTGGAAGTTGATTAATATCATGCAGATTCAATGGGCTTGGGGATCTAAAATATAGAATTCCAATCTTTTTGTTTTTACAGTCAAGTAAATCTCGTACTTTCACCGGACAATGCAAACCGCAGCATGTTTCTGAAAGCTTGAACACAAGGTAACATCCATATTCTGTGTTTGGTGACAACATTTGACTTTCGATTTTGCACTTGATGTGCAATACTTGCTGCCGTAAGACCTCAATCACCTCTTCAAACCTGCATTACCATATAATATGCAATTACATATTTCTTATTAGATAAAGATAATTAGACAATCAATTTGATACTTTAAAAACCACATTCAATCAGCAAAACATTTATCCTCCAAATATTACATGCATTAGAATAAGAAGATGTAATGAAGCTCAGTAAGATAGAAAACCTGGACTCGACTGCAGACGGCTTTGCATTAAGATGCTTCATATTATTAGATTGGTATATAGCCTCTTTCGCAGAAATCATATGATGTTTTCCCTTCACATTTCTAATTGGTGAGAGCAGCTGTTGATTGGAATGTATGAGAGATTAATTATATTACCAAAACAAAAGGGCACCTCATAATTCTCCTATAAAACAAAAAAACAAAAAAAAAAAAAAAAAAAACAAAAAAAAAGGAAAAAAATAGGACCTTTTCACCCTCTTCGCTTGGCAGTTGTTTCACCTCATATATGTTCGAGCGTGGTTTAAGGACTTGTTGGGCGTCCTTTAGCTTTTCGAGTTTTTCAAGCTTCACCTGTAAAACAATTATAAGACCATATCATTAACTTGTAATTATGCCATGCTTCCACCCTTATTTCAATATATAAACTATATAATCTAGTATGTTAATCAAAGGGAATTTCCAAACTAACACTGTCAATGCCTCGAAACTCAACACCTTCAACATAGATTGCATTAGTTCTGCAATAGTATCGTGAAAAGCTCTCTAGTAGGATCTCGAAATCGGCTTCTTCCTTGTGATTCAAGAATCGATACAATTCGATCATCATCCAGTCATCTCTCCACGTTGCGAAATATGAATGCAAAGTTTCATTCCCCATCTTGTACGTTAGGTTCACATACATTGGTCTACTTGAAGTTTTACTTGGGCCACCAAACTTGAAGACTAGATACACCCCGTAAGTAACACCCGGAGATAAAAACTGAGTTCTTATCTTGATTTGGATGTTCAAATTTAATATATCTAATATCTCTGCTACTTTTTGAAACCTGCAATTGATAAGAGATATTAAAGTTCATACCAGTTTAAGCCTCCCTCCTCGCCTACAATTCCACTTCTGAACTTTATGGTTTTTATTTTAGGGATTGAGTCGTAGAATAGCAACGTACTTTTCCAAGTGTCTCATTCTGGTACGTGTACTTTTTTTAAGCTGTAGAATAGCAATGTACTTTCCATAAGTGTCCCGTTCTAGTACGTGTACTTTTTTTAAGTTGTAGAATAGCAATGTACTTTCCATAAGTGTTCCAATTTGGTACGTCCTACTTCCATAAGTGTTCCAATTTGGTACGTCATCCCACGTACTAAATTGGAACACTTATGAAAAGTACATTGCTATTCTACGACTTAAAAAAGTACACGTACTAGAACGGGACACTTATGAAAAATACATTGTTATTCTACAGCTTAAAAAAAGTACACGTACCAGAATGGAACACTTAGAAAAGTACGTTGCTATTCTACGACTCAATCCCTTATTTTTAACAAAATAACTTAAACAGTGTCTACAGTTTTTCAAGATATAATCTAGATTCACAATTTAGAACTCGATAAGTAAATTTTTCAATGAATTTAACTACGAAGTAATATTTATAACTCCATAAGTAAATTAAAACCATGGTGGAAGGTATTAGTCAACTGCCAACTTTGATCAAATTCCATGCAGGATTATAACACTTAAATTTCTCATTTTTATATCAATTTGGAAAAAATTGTTACACGAGTGACTAAAATGCATTTTAGAAATACATATACACACTTACTTATTCACCTTTATTTATAAACTTAATAACTTGATTAATTTCAAGGTTTTCTACTTGCAAACCCTACTAGTCTAAAAGAGTTATCGCATAAATTAAGTGTGATTGCCTATCCTATCTTTTTGTGGCTTGCTATGTTAATAATCAAGAAAATAAGTCATACCAATTAGCTCTTAAATAATGTTGAACAACAATACATCTAACATTGTATTCACCCACACACGCATACAGAAAATGCAAACCTTGATTTGAGAATAGATCTCCACTTATGTGACCTGCGGTTTTTGTACGTAAACTTTGTTGCTGATATCATTACGTTTCTCTCTTTGTTAGTCCCGAGTGAAAACCACTATTAAACAAAGAAAATGTATGTATAGTCAAATGGAACCCGATTTCTACGACGAGTAAATGCATCATATCGTGCTAAATTGATGAGCAGATCTTTATAGTAAATGATTAATTCATTAAACAGAAAGAAATGAAACAATAGCATGCATAAGTCACTGAAGTTATAGAGTTCTTCGTAAAAAATTTGCAGACGTGGCATATTAGTCATACAATGCAGAAAGCACTAAAGAGAGCATGCTTGACGTTTTTGTCATCTTAGACCATCTTAATTGTCACATCAAATTATTTAAATGTGAAATAATATCTCGAACCGAAACACAAAATTTAGTGTGTATCTTTCAGACTTGATGTATTTAATGCATTTAATGCATATGTCATTTAATAGCCAAAACTTAGATGAAAGACTTGAGGTTTAAGCTTTTCAAAAAGCTTTTATTATTACCAAAGGGGTAATACCCCAGTGGTATCTCCGAAGTCCCCATGTGATGGGTTTGGCCTGCCCACGCAGGTTCGAATCTTGATGGGGCAAAGGTTTTCTCCCAATTAAGTGTAGTGCCTTTGGGCTGCTTAGTTGGGGGTTTTCCCTCCCCCGTGGTTCCCAGACTCCATCGGTCGCTAGTCCCTTAAGCCTACCGCATACTGCCCAATTGGATGTCACTGTGGGTAAGGTAAAGGGCTAGCCGTCCCGTTGAATGTTCAAAAAAAAAAAAAAGCTTTTATTGCAATGTAAAAAACCTTTTCAAAAGGCTTTTTAGAATTGTAAAAAGCTTTTAATCATTTGATGCATTGCGCATGCTCTTACTAATACATTTGAAAAAAATAGTTGATTTTATATACCTTTTTTTCATATTTTCAAAAAGTATGTAAAATTTTATTAGTTTATGAACATCTAATGATGTATAAAAATTTATTAGATTAATAAGTGTAGGAACAAAAATTGTAAAACAATATATTTTCGCATTCATAGTTGTATAAAAAAATCCACACTTTTAGATATGAAGAATTATAAGATTTCTCTACACTTTTATTTGTAACACTCAAATTCTCTACACTTTGAGGAAGTGTGAAGAATTTAGTTCTCCACACTTTGAGAAACTGTGGAGGATTTAGGTGTTTAAATAACCTCCACACCTATAAGTGCGGATATTTTTTAGATTTCTTCACACTAAAAGTGTGAATTCTTTTTAACACAGTCGTAAGTGTGAAAATCTATTATTTATATTTTTTTTTCACACTTATCAATGTAACCAACTTTAACACATCATTGTGTGTAAATAAACTAATAAAATTTTACACACTATTAAAAAGTGTGTAGAATCAACTATTTTTTTTTAGTGATATATTTATACACTAAAATCTAGTGTCACACCAAATATTCAAAATGTCAATCCATGTATAAAAATGGTGTATTTATGCATAAAAGTGTCAGGTTGATATATAATGTTCAATCTTATAAAAAAAGCTATACTCACCTGTAATAAAATGATTTAAACTATTCTATAAAGAAAAATGATTTAAGCTACGCCGCCCAAAACAAATATTAATGACTCATTTAAATGTAAAAGAATGTATGCTAGTATTTTAAGATGAAAGTCAAGCACAAATATTTAAATGAGTATGATCGATATTACAGACATCACAATCTTTAGTTACCTGTCTATCCTTTTGAAGTAGGATTCCATCGAAGAGCGCTTTGTAAAAATCCATTTTGCTCATCTTCTGAGAATTTGATAATTGGATCAACTGTTGAAAATCTTTTGGCAATTTAGGCTCCCAGATATCACGATCATCCTGCATATTACTAATTAGCTAACTGAAAATTTTTATTCGCTATTTAAATTTTAGATTAGATATATGTGCATTTAAATAGAGCCACGTTTGTAGAAGCTAAGTATAAAAACTTACTTGGAACTGCAACGCTTTCTTAAGTTGTATTAGCACCTCCTTTGCCGTTGGTCGATCCTCTCTCTCTTTATGTATGCATTTATAGGCAATCTCTTGAAACGCAGTCAATGATTCTTGTACCATTTGTTTCTTTATGTCCTCAAACACCATTTCATCAAGTCGTCCTTCTTCATAGTGGAGTCTAACCTCATGGACTAGATTTCTAGCATTACTGTTGTATTCCATGACGAATCTCCCACACAACATCTCAAATAAAAGCACACCAAAGGAGTAAATATCAGATTCTTTGGTTAACATATTTGTAGTTATGTATAGTGGGTCACAATAACCAGATGTGCCTTTAGCATCGTCTGTGACGTAGTTCATTTCCTGATTAATTGAACTTATCAATGAAAGTCCAAAATCAGCAATTTTGGCTTTCCAATCGTCATGTAGAAGAATATTTGCAGCTTTGATGTCCCTATGTATCACCACCTCTTGATTTACATCACCAGTTCCATGAAGAAAATCCAACCCGCTTGCAATGTCAATGCATATCGCTAGCCTTCTCCTCCACGTAAGATCATTGCGCTTCAACCACGTATCAAGACTTCCTCTAGAAGCATACTCATAAACAATTATTTTTTCTCCATTTTCATTGCAATAGCCTACAAGACCGATGACATTTTCATGTTTATACTCCAAGAGTATTTCAAGTTCCGTCATAAGTTGAGTTTCTCCTTGACCATCCAACCGTTTCGCAGCAATGACGATATTACGTCCGATTGCATGTGTAACTAATTCACCTTTGTATACTTGGCCGAAACCTCCCTTTCCAATCCGATTACTAAAGTTTCGTGTAGCCAATGTAATTTCGTCAAGCGAAATTTGGAAAATGTCCTTGTTGTTTTCCTATGATCATAAATACTCTATCAATACAATAGTTCAGATAAACAGGTAATGATTAAAATTCTTCCAAAATTATAAACATAATAAGAAATGTCTATAGTTAGGTGTTGCTGAACGAATCTGGTTCAGTGAGAAATTTGAAGAATCGTGAAAAACGCAATTTGTAACCTTAAATAATGCTTTCTTTACAATTTTTTTACGCTAAAATGTTTTAAGTTATTTAGAAACAAATTCCATGATTCAAAGTTTTGAGTATGATCAAACTGCCGATTTAAAGAAACTTATAACCAACATTTATTTTTGAGTAAATTACATAAATGTTCCTTGTGGTTTGTCAAAAATTTAATCTACCGTCCCTCAAAGATTAAAGTTGCATTGACATTGCCTATCTTTGAAAAAACAAATAGCACTCGTGGTCCTTTTTTTTAACTGGTGTTAAGTGGATTCTGTTATCAATTACACGTTAGTCCTTTTGGCTAACGACCATTTGCATCTTCTATCCTTTATAATAATAGTCGTTTATAATTTAAAGTTTTTCGTTCGTTTTATACGTTCTCGTCCGTTTGTATACGTTCTCATCTGTTGTGCATACATTTTCGTCCGTTTTGATATGTTCTAGTTCGTTTTCATACGTTTCTTGCATTTTCATACGTTTTTGTCCGTTTTATACGTTTTTATCCGTTTATACGTTTTCTTACGTTTTTATCAATATTTATACATTTTCTTACGTTTTTATCTATTTTTGGTCGTTTTCACACGTTTTCACACGTTTTCTTACATTTTCATACTTTAGTTCGTTTTATACGGTTTTCTTACATTTTCCTACGTTTTAATTCGTTTTTATACATTTTTTAACGTTTTCATACATTTTTATCCGTTTTTATACGTTTTTACCCGGTTTTATATGTTTTGGTCCGCTTTTATATGTTTTCGTCTGTTTTTATACATTTTCATATGTTTTGATCTGTTTTCTTCGGTTATTATACATTTTTATCTGATTCAATACAGTTTTCTTACATTTTTATTCGTTTTTGTCCGTTTTTAAATGTATGTAAATAGATGAAAATGGATGAAAACAGATAAAAATGCAAGAAAAACGTATAAAAGCGTAATAAGTGGGCAAAAATGTATAAAAACTGATGAAAACATATAAAAACGGATAGAAACGTATATAAACAGATAAAAACGTAAGATAAGTATACAAATATATCAAAATGTAAGAAAACGTATAAAAATAGACCAAAACTTATGAACACGTAAGAAAACGGATAAAACTATGAAAAATAAGAAAAATGTATAAATACGGATAAAAACGTAATACAACGGACAAAACGTATAAAAACGGACAAACACGTATGGAAACGTAAAAAGATGTACGAAAACGTATAAAAAAAGAAGAAAACGTATAAAACAGGCGAAAACGTATAAAACGGACGAAAAACTTTAATTTATAAATGGTCGTTATTATAAAGGATGGACGATGCAAACAATCGTTAGCCAAAAGGGCTAACATGTAAATGATAATAGAATCCACTTAACACCAGATAAAAAAAGACTACGAGTGTTATTTTTTATGCAAAGATAGGGACTGTCCATACAATTTTAAACTTTGAGGGACGGTAGTTGAAAATTTCGACAAACCACAGGGACAATTTATGTAATTTACTCTTTATTTTTAATAGCTGAGAGATATGACCATGCATATATCTTGATTGTTATTTAATCTATGTGTTTATTGAAAAATAAATAAACCAAGTTTGAAAGGCTTCTCCTATTATTAGCACTTCCCCTACCGTGTATGGAGAGGCTGCTCATGGTCCAAATGTTAGTGGTGTAGGTACAAGTTCTATCCTAATGGTTACTAACAATGTAAAGGATACTTCCTTTGCAAATATTCTGAACCCGGAGCGTACCACAAAAAAGGTTAATTTTAGGCCGCTAATCAATGAGGTTCGGGTTGAAAACCATGATACTATGTTATCTAAGGAAGCAATGAAGATTGTTTTGGGCAGGTATGAGAATACACTTGTTGGTTTCTTTGTTGGCAAAACGGTTGCTTGCCCTATTGTGCAAAATTATAACAAATACATGGGGTAAGTTTAGCTTGAAGAAGCTCATGAAAAATGACGTCGATGTATACCTCTTTAAATTTGATTCTAAAGAGGGTGTGGAGAATGTTCTTCAGCACGGCCCTTGGCTTATCCGTAAATCGCCTCTCATCCTTAACAAATAGACACTTAATGTGTCATTTACTAAATATGAGGTAACGAAGGTCCCGGTTTGGATCAAATTCCACAATGTTCCCTTACTTGCATACTCGGAAGATGGTTTGAGCTTAACTACTACTCAAGTAGGAAAACCTATTATGTTGGATGCATTTACAATCCCAATGTGTGTTGATTCGTGGGATCGTATTAGTTTTGCATATGCTCTCGTTGAACTAAATGCGGAGTCTGTTTTGAAAAACGAAGTTAGAATGGTTATTCCTAATGAGGATGATAGTGGGTATACTACGGCAATCATTAAAGTTGAATATACATGTAAAGTTTTTAGGCATGATCGTATCAATTGCCCAAAATGTGTTAAAGAGGTTGTTCGCAGTGACGTTAATGTGGGTTGTTCAGGGTACTTCTTCTGCTGTGGACAAAGACGATGAGGGTTATGCTAAGGTTAAGAACCGGAAGGATAAAGGTAAAAAGGTTGGGGTTCAAACGTCTCAGAAAAACTGCCTCGTGGTATTGATGTCGGTAAAGGACCTAAACTTCACCCTTCTAATCCTAAGCAGAAGTATGTTCCTGTGTCAAAGAAGTAGGATGCTACTATGGAGAAAAGCAATATTTAGGCATATACAAGTGGGCCGAATATTGCTAGTAAGGAGGCAAGTAGGGGGACGAATATGGCTACATCCAACCCATTTGATGCTCTTGATATGGACGATAATGATGTGAATGGTATTCCTTGTAATATTCCTATTGTTGAGAAAATTGGAAAGCTTGAAAAGCTTATTATTGATGGGAAAGCTACTCTTGTGGGTGATGATGGTAAGCCTTTTAAAAAGGTGCAGGTTGCGGCTACTAAGCCTAGTTCTTCTTCTTCTCCGTGTACATCTTCGAAAAAGGTGGGCAACCCATACTCTAAAGTGGGTGAAGTAGTTGTTACTGACAATGATGAAGACGAGGTACTTGAGTCGAATAATATTATGGCAAAGTTTCTTGCATCGTTTGGTGGCTATCATGAGCTTGAAGATTATTTTGATGATGATTATGATGCTCAGGTCTACGATTTACCAGAGCAATTGGATGCTTTTTGTAACTTGTATGATATCAAGCTTTAAGGTCGTGGTAGGAAATAATTTTCTGTTAAGTAGGTCATAAGAAAGGCATGCCTTTCTTATGTAGTGATTTTGGTTGTTGCACATTTGGTGCTTGTTCAATACCCATGTAACGGGTCGAGATAAGACACACACTCTCATCCGTTGTACTTAAATGTTTTTTTTAATAATATATTTATCATGGTGATCTCCTTTTTACCTAATAAAAAAAAGGTCAAGTGGAGTTTATATTAAGGTTAGTTTATGGTTATTTTTATATACGAAGTATATAACAATTACCAACTTTGTACTGTAGATAAATAGTGCTTTTTCATCAAGCTCAAAAACATCCCCTCAATTTTAATAAAGTAATAAAATAGTCTTTGAATTTAGCAAACTTTATAATTTAACTTTTTTTACATAATTGTAAACAAATCTAAAAACACCCGCATAAGAGTCTTAGGTGTGGTCCTTGTTGTGCTTCGTGACTCCAACGTGGCAAGTTTGTCACCACACCGGCCTAGCTTGTTTTACTTCGTCATCAAGCCTCTCGTTGTGCAGATGACGAGCTTGAAAGTACTTCGCCACCAAGCCTCTCGTTATGCAGATGACGAGCTTGAAATTCGGCAAGTGTTGTACGATTTTTCCTTTTTTTTATTTATTTATAATAGTTGTGTGTGTGAATAAATGTGTATGTGGGACTCAAATAAAGTTGTTGTGTTTAGTTGTGATAAGTGAGTTGTAGAAGGAGTTGTGTTATGGTGATGTAGCACCCCATAAGGCTCAAATGACAAGCTAAAGCTTCTCACGACAGCTAAAGCTCTAAGTTTACTAAAACAACAAATCAGCTTTTATAACTGTTGGTTGCGTCTGAATACTGTTTGACTACATATTAAGCTAACACTTTCATATAAACCCCTAGACTATAAGCTAATGTAAAGACTAATACATAACAATAACCATTAAGTTCTATATCATGTCTCCTTCACATTATTTTTCTTATTATTGTTAACACCTATATGAAATATATATTATTATTAACACTGTTATTAGTTATATTTTTGTTTTTTGTTATAAATTACGTAAATGAAAACTTTATTTCATAACTACAACAATTTTTCACCCGCTGCAACGTGCGGAGCCAAAAATCTCTTTTATTTCAATTTTCAAACTAATATTGAAAATACTCCGTAACATGTATTTCTTGTGACGAGGTACTAGTATACACAGACGGAGGCAGGAACAAATATGACCGGGTGTACAATTTTTTTTAACCGTGATATAATAGAGTTTAAGATGCTAACTAAATAAGACTTAAAACACATTTCGATGGACCGAAGTCATTTAAGATGTATTTGAGAAAAATCGATGTTTTTTTTTAAAACTAACACTACATCGAAAAAATCCATAAATGTCCCGGGCACCGACGGGACCCCCCGGCTCCGTCCTTGCTAGCATACTAACTGAAAATGATCTAAGGGATGAAAAGAGTGTAAAGGTCATATTTGAATTTTCATACTAAAAACAGAGCGCTAAGCATGTAGTAGCTCAAATACTGAAAGAGTTTAAAACATTGCTGACCTGGAAGGATAATGCTTTCTCTAGTTCTTCAATGACAACTTCCATTGTTGGACGCTTATCGTGAGTTTCTTTTAAACATTGATACGCTATTTGCAAAAATGTTTTCATCGAGTCTGGATTAAGTGCTTTCATAGATATGTTTTCATTTGCATCTTCCTTTAGGTAAGGATCTACCATTTCACGTAGTGTACCCTCCTTGAAAGATTGTCGTACCATGGGTGCAAGCCCTTTCTCATTCTTCTCCTTGTAAATTCGATCATAGGCCACTCTCCCACAATAGATTTCAAATAAAACGACTCCAAAGGAGTAAATATCTACCTCCTTACGCAATCTACCTGTTTTTATATATTCCGGATCTAGATACACCATTGTGCCTGCATAGACACGATTGTCGAGAAAGTCTTCCTGTTGAAATACAGATATCACAAAGCCACCAATTATCGCTTCCCAATTTTCATTCAATAAAATATTGCCACTGGTTATATCATGGTGTATCATCTTTTGTTTGTCCCCGAGGCTGGTGTGAATGTATTGTAAGCCACGTGCAATATCAATGCATATTTTTATACGTTGTACCCAACTAAACTTAGTAATGAAACTACTTCGGTTTGCTAGGTAATCATCAAGACCACCCTTGGAAGCATATTCATAGACAATGATCTTTTCAGAATCTTCATCACAAAAGCCAAGAAGAGAGACTACGTTACGATGCTTACACCTACTAACCGTCTCAATCTCATTGATGAAATTTTTGTAGCTAGGATGGGTATCTATATTGAGGTACCTTTTTATAGCTACAGTAGCACTTCTCTTGGGTAGTTCAGACTTATTTTTCCTTTCATCTAGCTCCGATAAATTTTTTATATCACAAACATCGAGCTTTGCTTTGTACACCGTGCCATTTCCGCCTCTTCCAATGATGTAAACTTTATCAAAATTATTTGTGGCGATTTGAATATCACGAAGGTCGACTTTTAGGTATTCCAATTTCGTATCCTGCAACATTAATTTGTGTCAGAGAAAACAAATATGATAGTGTTGCATGCTGTACGCTATTAGGAAATTGTGTCTTCTGTAACCTTGTTGATTCTTTTCCTAGAATAAAAATCTAAAATTAAAAAGTTCAGAGTATATAGAAATAATTTTCAAAACTCATATAATTAAGCGTTAATTGCATACCGCTTATAATGCAAATATTCATTTTTTGTCTTATTATTCAATAATAGAAAGTCAAAACGGAAACAATTTAATCAAACGCATTAAAATTTCATCCGGGAAAAAAATTAAGTATAAAAACACATATTTCTATATTGTAAAAAAAAAACTAAAAAATGATGGGTAGTTAATAAAATTTTGTGTTATCTATCGGTCCTTATGATTTGTCGGGTATTTCATTTTCAATCTAATTTTCAAACGAGTCTTGGATCCACTCCAAAATTAAACACCCATTATGGGTTTAGTCCTATTTTATTAACACCGTTAGTTTGACAATATTAACTCTTAAATTAGAGGGTGTTTTAGGCATTTCACCTACAAGACATACCAATATGCTTTTCTCTCATTCCACCCAACACAAAAAATACACGTATATCCTCCCTAATTCTCTTTATCAATCAACCACCATTATAGTTGGCCACCACTACCACAACGACCGTCGCCACCTTCATAGTCGACTACTACCCCCTCGCTCACACCCACTTCCACAGACAATGACCACCACTAATTTCAGACAACACACACCAAGATCCATTACACCTACAAACCCCAAATCCAAGATCCGACCAATATTCGCCACATTCACACACACATATACCAAGATACACCAATTCCACCAGTGTTGCAAAAATTGACCTAGGGGGCTGATTAATTGGCGATTAATCGCTAGGCGGGATTAACCGCCCGCGATTTTCACTAATCGGCCAACATACCAATTAATCAGATAAAAATCAGCCAAATGAGGCATAAATCGGCCCAATCAGACAAAAATCGGATAAATCGGCCAACTCGATTACGGATAGAAATCGGCCAAATAAGGCATAAATCAGCCAAATCGGAAAACAATCGGCTAGATTGCTCAAATCGGGCATATAGTTTCAAAATTAGATAATTTTATATATAAAAATCTAATCCATTAATCGCCAATTAATCCCCACGTAACCGATTAATCGCTTCTGTGTGTTTAAATTATGTGTGTCTAAATATTAAAGGGTGTTTGGGATAACACCCATGTTTTGTAAAGTTGAGCTTCTTTGTGTCTAAATTATGATATTTGTGCTTATACATGATATTTAGAGTAAACTTCAAAATACATTCATGTGGTTAATGAAATATTAAAGGGTGTTTGGGATAACACCCATGTTTTGTAAAGTTGAGCTTCTGTGTGTCTAAATTATGATATTTGTGCTTATACATGATATTTAGAGTAAACTTCAAAATACATTCATGTGGTTTAACCGTTTGCCACTATAAATCACATTTTTAAAAGTTTCGACATATACATCCCTCCGTTAATAAATGTTAACTATCATACATTTGGGAATGATGTATAGTGTGAAATGAGGTAAGCCACCGGGATGTATCGGAGTTTACTCTGATATTTATGTTGTATGATGTGTTTTTACGGTTTGAAGAATTATCGATTTGTAAAAGTTGAATTTATAAAAAGTGTGGAAGGTTGATGTCAGACCTGATTTTTTGGCGGAGTGGAAACATTTTCGCCGGAAACCAAAATGGTCAAAACCAGTTTCCTGTACTGGCACTTTTTTTAAAAAAATTTGGGGCATTTCACTAACTTTCCTAAAACTGCTTCATTTGACTTGAAGATCAGATGCTCTTTAGAAGAGACCGAAATTTTTCCTATAAAATACATTAAAACGTTCTAACAAAATTAAAAGAACCATGAACAATGCGGTTAGCTGCTAAATAGGGCATCTGCAATGCGGTTAGGTGGATGTGTTTCATCATTCATGGGCTTTCTCCTTTACTTGACTCAGTATAATTTGCTGCCTATACAATTATTATTGAGGAGAGTTATTTTACATACCAAAATTTTCTTACATACCAAGGGACTCATCTCCACTATCCATCTAAAAAGAAATCAATGACTGAGATTAAAAACATTTTATTATTTCACATATTTTTTGTAATTTAAATATCTCTTAAACCGTTAATCGTTAAGCAAAAATAATTACACCATCACGACGAGCATTTAATTATTTTTCTATAGACGAGCACTTTGATATACTTTCGAAAAAAGAAAAAAAAAATCGTTTTTTCACGTTTTTTTCTTTTTTTTTTCAATTTTCCGCGAAACTGGAATTTGCATGAAATATCATATATGATTTAACACCAATTTGAAGATCACATGTGATATTAGTGTTAAATCACATATGATATGTAATATCATATGTGATACTAGTGTTAAATCATATATGATAAATCACATATAATATACATATCATCTACGATTTAACACTAATATCACATGTGGTATTTAAATTAGTGTTAAATCATATATAATTTTTTATGCAAATTTCAGTAACATAAAAAAATGAAAAAAACTTGAAAAACACAATTTTTTTTTTGTCGAAAGTATATCAAAGTGCCTATCTATAGAAAGATAATTAAATGATCGTCGTAATGGTATATTTTTTTTCGCTTGACGATTAACGGCTTGAAAGATATTTATATTTGAAAAAAAAAAAGATGAAAATGGATGTTTTTTAATTGTTGAGATTAATCTCATTAGATCTAATAAAAATAAAGGGTGGAGATACCCTTAGAATGTAAAGAATTTTTTATTTTTTTTTCCAAATCATCTTAAATCATTATTATTATGCATTATAGAATATTTGAGTGAAAAATGAAGTCTTGACGTGGCACTTTATTAAACCAACTCGAGTCCAATGCACAAGCGATGCTCTTACATACCGCACGTTGTTCTGGTATCATCAAGAATTACATTTATAAATCAAGTCCATATCAATTGATTTTCTTACAAATCCAAATAACAGTTAGACAATGAGCAGCTTGAATATGCGGAGGAAGAAGGTGAGACCAAGGTTGTCAGGATCGGGATTCTATTTTGGATCATTTTCGGCTTCGTAAGATCGTAATCGTAGAATCGCATCTTGAATATGCGGAGGAAGATGTATATATTTTTGTATAGGGGTTGTAGTTTTATATTTCTATATATTATTTCATATGATAAATGAATATAAATAGATGATAAAAGAAAAAACGTTATATATTCAAGTACCGTAGTAGTAGAATATTAGATATATCGCAATGCATACTTGCATAAAGTTACTACATACGTGCACCTATGTCTTGTTTTAATGTTTTTTATTATAGGTTTTTCGTGATAACATTTAGATTAATGCAAAAATATAGTGTTAATTTATTGCTACGTGCTTCTGTAACTTTTTTGTTATAATATAAAAATTAATTCAAAAAAAGAAAAAAAATGGATTGTATTTGTAAATAAAACGACATAATTTATAATAGAATGCAACATAACATATTTTTTTTCTTGATGGCCAAATAGATTAAATTAAAATATTCTGATAATATTACTAAAAACTTTTAACATATAATTCATGAAAATATGTAACGGTGATTTATTTAAAAAACAAGCCTTTGAGATGTTACAAAGTACGAAGTCGTTTTTCATAATAAACCAAAAAAAGACACATCTAAACTATTTTCAAATAGTTCATAAAAGCATAATGATTTGACATTTATTAATTTTGCAAAAGATAGTCAGTTAACAACATCAAAATAATAGCTTTTATGAAGAATTCTTAGTCATTTGGGTTTTGAAACATAGGTTTATACTTAATAAGTTAATATAGAAAAAAAAAAGAACAAAAAAAGGTTAATAATAGGATCCGATCCTATATGATCTGATCCTAGCCGCGATCCTACGATCCTACTTGAATAAAAATTTTGTTAAAATACTGATTGTTTTTTGTAGGTAAGTTCAAAATCGCGATTTTAACAATGATGATGAGACATTTGGTGAAGAGATTTTAGGAACCAAAAAGCATATCAAAAGTATCTTGATGGTTCTAGACCTTGGATACCCAGCCCAGGTATTCACTTTTCTCTATGATAATTTTTCCATGTGTGTTTAAAAGAAATCGTAAGTCATATCACTGATAATCTTACCGAAACAAATCCTTTCGAGTCAACTGAAGTTTGTACAATACGACTTAGGATTTTTTTTTTCTATAAAGTAATCTTGATTTTCAGTTTCGATTTCAAGTGTTTGATAGTTGGAAAAATAAATTCAATCATTTAAATCAAATCAAATCACTCAAATTCAAAACGACTTCTGAATAATCAAAACCAAATAAAGCTACCCACAGTGGGTCGGTTGACCTAATCGGTCGTGGTCGGGTCGAGGATCGGTCACCCCACTGTGGGTGATCGGTTGAGGTGGGTTGCCAAGCTTCAACAGACGAACTAGTTCGCAATCTCAACCGAGTTTTATTACTCACTTTTTGACAAAAATATTGTACCGTTTGGCTAAAAAAATAAAAATAAATAAAAAATAACTTTACCACACCACAAAAAAATTATCATTTTACCACACTTCTAAAAAACTGTGTAGAATATTTTGAATTTATTAACATTTATAAATGTGTAAAAGTTGATTACATAAATAATTGTGAACAAAATTTAAAAAATAGAAGAGTTTTCACACTTATATGTGTTTTAAAAAAAAAGTCCACATTTTTAAGTATTAAGAAACCTAGAAAATTTGTCCACATTTGCAAGTGTGTACTTATATCAGTAAGACAGTAACACCCAAATACTCCACAAATGAGAAAAGTGTGAAGAAATTGGGTGTTACAAATATAGTGCCCACTTATAAGTGTAGACACTAGATTTCTCCACACTTAAAAGTGTGAACTTTTTTTTTGAAACACATATAGGTGTGAAAATTCTTTTATTTTTCAAAATTTGTTCACACTTATACATGTAATCATTTTACACTTAGTGTGATAAAATGACATTTTTTTTAGTGTTACTTTTATAACATTATAAATAACAACCTCAGGAGATAATGGACCGATCAACTCATCAAAACTTAAAATCTGATTTGGTCGAACACGTTTGGAAAAACCTTGGAAATGAAGGCAATCAAGAGATTGAAGACGAAGACGAAAGTGACGAAGACGCAACTGACGATGAAGATTTTTTGTGATGTTTTTAGTTTTTAATAACTATTGTAATGTTTACGTTTTATTAGTTTAAGTTTTTAATTATTGTTGTAATGTTTAAGTATTTTTATTAATAAAGTTAATTTTGTTGTTAAAAATATTTGAATTAAAAAAAAAAAAAAAAAAAAAAAAAAAAAAACCTAGGTCACCACTGTGACACCTAGGTCATCGTCAGATCGTCGGAGAGAAAAAACTGATGTGGCATATGTGACCCAGGTTACCACTGTGCACAACCTAAGGGTGGTTACATTATGTTCAGTTTGTGCATTGAGATTAACGCTCTGTTTCTCGAGTATAAATTTTAAAGAATGGAAGGGGGTGAAATCGGAAGGGCAAAGTAAGAAATGATCATGTGAAGAAAGTGGTTCTTGCACTTTATGTTCTTGAGTTTTTATTTTTAGTAGAAAAGAAAGAACATAAAAACTAACAAAATTACCAATATAGCCTTAAAACTATATAAACAATAGTTCTATATTGTTAGAATCAACAACCGATAATCAAAGATGAAGAACAAGAGAAGAAACAAGAATCGACAATTTTGCGGAAGCTTTTCTTTATTCAAAACGAGATTCAAAGGTACAATCTTCTCAACATATGAATCCCTATATATATAGGCTAAAACAAACCGACCTAACATAGTGTTTCCTAATACGAAATTACCAAAAATAGCTAAATCCCAAACGGCCCGTAGCCCGTAGGAGTTTAAACCACATTCTAACAATCTCCACCGTGATTGAAACTCCTAAGGAATAACAAGCATTTCAAAAACAAATTCAAATTTTCAAATACTAGAGAAACTAGCCTAATTCAAACAAATGATCGAATCCGAAAACGATCCAAAACAAAATCAAATTCAAATTTCCAAATTCCAAACGTCAATCTTCAAAGCACATCACATTCGAAACCTGAGTAGCACGATACGTCCATAGGAGTAGCCGCCAACAAAGCTTTTTCCTTAAGTTTAGGACAATCAATCTTCCAATGACCAGGCTCCTTGCAATAGTTACAAATATCTCGAGGATTAGAACCTTGAGAACTTGACGATGCTCCACCATTATCTTTACCTTTTTCAAATTGATATCGACCCCTATTACGACTTGTGGCTGCTAAACCCATGGATTGAGACTCATTACCACTTCCTGACGCTTGTTGACGAAGCTCTCTTGAGTGCAAACTAGATCTAACATCTTCCAAAGTAATAGTATCTTTACCAACAACAAACGAACTAACAAAACTTTCAAACGAAGGAGGTAACGACACAAGTAGAACAAGAGCTGCATCTTCATCTTCTATCTTCACTTCAACATTCTTCAAATCCATCAAGATTGAGTTCAAAGCATCAAGATGCTCTTTCAAAGATGAGCCCTCTTTCATTCGAAGAGAAAACAAACGTTGTTTCAACAACAACTTATTTGTCAATGACTTTGTCATATAAATAGTTTCTAACTTTTCCCAAACACCTTTTGCCGTTTCCTCGTCACCAACCTCATAAAGAACTTCATCTGATAAACATAGCAAAATAGTTGAGTGTGCCTTTTCTTCTTGCAACTTATAGTTAGCATCAGTCATATCAGCCGGTTTTGTACTAGTAATAGGTGCCCAAATGCCTTGTTGTTTCAATAAAGCACGAATCTTGATACGCCACAAGCTAAAGTTACTCTTTCCCGAAAACTTCTCAATATTAGTAAATAGAGAAGAAGACATGATTTTCAAAAAAAAAATACCAAACAAGAAACGATTCAAAAACAAACTACAGATACTAATGTTATTAATTCAAAAGTAAAAAATTCCAAAAACCCACTTTAAAGTGTAGCAGCCCAGAAAACCAAAGCCCAACTAAATAACTACCTGATCGTATCAAAAAATACAGCGGAAGAAACAAAGTTATCCCCAATTCCAGGAACACTCTGTTCTATCAAAAACAATTTCCAAATCTCCCTAAAACCTAAACGAATTGAAGAAAAACGTTTCTTCACTGCTTACTCCAAAACAAATTCAAAACAAAAACTTCCCCAATTCCAAAATCCGAAACCCTAAGTTCGAACAGATTCAGACGAAACCCTAAGTTCGAACAGATTCAGACGAAACCCTAGATCGACAAGCTCTGATACCACTTGTTAGAATCAACAACCGATAATCAAAGATGAAGAACAAGAGAAGAAACAAGAATCGACAATTTTGCGGAAGCTTTTCTTTATTCAAAACGAGATTCAAAGGTACAATCTTCTCAACATATGAATCCCTATATATATAGGCTAAAACAAACCGACCTAACATAGTGTTTCCTAATACGAAATTACCAAAAATAGCTAAATCCCAAACGGCCCGTAGCCCGTAGGAGTTTAAACCACATTCTAACATATATGGTCAATTTCGTAGCATCCAATTACACATGAAACATTGGTTTCTTTGAATTCACATTGCACAGTTTAATAAATGGGCTTTGAAGGTACAAGATTAACTCCAACCCAACCATCTCAGTAATATCCTCCCTTTGGAGATGCTTGTAAGTTTGTACCTAATTTCTTCTTGCCTTCTAATTTTTTGCAAATGTTTGTTTGTGTTGACGGAATCAATTTTACAACTGTTAATGTTGTCCATCAGGATGATAGGTATGTGACTGCACACTCGATCCTTTTGCATTATCTTTGACAAATAGTAGCAGCAACAATAACAAATAAAAATGTAAGATACTCAACTAATGCTTTTGGTACAGATAGAGCTGTTGTGATATATGATGACTAGGTCAAAATTATATAGAACGTACATGAAAATTGAGGATAAGAATGTAATTTTACACAGGGCCATGATGTTAATGTCTCATATTCCTTCCTAATCCCCCCAAATGTGGGCGGAACAAATTAACAAACAAAAGGCCCTAACTTCCCTCCTTCCCACCTTCCCGTCTTCTACTTTTCCATCTTAAAAAAACTCAAGAACACTCATTTTTTTCCCTCCCCATCCCCTTCCATTACTTTTAAAAAAAAAACTCGAGAACAGAGTGTAAGGCATCAACACAACTAGAGCCGTCATGATGTCGATGTAAGTTTGTACATTTTGTCACCCTTTAGTTTTCTTTTATTCTATATGCAATTTGCATAAGTTGATCTTCTTTATTGGTTGTCAATTTGGTAAGAAATTTCTATACATGTTTATTAAACAATAGAAAGTCAAAACGAAAACAATTTAATCAAACCCGCTAAAATTTCATCAAAAAGAAAAAAAAAAAAGTATAAAAACACATATTTCGATATTGTAAAAAAAAGAAAATAAATAAATAAAAAAATGATGGGTAGTTAATAAAATTTGAGTTAGCTATTGGTCCTTGTGGTTTGTCGGGTATATCATTTTCAATCTAATTTTCAAACGAGTCTCGGATCCACTCCAAAATTAAACACCCATTATGGGTTTAGTCCTATTTTATTGTAAAAAATTATACGTCTATACATTTGTGCAATGAATTTGGGACGATTGAAGGCAAGGCGTTTGCTAAAAGTCCTCATAGAAATTTACACAAATCGTGCACTCCATATGGATGGAGTTATGGACTATCTTCATCACTTTATTTCCCTCAATCACCCTTAAACTCACTAACCCCAAAACCAAAATGTTTGGTGTCTGCATGATTTTGTTATCCGAATTCGGGTTTGTAGAGAAGCATTGTGGGGATTTAGATGTTTTTTTAAGCATTTTCCTCTATGAAAGAATAGAAAATTAAACTAAAACATTTATGTATTTTGTTATTTTGCTGATCATTGTTTAATGATAACGTTCTTCTAATTGTTAGTTATAACTCTCGTGTGTGCACGAGGTTTACACATAAATCAAGTTTATTTTAAATCTTTTGTCTAATATACGGGCCTATAAAAATTTGGCCGCTATTAATAGTTTGTATTTGTGATATAAGTATAACTAATAATTATGCATTAGTTAAACACATAAGAGAAATAAATTGAGTTGTTCGTATATGTACAATCTTGTGTATTCATTCACATATCGTACTAACTCGTATTTTTATTTTGATATTTATAATCTCATGCATGTACATAAATGTAACCTATAGTATAATAATACTTACAATTATCAATTATAAATAGCAACATGTATGTTGTTTTTTCTAAAAAATATAAAGTCTTGATATAAAGCCTAAGGCGTATTTATTTATTTTATAAAATTATAAAAAACATGGAAAATAATAAATTTATATTTAACTTCATATAGTTTATTTAAAATTCAACAACTAAAGTATTATTAATTACCATCTTTTTTTTTCTCTAAAATCAACACTTGCATTGTGTTTTTATACATATTTATTTTGTTAGACGAAAATTTGAGGACTTTACCAAATAGAAGACAATTTTGACTTTTATTGCCTAATAGGAGGTCACGATTTTGAAATTAAACTCTTCTATTGGTCAAGAATTGATTGTTACAAAATATTTATCTTTATATATAAAAGATATTTATATTTTTACTGTCGTGTTTGGATCATATTCTTCTCTAACACCAAATGTGCGTGTTGACGTACTATACGTACACAGTAACGTCATCTCTATAGCAGTATAAGGATAGTTTCAATTAACTAAAAGATTTTAAACTAGATGAGATTATTTACCTTCCAGCGATCGGATGCATTGACAGCTGAGCGTACCTATAATAATAATTGTATCAATGGGAAGTTAGTTGACAGATGTGATGTATAGAAAGATGAGACGAAACAAGTCGTACAAAAAGAGAAAAAAAAAATAAAAAAAATCTTACAGGATTTTCATGTTTGCTTTGAAGTTGAAACGCTTTCTCAAGTCGAAAGACAGTTTCATCTATCTTTGGACGTACGGCCCGTTGCTCCTTCAAGCAGTAATATGCTGTTTCTGCGAAGATATTCAATGATTCTTGGTCCATTTGTTTTCGCAGATCCGGATCAATTAAATCATCTAGTTGCCCCTTATCACAATGGGATTTGGCTAGTTGTGCTAACTTAATATCCGTCTTATTGATTATTGCTTTTCTACCAAACAATACTTCAAAGAGTACTACGCCAAAGGAGTACATATCCGACTTGTATGTCACGATGCTGGACTTTACATATACTGGGTCCACATACCCGATTGTACCACAAGGATCAGTAAGGCATAAACGGTCCTTTCGAGATGGTATATTTGTCATTGAAAGTTCAAAACCAGCTAGCTTTGGTTCAAAATTATCATCTAGTAAAATCTTGGAGCTTTTGATGTTTCGATGTATAACGCTAAAATCACGTCCAACATCATAGTGGATGTAACTCAAAGCACGTGCAACACCAATACATATTTGCAATCGCTGCAACCATGTACAGGTTGGGTCACTTAAATAGTTGTCGAGACTTCCATTGGACTCATACTCGTTTATGACAATCTTCTCATTTTTCTCGTCACAAAACCCAACAATGGAGACCAGATTTTCATGCTCGAGACTAGATAGCATCCTAACCTCGGTCCAAAACTCTTTCCTTCCTTGTCCATACTTCGTATCTAGCCTCCGTGCAACAATATCAATAGATTTTCCAGACCTCAGGAGTTTTCCCTTGTAGATCTTTCCGAAACCACCTTGTCTAATGAAATTTTCATCAGAAAAGTGGTTGGTGGCCTCCAGTATATCTTCTAGTGGGATTTTTAAGTGATCAAGGTTTTGGACTAGAGAAGACATGGTGTTTGATACCTGTTTATCGAGTATATGAGTAGTTAGATATAATAATATTTATAATCTCGTGCATATACATAAATGTAATCTACACTGATAATAATATATACTACATGTAATAGAAAAACGGTCAAACCTTGAAAAGTGAAAAGTTGAAAGTCAAATGTGAGAGAAATGTATTGTGTGATTAATACTCTTATTAAAACACCCAATTACTTAAAAGTACAATAATTTATTCACATTATACAACCAATTAAAAGCATATCTACTAAATTAAAAACAATCAATTAAAACACCCATTATTAAAAAGTACAATAAAATTTTCACAATGTACAATTCAAACAAGCAACAACATAATTCTAAATATAAAATAATTAAAACACTAATTAATGTTATTTTTAAAACACTCTAAAAATGAAAAGTGCATGTTATTATACACATTATACAAATTAATAAAACACAAAAAGCTTCATACAAGCTAACAAGTTGATGGTACATATAGTTTTGAAAATCGGACCGGACCAACGGGTTCAACCGGAAACAGGTGTCGCCACCGGTTCGGCTAACCAATAACAGCCATCCAAAAACGAACTAGAGAGGACCCGTTGAAACCGATACAAACTGGTGAATCAGGTATCATCGAGATCTATTTCTCCGGTTAATCGCCACAGGGTACCCGCCGCAGCAACGCGCGGGTACCCTGCTATACTATATATAATTGAAAAACCAAAAAGTAAAAAATGAAAATTTGAAACTATTAATATATATCGAAAAACGGGTTGACCTGGGACTCTTCAAACCTGGTGGGTTGACCCTATTTAATTTGACCCATTTTGACACAACCTGTCGGGTTGACTCGGTTTAAATCGACCCGTTTTTCGATAGGAACGATTCAACCGGTCGAAACGGGTTTCAAAACATTATGTTTAATCCCCAAATCTTCAAACTTTTATTATTTTTCGTTTAAATTCCATAATTTTTTTTTAACACAAAACGATCTGTCGCTATATAAATATATTATATATATATGTTTTTATTCAAAAACGATTATAATGTTTTACAATTAAGAAAAAATATGTGCCCGTTAGTGCACATTTAACTTTTCAATAAGCTAAATACGCCCATTTCAAAAAAAATATGGGGCTACATATGCCCAAATCTTTTACAAAATAGCCAAAATTAGCCTTTTTTTTTTTTAATTTTATTTATTTATTTATTTTTTTCACATTCATGCTAATTTTGGTATTTACGTTCTTCTTAACAACGACACCGTTAATCCTATCATTGTTAGTTTTTACGCGACAAGTAACGTGTGTTGTTAGTTTTTATCTCATAATTGATGTAACGTTTACTTTCATTTTTATTAAATGTTTTTATATGTTGTTTGATAGATGTTATGAATTTTGTCTAGACTTTAGTTATCGTATTGTACAACCGTTTGCAATTGCATTTTCATCGGTTCACGTTCTATTTTGAACGCTACACAAAACATTCACCACAATATCACAAATCATTAATTATCTGACACTAAAAACCGCTGCCATTAGGTGCGATTACTCGGCTATACTAATAAATAGCAACATATATATAAATGTTGTTTTCTTAAACTAATACGATTTACACTTAACTCCACATAATTCATTCAAAATGCAACAAGTAAAGTTTTATTAATTTCCTTTTTCTATTTTATTTTTTTATAAAATCAACATTTGTGTTTTTATATATATTTATTTTGTTAGACGAAATTTAGAGGTGTTTGATCAAAGATAAGACAATTTTAACTTTTATTAGCTAACAAGAGATCTCGATTTTGAGACTGAACTCTCCTATTGGTCAATAACAGAATTGATTGTGACAAAATATTTTTCTCTTATTATATAAAAGGTATTTAATTTTTTGCTGTCGTGTTTGGATCATTTTCTTCACTAACACCAAATGTGCGTGTGTTAAAATACTATACGTACACAGTAACGTTATTTATATATTAGTATTAGGATTACTTCCATCAACCACAAGGTTTTAAACTAGATGAGATTCTTTACCTTCGGGAGATCGGATGCATTGGCAGCAATTGAGGGTACCTTTATTATTAATTGCAACAATGGGATGTTAGTTGAGAGATGTGATATATAGAAAGATGAGACGTAACAAGACGTACAAAAAAAGAAAAAGAATATGATCTTACAGCAGGATTTTCATGCTTGCTTTGAAGTTCAAACGCTTTCTCAAGTCGAACGATAGTTTGATCTATATTTGGACGTTGGGCCCGTTGCTCCTTCAAGCAGTAATACGCTATTTGTGCGAAGATATTAAATGATTCTTGGTCCATTTGTTTTCGTAGATCCGGATCAATCGAATCATCTTGTTTCTTCTCTTCAAAATGGGATTTGGCTAGTTGTGCTAACTTAATATCCCTCTTATTGATTATTGCTTTTCTTGTAGGGAAACGGTTACACTTTTATTAATAAAATCTAAATTACAATAAATAAAATTAACAGTAAATAAATAACAGAAAATTAAATACAAACAGAATGTAAGCAGATAAACGATAATTAAATAAGATAATAAAATAGTCAAAAGACTTACTTGATCACCAAATAAAGATCAACAAAGAAGCACTAAAAGCCGAGGCACGTGTTTGACACGCTTCCCTTAAAACAGATTCGCCGTCTGTTTTCCAGGGTACAACAGCCAAAACAGTAAGTTGTACTGTCGGACTTAACAAAACTGCCAGGAATTTCATCTTAAGAGATGCGTATTCCATATGTTGGAAATCAATAATAACTATTGATTTGATGTGTATTAAACCTATGGAACTAGGGCATCTATTTATACAAAATAGACTCCCTCTAAGTTTACTCATCCCACCGATGTGGGATTGAAAATAAACTACTTTTCCTCTTTAGGCATGGTACCGAATGCCTAACTTTGAGACCCGATATCTCATTCACATCAACTCTATTTTGGACACATAAAGGCTTATTGCGAATCTCTCTTCGAGGAGAACGCGAACCTACAAACTATTACTCATATATGTGACATATACATATAGATAATTGTGTCCAAAGTTGGTCAAAAGTCACTTTTGCCAACCAATTTTCCAACTCGCAAACAATACTTCAAATAGTACTACGCCAAAGGAGTACATATCCGACTTGTGTGTCACACCGCTAGTCTTTACATATGTTGGGTCCATATACCCGATTGTACCACAAGGATCAGTAGGGCATACACTGTGCCTTCGAGATGATATATTAGTCATTGAAAGTTCAAAACCAGCTAGCTTTGGTTCAAAATTATCATCTAGTAAGATCTTTGAGCTTTTGATGTTTCGATGTATAACGCTAAAGCCGTGTCCAAAGTCATAGTAGATGTAACTCAAAGCACGTGCAACACCAACACATATTCTCAATCGATGCAACCATGTGAGGGACGGGTCACTTAAATAGTTGTCGAGACTTCCCTTGGCCTCATATTTGTTTATGACGATCTTCTCATTTTTTTCGTCACAGAACCCAACAATACAGACAAGATTTCTATGCTTTAGACTAGAAAGCATCGAAACCTCGGTCCAGAACTCATTGCTTCCTTGTCCATACTTCGTATCTAACCTCCGTGCAACAATATCAATAGATTTTCCAGACCTCAGGAGTTTACCCTTGTAGATCTTTCCGAAACCACCTTGTCTAATGAAATTTCCAATTGACTATCACACTTTATATAGATGGTCATTACCGGTTTACGCCATCTTGGTATGTCCTCTACGAATTAACGCAGATATCCGCATATTCTATAAATTTATCTCAAATGATAAATTCAAATTCCATCATAGATTTAGCTATAAAAGTCTGTTTGAAATACTTTCAAGATTTCCAAGACACAGCTTCCCACATAGAGTCAATACATCCGCTCTAGTGGATCTAGATTCTTTTATGTAAGAATCCATATTTGCATTACTCTATTATTAGATAGCAGTTGGATATCTTCCAAAATGCAATATCGTAAGTATCATAGTACTTGTGTAATACTATCCAAATGGTCATCACTTGAATTACTGGTATATTTATGTAACCTGATTATAACTTCTAAATCAGGTCTCACATACGTCATTAGACACATAAGATGCCCAATATTCTTTGAGTACTCAAAATGGGCAACACCTCTACCTCTATTTTAAATAGATTTAAAAAGATGTCGTTGGAGTTCTAGCTAGGCCGGAATCCCCCACATTGAACCTCTCAAGAATATTGTCCTTATAGTGTTTTTGACTTCAAAACAAATCCATCTGGTTTCATATGATCTTAGCTCCAAGAACCATATCGAAGAACCAATGTAGTTCATGTCAAATATTGACTCCAACATTTCATTAGTGGATTTGTTTACCTTTTTATCACTTCCGGTGATAAGTATACCATCTATGTATAAACAGATGATTACATATATAGCGTTTTTCTACATACATCCATTAATTTTGAATCCACGTTCTGACATGACGTGATAAAAATTTAGATGTCATTGTTTGGGAGCTTGCTGTAAGCCATATAATGACTTAACAAGCCTACAAACTTTGTTCTCTTGTCCAGGAGCCATGAAACCCTCGGGCTGGTTCATGTAGATATCTTCTTCTAAATCTCCGTTTAGAAATGCCGTTTGCACATCCATTTGGTGAACTTCCAAATTTCTTAAAGCGGCAATAGCAAGTATCATCCTAATCGAGGTTATTCGCCAAACAAGCGAATATGTATCAAAGTAATCAAGACCTTCTCGTTGTCTAAATCCTTTGATTACTAATCTTGCTTTATACTTGTCAATGGTGCCATCGGCTTTCATCTTCTTCTTGAAGATCCATTTATAGCCTAGTGGTTTACAACCAGGAGGTAAATCCACGAGCTCCCAAGTATGATTTTGTAAAATAGAATCTATTTCACTTTTAATGGCTTCTTTCCATTGAGGCCCTTCTGAGGAAGTAATCGCCTCTCGGTATGAAGTAGGTTCGTTTTCAACCATAAAAGAAACAAAATCGGGTCCAAACGATTTCTCGGTTCTTGCCATTTTGCTTCTTCTAGGTTCAACCTCTTCTTCCTCAGTTTGATCTTGTCTCTCATCTTGGAGATCATTATCAACTCCTTTGTTGTCTCTTATCACGAACAACATTATCATCTTGATGTCTCTCATCATGAAGGACTTCATCATTTAGTTGCCTCTTATCATGGACAACTTTACCACCAAGCCTAGATGAACATCCATTCTCCTCTAATAATCAAGGAAACACGGTTTCATATAATGAAATTTTTCCTTGATTCGGTTATCGTATATTTGTGTATATTCATCGTTTCCGAATCACATACAAAGAAATGATAAACACTAATGTTATGAGCATATCCAAAATTATGCAAACCACAGTTTTAGGTCCAATATTTTGAACCTTGGGTGTCAGTACAGATAGACACCCCCCACATTCGTAAGTACTTATAGGATGGTTTTCTTCCCATCCATAATTCATAAAAACTATCTTCTTTTCCGTACAGGGGATCTTATCTAAAAGATAAGTAGCCAATAAAACCGCTTTCCCCCACATGCCATGGCTTAAACCATAACTTTAACAACATGGCATAACCATATCTTTAAGGCACAGTTCTTTCCTATCAACAATTATGTTGTGGTGTATAAAGAGCAATAAATTTATGTCTTATTCCATGTTTAGCACATACATGAACTGAAGACACATATTTACCTCCAATATCACTTCGAACCGCCTTGTTTTCGATAATAAGTTGATTCTCAACTTATTTGTATAGATCAATCTTGTCTATATTCTTACTCTCAAGTAAGTAAAAGTCGCAATATTTTGTACTACCATCAACAATTACGATGACGTACCTAATTTCTACCTTTGTAGGTATCGATTCCAAATCACATAAAACTATGTGAATCAAGGGTTCGGTTAATTTTTGGTCAACCGAGTGAAAAAACAATCTTGTCAATTTGGCTTCAACATAAGTTTTACTTTTGTAATCCGTGTTCGTTTATTTAATTAAACAACGTATTGAGTTAAAATTAACATGTCCGAGTTGGCCATGCTATACATTCAAAGGATCAAATAAGCTGAATTCATACTCATTTTTATTAAAAACAAAAAAAATTCAGCTTAAACATTTAATGAAGGGCATAACCCGTACCGACCAAAATTTTATTCAATGTTAACTCAATGTTACTTGATAAAAATAAAGCCAAATTTATTAAGCAACCATCCAGACACAAGATTCCTACGAATCTCTGGCACATACAACGTGTTGGTTCACTTAAGCTCTTTTCCACATGTGAATTTTAACATCACATTTCTTTTCCCTTGCTATTAGCAGTTATAGAGTTGCCCATAGATTGCATCTCTCCATTTTCTGCTACTTTGAAAGAGTTAACCGAACTCTTATCATCATACTCATGACATGATGCCCAAGTGTTAATCCACCATTTTCTAATGTCGGATCCCGCCTTGGCAACAATTTTTTCAAGCCATTTAACCCATAGTTATGGCACATAAAATCTGAATGTTTTAAAGCATCTACCGTACACATAACTCGAGTATCGGTCTTCCTTTCATCAAGTTCGGGAGCAGATTTTTTAGATGTCACTCATGACATTCCGAACATTCTGTTAATATTCCGTTATTAGTGTAACACTAAATTTGGAATAATTAACAACTTGCTATATCACAAAGTGTTTCTTAACAAACACGATAACATCAAATTTTGTTTAAAACACTACTGTTTTGTAAGATCCATTATACAAAACCGCTTTTAAACAAGTCTTTCGATTAAACAATTAAACAATATCGCATATTACATAATGTTTTGAAACAAAAACAAATTTGTAATATGATTTTGTTAATCATCCTTAACAATATCTTAATAGATCTGTATCACATGGTATAATTCTACAATGAAACTCGACAAGGTTTCAAAATAGATTTACTCTTTCAAAGAAACTCAACAACGTTTCTATAGATCTACTTTCAAATGCATAAAGTGTCAAGAACTATATTTAGTTTATAATTAAACTCAACCTGGTTTAAATAAGCTAAACAAGTCAAAGAAACTTTTTCACAAAATATGATAACAGCTTCTATTATCAGATTTTGTTTAAAACAAACTCATCTTGGTTTCAATAAACACGTTCTAGTAATCTAATAAAATAACAACTTGTATTTTATAAGATTTATTTCAAAGAAACTCCACTTGGTTTCAATGAATCTGATTTCATCATGATATTTAACCATGTTAGTAATTGACGCACCAATTACATTCGCAAGATTCACTAGGGTCACAAATTATGTTACTATCAGTTAACTTGTGAATATATAAACAGTAAAACAGTTAAAAACTGTTAAAACAATATGGTATCTAATAAACTCGACATGGTTTATGTAAACTTGTACCATATATGATTCCGAGAAATACAAGCTTGGTTTCAGAATCCAGATTTAAACAATAACATATGCAATAAACAAACTAAATAAATCAGTTTGAAAAAGAAACTCATCATGGTTTCAATAAAAATTGATTCAATAAACTGTTTTTAAAAATCGTTTATAAATCTGTTATACCAAATCTGTTAATTAAAATTTTGTTTAGATATAAAACTGATTTTCAAAGAAACACAATCTTGGTTTCAGCAGAAAAACAGTTTGTATAAAATCTGTTAATTATATAAATCAGATTTTAATAAAAAGTGTTTTAATTCTGTTACACAGAATCTGTTTTAAGACTGTAGGGAAACGGTTACACTTTTATTAATAAAATCTAAATTACAATAAATAAAATTAACAGTAAATAAATAACAGAAAATTAAATACAAACAGAATGTAAGCAGATAAACGATAATTAAATAAGATAATAAAATAGTCAAAAGACTTACTTGATCACCAAATAAAGATCAACAAAGAAGCACTAAAAGCCGAGGCACGTGTTTGACACGCTTCCCTTAAAACAGATTCGCCGTCTGTTTTCCAGGGTACAACAGCCAAAACAGTAAGTTGTACTGTCGGACTTAACAAAACTGGCAGGAATTTCATCTTAAGAGATGCGTATTCCATATGTTGGAAATCAATAATAACTATTGATTTGATGTGTATTAAACCTATGGAACTAGGGCATCTATTTATACAAAATAGACTCCCTCTAAGTTTACTCATCCCACCGATGTGGGATTGAAAATAAACTACTTTTCCTCTTTAGGCATGGTACCGAATGCCTAACTTTGAGACCCGATATCTCATTCACATCAACTCTATTTTGGACACATAAAGGCTTATTGCGAATCTCTCTTCGAGGAGAACGCGAACCTACAAACTATTACTCATATATGTGACATATACATATAGATAATTGTGTCCAAAGTTGGTCAAAAGTCACTTTTGCCAACCAATTTTCCAACTCGCAAACAATACTTCAAATAGTACTACGCCAAAGGAGTACATATCCGACTTGTGTGTCACACCGCTAGTCTTTACATATGTTGGGTCCATATACCCGATTGTACCACAAGGATCAGTAGGGCATACACTGTGCCTTCGAGATGATATATTAGTCATTGAAAGTTCAAAACCAGCTAGCTTTGGTTCAAAATTATCATCTAGTAAGATCTTTGAGCTTTTGATGTTTCGATGTATAACGCTAAAGCCGTGTCCAAAGTCATAGTAGATGTAACTCAAAGCACGTGCAACACCAACACATATTCTCAATCGATGCAACCATGTGAGGGACGGGTCACTTAAATAGTTGTCGAGACTTCCCTTGGCCTCATATTTGTTTATGACGATCTTCTCATTTTTTTCGTCACAGAACCCAACAATACAGACAAGATTTCTATGCTTTAGACTAGAAAGCATCGAAACCTCGGTCCAGAACTCATTGCTTCCTTGTCCATACTTCGTATCTAACCTCCGTGCAACAATATCAATAGATTTTCCAGACCTCAGGAGTTTACCCTTGTAGATCTTTCCGAAACCACCTTGTCTAATGAAATTTTCATCAGAAAAGTGGTTGGTGGCCTCCAATATATCTTCTAGTGGGATTTTTAAGTGATCATGGTTTTGGACTGGTGAAGACATGGTGTTTGGGCTGAAAACTGAATGAACGTCTAGGAAGGAAGGAACAGGGTTTTCAAATCTTGATTAGCAGTTACACTCAATAATTATCAAGTGATGCTTATGTGTTTGCGAGTCTGTATTATATTGGCAACCCCCGTATTCCACGGTTTTCGTTCGTTTAATTAATCTTTGATAGTAGATCATATCATTAGTTTTTTTATTAGTAGGTAATATTTAACACAAACTTCAATTCCATTTTTACGCACTGACATCTTCTCCTCTCACAAATATGTAATCATCGTCCATATTCCCTCTTAGATCATTTTTTAAGTAAAGTTACTCGCATCAATTTACTGGTAATTTATAGCGTTATATTCATTAGAATAAGAGTATCAAATGTATTAATGTAACTAATGTAACAAGAAAGGATAAGGGTGCGGTTGTGGAATTATAGTAACATTTTCACATGATTTTTGGTTAAGTTAATAAAACTTCAAAAGGTTCAAAGGAGAATGTTTTTGTGGTCACGTCGACTTCTTATAACGGTGACGCAAGTTTGGGACCGTTTCCAACCTTATCCGGCGCACTTGAAAGGCAGAACAATTCGACTTCTTTAGCTGCAAAGATTCGTGATATCGAGTCAATTGTTAGAATGAAAACTAGTGTTATTGGGAGATGATGGGAAACCATTAAAACCTAGTACTAGTAGACTAACTCAACATACGAAGCCGGTTTCGTTTACAAATATAATTAGCCCCGGTGCCACATAGTCGAAGGTTAATTTTGGTATGTTGGAGTCTAATGTTCTTAAAGATGTTGATTTTGATGTTGGTAATTCTTGTTGGAAATTTAGTTCAATTGAGGGATATGATCATAGTTGGAAATGAGTTTGGAGGTACGGAGTGTACACCCATTAAGTCCATGATTATCCTGACTCTAATAGTGGTTTGGAGTTACTACTGCTAGTACTAATGTTACTACTGTTGGAATAGCTACTACCGCTAGTACTAATGTTACTCATGTTGGCAGAATTACTACCGCTAGTAGTGTTGGTATTAGTTTGTAACCACTTTGACATATTAATAGGTAGTTTCAAACTCGTAATTAAGACCACAATAACTTGGTCTTGTAACCACTATAGCTATAATGGATGAACATTATGAGGAGATTAATTGGCTTATTAATTCTCATAATTCCATTGAATAAAAGTAATCGATCCTATAAAGAGGAGACACATTTGCATGAAAAAAATACACAAAACATAAACACTTGAAAACAAATTGGTTCTTGATTTGTACCTAAAACAAGAAAACCACTTGGTCTTATCCCATAGAGATATTCGTGTAACCCAAGCATATAGTCAAATAGTTTCTATTGGAAAGTGATTACATGATTTCAAGTGATATCCAATACTCATTGATTATCTACACCCAACTGGGAACACATCGAAAAGAAACCAACAATCAATAGAAACTATTTAGTGATAATCAATGACCGATGTTATGAGGCAAATGGCTGCTAACTTTTCAAAACTGGAAAAGTTTGAAGGTATCGATTTCAGAAGATGGCAAAAGAAGATGCACTTCTTGTTGTCAAGCATGAGTGTGGTGTATGTCCTGAGCACTCATATTCCTGATGATGGGGATGATGCAACTGTGGAGGATATAAAGAAAAGGAGCAAGTGGGAGAATGACGACTACATTTGCAGATGTTTAATCCTCAATGGTCTGTCTGATCCTTTGTTTGACATTTATCAAAATGTGGAATTTGGTAAAGAACTCTGAGATTCCTTGGAAGCCAAATATATGGCTGAGGATGCATCAAGTAAGAAGTTCCTTGTAAGTAATTTTAACAATTACAAAATGGTCGATTCTAGATCTGTCATGGAACAATACAATGAACTTCTTAGTATACTTGGTAGATTCACACAACACAAAATGAACATGGATGAGACTATTTCAGTCTCTTGTGTCATTGATAAACTCCCTCCTTCTTAGAAATATTTTAATCATATGCTAAAACATAAGAAGGAGGAATTAATTCTTGTTGAGTTGGGCAGTCATTTGCGCATTGAGGATTCACTCAGAGCGCAAGACAGTGATAAGCCAAAGAGTAGCAATGCTACTGGTCCATCAGTTGTCAATATGATGGAGCGTAACAACTCTACCAGGTACAATGACAACAAAGGAAACCGTAAGCATCATGATAACACCAAATCTGATCTTAACAAGAAACCAAAAGCAACTTGTTGGAAGTGTGGGAAACCTGGACACTTCATGAAGGATTGTAAGGGAGTTAAAGTTGGCAACAAAGCCAATGGATCATGCACAAGTGAATCCGGGAATGGTAATACCAATTCAGGTCATAATATATTTAATAAGTCTTTTTAGATTTATTATGTTAAGATTAATGCCATTTGGGTATTGTCCAATTCCATTTGGTTGTTGCCTTTGTGTGGAGTTAGGGATGTCTCATATCTCAGTTTGTTCACATTAATTGGTATGGTTCTCTTGTGTCATTGCTTTTGTGGCTCATTTCATAATAAATTTCCTTTAAGGAAAAAAAAAGATTTAAACACCATACAAATGTCTTGCCAACTTTAAGATATTGGCTTTTAAGCAGTCCCCTTCATGCGATCATCTTATTTGATGTCTTCTTAATTTGTTTCATAAAGTTATCGCTTGTGAAATATGTTTTTTTTTTTGTTCTTCATTTAAAACGTGTTTCGTGTACTGAGCGGCCATAATGTTGATTTGTAAGTTTAGTATTTGGTTATCCTCCTATATAAACTGTTATTTGGTTATATAAACTGTTATTTGGTTCTATGTTTGGTTATTTGGTTATATATGTCAATGAGTCAGGAGGTTTGATCTATTCTATTGATAAATAGGTAACATGCTTTCTGGATCAATGAAGTAACTTAACAATGTGTCAATGAAAGATTTAATGTACATAATTATAGAGGTGGAAAAATGATGTGAAGTAGCTAAAGCTAATTGTTATATGTATGGGTGAAAGGGTATGCATTTCCTTTTTCATAATCGTAACCTTTATGTATATAGTTTTTTATCTTATATTTATTAATTATAACCGATATAGCTTGTGATTTGTAACTCTTGAGTTTGTTTTCTTGCATTTCATATGTTGAGTACTAGTGGCGATTCTGAATCAATATTTTGAGACTTACAATGATTGAAAGTTAAGTCACTAGTGGAATTTACTAAACCTTTATGACAAAAATTCAATTGAAAGCTGAGAGCTGATGCGGAGTTGCAAGACTCCCTCGTGGTGGTGGTACCGAAATTCTAGGGTGAGGGGTTTTCTATGCACACGACTCGTATTGAGTACGAGTGGACACCTCCAAGATACTCAAGTTTTAAGGTATTTGGTCATATTCTTAATGTATGTCCTAAAAAACCTGTCACGGATGCTATGAAGAATACCAGAAAACCAAAGCATCCTATTCGTGGGGTTGAAATTGGTTCGAAGATTAAGTTTGCTTATATAGGCTTCAAGAAAACTAAAGGAAACTAATGATAAAGCTTATACTTCGGTTCCATCCACTTCGAACTATTTTGATGTATTAAGCTATATGGTGGATGTGGAGGATGGAGAGGCTCGTAATGATTCAACTATTGGTAATGGGAATGGGAGAATGGATAAATATGCGAGTGCACCTAGTGTTTCATTTGTCTGTCCATGTACTACATCTCTTATTAAAAGGATTAATAATCTAGAAAATCAGATTCTTAATGAGAAACTTGTGCTATTGGGTGATGATGGGAAGTCGCTTCCTATACAAGAGGAGGCTAATGTAACATCGGTCTATGGACTTAGTTCTACTATGAAAATGCAAGGAGAAGACTCGGATAGTGATGAAGTCAAAGATTATTATGATTAGACTTCTAATTACATGACTAGTGGAGATGCATACGATGCTAGTTTGCATGAGGATGAAGACTATGCTCTATTTGACACTTATGACCTTCAAGGATTAACTCCGGAACAAAAGACACTTTGTGATGCTATGGATATTAGTCTTCGTGATCAGTTTAAACATTAGTTTTATATCTTGTCCTTAAGTACTTGTTCATACGTTTGGTTTGTCTTTCTTATTATAGTTTTGGTTTGAAGCAAAATTGGTGCGTTTTGTTTCTCGTCTTTGTAACGGGTTTAGATGTGGGATTCACCCACATCATATGTATTAAATGTTTGTTTGGAATAATAAAATTTACTAAAGGTATCCCCATTAAAAAAAAAGGCATTTTAAATAGTGTTGGGGTGAAAATTTAAGACCTTTACTGGATGAAGCTTTTAGTAATTGAATTTCTGGAACATTTTCTGACTGAAATTAATTTGGTGTGCGAAGAAACTTATAGCGATGACTCCAATACAAGAAAAAGCTCAAATATTGGTAAAATCCGACTTTTAACAGCTTAATATTTTCTGTTCTGTATATTGTATATTCAATGAAAACATCGAAGTCCAGGATGATCACTTGGATAATGATGCATTAATTACATATAATTACATCTCCGTTAATTATGGTATTTATGGTCAAAGTCTATCTTAATTATTAAAAATAGCAAGGTTCTCGCGGAATGCAATTACGGGTATAATGTAATTTAATTTTTTTAGCTAATAATTTATTTTATTTGTACGTTTTTTGGCAATAGCTTTACTGATTAGTTTGTACGTTTTTTGGCAATAGCTTTACTGATTAGTTTGTACGTTTAAGGACTATAAGCAATGTCAAAAGTTTGATGAAACTTTGCTTAGTTTGTATTATCTTAGTTGTTTTTTCTTTTTTTGTGTTTAGTAGCTTCCTTGGTTTGTATAATGTGTTCTTCTGGGGGGCGTTTGATTTGTTAACGGGAATCACTATGGGTATGGGAATGATTATTAGTTTGTAAACCCACCATGCTTGATGGGTAAGAGATATGCCTAGTTTTATGAGTTTCATACTCATATTTTAAAATAAAACCCATCAACCAAACAATTTATTGAGAATGAAATCAATTTCTTCATCATCATTCCCATAAACCAAACGCACCCTTAATTGTTTTTTTTTTTTTTTTTTTTTTTTTTTTTTTTTTTTTTTTTTTTTATTGAAATATGGTTTTTAAAATATCATTAATTGACAATCTGCATGACTTATAATATTTATTTTAATATTTATATTTTTCATTAAATGAGTGTTTTAAGAATGTATATTAATTATACATAACTGAACTATAAATATTGTACGAATACGTGTATCGTTAAAAATTAAGTTTTTAAAATATTTAATATTAGAAAATTGTGTTTAACATTAGAAAATTTATGCCTTGGGGATATGGTCAAACTAAAAGAAATAGTGAATACTACTTAGAAAAGAAATAATATTAAATAAATTTGTGGACCTAATCTTTTAACTAAGAGAAACAATAATCACACTCTAAATGCATTATAAGATACTAGAAGGGTACCCGCGCAATGCGGCGGCGAGTACCCGATGACTATTTTGTAGCGAACAAATGTTTTGAGGTGGTGATGTGATGAGATGGTGGTGACAACGGCGGCGATAAGTATAGTTATATGTGTTTGCTTACCCGTTTAGTGAATTCGTTTCACAACACTTCGAATGTATATGTGTTAGTTGTAAGTGTGTGTTTGGGTTACCCGTAACTTTCACGCGACATCATTATTTCCGCATATAAAAATACCCTCGCAATCTCTTACGCGTCAAACACTCCCCCAAAAGTATATGATTTTGACGAATCAAGATTATATTGATTGGAATAAATGAAATAAAGGTTAAAGTTGTAAAAATTCGAATTAAAATAAAATAAACCCACTAAAAATATAAAAACTAAAAACTCATAAAAATATATTAAAATGTATGTTGAATTAAAGAGCATAAAATTTTAAAAAAATATGGTGAAATTAGATTATAATATAAATAAGTAGATAAAAAGTTATTTTAATTTGAAAATAAAGATGAATTTTTAGTTGAGAAGTGACACATGTCATTTTATAATTGGAGCTCCTTATCTTAGTTTTTGGTGGTTAGGAGTTAGGCTTGGAGTTTATTAAGAAGTGACACATGTCATCTCATGATTGGAGCTCTTTATCTTAATTTTACATGCATTATAATATATCTTTCTATAATAAGCAAGTAAAAAAGTCTGAATTTTTAAGCCTTCTAATTTTAGAATGCCTAAATGCATTATAAAGTAGTATAGATTAAGATAAACGTATAAATTCGAGCAAATTAACCTTAATAATGCGAATCGTCAGATCAATACAAGCACACGTTATCTAATGACTACTCCCTCCGTTCCAAATTATAAGTTCCATTTTAACTTTTTCAAAGTTTTATTATTTCAACTTTGACCTTAAATATTTTCTTTCGAGTTATATAATACTTGATGCAAAATATATAAATGGACTTGTGTTTTATATGCAATTTTATTGGTATACTTTTCATCAAGTATTATATAACACGAAAAAGAATATTTAAGGTCAAAGTTGAAATAAAAAAAATTTGAAAAAGTCAAAATGGACTTATAATTTGGGACAGAGGGAGTATTATATTTCTTGAAATAATAAAATAGGACAAGTTATTACAAGTAGGCTTTTTGTTTAAAATGAAGAACTTTTAGTAGACTTTGTTTTTTTGATGGGCATTGCTTGTAAACATTGAAACATCTCATGTGGGTGACATAAATTTTTGGCCTAAGAAAACAACCCCTTGCTGTATCAAACTCATTAGATACTAAAATATTTGATTAAAAATTGCGTCTGTTAACATGGATCTATTTTATTGTCTATTAAAAATTGAATTGGTGATCTGAGTGCTTAAGCGTTGATTTATTCTAGCATTCATGAATCATGAGTATTTCCTGATGACGTGATTAAATTAATAGTCAATTACGGGAATAGCGGTACCTACTAGCATGATGCTAAATGTCAACTAATACATGGCTAATCAATACTACTTATAAAGTAACACTTTTCTCATATTTAATTTTTAACACTTTTTAAAATAGATTTTAAACAAATGCAAATCAAAACATATGTAATTCACAAGTATTTAAAGCACAAATCAAACTACAAAAACACTATTTCGTACATATAAATTATACATAATTTAAAACACCTTTTTACCAATATATACAATTATCTAGAGAAATTTTCATTTACTTACCAAGTGACAAATCCTTACTATCCATCCAGTTCAACCTAATAGTGGGGATTAAGGTAAGATTTATTAAATAAACTCAAGTCCATATTTTTTTTCTTGTATTTTTCTTTTAATTCAGTTTTTTTTATTAGCGTTTTTTCTTTGCTTTCATACGTTTTCATACGTTTTCGCCCGTTTTCTTACGTTTTCGTTCATTATTCATGCGTTTTCGTTCATTTTCGTTCGTTTTCATCCGTTTTCATACTTCTTTTTACGCTTTCATACATTTTCGTCCATTTCATACATATTCATCCATTTTCTTACGTTTTCGTCCGTTTTCATACGTTTTCTTACGTTTTCGTTCATTATTCATACGTTTTCGTCCATTTTCGTCCGTTTTCCTACGTTTTCGTCCGTTTTCATACTTGTTTTTACGCTTTCATACGTTTTAGTCCGTTTTCACATATTCGTCCATTTTCTTACGTTTTCGTCTGTTTTTAAATGTTTTCGACCGTTTTCATACGAATCTGAATATCACAAGTGATATTCTGTGATATTCAGATGATCACAAGTGACATTCTATGATATTACAATATAACTTGTGATATTCTAAATATCACAAGTGATTTTCAACTAATGTTTTGTAACATGAAAATCACAATTGATATTCAGAATAGGGCTAATTATGTGAATGCACTTTTTGCTCAAGTTGTCATCACTTTTTAGGAAAAAAGTTTGGGTATTTCCAAAATAAACCTTGAGACTTGCGACTTTTCTACTTTTCATATAAGCATGACAAGTGTCCTTCGAAGTTTGTGTACCCAATCATAATTTTAACTAAATTGTCTATTATACCCTTGTCTTTTAGTACAGCGACCGAATCTCAGCGACTTTTTTAAGAATCTTGTGAATTTTTTTTGTCTTTTAGTAAAAAAAGTCAAAGTTACTAAAATATTTTTTTATACTTTTCGCTCCTTCCCAATGTTGAGCGACTTAAGCGAAATAATATTAGCGACTTTTTTTACTTTATACTTTTGTACCTTTTAGTACATTTTTTAAACTTTTCAAAATTATAATTTTAACTAAATTGTCTATTATACCCTTGTCTCTTCCATTTCTACCAATTATTCTTTCCTCCCATTGTTAAAATAATTCAAGTGGTACACCAGCCAACTTGTAATCGATAATCATGAGAAGATATTGCTCTCAAACACTTCCTATTTTTAATCCTAAATCGGATATATTAAACAAATACAACTTTCTCAACTTGTAATTAATGGTTACGATTTGGTGACTGGTTTGTGAGGACCATTCATTGACTTCACGGGTAATCGTGGAATAAATTCATAGTGTGAACAGCATTATTCCATGATTCTTAATCCTAAATCAGAGATATTAAACAAATACAACTTTCCCATCTAGATGCCCTCATTTTTCTCGGTTCAATGAACCAAGAAACAATTTTTATTAGTTTACAGCCCGGTTTTATAAGGAAGTCACTAGAAGAATCGATAGTCCTCTAGTCACAATCAGTCGTTTCTTGGCTAGTTTAACAATGACCTCCAAAAAAGATGAAATTCATATGATCTAATGAAGATTCAAGTTATTGTATTGAGTATTCTACTGCTGACGCAATTACATATCTTATTTACCGTTGGATTGTCGCATTCGGTTGATGATCTTTACTCAGGTAAAACAAGTTGTGTTTCTGTTTTAGTTTTAATTCTTATGATTAGCAAATTTAATTTATATGCTGAATTTTGTTATTAAGCAGATAGTTCACATTTTGAGGTTGGAAGAAGATTTTTGCGTGATTTAGTTATAAAAGAAAGAAAAAAATATGGTTTTAAAACAAAGTATATGATCATGGGTGCACCGGGACTCTTGCTTCTTTGTTGCAGTATGATGATGTGCCCTTGTTTTCGATCAAGAAAAAAGATACAGACGACGTTGTTCTTGTAAATGGTTCAAGTTCATGTGAGTAACATCTGTCATACTTTGATTTATAATACGTTCTATCAATATGTTAAAACTAGGTCGCCATCATGTTAACATTACCTACCTGACCATTGCAATTTGTTACTGACTAGAATGCTAAGACTATGTATTTGATTTTGTATTGGAATCAGCTCCTTCTCTAGTTTGAGCAACAGTTCCGTAATTTTGAGTTAGAAACAACCATGGGACCATATATGTAATTTACTATAGTTGTTTTATAACGCTTTTTTTATCTTAAATTTTTCAACAGAAAAACAGATAATCCACCGAGACGTGAAATCGTTGAACATCCTTGTTACTAAGAGGATGCAAGCCAAAGTGGTAGATTTTGGATTTGCACGGCTTGGGGATACCGAGGCTGGTAAAACACATATTTTGACGAAAGTCAAAGGGACAGTCGGGTACCTTGACCCGGAGTACATGAGAACCTTTCAACTCACAGCAAAGAGTGATGTGTACTCTTTCGGGGTCCTACTTATAGAAATTCTTACAGGTCGCCAGCCTGTTGAATCGAGGAGGTCACTAGAGGAGAAGGTCACAATTAGATGGGTATGTTTCTATATCCTCTGCATAAGCATATTCTACATTTTGCATTAGTCGTAATGCTAGGTTCACTAAAAGCTCTACCATGTTTTTTTTTTCTCAGGCTTTTGGGAAATACAACAATGGTGAAGCGATGGATTTGGTGGATCCTCAAATAAGGGAAGTTGTAGACGAGAAGATCTTCAAGAAGATGATGAATTTGGCATTCCAATGTGCAGCCCCCACACGAGCCGATCGACCCAATATGAAGACGGTGGGAGAGCAGTTGTGGGCCATTCGAATGAAATATCTTAAACATGGAAGCAGAAACTGATATAAACGCTTAAGTTTCTTGTATAGTAGATTTCTGAACTTTGATATCTATTTCTTAGCTTAGATATGCTTGTTTTGATGGGTTGTACCAAGCGGTGAGTTTGCATCGAGCCAGTTGTGGCAGAGTACAAGTGTACAATGCGTGTGTTTTTGCATGGTACGAGAACTTGATGCCTAAAATCAGTTTTATGAATTGGATAGATTATTTGTGATGTATCTACAGAAGTGCAAGGAATAAGATTTTTCTTAATTTTCTTCAGTTGCATTTAGATGGTACATTACGGATTCCTATCTGGCAAGAAGACTAGAGGCGACGATTTTTATCCATTTACTTGAACAAAATCATATTGGCATATTTGCGCAACCAACCACGCCGTGACCTTTTCTTGGCTTGCAGCTGTTTGATCTGTTACCTTATACTCCCTCCTGAGCCAACCACTTATCGGCGAAATGAATTAAGGAAATCAAGTCCATTGTAGGTTCTAGATGAAAGAATACTTATGAAATGGTGAATTAAGATTTCGTTCCCGCATCTGAAATTTAATCTTTTAGCTCTTGCCACAACTCACGGGCTAAAATAATCCTCCTTATTAACGAGAGCAAAAAATGCAACAAATTTGAACACAATCGACTTCTGCAAGTGGAAAACAATGGAAAAATCGACATAAACGTCAAAATCCATCTCAACGAACAACTACATTTACGATCATAAAAAAAGATAACTCCTGGTCATTGAAAACCAGAAGAAAAAAATGGCCAAATATACTATAGCACAAAACCTCTTAATACACAATGTACAAAAAATTTAGCACATTTCCTTGTTTTGGTTATAGGAAAGCTTTAAGATCAACTATCATAACTGTTATATCATCTAAACTACCTCTACTTACAGCAAGGTTCACTAGCTCCTTGCAAGCATCCATTAGCCCATCATGTGCCAGGCCATGGTCATGGTCTTGGTTTTCGTTCTGGTCCAGGTTGTGAGTCGTGCTCTTAGCCTGGTTCACAAGTGAAACGCGTCTAGCCTTTCGTTGAGGTTCATTGTTTTCACTAGCGAAGTGATTTTCACTTTCTTCCCAATTATTATTTACTCTCTTTTTTATTTGTTTGACCCGACAAGTTTTCTTCTGTTTTAGTGAAACATTTGTCATGGATCGGTTTACGACATCAATAGCTTCTTGATTTCCGACCTGAAAACATTTAAAGTCAAACAAATAGGTTTTTAACCTATAATTTATTAAGATGTTCTCACAATCATCAGTCCCTGTAAATTACCACGTGTCCTGTTTGTTACATAGTTTATGGTAACCATCATCTTGTATTCAAATTTGTTTATAGTTAGTGTCAAACAAGAGGTAGATATAAGTGTACTTTGACCTTAAAAGTCAGGCCACGACATGAAAGCTTACCTCATCCCAGAGTCCATCAGAAGCCAAGACTAGATACTCTAAGTCATCTGTCAATGGTAAAATCTCGGTCTCGGGTTCACCAAGCACCCAATCTTTCAAATGAGAATCGCCGATGCTTCTTGAGACAACAAGTACACAATGAACCCTCCATGTCCCACGATGAAGCTCCACATACCCGCCCTAAATCACAGACACAAATAGAATCATTGGTTTCATTATTTTCTCAAGAACAAGCTACAAGTTGAGTAACATGTCAAAAGGGGCATCTTTAGTACGATCCATAACGGGCCAGCTTGAATTCACCCACTAACACCTTTTGTCCATTTTTGATAAATACTTAATGTCTTGATTATGATTAACAAAGTAGCTAAATACTTGCATAAAGTGAAAATATTAGGTGTACAAGACTTTGTACGACTTCCTGTTAAGCATGTTCCTCTTTTAGCTTTGACTTGACCCGTTTGGGATCAAACTCAACCAAAATCCACCCATTTTAAGGTAATTAGTTAAAGTTGCCATCTTTACTACCTAGTTTTATTGGCTGAATTTGTACCTCATCTTGTATCCTTTTACGTTCATCCTCATGTGATGCTTTGTGATCATTCGTTAAAGTGTCAGCCTTTCCTTTTCTGGAAAGAACAACTCTACAATCTCCTAAGTTCGAGACAACAAGTTCCTTCCCTTTGACAAGGGCCGTGACACAACAAGCGCCACTCTCTAATCCCTGTAAGTCGTCACCACATACCATTCAGTTTTTCTATGCAACTTTCATTTTCACATTCTGAGTCAAACATATGGCTTCACATATTCATCATTAAGATAGATTTAGTTACATGTCAGTTAAAGTCAAGCTAACTAGTAACGGTCTTACTAAGGATGTTAAATTGTTAACCACTAGACAAGTACACGAAAATTTATTCTGATGGATATATAATATCGCAAGTTGAAAAATGGCCATTTCAAGTATGACCAAGTCTAGATCTTGAAATAGTAAACATATATGTGAACAACTCCTAACAACACTTGTACTTAAATATAGATTATTAGAACTATTCAAATGTTGTTCAACAAATAACTAAAATTGCTTGACAAGTAGCATTATTTGACTCATGAATATGAAAGCCTTCTGGAATGTAAACGGAATGTTTTAGATTCCCAGCCATACTTTATAAGACTGCATGTTTTTTAACAGCAAAAGTGTCCGCATCAAGTGTTAGGATCGTTTCTATGGTTGATATGGTGAATCGGGAGGTCTTGGAAGATGGAAGAAACCCATCTTCAAGTTAGAGAGAGAAAGCTAGAGAGAGAAGGGAAATACTATGTGTTTTATTATTAGGAAAGATGAATTACACAAAGAGATCTCACCCCTCCATGGAAGTATGGAGGGGTTTATATACCCAAACACTTACATCTATCACTAAATGACATAACAAGCCCTTGTGTTTGAGGTAATAAAGATAGAAATGTAATCCCGTCAATGTCGTTCCATTTACGAGTTAGGAGCGATTCCAACAATCTTCCCCCAATGGGACGACATAAGGGATTACTTACAACATTTACTACAAATATAGAAAACAAATAAAGAAAGGTCTTCATAAGCTCTTCAAGTGCTGAGGATGATGAAAGGTTACGCTCTTTGTCTTCTTCTGGTACCTTGACTTGAGAATCGTTTTCTTCACTTGTAGGCAAATGATGTAATATGCATAAATTGGATTAACTTCCCCCCAATTCATGCTGCATGTCTTTAGCAGCTTCTCCGTACACTCCTTTTTGGCGAAGTTTCTGAATCAGCTTCCCCCCAAACTGACAACTGTCTTCAGCAGATTCGAAACTTTGATGTAGTGAACATTTCCTCTAACTTTTGAAGTTTCAGTACGCAGCGGAATTTGTAGATGAGCAGTAAACCACACAAGGTAAATCTGACTTGTTGCGGAAAATCCGTTCGGGGGTAACATGCAAGAAATCAACAAGATCTTCTCACGTATGTAGATGCTTCACACCAAACAGACCACGAAAGACGAAATGAAACGACTTCCCCCTGAATGTTGCGGTCTATCGGAATAGTAGTTACCTGTTAATCTGCAATTACTCGATAAAATGACCGAGTGTGAGGCATCATAACATCCTATTTAGGTAACTTCACACACGATAACTCTGTGAAAGTGAGACGATAACACCAAAGTGAGACGTTTGAACCACAAATCGTCTCATTTCTTCCCCCTGATTGAAGAAATTCATGAAAGGAAACAGGTTTTCGAAAAAAATCCAAAAAACATCAAAGAAGCAAGGAACACCTATACTCTCTTCCCCCCGATGTTTTCAACGAATCAGAATCATACACCACGTATGTTGATGATGAAATTGGAGACATCGAAACCATGTATGTTCAATTAATCGAACAAGTGTGAAGTACCATAAATATCTTGTGAGAATCAGATGCGGATAAAACTTCTCTACTCGTGTATACTCTTCTCAGCTAACTCTTTACCGACCCCATTATCATTCTGACGGCTTTTTGTAGTGACTACTGATGGAGAAAACCCAATATGACGAACTTGAGACTGAAGTAGTATAACCCGAACTTGTGACTTAAACTTGCACTATTGTCAGACGAAGAACCCTTTTTTTCTTAACTCCATCGAAAAAAGGTAAACTTAAAGTTTCTCAAATTATCCACACCTTAGTGTGACACTTGAGCACAACAACGTAACTCCTTAAAAGTGATAGTTATAATTTGTGAGCACAACAACGTAACTCCTTATATCAGGTTCAACTAGATAACTCAAGTCTTTGTCATTCGTAAAAGTTAAAGCTCGAACAAGAATCTCGAAGAATCATGCATCCAACCAACCCCGATATCTTCAGATACTAAGTACACGTATCCGTGATATCACACTTCAACCTCAAATACATAATAGTGAATTCACGCCGTAGTCACATCTTGCGGTTAAACGCTAAAAAACTAGCCTTCATTAACTGTTAAAATGAACTTTGATGATGGTTTTCCGATCTTGTCAAAATATTGTATCCCCGTGAAAATTTGTCATTATGTCACATAACCTCCAACAATGACCATTAAATGAATGATACCGAAAAAAAATTAGCCTTAAAACTTTTCAATACTTATACATAATAATGGTTGATTTTCGGATGATATCATTAATTCATACACTCAAACTCAATCAACAGCCCATGCTGGATAACTAAGGTCCATTGTGAGACGTTAGAAAACTTATTCAGCCCATTACACGATCCAATAACCATTAGTAAACCCGGATCCAAGCACACTGCACATACCACAACCAGTTATAAAAACTAATCCCACACGATAACCTACCTACCCTAATTACACTCAGATAAAATTACGCCTCCATCTCTATACCGAATCTCAGCCACCTCTCTCACCCAACACATCTCTCCCAAAACAAAACAAAAATTATTTCATCTCAGAATCATTCTCATCATTCCATGAATTATCCGAAACCAACACAACCCCATCCAATACTAATATTCTTCAATTTTGAAATACCAATCGATTCAAGAAAAAAAAATTCCAGACTCGTTTGAGGGTCAAAGGTAGGTGTATTTGTTGTGTTGTCATTTATTTATGTTGTTAATGAACGAACAAGGAAAAGTAGATAACGTGATTGTTATCTAACTTATCCTACGTGTTCGGATACATAAATTGAAGCATGAGCTTCAAACATAGATCGATGAAGGTTAGATCTTTCATGTTATAGACCTTCCATGGTCTCTGATGTGCTTAGAGAAACACGAAAAGAATACTGAGATCAATAAAAATTTACAGTCCGAATCTTTTTTTTTTTTTTTTTTTTTTTTTGTTAGTGGAGATGGGAATATTGAGGAGTTGGGAAATAGGATAGAAGAAGTTGTGTGAATGTTTTAGTTATAGTTTGGTTAAGATACGGATAAGGATTAGTTTTAATTGGATATGGTCGTTGGTATTTTGTTGATGTGGTCGAGTCTACGCGTAACTGTTATTCTTTGAAAACTTAAGCGTAGACAGGTCTTACTCGTAAGCCGACTTCTTAAACCTTATGCGTAAGTAGTTTGTTTAGGCGTAAGGCATTCCTTACGCGTAAACCATGTCTTAGGCGTAAGTCCATATGCGTAAGCCAAGGCTTATGCGTAACTCTTACGCGTAACAATGTCTACGCATAACTTCAAAGTTATGCGTAATAATCCTGTAGATGCTGCTTAGGCGTAGAAAAAGAGGGTTTTGACCCTTTGACTTTTTCCGGCAAGTTTTTCCGACCAATATTTCTGTTCCGTTCAGATACATAACCCCAGAAAAAAGACTTAAAAAAAAACTAGCACTTGGATGACCCATTTAGACCAAATATGACTATTCAGAAACTGACCGTTTGACAATATTTCCACGAGAATGGTGACAAAAATCCTAAGTACTGTTTGGACAGAATACCACAAGACTTTTTAACCAAAAGATACAATATCTTAGTAAAACTGTTAAACCCAAAAGAAATAATGAACAGTTAAAGACCTGGTTAAAAAACAGATTTACAAGATATTATATAAATATACTAACCACCGTTCTTGGGGTGTATAAAAATAGGTCTTATACATGTGTTGCTGTCACTTTGTCATTCGTCCATTACAAGTTTATACAAAGGGTAGTACCAAAAACATAGGCGTGGCAACATACCATTGGCCAAAGTGTGTTACAAGATTTATTGTTCACGCATATGTGAATAGATATACGGAAATGTATATACGGTAAGTCGGTAACTTTACAAAACAAATATCTCTCATCTCTATTAACACACATACACTCTCTTCTCTCTGACATCAAACATGATCAAACCCCAAACATTTCCAGAATAATCCATTAGCAAAAAGAAAAACACACACACAATGACAATCAAAACAAAAAAAATATACATTCTCCTTCTCCAGAAGCTACGACACACACACCCTTTAGTTAAAACTGTGGCTTTTTTATATCTTTTATATGAAAATGAATATTTGATTCCATTAACCCAACAAAAATGATAAAAAAGAAGAAGGTAGAAGTGAGATGAGTGGAGGGTTCTTAAAATCTTGAATTGTCGGCGGGTTTCTTATATCTGATGGGAAGAAAAGGCGGTGACTTTTGAGGTGTCAATTGTTGTTGAAAGAGTGGCCTGAAAATCCTATTTTTTAGAGGTTGGTTGTTCATAAATTCAGGTATGCATTTTTTTTATTTTTTGAAATTAAAAGAATTGGGATTTAATATGTGTGTGGTATATTCTCGGTAGAATGAACACGATGCAAACATATAACTGTCTGTTTAAAATAAAGTTTTCGAAAACAAGTATCAAGGGGCTAGAAAGTCTCTGATTGTTGTTTTCTATTTTTCCAGGTTGGTTGAGACAGATTAAATTTCAAGATTTTAAGAATATCATTTTGTAAGTTTATCAACCTTAATTACATAATCCTGATATTTTCATATTTTACGGTTTTTGAAGGATTATAATTATTTTGCAAGGGTATGATTTTCTTGAAATTAGTAGTGATTTAAATGTGTGATGTTGTTTGATAGTTCCAAGAACAGGTCCTGGAAAAGGGAAAGACACCACAGCATTTGTCAAAACATCTTCTGGAAGAGTATTTGTTTAGGCTTCAAGACTCCAACAGAGACTATTTAAGGTATACTTTATTTACTTATCTATATATATTATATATTTATTTTTTGTTGTGAAATTAGTTGTTTTATTAGGGTGTAATTTATGATCAAGTTTTTTTTTGAGTATTTGGAATAGCTTAATTATGTGGCTTAAGGGGTTATTTATTATAGAAAGAAATTGTAAGCTTATAAAGTCAAGGTTATGAGCTTTAAAAAGGCATTAAGCTCAACTTGATAAGCTTATAAGCGTTATCAAGTGCATTTAAGAGGTTTTCCAAAATCAAAAAGTGTATGCAATAATCGGGGTTGAAATGGCTGTGGAGAATAGATTGTTATGGATAAAAGGTGATTACCAGTTACTATTATTATTTTTACATTTGCTGAGCTTGCTTGACAAATTGCTAAAATAGGACAGCCTTTAAGTTTGAATGAAGTTGAAATGATGCGTGAAGTTGATGCTGTGGAGAATAGAACTAAATGAAATGATGCGTGAAGTTGATGCTAATGATGATGGTGCTATCAGTTTGAATGAATTTACCGTGATTTGGGTAAATTAGCTTCAGTGTGTAGTCATAAGGACTTGCTACAAGATTCCTAGAAGTCATGCTTCTATTGGTGTCCAAATAGTCAAGTTGAACCTGATACGATTTTAATTAGGATAAAAATGGATAACCTTAGAGCTGCTTATAATAGACTGTTTTAATCCATTATTTATTTCAATTTTATAGACTAATTGATCTAATTATATACTTACGAAACATACAATACATATATTGCTCTGACTTTTACTGAACCCAATTTTTACATGCGTTTTTAATTTTCTGTTTTTTTTCATGATTTGGACTAGAATTTTAATGCGATCGCTAGAGATTTTACAATTATGTCAAGCAAACATAAGTATGTAGATTTCATGCAACGGTACACATAATCAGGTTTCGAGATGACTGTTTTTCTTCTCAAGTTGTTCCACTTTCTTTAATTTTCATTAGAGGAGAGAAGATATTTTTAATAAAATGGGTCAATCCAACCCAATAACTACTTATGGTTTCTGGTGTGTCTTAGCTATTTTTTATGTGGCGGATGGGCCTGCAGAAGATACCAATATGAATATGTCAGTAACTTTGATTATTGATTCTTGGAATATTTGAATCATCTTAGTATACTCCCGCGATCGATAGTTGGAGCATAGGGTGTAGCTATCAGGGAACCGGCTGATTTTTCAAGTAGTTGGTCGAAATAGTTCAGGTAGTAAAAAATAAGTGCCCTTGGTGTTTTTATGATATTGGTTGGTATGAATGATAGACAAATGTTTTTTGGCAGCCACGATGTACATAAATCTTGACGATAGAATATTAAAAGTATTCTGTTGGTGTTTACTGATCTTTCCTTAACTACGAGGAAAACAGTGCTAAAGCACGTGAAGAACAAAAGTGAATCAAATTCAATGCTAAAAAAGCGCCAGGTAAATTACATCCTTTTTAAATTTAGACTACACTGTACATTCTTTCAAGATTCCCAAAAGACTTTCTCTTAAAATAATGAGGGGACTTTTTAAATTGCAGTCTTTTTAAAGATCCCCAAAATATAGTATTAAAAAATTGTGAATCGGAACTCTTAAAACTGATATTTGCTTATTATAACCATAATTATGAGTAGTTTGTTATATATAAGTATCCTTAACTCTTACTAGAGTCTGAATTTCTTTTTATTCTTTGTACATGTTTATCACCTTGCAAGCAATTTGAGGAGCCAAGAAGAAAAAGTAGCAGCAATCAACCTTCAAAAGCACTTCAGGTGATTTGTTGCTAACAAATCCTATCAAATACTTAGGGTTTCTACAATCGCATTGTAAACGGGTTTGAAAGCAATGACTGCTCGCGATGAGTTCAGACTCCGTAAGCAAACTAAGTCTGCAATTTCTGTAGAGGTTCAATAGCTAAAAATGAAATAGGTCAAAAACTTTCAAGTTGTCTATGATACATGCCATATGTAGCACGCTATATCGTAACATAGCGTTTTTCTTATGAATTGTTCATTTTTGTCATATTTCACTACAGGCAAAGCAACCCTCTCAAGTTCTTGCTTTCAACTAGGACTTGATCAAATCAATCGACAGATCAAGCATAAGAGGCTTCGAGTTCAGTCGCGTGATGCAATGCTTATGATGCTTGAAAAGTGGCTTAAGATATCAGAAAAGCAAAAAAATAGAAATGGCTGCATGGCTTGAGTGCGCGAGTAGCCATTATCCTGTCGATGTCGAGCTTCATTCTTAGTAAAAGGTCACAAAATTTATTTATTGCTGATATTATAATTATTATACATGAACCAAGTAGAATATATGGAGGTCATCATCACATGCCACAACCAGGGGACGATGCCTATGAGAAGAAAAAACATCATCACGGTATGAACATTATGCTCCTACGTATCATGAAATGGAAGAGTGAACCCTTTAATATATTAGTTTTTATTTATGTTAAAGGAGATCTTTAGAGTTTATTATTTTTAGTTAAATATAACAGCCAAAATTATTTTTTTGTCATATACATTGGCCTATAAATGTTAGTTTAGTCATTTACTTGCTAATATTTCTCCTTGAATTGTTGCATTTTTGGTTACTTTGGTGGTTGTTTTACCTACCTGTGTTGTCATTTGAAAGATGTAGTTATTCATATTAATTAAAATATAAGGAGTATTTGCATTGCTCATTTTAAGCTGTTTATATGCTTTACGAAATAAGTTCTAATCTAAATGCTTTATTACCGATTGTCTACCAAGTGGTTTACTTTAAAGTGCGTAAACAAGTTGATAATTGGTGTCCATATGTAAACTTAGACTTTGAATAGCTGATGTAAATGGATAAAAGATTGGTGTTCATCAAAACAAAAGCACTATTGTGCACGTGTAATGTTGTATTGGTTTTCTTATTATCAAATTTCAGGACTATGTTTTGCATACTTTGATAGGTCACATGTTATGTCTTTGTCTACTTACAGGCGACAATCGGCGAACTTTATGGTGAAATTGATTGCGAGAACTGCGATAGTCATTGATGAAGTGCAAACTGCTTTCTGGAACCCTTTAGTGTCATCTTAGTTGGTTTTGATTTCTTTTTATAAATGGTAAGACTTTGTTTTAGGTAGATTGTTTTGTGTTAAGATTGGCATGCTATATAACTAATGAGACCATTACCAGATTTAATAAAACATTATTAGAGCACGCCGCATGGCATATCTTCTTAGTTGCAGTTCTATGACATTAACAAAAAAGTCCCCCCGCAGCGCGCGGGTACATTAAACAGATGAGGAAAGGGCGAGTAGAAGAGCAACTATGTATTTCATTACTGTAGGAGACAAAGAGTCGTCGTTTGAAATACCCACCCATCGTTAGCATTTAGAAATTGAAACACATTAAAATAAAAGGTTTCCCGCAGCAACGCGCGGGCTAAACTGCTCGTTTGACAAGAAAAAACATCACCAAAATCAACCATAACAAAAAAACCGACCTTGCTCTTGATACCAATGTTAGGATCGTTTCTATGGTTGATATGGTGAATCGGGAGGTCTTGGAAGATGGAAGAAACCCATCTTCAAGTTAGAGAGAGAAAGCTAGAGAGAGAAGGGAAATACTATGTGTTTTATTATTAGGAAAGGTGAATTACACAAAGAGATCTCACCCCTCCATGGAAGTATGGAGGGGTTTATATACCCAAACACTTACATCTATCACTAAATGACATAACAAGCCCTTGTGTTTGAGGTAATAAAGATAGAAATGTAATCCCGTCAATGTCGTTCCATTTACGAGTTAGGAGCGATTCCAACATCAAGGACTTTTTATTTGCATTTACATCTCCATAATTTATCGCAAGTTGCTTATCCTAGCAAACTATGGGGTGTTTGGATGTGTGTTTCAGAAGTGACTGCCTAATTTTTATTGACCATAATCGCATAATCAGTTGTAATAAAATGCTTATAAGAGGCAAACCTCCAAACTAGATAACTAAAAGCAGAATTCCTTTATCTGAACATAAAAAACTGATATAATCCAATTTAAACTTTTTGGCATTTTTATTAAGTATGAGTATGTGAAGATAGCTAATATGAACACATTAACACGAAAATCCAAACCTGTTTAAGGAATTCATCATCTTTTTTCATGAATGCGGCTTTAACAACTTCTTCTGTTGCTGCATTCTCAGAACAGTTCTCCAACATCTCGAACACATTCGTGTGCAGATTCTTGGATACATAATCTGTAGCTTTGCTACCTCCATGTCCATCATAAACACCAAAGAACCCCTGATTTCACAACCAATTATAATGAATACATTACAAAATGATTTCCGGTTTCAACTTTTATTAAACAAACTAATTTACATGAATTACAACTTACGGATTCAACTTCTTTCATCACCATATCTAATCTACCAAACTTAAGTATATGTCCGAATTAGTTTATACAAGATCCAGTCACATTATAATCACAACTTTTCCATCATAATCACCTTGAGTTATGTGTACCTACAGAACGATAAAATAAATTAGCCACCAAAGAAAGAAAAAAATTATGATATAAACGGCTAAAAAAGTATTTGCAACATCCCATATAACATTTTTGACATGTACGCCTGTTGAGAATGTGAATAAAGTATCATATGATCTATGTAACCTCAGAAGCTTACCTGTTGTGGTGCATTATAACCACTGGGAACTGCAAAAACTTTATTATCAAGAGGAATGTCAACTGACGGCCACTCTGAACGGATGAAACTGCTAGTAACACCAGCATAAGCATTGTTCATAAAACTGAACAAAACACAGCCGATTAGCAGAAACTGAGGTATTATGGATCCCATTTTCTTATCCTTCAACCTTATCGTTGATCACCAGCTCAAAGCAGCCCCAAACAGTTTAAACTGAAAACAAAGACTATCCCGCATTTAGCAAAATTTAAAGAAATATACCTTCTCGAACACATACTGGTCCAACTTTGAAATATTGTAACAAAATATATTAACAAACACAGTAATGCAACATCAAGGTTTTCAATAGAGTGACAAACTTCTAATGCAACCCAAACGACTATTTTTAGCTTAATTTTAGCTCACTGACACCAACAAGAATGCTATACTACCTTCTCTTTCCATCCAAATGAACATCAGTTCCATGAGTGCATGACCCGAAATATACTAAGGGGGCGTTTGGATAACTTATCTTGCGGGCTTATGGGCATACTTAACTTTGGAAAAGCCGAAAAGCTTACTTTTTACAGCTTATCAACTTTAAATTGTTGTTAAAAGAAAAGCTTATGGGCATACTTAACATCTAAAAGATGGACGAACAGACACTGCCAGAATATTTTGGTTAGTGGCATAAAGATGGACACTGACCAAACCACTGCCAGTATATTTAGGTAACCACTGCTAATTTATTTTATTCCAATGCTAGTGTTACTAAACCACTGCTAGTATATTTAAGTAACCACTGCTACTTTATTTTATTCCACTGCTAGTGTTACTAAACCACTGCTAGTATATTTAGGTAACCACTGCTACTTTATTTTATTCAACTGCTAGTGTTACTAAACCAATGCTAGTATATTTAGGTAACCACTGCTACTTTATTTTATTCCACTGCTAGTGTTACTAAACCACTTCTAGTATATTTAGGTAACCACTGCTACGTTTCTCGAAACCACTGCTAGGTTCTTGTCGTTACCACTTCTAGCTTGTTTTGATTCTACTGCTTGTGTTTTGATTCTTGCAAGTTGAATAAGTTTTCCTATCAATAACTTCGAGAAATTAAACTTCTAATCAATATGGGACTCGCACTATTGCATACTAAGTCCACACATCAATTGGTGATAATTGAAGCTCATTTACACAACAATCGGTGTAAATGAAACCCTAATTATTATATGTATATTAAAATTAGAGAAATAATACCTTCGGCGACGGTGAATTGACCGGAGATGGTGAGATAACCAGAGATGAAGGTGTTGATAGCCAGAAGTGAAGGTGTTGATACCGAATGCGGTGATGGTGGCCGGAGGTGAAGGTGATGATAGCCGGAGTTGATGGCGGCTTGAGAGGTTTTATTGAGGGGAAATAATGCCAGGAGTATTCTTTTTATCGACTTTTTTATTCTTGGGTCATAAAAAGTTTCAGTCATTAAATGGCATTTCTCTTGTAGTATGAATTGGTAACAGTTGCCGATAACAGTTTTAGTTTCGTAGTTTTTAGTTTAAAAAGTGAATTGGTAATGTCAGTTTGGTTTTGTTAAAGGAAAGAAGATGCTCAACATGTAAAAATATTTAAGGGTACAATAGTCATTTTAATTTAAAAAGTATTTAAAGGTTATGTAAAAAAATATAAAAATACAAAAATACAAAGTTAAAAAAGGAGCTCAAAGTAATTCGCTTAAGTCGCTCAGCATTGGGAAGGAGCAAAAGGAATAAAATAATACTTTCCAAAGTTTGATTTTTTCCTCGAAAATATAAAAAAATAAAATCGCTCGAATATTAAAAAGTCGCTGGATATAAGTCGATTATAAATCATAGGGATGAAAAGGTAATTTCAATGATTGGGTTCCAAAAAGTGTCAGGACACTTGGCACTCTTAGATTGGAAGAAAAAAGTCGCAAGTCTCAAGGTTTATTTTGGAAATACCCAAACTTTTTTCCTAAAAAGTGATGACACCTTGAGCAAAAGATGCATTCTTAGAATTAGCCCTTCAGAATATCACAAAGTGATATTCAGAAAATCACAAGTGATATTCATAATATCACAAAGTTATATTCAGAAATCACAAATTTATAATTTGAATAACAACTACATAGTTTGGGGGTATACGTTTAACCTTATTTTATTTGCTTATAAGCTTATGTGATTTCGGTTTATGTTTCACAAGATTAATTTGCTTCAACTGAAACTTATAAAAAAAAATGTAAGTTTATATTTACCACGTATAAAGAGAAAATGGTCAATTTTTGGTTTAAAGTTCACACATATTTGTCCGTTTTCATACGTTTTTAAACTTTTTAGGCCGTTTTCATATGTTTTTGAATATCACAAGTGATATTTTGTGATATTCATATTCTGAGTATCACAAATGATATTTTGAATATCACGAGTGATATTTTGTATATTCAGATGATTACAAGTGATATTCTGTGATATTCAGAAAATCACTTGTGATATTCTATTCAGAATATCACAAGTGATATTTTGTGATATTCATATTCTGAGTATCACAAATGATATTCTGAATATCACGAGTGATATTTTGTATATTCAGATGATCACAAGTGATATTCTGTGATATTCAGAAAATCACTTGTGATATTCTATTCAGAATATCACAAGTGATTTTCTGAATATTACAAGTAATTTTCAACTAATGTTTTGTAAAATGAAAATCACAAGTTATATTCAGAATACCATAAACTGATATCCAGAATATCACAAGTGATATTCATAATATCACAAAGATATATTCAGAATATCGCAAAGTGCTATTCAGAACATAAGTGATATTCTGGATATCATAGAAAATCACTTGTAAGAAAACAGACGAAAACGTATGAAAACGGATGATAACGTAAGAAAACGGACAAAAACGTATGAAAACGGAAAAGGTAAGAAAACGGACGAAAACGTATAAAAACGGACGAAAACGTATGAAAACGGACGAAAACGTAAGAAAACAGACGAAAACGTAAGAAAACGAACGAAAAAGTAAGAAAACAGACAAAAACGGATTAAAACGGACGAGAACGGACAAAAACGAAAGAAAACGGACGAAAACTTATGAAAACGTAACAAGACTGACGAAAACGTATGAAAACGGACGAAAAACGTAACAAAACAGACGAAAACGTATGAAAACATATAAAAACAGACGAAAACGAACGAAAACAGACGAAAAACGGACGAAAACGTAAAAAACGAAAAAAAATCCGTGAAATTAAAAAAAACACAAAAATGAGAAAAAAAATAAGAAAGATAAAAAGAAAAGAAAATGACAAAAAAAAACATGGACTTAGGTTTAGACATATTAAATCTTAGGTTTATCCCTACCATTAAATCAAAATAGATGAAAGATGGGGATTTATCCCTTAGTATGCAAAGATATTTGAGTATGCAAAATAAAGTGTCTCCAATTATCTAAGCATAATGTAAAAATACAATATTTTTAAGCAAATACAAGGAAAAAAACATAATTTACAAATATGTTAAGCACAAATAAAAAAAATGATTAAACATATATAATTAATATATAATTTAATTCACATTTTCATCAAAATATATAACTATTTAATAACAATGTACAATCTAATTAAGCTTTCAAAACATGAATCTGAAATCCAGCAACTTAAAACAAAATAATACTTGTTTGCAAAAAAATTTAGTCACATGATACCATCCGCCGCATCGCGCAAATACCGTCCTAATTATCTTTAACACAAACTTATATTTTCACACACCGACACGTCTTCTCCTCACAAATATTTAAACACGGTCCATTTTCTCTTTTAGAATATTTTTTTAAGTAAAATTACTCGCATTAATTTACAGCTGATATATATTGATATTCATTAGAATTAAGGTGCTGCATGTTATGGAGGAATAGTACCATTTTCACATGATTTTGAACTCGGTAAATTAATTGAACTTCAGAAGGTAAAGTAAATAATAATAAAATTTGAAGATAACGAAATCCTTATAATCATTTCGCATAGACGATTTTGATATATTGTTTTACTGAAAATAAAATCACCTTTTTAAACGTAAAATTTCAATATACTACTGTAGTAATACTTAAATTATAAAATTAAAATGTTGATTATTAGTGACTCTGTCTTTGCTAACTAGAAAAAACAGTCGGTAAGAGCTTTCTTGGGGGCTTTTAAGATAGTACAAAAAGTAATTAAAAGTTACAGCCTTAAAAGGTACGGTATTTGTTAACAAATCCATCTCACCAGGCTGCTGCGCCATGTTCGTAAAAGTCAATCGCATCATCTCCGGTGAAATGTTGAAGCAAACTTAGAGATTTCTCTCATGTGACCCAAATGCTAAACATCAAGTATTCACGGATGTTAATTGATTGGGTAGTTTGCTTTACCATAACTAGTTATAATATCCGTGAACGCACAAGGTTTTTTCATAAAAGTTTAATTATGTATTACTATTGATTAGAAAGCATAAAACTTAGCATCTCTTAAGTAGGGTTTTTTCATAAAAGTTTAATTATGTATTATTATCGATTAGAAAGCAAAAAACTTAACATCTCTTAAGTAGGTTTACTTGGTTGATTAAAAATAAGATCAAAAGAATATACACAACTATTAAAAATCTATTCTTACATGAGTTATATTCATAACCTCAAAGACATATTTCCTCACTATCAACTCGTTTTTTCATAAAAGTTTAATTATGTATTATTATCGATTAGAAAGCAAAAAACTTAACATCTCTTAAGTAGGTTTACTTGGTTGATTAAAAATAGGATCAAAAGAATATACACAACTATTAAAAATCTATTCCAACATGAGTTATATTCATAACCTCAAAGACATATTTCCTCGCTATCAACTCAAGCTTGTCCCAACTGCTAATCTTGAACTCAAGAACTTATCGAGATTTAACAATGTTTATAAAAAAGACTAACTTTTTTTGTGCTGTAATAATGCTTAGTTATATGTGATACAAATATATTTTAGGTGTCATTTTCAAGTCTTTTTAGCATTGTTTACTCACCGGTAGTTTCTGTTGCTCGAACAATGTAAGCCAAAAAAAGTTCCGTCCAAACATTAGGAACTCCGAGATGGCAACAATGTGTAATATTGGAAGAACAATGTGGGTTCTTTATTTGTTCGTCAGTTAAGGGACGCCATAGTCTTCAATGGATTGTAGGATATGTATTTTTTCTGGCTTGTGTGTTATATTGATGAACCGAACATTCGTCCCTTTGGCTTTCAATTTTTCCAACGACAGATTCTTAGCATTTTTGGATCCATTCCGGTTTCCCAAAACTCTTCATCCAGCACCGACTTGCTCACGTTCCTTGGCTCTTGCGTCCCAAATCTGCAACCTTGCAAAATGAAGAGAACAATTAAAGAAATTATAATGGAGAATGAGTAATACTGAAGAACAAATGTTTACTCCTATAAAAAGCAGATTCATTATTTTATCGATTAGTTAGTGTATTAGTAGGAGCATGAAGATTGTGTGCAAAGGCAGAGCTTCTAAGGGACGGTGTTGGCCCCTTTAAAGCTTGAGTAACAGTGTTGAAGTGATATTCCACATTCATTTTCGTTAATACAACAATGGCAAGACAATGTAGGACTTGATCAGACCAAAATATTTTCTTTTCTTTATTCTTACTTCTTTATTTCACTTAAGTTAAGTCCTCGGTGGTGTCAAAAAAGTGCGGTCAGTGTCTTCCACCTCTATATTCCTATTCCTCACACTCTAACAGTTCATTTTATTCTTATTCTGCCGACATATCATAAAATTGTTCTCCTATATAAATTACTATTTGTTATTTGATAGCTGTAGACAAACCACTCACAAAACTGATACTCGGTAATATACCTCTTTATTCCTATGCATTACACACATAGACCTAGATGTTTGAGTTTGTACCTGAACTCGTAAGTGCAAGAGAAAACGGCTATAAAAGAATTACTCAACCACCCCAAAGCCAGACTCTTGTAATAGAAATTTACATTTTTTCCAAAAGCATACTGGATATATACTGACACTAAAGATGGCTCACATCAACAAAACCTATATTAGCCTATGCATTACGTACCAAAAACCCTTTTTTATGGCGTTGTTCACACAAAGTACTTTTCTCTATTAACTACTATTGAAGTACTTGCACTAATGCTTTCATATATAGCTACCTCTTGCCTCAAAGCCTACCTAAGTACTCATAATTGATACTTCTATTAGGCACAATTGTCTAAATAAGTTTACCCAAACACATCTAATAAACTCCATATACTAAATCATTGTACAACAAAAGTAAATAGCGTAAAGCTACCTAGTGATTAGTCTGAGTTTGCGGAGGTCCATAAGCTAAGTTTACCCCCATATTGTGATTGCCCATGCTTGTAGTTGCATAGATTAAATATGGTTGAATAGGTGTTGAAACAGAATTGTTGTTTCATGATATGCATGCGTTCTTCATGTGTTCCAAGAGATGGAAAATCGTTGCTCAAAAGACATCTTATCTTAAACTATTGAGGGAACCACCATTGTCGTGACTAATTTTTTTGGCAATACTTAAATCACTTGCTAACTTTCTTGGCTACGACTCGCCATGTTTTGCAGAAAAACTCGAATATGACCGCCAGGAACCCGTCTTTCACAAACTTGCTTGGCAAAATGTCACCTAACTGACTAAAGAAACACACAACCACAGATTTAATCATCAGAAGTATACGATCATTATAATTATACTATTTACCAAATTATAAGCATCAAAACAAAGATAATAATAGACATAGCATTTAAAACTAATCACGGCGAACTTATCATTCAAGTACTACAATATTTAAAGATTGATAAAGCTTAAATTCATAAACATAGATCAAAATTATCTTACTTTAAATTCACTCTAACATATAACTTTATCAACTTCTTTAAAATGGGTTTAAGTTACCAACATCTTTTTCACTTTGCAGCCATTGAAAACCTTAAACATCACCTACATCATTACCTTAGTCATCCATATTCAAAGCCATTAATACAAACAAACTTGAATTACCTTCTCAATTTTAATAGTGGCCAATTGATATATTGCAATTTTGCACAAACAATACGATTAATCCAATAAACAATTTATGAGTCCTAATTGAATGAATGAAATTTTATTTAGCAGCCATAGTTAAACCCTTGGACTAAACTTACTTATGTATTGTTTGTAATAATATTTTCGTCATGAGGCTTATAGAAACATGATAATAATCAACTGATAAATTGATCTTGTTTTGATGAGATTAGGGTTTAATGATTTAAATTTTATTTTTTCTTTACACGTATTAAATTAAGAATCTAACATAAACCTTTTGTCTTAACATATAAATAACAATTTAACACAAACACATGATTAACTAACCTTACAAAGATCATTAATCCAACCAAAATAACAGAAAATTCATGCATGATACCTGTTTCAAAATTATATATTGTGTTAGTTGTTCATGAACATACCCTTTCATTAATGACTCCTGATTAGAGGCCATTTGTTTTGGTTTGATCGAATTGTGATGGGTTTTAGAGCTACAATTAGTTAGTTTTCTGGAAGGGTTAGGTTTTGTCTATGTGCCAGAATGAAGAGGAACGTATGTCAGTGTGCATTGTTTCCTTTTTAGAATTTACGATTGGTGGTGGTCGGGTTTTTTGGTCGCAATATATTTTTCGGGTTTTCTGGTGCACACGATTCGATTGGGTGAGGTCGGGTCTTCTGATGGGTAGAAGGTAGGATTTGTGGTGTTTACATTCAGATCTTTTAAGTTTATAATGTCTACTCCGCTTTTTAGAAGTTTATTTTTTTTTTACATTTTAGACACATGTGTTTTGTGGTGTATTTTTCTATCTACACGAAAATTTTCAATTTTGACCAAATTCAATTCATTTTTGACTTTTTATTGACCAATGATATTAGATGATTTTGCTTACATGTCAATTGTGATATAAGTACAACTAATATTTATGCAAAGTTTTTTATTATGAATTAATATCTATTAATATTTTGTGAAAATTATATGGATGAAAGATTTAACTTTTTATAACTAACATATATGTTGAGGTTGAGGTTGAGGTTGTTGTTTAACTTCAACTTTTGATATCAAGTTTTACAAAATGTGTGAATTTAGTAGCACATAATGAGCGTTGATGAAGTTATAATATACTTCGTAAAGATTTCTAAAATATTTTTTCAGATATCCGTATATAAACTTTAATTAAGAATTACATGAGTCGTTATTATAAGAACGATCACGTATATTTATTTTCATGTCACAGCACCCGTGCATACCATTTGATACTTATATTCTCAGTAATAATAATTTAGCCGAATATTCAAACATGTGTACGCATAGATTAAACTTTTAAAATAAAATAATCTGAGTCCTTACTTAACATATATAATAATTTTTTTTAATGAATGAAAGTCCGAAACAAATATTTATCCTTAAAATATTTAGCATGTACTAAAACTAATTCATATATTTACAACATTTTGTAGTTTTACCGGATGAAAGTTTAAAACTAATATTAGTAATCATTTAATTTTAAACAAAGTTTATATTATAAAGTTTAGGGAGTATAAAGTGTAAGGGGTTATTTGTTTATTTTGTAAAGTTATTGAAAAACATGAAAATTTATAAATTTACACATAATTTTATATAATTTATTTATCATTTAACCACTAAAGTTTTATTAGTTACCTTCTCCTTTTTTAAGTTTTTATTTTCACAAATTAGACACCTATATTTTTATGTGTTTTTTTTCGTCTAGTGTACTGAGACGACCATAATGTTGATTTATAAGTTTAGTATTTCGTTATCCCCCTATACAAACTGTTATTTGGTTATATATGTCAATGAGTCAAGAAGTTTGATCTATTCTATTGATAAATAGGTAAACATGCTTTCTGGATCAATGAGGTAACTTAACAATGTGTCAATGAAGGATTTAACTTGTGCATTATTATAAAGGTGGAAACATGATGTGAAGTAGCTGAAGCAAATTGCTTTCTGTATGGGTGTAAGGGTATGTATTTCCTCTTTCATAATCTTTTTGTGTGTATAGTTTCTTATCTTTGCTTTCAAGTACAACGATGTAACTTGTGATTTGTAACACTTGTGTTCGCTTTTCTTGCATTTCATATGTTGAGTACTCCTGCCTATTCTGAATCAATATTTTGAGACTTACAGTGACCGAAAGTTAAGACACTAACAAAAAAAATTTAACAACTTAATATTATCTGTAATCTTAATGAAAACATCGAAGTCCACAATGATCACTTGGATAATGATGCATTAACTACACTTCCGTTAATTATGGTATTTTATGGTCAAAGTCTATTTTAAAATTAAAAAAAAAAACGTATTACTTCGAGCAAATTAACGTTAAATAATGCAAGTCGTCAGATCAATACAAGCACACGTTACCTAAAGAGTAAAGACTATTATATTTCTTGAAATAATCAAATAGGACAAGTTATTGCAAGTTGGCTTTTCGTTTCTAATTAAGAACTTTTTAGTAGATTTTGTTTTTCGATGGGCATTAACATTAACATAATATGCATTTGATGGAATTAACTACTGAAACATCAAACTCCTTGCTGTATCAAACTCATTAGGTAACTAAAAAATTTAATTAAAATTGCAACCACTCTAAAGTCTGTTAACATGGATCTATTTTATTGTCTATTAAAAATTGAGTTGGTGATCTGAGTGCTTAAGCGTTGATTTATTCTAGCATTCATGAATAATGAGTATTTCCAGATGAGATTAAATCATTAAATTAATAGTTAATTACGGGAATAGCGGTACCTGCTAGCATGATGTTAAATGTCAACTAATACATGTCTAATTATATTACTTTAGCTTGCTTTTAAAATGATCAAGTTGTTTGTATAATTAATCACAGCATTATATTAATGATCAAACTGTTATTATAAAATTTAGCACCCCGGTAGATCAACTCCACATGCCTGCATTGCATCATTTAAAAGTTTCAGGATTTTTTTAGTTAGCAAAATACAAGAGAAGCCGCAGTTTCACAGAAGTCGTCTAAAAATCGGTCATAAAAGATAGTTCATATCAAAATTTCTTTTATCCAATTAAAAATTTAACCCAATCGAACTAAAACTAATCCATTCTAAGTACTAATGATAATATTACATAGACAATTGTGGCCGCAGTCTAAACAAAAGCTAGCGATGCAAACTGCCACTATGTACGTCCAAGCATCTAGATCAAGTTTTTTTAAATGTTAAATTATGTTCATCTAATTAATCATACTATCTTATAATGCATGATGGACTATCTCTCTAATTAAATTTTAAGATTTCCTTAAATAAATTTTTAATCATTTACACATTTTATTGCTTATGTTACATATTTATAATACACAATAATATTAGGAGTTACATTTTAGTCTAAGACATTTAATTCAAGAGTAACTATATCTCACTATTAAAATTTAACATATCTAGCTTCGATATAAATAATAAACATGAACTATATCCGAATGAATTTGTACATCAAACAATTATTCTTCAAAGCATACCTCACAGGTCATTCACTTAGGTGGTGTTTGTTTTTCGTTAAGAGGCTCTTAACAGCCTCTTAATCTGAACCGTTCAGACGCGGTCAGACATTTTGGTTGTTCAGACCGTTTGTTTTTTTTCCCCGTTAAGACGCGTTCAGAGGCAGTAAGATCTTAATGGTCTAGACTTGAGAGGGGTGTCTGAATGCCTCTTGTTGCCTCTTGCTGACACAAAAAAAAACCAAAAAAAAATTAGTACGAGCAAGCAAATGTGCTGTTCAAACATGAGTTTTTTTTCCCGTTCAGATGCAGTCAGATTCAGACATTTACGCCTCGGATTCAGATTCAGATGTGCGGTTCAGATTCAAATTCAGAGCCTCTTAAAAAACAAACACCACCTTAGTCTATGACTTAAGGGTTGTTTACTTTCCCTTTAGTGGGGAGGAGTGTGGGCCAAAAATCCTTGCTCCCTCTTAAAGTTATACGAAATTGTTTTATACTATTACGTAAAGTTATACAACTTAAATTATCACTATCCTCCTTGCTCCTTCTTAAAGTTATACGAAACTGTTTTCTACTATTACGTAAAGTTATACAACTTAAATTATCACTATCCTTAAAGTTATGGTTACGAAAAATGTATAATTCGGAAACATTGTTTTTCAAAATTTAAGTTAAGGGGTACCAACCGCCGCAACGCGCGGGTACCCTGCTAGTATATACTATACGCACTTCACTTTCCTGATTCTACATATACTGAATTATTAGTTACGACCGGTTATAGATTTCGATATACCTGCCTTTAAGCTATTTAGACTAATAGCCAACAACTGTTCCAATTACTTCAACCTCTTTTGCTAGGACATCCACTTTATCATCTATCTCCATTAGAAAAAACAAGAAGTTGGACAACTATGTTTGTCTAGTTTGGCCTAAGGAGGAAATTGGACAACTATGTTTGGCTAAATAGGATGTCTAATTCAGTAAGAATGTACCATAAAGTAGGGTCTCTGATGCGGAGTTTGCGAACCTCCGAAGAAGTTTTACAATCCTCCTTGACAGTGTACCTAACCGTTGTAGTGTGGTATAGGTAAGACTCGGGGGATTGATCATTCTCTAAGGAAATAGTGTTGGGAAGGTCGAGATGTATGACGAATAGGTCTAAGGAGAGGGATGATTCTTTTTATCTTTTTATATTTTATGTGAAAGTGATCCGCTCCAGAACAGTCAAGTTTTATCACTCAAGTCTGCCACTTGTGAATGGCAGACCGTAACAAACTTAAAACGGCTCAGGAACGAACTCAATGAAGATCTGAGGAGTATAGGGTTTCCCCGGGTCGTTATGTCCCAGCGAGCTATGCAATGGATTACCAAACGTAAAGTGATCGAGGAATTTGAACGAAAAAGGGATTTGTTATGATTATAATTACAGAAAAAGCCAACAAATTACAACGGCTTAAATGCAAATTAAAGGAAATTAAAAAGATAAAATCTATTAAATAAACGCTATCACTATTTGTAAAATGATGTTTTTGTTTTTATGTTTTTATAAAACTGAAATTAAAAACTACGTAGCGTACAAATGAAAATGTAAAACTAAATCAATATTAACCCTAAAAATGTGAAAATGATATTTTTACAAACCTAATGATAAAAGAAAATTTTTAGAAAAAGAAAATTATTTTTATAACTAATTATCTAATTATTATTAATTAAAAACTAATTTTAACTATTAAATAATTACCTAAAATACAAGAAATTAGGAAATAAAGCTAGAAAAATAAAATTAAGACTTAGAAAAATCTAAAATAACAAAATAGAATTTTCAAAACTATTTTTGTATTTTTCTGATTATTTTTCTATTTTCTAGGAATTAAATACTATTTAAAACTATTTAAATTACTTAAAAATACAAATTTAACTAAGAAAAATCTAGAAAAATATTTTTTTTGCTTTTTATAATTATCTTAACTTAAGAAAAATGAAAAATTATTTTTTTGAACCTTTTCTTAATTTTTTGTATTTAAAGCTAATTAAAAAGTGCTAAAAATTTATTTAAATGCAGAAAAATAGCAAACAAGCTTGGAAAAATCTGAAAATTTCAGGAAAACTCTAAAATTATATTTGGAATCTAGGAAAATTAGAAAAACAAGTGCTTATGTGTAGGAATTTGCAACTGCTATGTCAAGTGCTTATAAATAAGCACTTGAATAAGCCAAATGGAAACAACAAGCCACCAACTTTTAACAGAAGTTATAAACTGCTAAAATAACTAAAATGCAACAAATCCTAACTGTTTTTAACCACTGAATAGCTGAATACACAGATTTGATGTTTTTGAGTTAATGTGCTAAATCAGATTTTGGGGTACTACTTTAAGCCCAAGAATAAGCAATCAAATAAGCTAGCAACTAAAAACCAAAACTTAGAACTTACACTAGACCTAGGTGAGACCTTGTAAACCAAAATACAGACCAAGGTGAGCTAAGATTAGCTCTGTGCAAGGTCTGCAAGAACTGCACAAGTCCTGTGCAGTTCAAGCACCTGTGCACAGGGCACTTAACACCTTCTTGACAAGCATTTTTGAACCTTATAAAAATTTCACAAAAATATATAAAAATGCTAATAAGAGAATAGACCAGTTGGAGATTTTAAAACAACAAATTTCACCAAGTTTGGCTCAGAACTGAAACAATGAAAAGTCCTCCTAGTTAGCTGAAAAACAGACTTTTCAGATTTTGACTTTAGAAGTGCAAATGAAACTCTGACTTTTTTGAACTTTGATTCAATTGTAAGGACTGATCTAGGTGTTATATGATGAAATGACACTAAAGCAACCTTTATCTATGTATTTTAAACACAATTTAAGACTTTGATTTGCACCAATCTCAACTGTTAAACTGTTGAGACAGTTTAATGTGGAATTTTGACTTTGGCAGATAACAAGCACAAAAGTAAGACAGATATGTACTCAAATGAGTCAAACAATCATGAACAAACAGAATTCTACCACTGCACAACCCTTAAAGACAGATTAATCTACAAAACCAAACACACCTTGATTCAACTGTTTTACAAATTAAATGAGTAAATCACTGAACCAACATATTGTAATGATCAAATTAAGTTCTCCTAACCTAATCACAACTCATTCAACAGATTTGAACCAGTTTAAAGCTGCAAAAACAGATAATGCAATGAAACTTTAAAAATTACTTACAAGAGTCCCTAGCCACTATGGCTTGAAAACAGTAACCAAAGGATCACTACCCTAGTTTGATCAACCCATTAACTCAGAAACAACCCACTTCCAACACTGCATCACCCATTGACCATTTCCATTACCAAATTGACCCTGTTTGACTTCTGTTGACCAGATCCTAAAATGACTTGAAACTTGAATGTAACTTGTGAAAAGCTGTAATAAGCTTATACAAGCTTATTTGAGCTTTGAAATAAACTACTACACACTTGTACTTAAGAATTTGAAGTTGCAATTTGAAACAGTGGACTTGAAACTTGAATTGTAAACATAAACTGAGATTGATGCTTGAAATGAGTTTCAATACATTTAAACACTTTAAACTGATACAAATTAACTAATGATTACAGGTTTTCTACTAAATTAAGTACTTTAAGATAAAAACGACATTTTGAGAAAATTAAAAACTAGTAGGCTCTCTCTACTCTTCCTTCTTCTCTCTTTTATAAACCAAAATCTTTGTCTCTCTCTTCTGAATAGTTCCCATCATATTCTCCACCATTGGATGACCAAAAATGATCCTGGCCATTAAAACGGATTTTGGCGCCAAAATTGGTATTTGACAATTGGGGTTGAGTGAGGGGGAGGGAGGTGCATTAAATGCATCTTGGATGTTAGTTGTAGGTGGGGGGACATGGAAAATGGGTTTTGAGCTGGGGGGATGGGTTGTATCTTGTTGCAGACAAAGCAGGTGGAAGATGAAGACTTTGGCGCGTTTGCTTCTTTTGACCAGAGTTTGACCAAGGGGGATAATAACACAAGGGGGGTCCAAAATGTATTATGACAGGGGGTCACAAGTAAAAGGCAGGGTCATATGGGTTTGTGATAGGGTCCAAATGGGAGTTAAAGGGTTTAATATTATAGGGACCTTTGTGTAAATTCTGAAAATGTGAGGACCAAAACTGCCAATATCTCAAAGAGGTTTCAAGGGACCAAAAGTGACAATCTCACAAAGTACAAGGACCAATCTTGCCATTCTCCAATTTCCAGGGGCCATTTTTGCCAAATTTCAAACTTGAAGGACTAATTTTGTAATTTTCTCAAACTTTTGATATTTTTCACCAAAGGACTAATTTTGACAACTTTTGATTTTAAAAGGACCTTTGGTGATTTTTCTTTTGAAATTAGGACTCAGGGACTATTTTTGACAATTTTAGAAACTTGGGGGACTGAAACTGCCAATTATGCAAACTTTGCTCATTTTTCATCTGATTTTAAACATTTTGCATCTGAAACATATAAAATGCTATTTTGGAATATTTTCAGTATTTTGATGCATTTCTGAGCATTTTTAGACGTTTTGCAGTTCAGATTTGACTAAAAATGATGAGTATTTACACACTCATCAATCCCCCACACTAAACTATTGCTAGTCCCTAGCAATCTTTTGAGAAAAACTTAATGGATTTGAATCTCTTTACCAAAAGCCATTACTTCTGGAGTAGCCAAATGTTTCAGTTCAAGTAAGAACCATGGTACACTGATAACCATGTGATTTTGAGCAAACCACCAGCTTCCAACGGATTTGATTTTGTCTTTACCAGAAGCCGTTTGCTCTGGACTAGCCAACTCTTAGATAAATTATCAATATTATCTTTGGTGAGCTGATTACCAATTATGGTTTTTCCACTGCCTTTACCACAAGCCATAAACTTGCGGGCTAGCCAACTCTTCACTTTTTAGGATATGGTGAGCTGAATACCATACAATTTTGGGCAAATTGCAAGCCGTCAACGGATTTGAGATATCTTTACCAAGAGCCGTTTGCTCCTGGATTAGCCAATCCTTTTGTTTATTAGACAAGGCGGACTGATAACCATAAGATGAGTCAGTGTAGAACACTTACTCCAAAAAAAATTTTGGCCAAAAACAGGGGAATTAGGCGGTATATTTACATGATAAAATTCGTGAGAATTCCCCCCCACACTTAGAAATGAATATTGCCCTCAATATTCAAAGTACCGGCGGTTATGTCGAAACAAAGAACGTAAAAGGGAAATACTACGGCCATTATTTAGAAAGATTATTAATTTTTTTTTTTTTTTTTTTTTTTTAGAAGACTTTATATACACAACATGTGGGGCAACCCCCCCACACTAGGGTGGTAGAAAGATAGAAAGAAGTCAGAAATATGGGTGAAAACCCATATGGCATGCTACTGTTTTTGATTCCCGAGTCGCTAGCTTGACTCGATCCCCGCATTCATTGGTTCATGGGGAAAGTTTGTAAATCCGGGACAACCACAGGGGGAATGTCTTCTCCAAAGTAATGCTTTACTCGATGACCATTCACTTTAAAATTAGGACCATCGGGTTGAGATAACTCAATGGTACCATAAGGATAAACCTTAGCGATAGTAAATGGACCAGACCAACGGGACTTGAGCTTTCCCGAGAAAATCTTCAATCTTGAATTGAAAAGAAGGACTCGATCACCGACGTTGAAAACGCGGTTCTTGATTTTTGAGTCATGAATCTTCTTTGTCTTTTGTTTATAGATCAAAGAGTTCTCGTAGGCTTGATCACGGAGTTCACTTAATTCATTCATTTGAACTTTCCGATGATCACCAGCTGTCTGAATATCGAAATTAGCATGCTTCAAGGCCCAGTATGCCTTGTGCTCGAGCTCAACCGGCAGATGACATGCCTTCCCGTACACCAGCTTGTATGGAGTGCACCCGATGGGTGTTTTGTAAGCTGTACGGAAGGCCCAGAGTGCGTCATCTAACTTATCCGACCAAGAGGCACGGTTTTCACCAACCGTCCTCTCCAGAATTCTTTTTATCCCCCGGTTAGAAACTTCCACTTGCCCACTTGTTTGGGGGTGATACGCAGTAGATAGACGGTGAGTTACACCATACTTTTGCATGACTCTTTCAAACTGGTCATTGCAGAAATGCGTACCACGATCACTGATTATGGCTCGTGGAGTTCCAAACCTAGCAAACAGAGATTTTAAGAATTTCACTACAACTCGGGCATCGTTGGTTGGTAAAGCCTTAGCTTCAACCCATTTTGACAAGTAGTCAACGGCCACGAGTATGTATTTGTTACCACGGGAAGAAGGAAATGGCCCCATAAAGTCAATGCCCCAGATGTCAAAAATCTCACACACTTGAATGGCGTTTTGCGGCATTTCATTCCTTTGTGAGATATTCCCGTGACGCTGACAAGCGTCACATGTTTTGACAAATTCATGGGCATCCTTGTAGATCGTGGGCCAATAGAATCCGGAATCAAACACCTTCTTGGCGGTGTAGTTGGGGCTATGATGTCCCCCAGTAGGTCCAGAATGGCAAGCCTTGAGAATGTCAATAGCTTCCTGACCATATACACATCGCCTGATGACTTGATCCGCGCAAATTTTAAACAAGTAGGGGTCGTCCCAGAAATAATGCTTCACATCCTTAAAGAATTTGTTTTTCTGTTGGGACGACATCCCTTTCACCACAAAGTTACCCGCATGGTAATTTGCAAAGTCAGCAAACCATGGGGTAGAAGAGTCTCCATGAAAAGAAACCACATTGAGTGTTTCGAGAGGAAATGTTTCGTTAATTTCCTTTTTCTCAAACACATCCTGGTGAGGGTTTTCTAGACGGGAAAGATGATCAGCAGCCAGGTTCTCAGCTCCTTTTTTATCACGAATAATGATATCAAATTCTTGTTGGAGGAGAACCCAACGGAGCAATCTCGGCTTTGCATCTTGTTTTGCAAAGAGATATTTGAGAGCCGAGTGATCCGTATATACCACGCATTTAGTCAAGATAAGGTATGGCCGAAACTTTTCAAACGCATACACCACAGCTAATAATTCTTTTTCTGTAGTGGTGTAATGGGTCTGAGCTTCAGTCATCGTTTTGCTTGCGTAGTGGATTGGCTGAAAATGTTTGGTTTTGCGTTGCCCCAAGACTGCACCGATAGCAAAATCACTTGCATCGCACATGAGCTCAAAGGGTAAATCCCAGTCTGGGGCAACTAGAATGGGTGCTTCCGTAAGCTTTTTCTTAAGTGTTTCAAAAGCTTCGATGCACTCAGGAGAGAAGATAAAAGGAGCATCTTTTTCGAGAAGATGGGTCATAGGCCGAGCGATTTTAGAGAAATCTTGAATGAATCTACGATAAAACCCGGCATGACCTAGAAAACTCCTAATACCTTTAACGGTAGTAGGATGAGGTAGTTTAGCAATAACATCAACTTTTGCTCTATCTACCTCAATCCCATTCTTGGAAATCTTATGGCCAAGAACTATGCCTTCTTTGACCATAAAGTGGCTCTTCTCCCAGTTTAGACATAGATTGGTGTCTTCACACCGTTTAAGCATTTTGTCTAAGTGGGAGAGACATGTCTGAAATGAGTCCCCAATGACCGAGAAGTCATCCATAAACACCTCCATAGTTTCCCCGATCATGTCGTGGAAAATTGCCATCATACATCTTTGGAACGTGCCAGGAGCATTACATAAGCCAAAAGGCATACGTCTGTAGGCAAACGTCCCGTATGGACAGGTGAATGTGGTTTTTTCTTGATCCAGCGGATCAATGGGGATCTGAAAGTAACCCGAGAAACCATCAAGGAAACAATAGTACTCGTTCCCTGCTAATCTCTCAAGCATCTGGTCCATGAAGGGTAGAGGAAAATGGTCTTTACGGGTGGCTTCATTTAACTTACGATAGTCAATGCACACACGCCATCCTGTAACCAATCGAGTTGGAATTAACTCGTTTTCTTCATTTGTGACAACAGTTATGCCACCCTTTTTTGGAACGCAATGAATTGGGCTAACCCAAGGACTATCAGAGATCGGGTAAATCAAACCGGCATCAAGAAGTTTGAGAACCTCTTGTTTGATAACCTCATGAATCTTAGGATTCACCCTTCTCTGATGTTGGACTGCTGGTTTGAAGTCATCCTCCATTAAGATTTTGTGGGTACAAAACTCAGGGTTGATACCCTTAATATCGGAGAGTTTCCAAGCAATTGCTTGCTTGTGCGACTTCAAGACCTTTATGAGAGCAATTTTCTCCTCCCCAGTTAAGTCTTTAGCGATTATGACGGGTAATTTATCATCACCCTCCAAGAATGCATACTCGAGATGAGGAGGTAGGTCCTTAAGTTCAACCTCGGGAAATTCTTCAGTAGAAGTTTGTACTGATTTGATTTCCTCAATTGTGATTTCTTTCGGAGGGAGTGAAGGTAATGGATCTTCATTAAGCAATTGCTCAAGATAAAGAATATCTCCCTCCGAATCATACACACCATCAATTCCAGGCGTAATCGATTCATCAGTAGCAAGAAATTCATCGATCTCTTCCAGAAGGAAGTCACCTCCCTCAAACGGAGTGAGAGAGGGGGAAGAGTCGGCAATGATAGGTTGAGAAGATGTGGTGGAATCGGAATTCTCACTCACAGAATTATGAAGATAACCAAGAAACTCTTGAGAGTACTCCTCTGAAGCAATATCAATTAAATCGACTCGATTAACTGATTCAGTATCATAATTTGAGGAGTACCTCGAAGTTTGATCGAGGTTAAAAGTAACAGCTTCGTTACCCACACGTAAAGTGATTTCTTGCTCGAATACATCTATGAGAGCATGGTCCGTTCTCAGGAATCCTCGACCAACAATGAGAGGAACCCGATGATCGGCATCGAAATCAACAACCACAAAGTCAGCTGGGAAATGGAACTTTCCTACTTTCACGAATACATCCTCGGCAATGCCAAGAGGACGCGAGATAGAACGATCTGCAAGCTCGAGAGTCATGCAGGTAGGAATAAGTTCCGGAAGAGAAAGTTTCTTCCACACTGAATACGGCATCAAATTGATGCTTGCACCAAGATCGGCAAGGGCAAAGCATTCAATCATCCCAGGAAAAACACAAGGAAGAAGAAATTTTCCGGGATCTCCTAGCTTCTCGGGAAGCTTCTTTAACAGAACAGCTGAGCAATTCTCATTCAAAGGAGTCTTAGCCATTTCAAACAGCTTTTCCTTGTTGCTCTACATGTGCTTCAGAGTAGATGCAAACTTGGGCATCAACATGATGGCATCCGCGAAGCTTATGTCAAAGTGAAGTTCTTGGAAAATTTGAAAGAATTTTTCCATCTGATGACTAGCTTTCTCGCGGAGTTTTTGCTCATGTAAACGTGAGGGGTAAGGAATAGAAGTTTTGGATTTTGGGTTACCAACTGGAGGTTCAAAAACAACTCCAGGTTTGGTATTGGGTTTCGGGACAACCTGAGGATGGACATTACTGGTACTTCCGTTATTAGTAGAAAGTTCCTTGTCCTTTGTCGCCTCAGGTTCGCTTTCCACTACCTTCGGGAGAGAAGAAGAAGAGGTAGTAGGAATAGCGGGTCCATCATAAGAAGCACCACTCCTGGTTGTGATCGCCTTTGCATCGCCCCTCGGATTAGCGATCGTGTTGCTAGGTAAAGTACCTGAGCCCGAGGGTCGATCATTTAAAGACTTCTTAATGTCAGAAATCTGGCTGACCAACAACCGATTCATTTCCTCTTGGGATTTCATGAATTGTTTCAACAACTCATCAGATGATGGTCCAGTTGGAACAATGGCTTGAGTTTGCACAGGAAAATTCTGGCCTCTATTGTTAGGATTAGGGCCTTGATTCTGAAAATTTCCTTGATTGTTTGCATGAAAATACCCTGGGTTGAAATTTCCCTGACCTGGGTTTCTATTGAAATTTCCTTGATGTTGGAAATTTTGATTCTGATTTTGAAAACCGTTGTTTTGATTGAAATTACCTTGGTTTTGAAAACCTTGGTTTGGTCTATGTTGATTTTGATTACGGTTTTGATTGAAACCGGGAGGTCCAGAGTAGTGGTTAGGACGGTGGTTCGGGTCTATAGGAGCACGATATTGATTGCCTCCTTGATTAGAGATCCCGCCCACAGCATTAGCTTCAAAAGGGTTACCATCGGTGGCCATACAGTTGTAATAAGCATGGGGGCCACCACAAGTAACACAGACTTCCACTTTCTTAACTTCAGCAGGAGGTGAAGTTTGTGGAAAAGAGACTTTCTTCTGGTTGGAGAGAACCAAAGCTTGAATAGCTTCCGTGAGTTTATCAATCTTAGCATCGGTGCTAGATTGACTCACGGGCGATGAAGAAGAAGAAGGACCAACACTGACTTGGGAAACAACCGGCTTGCTTCGTGCAGTGCGGACTTTAGACTTGTTTTCGATGATCGCTAAAGCTTCTTTAATAGTTTTGCTTAGGAAATTTCCTCCCGCGGAGGAATTGAGAGAATCTTGATCAGATTGAGTCACTCCATTGTAGAAAGTATCGAGTTGCATCAACTCGGAGAAACCGTGGTGAGGACATTTGCGAAGCAATTCCTTGAAACGATCCCACGATTCACTGAAGGATTCATCAAACTTTTGAGTGAACTTGATGATTTCATTTTTAAGACTCGTGGTTTTGGAAGGTGGATAGAATTCATTCACAAATTTCTTCACCAGATCTTCCCATGTCTCAATAGACTGAGGGGGTTGTTTTTCAAGCCAAATCCGGGCTTGCCCCTCAAGAGAAAATGGGAACAGAAGGAGCTTAACAGCATCAGTAGGGACATTCTTGTATTTGATGGTAGATGCAATCTTGTTAAACCATCGAATATGAGCATGAGGATCATCCCTCTCAAAACCGTAGAACTGATTTGAGGTTACAAGATTCAGTAACCCGGTCTTGAGTTCAAAATTTTCAGCCACAATGGCTGGCACAACGATAGCATCTCCATACCCGTCGATGGGTGCCTGGAGAAGCTCACACATAGGGCGTTCTTCCGCCATGATAACGGAAGTAGTGTGAGCAGTCCGGATCTCAGATCCGACTGATGGAGCAGAAAGTCTACGAACACGCCTTCTTGGAATCTTGACAAGCTCACGAAATGGGCTCACAGATCTAGAAGAGCGAGTGCGCATACACCAGAGTTAACTCTAAGGAAACTCAGAGTTAAGGAGAGAAATGGAATTATGAAGACGTTTTATAAAAATGGGGTGAGGAGAATCTTTAATGGTTTTCTGGTTCTGACAAGTAGATATCACAACAAAATCAATTAACACAAAATCGAGGCAAAACAACAGTGAACTTAACCAATAATCACAAGATGAATGGCTTCTTTGAAAAAGGTACACCAATCACAAGGACACAAAGGCAAGTTTTAAATCTTTAGTTCGGGAACTTATTATGGTCGCACCCCCAGTTAGGTAGTGCACTGCCTTGGTTTGCGGTGGTAATCTTTTAAGTTGTTATTATTAAGAAAACGACAAATCTTTTTGTATTTTTATATGCCAAAAATTTGATCCGCTCCAGAACAGTCAAGTTTTATCACTCAAGTCTGCCACTTGTGAATGGCAGACCGTAACAAACTTAAAACGGCTCAGGAACGAACTCAATGAAGATCTGAGGAGTATAGGGTTTCCCCGGGTCGTTATGTCCCAGCGAGCTATGCAATGGATTACCAAACGTAAAGTGATCGAGGAATTTGAACGAAAAAGGGATTTGTTATGATTATAATTACAAAAAAAGCCAACAAATTACAACGGCTTAAATGCAAATTAAAGGAAATTAAAAAGATAAAATCTATTAAATAAACGCTATCACTATTTGTAAAATGATGTTTTTGTTTTTATGTTTTTATAAAACTGAAATTAAAAACTACGTAGCGTACAAATGAAAATGTAAAACTAAATCAATATTAACCCTAAAAATGTGAAAATGATATTTTTACAAAGCTAATGATAAAATAAATTTTTTAGAAAAAGAAAATTATTTTTATAACTAATTATCTAATTATTATTAATTAAAAACTAATTTTAACTATTAAATAATTACCTAAAATACAAGAAATTAGGAAATAAAGCTAGAAAAATAAAATTAAGACTTAGAAAAATCTAAAATAACAAAATAGAATTTTCAAAACTATTTTTGTATTTTTCTGATTATTTTTCTATTTTCTAGGAATTAAATACTATTTAAAACTATTTAAATTACTTAAAAATACAAATTTAACTAAGAAAAATCTAGAAAAATATTTTTTTTGCTTTTTATAATTATCTTAACTTAATAAAAATGAAAAATTATTTTTTTGAACCTTTTCTTAAATTTTTGTATTTAAAGCTAATTAAAAAGTGCTAAAAATTGATTTAAATGCAGAAAAATAGCAAACAAGCTTGGAAAAATCTGAAAATTTCAGGAAAACTCTAAAATTATATTTGGAATCTAGGAAAATTAGAAAAACAAGTGCTTATGTGTAGGAATTTGCAACTGCTATGTCAAGTGCTTATAAATAAGCACTTGAATAAGCCAAATGGAAACAACAAGCCACCAACTTTTAACAGAAGTTATAAACTGCTAAAATAACTAAAATGCAACAAATCCTAACTGTTTTTAACCACTGAATAGCTGAATACACAGATTTGATGTTTTTGAGTTAATGTGCTAAATCAGATTTTGGGGGTACTACTTTAAGCCCAAGAATAAGCTAGCAACTAAAAACCAAAACTTAGAACTTACACTAGACCTAGGTGAGACCTTGTAAACCAAAATACAGACCAAGGTGAGCTAAGATTAGCTCTGTGCAAGGTCTGCAAGAACTGCACAAGTCCTGTGCAGTTCAAGCACCTGTGCACAGGGCACTTAACACCTTCTTGACAAGCATTTTTGAACCTTATAAAAATTCCACAAAAATATATAAAAATGCTAATAAGAGAGTAGACCAGTTGGAGATTTTAAAACAACAAATTTCACCAAGTTTGGCTCAGAACTGAAACAATGAAAAATCCTCCTAGTTAGCTGAAAAACTGACTTTTCAGATTTTGACTTTTGAAGTGCAAATGAAACTCTGACTTTTTTGAACTTTGATTCAATTGTAAGGACTGATCTAGGTGTTATATGATGAAATGACACTAAAACAACCTTTATCTATGTATTTTAAACACAATTTAAGACTTTGATTTGCACAAATCTCAACTGTTAAACTGTTGAGACAGTTTAATGTGGAATTTTGACTTTGGCAGATAACAAGCACAAAAGTAAGACAGATATGTACTCAAATGAGTCAAACAAGCATGAACAAACAGAATTCTACCACTGCACAACCCTTAAAGACAGATTAATCTACAAAACCAAACACACCTTGATTCAACTGTTTTACAAATTAAATGAGTAAATCACTGAACCAACATATTGTAATGATCAAATTAAGTTCTCCTAACCTAATCACAACTCATTCAACAGATTTGAACCAGTTTAAAGCTGCAAAAACAGATAATGCAATGAAACTTTAAAAATTACTTACAAGAGTCCCTAGCCACTATGGCTTGAAAACAGTAACCAAAGGATCACTACCCTAGTTTGATCAACCCATTAACTCAGAAACAACCCACTTCCAACACTGCATCACCCATTGACCATTTCCATTACCAAATTGACCCTGTTTGACTTCTGTTGACCAGATCCTAAAATGACTTGAAACTTGAATGTAACTTGTGAAAAGCTGTAATAAGCTTATACAAGCTTATTTGAGCTTTGAAATAAACTACTACACACTTGTACTTAAGAATTTGAAGTTGCAATTTGAAACAGTGGACTTGAAACTTGAATTGTAAACATAAACTGAGATTGATGCTTGAAATGAGTTTCAATACATTTAAACACTTTAAACTGATACAAATTAACTAAGGATTACAGGTTTTCTACTAAATTAAGTACTTTAAGATAAAAACGACATTTTGAGAAAATTAAAAACTAGTATGCTCTCTCTACTCTTCCTTCTTCTCTCTTTTATAAACCAAAATCTTTGTCTCTCTCTTCTGAATAGTTCCCATCATATTCTCCACCATTGGATGACCAAAAATGATCCTGGCCATTAAAACGGATTTTGGCGCCAAAATTGGTATTTGACAATTGGGGTTGAGTGAGGGGGAGGGAGGTGCATTAAATGCATCTTGGATGTTAGTTGTAGGTGGGGGGACATGGAAAATGGGTTTTGAGCTGGGGGGGATGGGTTGTATCTTGTTGCAGACAAAGCAGGTGGAAGATGAAAACTTTGGCGCGTTTGCTTCTTTTGACCAGAGTTTGACCAAGGGGGATAATAACACAAGGGGGTCCAAAATGTATTATGACAGGGGGTCACAAGTAAAAGGCAGGGTCATATGGGTTTGTGATAGGGTCCAAATGGGAGTTAAAGGGTTTAATATTATAGGGACCTTTGTGTAAATTCTGAAAATGTGAGGACCAAAACTGCCAATATCTCAAAGAGGTTTCAAGGGACCAAAAGTGACAATCTCACAAAGTACAAGGACCAATCTTGCCATTCTCCAATTTCCAGGGGTCATTTTTGCCAAATTTCAAACTTGAAGGACTAATTTTGTAATTTTCTCAAACTTTTGATATTTTTCACCAAAGGACTAATTTTGACAACTTTTGATTTTAAAAGGACCTTTGGTGATTTTTCTTTTGAAATTAGGACTCAGGGACTATTTTTGACAATTTTAGAAACTTGGGGGACTGAAACTGTCAATTATGCAAACTTTGCTCATTTTTCATCTGATTTTAAACATTTTGCATCTGAAACATATAAAATGCTATTTTGGAATATTTTCAGTATTTTGATGCATTTATGAGCATTTTTAAATGTTTTGCAGTTCAGATTTGACTAAAAATGATGAGTATTTACACACTCATCAGAAAGCAATTAAAATCTCGGGATTGGATTGGGGGTTTGATTATCAACTTCTTTAACTTAATAATTAAACTACTTAAAACTAATGATTAAAAGTAAATTGCAAGTAAATTAAATGAGAGATTCGAATTATAGGTAAAAACGTGTTTACTTAGATTTCACTACTCCCTAGTTATCTCATATTGATTAGTTGAATTGCCATATCCTTGTTTAATGGCGCGTTGTATTCCGTTATTCGTAGTGAGGTGCCAAATGCCCTAACTTTATGAATGTAGTGATCTCCTCTAACGCAATAAACACAACGAAAAGTATACTAGTGCACTCTAGGACATGAATACGTTGTTTAGGACGTTCAAACTTGCAACATTAAAGGAAGAAGCAAGTTTTCCTAACCTAACGTGTAACAAATACTTAAACAAGAGATGAAAATCAATAGTTAACAGCTAGGTTTTATTAGATCTAAGCAAACACTATGTTAATTTAGCTAGACATGTTAAAAATAAAGAAACAAGCAACCACATTTAAGCATGAATTAAACATAATGATAGAAGTAATTAAGAGACTTATCTCTTAATGAATGAGGGTGTCAAAACCCTAAAGTTACTGTAAAAACCTAATAAAACTCGTACACAAAAGTTCCTCTCCAAGTGTGCACACTAAATGCCGAAAATTGTAAAACTATATATAGGATTACAGATGGACGGCGTCACTTTATAATTGTGACGCCTTCAAGTCGTCGCCATTAGGGTTTCGTATCTTCCAAGTCAGCCTTGTGACCGGGTCGCTTTATGACTTCAGACATCATCCCGAATTCTCTGACGCCGTCAGCCTTGATTTTTCCAAGCCGTCACGTTATAATTTCCACAGAAAATTCCGGCTCTCTTAACAAGTGACGACATCACTTGTTACTTCTTCATTTTTCCACTGAGCCTCTCTAGTAAAATCTGGGCTATTTTGGTATTTTCATTTGCAAGTGACGGTGTCACCTTGTGGGTTGTGACACCGTCTGGTGCCTTTTTTTCAGATTTTTCATGACTTAGTCGTTTTCATCACATTTTCATCCCTTTTCATCCAAATATGAATGATTTCCAGCTTTTGCTTCCAGAGTACCTAAAAAGTGAAAAGGAGCAAATTTAGGCAATATTTGATCATAAATACATTAGTTTAGGGCTTAAATGATCCCCTAAAAATGTACGTTTAAAATCCTTATCAGTCTCTCATTGTGAAGGGTAAATGGCTTAGGTGGATGGTGTATGATGGAAGGAATAGAGATGAGTGAAAGATGATCCTTCTTGGTCCTTCCAATACATCATCATAGGAGGTAATGGTTGGTCTTCCCTCAAGGTGTGCGTTCCTAAGCAACTGAAGCCATTTTTAAGAGATGAAAATGTAGGTTGCTTAGTATAGCCTTGATTGGAAGGGTTAAGGTTCCTAGTGAAGCCATACTCATGTGTCTTACCTTGATTATTGTGGGTGTTGGCTCAATGATCTTGGTAGGAAGAAGATATGAAAATGTAGCTAGATGGTATTGGTGCTAAAAATGTGAGTCAAGAATTGAAACTTGGACAATGCAGTCAAGTGAATGCTCTGTTTTAGAATTAGTTGTCTGAGATTAGTTCTATCTGATAAAGCTGTAGTGTTATCAGATATTGGATACTTAGAATGTTGTGAGTTGTACTCCGTATTTGATTTGGGCCTGTCAAAATCTATGTTTTTATCCTTATGATGTACAAAAGTTTTGAAAAGATTAATATAATTCGCCTTTCCACAAAAAATAATAATAATAAAAAAAAATAAAAAATAAAAAATTAGCTTAGATCTTCGATTGTCTTTGAAGTGGACAGGGGCATCAACTTTAGCTTAAAGTAAGTCATTTGGTTGATTAAATACAAGAGCAAAAATAACACTTGTTTTTTTTTCGTAGTGCTTCGGCTATATTTTTATCGAATTAGTCAAATATTTTAGACTAAATCCTGGTAATTAAAGAGTAATCTAGACCTGTAATGGGGATAGACAACTATTCAACGACATATCATGGAAGTAATCTCCCTAAGTAGCTCTTTTATCTGTTGATGGTTCTCTTAAGGACTGGAAAATCCGAAATTTACAAACCAGCAGTCCTAGTTTGTTCCATGTGTTGTGGTAAAAAAACATGATATGTGATGTTGGGGTCAGGTTCAGCCAGATAATTCGCCAAAATAAGTTCTGGTCAAAACTAAAATTTTTGTAAAAAGCTCAAATGGATTAGGTTGACTTGTCAATACTCCGTGTCTTTTTCCTTTTTATACATTTTACGGTTTAACACAAAAGGGTTGGAGGGTCAACCCGCCCCACAAAAAACCAACCATTTTGACACATTTCCAAACCAGCCCATTTTCAACCTGTAAGTTTGGTGTCCAAAAATGTTTCAAGATTGTTGCTTTTAATTGATTGATCTAATGTGATCTGATCCATAGGGTTCATTTTGCATTCTAGGGACATTCAAGAAGGTGGAGCTGTGAAAATAATATGAGCATCGAAACTGCATAAAAAATGTGTTGCAACGGTTTTGTATTGGATAAAAAAGAAGTAGATACAAACAAGACAAAATTGATATTTAAAGGCTTTTCTCCTGTGCGTTCAGGTTTTGGTTCAAATGGGTCATATTGACTTGCCTTGAAAATTGAAACACCTATTATCGTGAACATATTTTTCAAAGATATAACTTCATAAAGGGTTAATGTCATCTAATATCAACTAACTTTCTCAAATGTTCACATATCAGTTATGAACCCAATAAAATACCACAACACCCATCAAATTTGTTTTGTGTTGATATCAACAAAAACCCGTTTTTTACCTCCAAATTCATGTCAGCGAAAAATGTACATGCCACGTCATAAATTTGTACTGTTATGATCCACGTCAGATTGCGTTCATGATTGATAAGAACATCTGAATACATTTGATGGGTATTTTGAAACATTTGACAAAGTTTGATGGGTATTTTGAATCAGCTAACTTTACGTAATTAACTTAAAAAAGATTAAAAAAATATCCACATATACAATTTAACTGGTTTAGCCGGTTGTCGGTCATGCCATGTAAGCATAAGTATGATATCGAGCTAATATTTGAAAGTATGATGGGTATTGCGGTATTTTATTAGGTTATATGTGAACATTTGAGAAAGTTCGTTGCTATTAGATGTGATTAACCCCTTCATAAAATATGATTACTGACAGTGTATGAATGGTGATTGGAAAGCCGGTGGTAGCCGCCATCTCGAGACACTACCGGACTTAACTTCATCACGGCACCATATTTTTCCAGAACATATTCAGCTCGGTGTTATCTAAATGTGGGAACAATTCATCCGCACAACCGCAACTAGACTCGTTAGACGTGACATATATGACATCAAAACGGAAAGATGGTCAGCTTTTATACATTATATTTTTTTGAATGGCGAGTTAGTACGATACTATAGTTAGTGATTTGATTCCACAGTACTTACCCAGAAGGTAGTCCCTGCTAGCCTCGAATCGACGCATCTATGGTGCAGAACCAACAAAGATCCCACCTAGGAGGAAAACCCTCCACGGAGAGGCTCAAATCTGAGACCTCTCGCATGTGGTAACACCTCCTAACCAACTCTGCTAGGCAAAAGTTGGCAGGTTCTATATATTATTTGGGTCAAAAAAACGGTCGGCCAACCCCTTTATGGAAGCAAGACTGCAACCATTTGTGCTTACCGGGGGTCCTAGATTAGTGGAGCGAACTTTGTATGCCGTTTTTCTCAGGCAGGAATAATCCCGTGCTTGGAATTCAATTACTGTCACCGCAACCGCCCCGTCTCCTATAAGACCGGCGGCGGCTGGAAGCGGGATATTAAGGGCGGAATTGTGATCCGAATCGGTGCAAAACTGCATTGATGAGAACATATATTTGTAAAATATTGGTTCACATATCTTTTATTGAATAGCAAAAAATTTAAATAGTACTGGTATATACTAATTTGGTTAAATATCTGGAGTATATTGTAATTTCTTTTTCTTTTTTTTTTGAAAATATATTTTTTTTTTCTTTTTTATACTGTAAAGTTACAAATTTTAATGAACAGATCAACTGAATACAAAGTTTACAAGTCAGCAATCTCAAAGGTGCTGTAGTGCAGTGTGTTTGGATAGTGTCGGGGCTTAGCAGTGTGCTTCATTTTGTGTTTTTCACATGATAGCTGTTGAAAAAAAAGATTACTTATCTACTTATAATAAGCATGTGAATTCAATTTTGTTTGGCAAATCTATTACTGTAGTAGAAAACGTCAATCAGACAGTACATTTTGGATAAATGTTTGCTTCAAAAATTATTCTGCAAGTCCTATATTATGACTGAAGGTTTCAGGATTTTATTTTATTTTATTTTTATTTATTTATTTATTTTTACCTATTACGATTAGAGGATTTAGTAAATGAACTGACTGGATACTTTTGTTAAGAACTCTATTACTTCCAGAGGGGAAGACCCAAATAAAAGTTTTTTGCTGACTGCATTTCGACTTTTACTGACATTTTTTGTTGATATAAGACATCTCTTGTAGTGGAATTTGTTTAGCTAATCAGCTTGCTTAGATACACTAGTATAGGAGCTTGTTGGCCTTTATAACGGGATCTATGGTCTAAACGTTTCAATCACAAGTATACCGAATAAATGTTGTGCAAAGATTAATCAAACTGTAAATGTGTTTATGTATTAATCAAATATGTCATCATGATTTTACAACGAATGTATCATGTATATATACTGTAATGAAAGGGTACATGAACCATTGTGTCGGTTCTGTGATATGGAGCAGTTATTTGTAACTGCTATGTAACCGTTGAGTAACTGCTTTGTTGACTTTTCTTATGGTTGACTTTTGTTGACCGGGTCATTTGGGTTGTGACGGGTTTATAGTTGGGTCGATGGTGATTAACCCAATATTCTCCCCCTTAATCACAATCGGCTTGCTTTAGATCTTTGACTCCAATTAGTTATCTCATCGTGAGGAATCTGATCTTCGGTAATGCCTTTGTCAGTATGTCAGCCTTCTGAAATTCTCCACTTATGAATTCGACTTGTAGGTCTTCTCTTTCGACGCATTCTCTTATAAAGTGGTATTTTATATCAATGTGCTTACTTCTTCCGTGGAATACGGGATTCTTCATCAGTTCGATGGCGGACTTGTTGTCTACCAGTATTGTAACTTTTTCTTCTTCCGTGTGTGTAAGCTTGCTAAGCAGTCTTTTTAACCATAATGCTTGTGTTGCTGCTGCTGTTGCTGCAATGAATTCGGACTCACATGATGATAAAGCTACCGTGGCTTGCTTTTGTGTACTCCAGCTGATTGGTGATTCACCATAGTAGAAGATAATTCCAGTAGTGCCTTTGCCTTCTTGAGTGTTGACTCCGTAGCTGCTGTCACTATAACCTTGTATCTGTTTTCTTCCATTGTACTTGTAGGTGATTCCATAGTCTTTTGTTCCTTTAACATAGCGTAGTACTTGCCTTATAGCTTTCATGTGTTGTTCCTTTGGTTCTTGCATAAAACGACTAAGTAATCCAACGGAATAACTTAAGTCGGGTCTTGTATGTAGCAAATATCGTAAGCATCCAATCAAGCTTCTATATTCAGTTGAGTTGACCGTTGTTTCTTCAGTGTTCTTTGTTAGTCTTGTTCCTGGATCCATAGGTATTAAAGTTTCGTTGCTGTCTAGCATTCCAACTTCCTTTAGGATCTTGCTTGCGTAGGCGGATTGCTTTATTGATATGTCACCTCCAGTTTGTGTGACTTCACGTCCTAAGTAGTAGGATAGTAATCCTAGGTCACTCATCTCGAATTTCTCTTCCATTTGAGCTTTGAACTTGTCTATTTCTTTCTTTGGTGTGTGATGCGTGCCAAACAGTCAAGCTAAATCACTCAAGCCGGCCACTTGTGAATGGCCGACCATAATCAGCTTAAAACTGCTTAAGCACGAATGCAATGAAGATCTGGAGAGTATAGGGTTTCCCCAGGTCGTTATGTCCCAGCGAGCTATGCAATGGATCACCCAACGTATAGTGATCGAGAGATTTGAACGGAAAAGAGAATTGTGAATGATTATAACTACAGAAAAAGGACATAAACTACAGAGGCTTAAATGCAAATTAAAGAGAATTAAAAAGATAAAAAATATTAAATAAACGCTATCACTATATTTAAAATGATGTTTTTGTTTTTTATGAAACAAAATGACTTAAATAAACTATTTTAATTGAAACGTAAACTTAAATTATCTAAAAACGTGACCTAGAATGAAAACGTGCGTTATATATAAAAATTACACGAGTGCGCAAGAAAAAACGTAAAATTTGTAAAATAAAAGTCCTACGAATGTAAAAACAATTTTCTCACGTACTACATGACAAAAGAAAATTTTAGGAAAAAGCCGGGTATTTTTTCGACTCTTAAATTATTTATTACGAATTAAATACTATTTTAAACTATATTAATCATTAAAAATACTAAACATTTTTATAAAAATCTGAAATTTTTCTTAAAAATACTTTATACTATTCTAATCTTAGGAAAAATATAACTAGGTACACAACTACTCCTAATAAGCTGTTAAAAAGCTAAACAATGTGAATGAGCTTAAAACGAATGAGGTGTTTTATATAAAATTATGTAGAGTAAAACGTGGGAAGCCTCTAGTGCAGTTGGCAACGTGGGGTGTGTGTGAGCGTGGGAAAGCTGGGCAGGAGGTCTTGGGTTCGAATCCCACTTCCAACTTTTTTGGCTATTTATTATTTGGGTCTTCAGAATTCGAATTCCTTTAAGGAATTAATGATGCAGGTTAATAACAAAACGTTCCAAAGAGCAGATGGTGAGCTTGTTGTGTTGCGTACGTGGGCAGGTATGCAGGAGGTACTGAGTTCGAATCCCACTTCCAACTTTTTTGGCTATTTATTATTTGGGTCTTCAGAATTCGAATTCCTTTAAGGAATTAATGATGCAGGTTAATAACAAAACGTTCCAAAGAGCAGATGGTGAGCTTGTTGTGTTGCGTACGTGGGCAGGTATGCAGGAGGTACTGAGTTCGAGTCCTGTCCTCCACGCTTTTTTCCAACCCATTATTTTATTTATTTATGTCTTTTGCAACTGAACAGAGACTAAAGTTAAACTTTTTTGATGAAATCTAAAACTTACAAAACTATAAAATAAGCTGTCAAGTGACTGTTTGGAACAATGGCAGCTAAGGGACCGTTTGGATAGGTGCAGCTAAGGGATTGTTTGGATAGGTGCAGCTAAGGGACTGTTTAGATGGGGGCTGCTAGGAGCTTTTAGGGGCTTAAAATAACTAGCGGAACCTCAAATGAAACTACCAAACCGAACACTTAGCTAAATCCTATGATCCGGAGCTTAAATCACCTAAACTTAAAAGGATTTCATTATTCTAAATGGGAAAAGCAGGTTATTAACTCAAGGAAATTCCTAAGAATGATCTTTAAAAGAAAAATGGCATTGCTAGAAGTTAACTAAGCTTCTACCTAAAATCTCTAATCCTACTTTGTCTAAGGTTCTTTTTAATATTACCTAGATAAGCTAGAATCTACTTGATAAAAAAAAAGAAAAAAAAAAGAAAAGAAACAAATAAATAAAAATACAATACAAGAGACCAGCGGATATACGGCACTACCTAAAGGAGTCCTAAAACTAACTAGATGGCGATTAAGTGATTTAGAGTACCATTAAGCACTAATGAATTAGCTAATCTTAAACAACTAATTTAGCATTTACCAACTGAAATAACTAAGTTAACTACCCACTAAGATAAGTACAAAAAAGGGCAATGACCTGTGCTTGCAGGCTTAAAACGGTTTAGGTGGCTTCTTGGGAGCTTATTTTCGAGCTGACAATCGAGCTTCCGAGTCAACAACATGCTAAATTGCTGTTGTTGTGGGCTGTTGCTGATGTGAAATTACCCGCTGATGCAGACCAAGTGCATTAAACCAAACACTGCTTTAGGTGACAGAAATGAGATTTTGGGTAAAAGAACTTAGAATTTGTGGTAAAACAAAATTTCTCATGACCATTTAAAGATGCGACAATCACTTTGAAGCAAGCAAATATTCATGAACTTGGATCAATAATCAAACAAAAAAAAAAGACTCAATTGAACAATGCAGGAACTGAAAATTTCATTAATTAAAACTGAAAATAACAAAACATTAAAAACTGAAAATTGAACTTTAGATTAAGCAAATTAAAACTAACAATTACAGAATATTGAAAGTTGGACTAGAACAAGAATTCTAGACTGAAACTAGAAACTAAATTGAAACAAAAAATTAACTAACTACTAAAAATTGGCTACAATGAATTTATTTATACTCCAAGCTCTATGGGTCTTCATCTCTCTTGTGTTTCTTCTCTGTGAGGTAAACAGCCAAGATTGGCAAGCGTGCTTCGTGTCAGACCAATGGGGAGACAAGCGTGCTTCATATGCTCGACAATGATGAGGAGGGGAAAAAGCGTGGCAGGGGATGGGGATTTGGTTTTTTTATTTATTGTGTTCCTGGTTTTTGGTGACAGGGGACAGGGAAGATTAGAAAAGAGAGAAAGGTTTTATTGTGTTTTGTGTTTCTGTGTTGGGGTCTGTGTGGGCGGGAAAAACAGAGAAGACAAAGGTTTGGGTGGTTAAACACTGGTGGTTAGGGTTTGGGGTAGATTGGGTTTTTGGTTTTGGGCTTTGGTAGTTTTTTGGTTTAGGATTAACTTTGCATACATTTAACAACTTAGGGACCAAATGTGCATAAGCTGAAACTCCAGGGACCACACGTGTAACTTCTGAAAATGTAATCCAAGGGTTGGTTTTGCCAATCTTCAAAAATATAAGGACCAAAACTGCCAATCCTGAAACTCCGGGGACTAAACTTGTAATTTTCCAAAATTTATCAAAATGACCAAATTTGACAAGTTAGAATTACCAAAGGACTAAAAATGTTAATTTTCCAATTTAAAATGTCCAGGGGTAAATTCTGTTAATCTTTAAAATTCCAGGGACTAAATTTGCCATTTTTGAAAGTTGGGGGACTGAAACTGCCAATTATGCAAAATTTGTTCGTTTTTCATCTGATTTTAAACATTTTGCATCTGAAACATATAAAATGCAATTTTGGAATATTTTCAGTATTTTGATGCATTTCTGAGCATTTTTAAACGTTTTGCAGTTCAGATTGACCCAAAAATGATGAGTATTTACACACTCATCAGTGTGCCAGTGATGATTAAGTCATCCACATAGACTCCTACTAGAAGTATTGAGTCTTTTGACTTCTTTGTGTAGACAGCTTGTTCTAAAGCGCACTTCTTGAAATCTAAGGACTTCAAGGTATTATCTAACTTTATGTTCCATGCACGTGGTGCTTGTCTTAATCCGTATAGAGCTTTTATCAATCTGTAGACTTTTCCATTTTCTTTTATAAATCCTTCGGGTTGTGTAACATACACTTCTTCTTTTAAGTCTCCATGCAGAAATGCAGATTTGACGTCTAGGTGATGTACTTCCCATTGGTTATTAGCAGCTATGGCTAATAGTAATCGGACTGTTTCCATTCTTGCTACAGGTGCAAAGACTTCTTCAAAGTCTATGCCATGCTCTTGTATGTAGCCTTTTGCTACTAGTCTAGCTTTATGCTTGACTATATTTTCATTAGCATCTTTCTTGGTCTTGAATACCCACTTTAATCCAATGGCTTTTTGTCCTTTTGGTAGTGTGGTTAGTTCCCATGTATTGTTTCTATTGATGGAATTTAATTCGACCTTCATTGCTTCGATCCATTTTTGATCGCTTGATGCTTCCTTGTAATTCTTGGGTTCATCTTCAGCTAGTAATAAATGCTCGGGTAAAACTTCCTCGGTGTTTTCATATAGATCATTAAATGTCCTAAAACCTTGTAGTGGTGTATGATCAAAGTTTGGATGTAAGTTCCGGGTTGTAATTGAGTTACTTTGATTGGTTGAATGTCTTGAGGCAGTTGGTGTATTTTGAGTATTTATTCGTGATGAAATTGTAGATGGTGTGCGAAATGTTTGTGATTGTGAGGGTGAGTTAGTTGCTGATGTTTCATATTCATGATCATCATTTGCAGGGATATCATCGTCTTCTTCATTTGGATGGTTTTCGTTTTCCTGATGTTCATATGTGGCTTCAAGGTTTTCGACTTTGAAGTCAAACCATTCGGGTTCATCATTGGTGTGTTCATCTAGGTAATCCTTCCAGTCCCATGCTTCATCCTCCTTAAACTTCACATCTCTACTAACACATATTCTTTGTGTTGTTGGATCAAACAATCTATAAGCTTTTGATCCTTGTTCGCTTCCTAAGTATACCATTTTGTTACTTCTATCATCTAACTTTGTCAGATGTTGTGATGGTACCTTTGCATATGCTATGCAGCCAAAAACTCTTAAAGTTTCTAAGTTTGGCTTTTTCTTCTTAATTGCTTCATATGGAGTGATGTCTTCTAAGGCTCTTGTAGGAACGCTGTTTAGAATGTATATAGCGTGTCTAACAGCTTCAGCCCAAAAGTTTTGCGGCATGTTAGTTGCTTTCATCATGCATCTCGTAGTAGACATGATTGTCCTATTTCTTCGTTCAACAACTCCATTTTGTTGTGGTGAGTAAGGTGCGGTTAGTTGTCGTGCTATGCCGTTCTCTTTGAAGTATTGATTGAATTCGTTAGATGTGAATTCTCCTCCACGATCAGTTCTTAACATTTTCAATGTTATCCTTAGCTCCTTCTCTATTGTTTCTTTGTATTCCTTGAAAGTACCGAAAGCTTGATCTTTCGTACTTAGGAAATACGCCCACATATATCTTGAGTAGTCATCTACTAGCAAGAATATATATTTCTTTCCATATGGTGTTGGTGGTGTTATTGGTCCACATAAATCTCCGTAAACTAAATCTAATGGTGATGTTGATCTAGTTTTTGCTTTCTTGGGGAATGGTGCTCTGCTGTGTTTACCAACTAAACAAACATCACAAATTTGTGTTGTATGTTTAATGGCAGGTATTCCTTGAACTAACTCTCTTTGAGTCATTGATTTTAATGATTCAAAGCTGAGGTGTCCTAATCTTGCGTGCCATAACCAAGTGTTGTCACTTAAGTTTGCTAATAAGCAAACAGGTGTGCCTATCTTCAGACTTGCTTTGTATAGACGATTTCTTTGTCTTGTGACTTTCAAGAAGATTTTGTTGTCCATGTCATAAAGTCATAGTTCATCGTCGTCCATTACAACTTTACAACCTATTTCGGTAAATTGTCCAAGGCTCAATAAATTGTTTTTCAAGCTAGGAATGTAATAGACTTGAGATATGATTCTTTGTTTCTCGTCTTCACATTCTAATAGGATTGAACCTTTTCCTTTAATCTCTACATGAGATCCATCTCCGAATATTACTTTTCCACTAACGTTCTCATCTAGTTCTTTAAAGTGTTCTCTTATCCCAGTCATATGGTTACTAGCTCCATTGTCTAAATACCATTGACTATCAACACTTGTCTCTTTATATCCTACATCTTCTTCGTGTAGTGAGACCTTTTGATCTTCTAGCTTTGTTACATGTGGGTCTTCTAATATTGCCATTAATAAGGTAGGTTCTAAGTCCTCCTCGACAAGATTAGATTGCATACTAGTGTTTGGTTTTGAATAACACTTAGATGCATAATGACCAGTCTTATTGCACTTGTAACATCTAACTTTGCTGAAATCAATGTTCTGTTTGTTGAAGTGATTGTGAGTGTTTTCTCCATCCTTCTTCTCGTGGTTATTTTTATCATGGTTCTTCCATCCTTTATATTTTCCACGTCCACGTCCTCTGAAATTTTTCCCTCTATTGTCATGTCGTGTGAACATCAGTTTGTCTTGACTGTCCACTTGTTTTCCTTTCTTGAACTTAATCCTCTCTTCGTAGGTCTTAAGTCTTCCTATTGCCTCTTCTAATGTCATTTTACTTAGATCGGAATATTGTTCTATAGATGCGACTATTTGCAGATACCTTTCAGGTACAACATTTAGTAATTTCCATACTAAGGTTTCATCTTCTATTGTGTGTCCTAGATTAGCGGCTTTGTTTACGAGTGTTGTAAGTTTTGTGGTGAAGGTGTCGATTGTTTCATCTTCCTTCATATATAACATCTCAAATTCGGATTTGAGTGTTTGTAATCTTGCTTGTTTAACTCTGTCTTCGCCAACGTGTCTAGTTTTCAAAGCATTCCAAATGTCTTTTGCGGTTTTGTGCTTTGTTATTTGAAGTAATTGTTCTTTGGGTAAGGCTTGATAAAGGAAAGCAATAGCGGTTTTTTCCTTTTTCTTATCGGATTGAGTCGTTTCGGTCGGCTCAATTGTTTCCCATAAACCATTCGCTTCGAGAATGATTTGCATTCGAATTGCCCATAATGAGTAATTCGCGGGCTTTAGGATTGGGCATTGAAATTGGGGTGTACTATTTGTAATGTTAGTACTAGGTTCATTTCCTTTCGTCATATCTTAAAATGATAATGACAATAAATCTCCAACAAAGAATTTTAACACAATGTGTTTTATTTATAAAATTCTTATTTCTTAAAATGAGCTCTTAATGTTTTATCTTCCTCAAATGGGTGTAAAACTTTTCTAGGTATAGTTTTAACAATTTTTAAACTATCCTTGGAGATTAAAAAATTTAAAAATGAATAACCTAAGGTTAATTACTCCTTACAAATTATTCCTAGTCAGTATTCTAAGCAGTGTAAAAACTAGGTTAGATATACTGATGAGTGTCTAAATACTCATCATTTTTATACTGTTAGAATGCCAAAAACATCTGAAAACACTCAGAAACACATCAAAATGATAAAAATATCACAAACAAGTGTTTTATGTGTTTTAAATGCAAAAACATCAAAATCAGATGAAAAACGTATCAAGTTTGCATAATTGGCAATTTTAGTCCCCCAAGTTATAAAAGTTGCCAAATCTAGTCCCTGGTAATTCAAAAACTTGTAAAATATCATTTTAGGTCCATGAGATTCAAAAGTTGTCAAAACAAACCCTTTAAAGTTCAAAAATCACAAAATAACAACTTTAGTCCCTAAACTTTACAAAAATGTCAAAAATAGTCCCTGGGTGTTCAAAAATAGAAATTATTCAAGCATAACCCTTGTACTATTTGTAAATGACAAGAATGGTCCTTATGATAAACTTTGGAGAAATTACACGTTAGGTCCTTTAAGTTTGAAAAATGTCATAATTAGTCCTTGAATTTATAAAGAATGACATTTTATGCATAATGGTCCTTGTTCTATTCTTATATGGCAGAAATGGTCCTTATGATAGCCTTGGAAAAGCTACAGTTTCAACCCTTCATGTTTGGTGGAATTACATTTTTGGTCCTTGTGGTTATTTAGCTAACAAACCAAACGGATCCTTTATATTATCCTAAACCCAATCCAGTCCAATAAACCAACCCGGCCCAATATTTAAAAACGAGAAAACCGCCTCCACTGTTCACTGTCTCTCCCACCCCTGTAATCCCAAAACCAGCCATGGTTTTCTCACCACCACCTCACCCTTTCCACCTCATTCACCTTTCCAGCTCATCCCCCCTCCTCACATCTTAGCCCACAAGCAGTTAATGCTTCCCCACCATGAACCTTTACTGTTACACACACATAAACCTGTTTATGCTTTCCAAATCACCCTAAACCCATTCCTACTTCCCAACTTGTCCCCTACACCTCCACAATACTCCAAAGTTCTTTAATTGAACTAAAATTGCCTCAAGCAACCTTATTCACTTTTGGCGCCAAAAATCCAATTTGATGGCTAGGATACGTTTGACTGAATCAAAGGCTGAGATTGTTGATGGGATATGATCAGAGACATGTGGGGAGTTCAAAAAGGCTATAAAGAAAGAGGAAGAGTCATTGGAGAAGATATCTAGTTTTTATTATAATTTAGCTTATGTCGTTTTTATTAAATTTCAAGTTTCAGTGTTTGTTTAAGCTTTAAGCTCTGTATTTCCAGTTACTTATGTGAAATAAAACCTTTGTTAACATAAATTTCAAGTTTCAATTTCTGTTTTCAAGTTATGCAATTTTTTTCAAGTTTTAAAAAATATCATGTTAAGCTTAGTATTGTTATCAGTTGTATTTTGGACTCATAAGCACATATAAGCTCCTCAAAAAGCTTATTGAAGCTTTTAGATACTCTAAAACTCAGTTTAGAATCAAAAACCAAAAATACCAAAAAAATTCAAATAAATTAGATAAAAATTAAAAATCAATGAAGAAGATGATCAAGACATTGGAGCAGGGTTGATTTTGGATTGCCCTTGGTTTAGTGCTTCTTGGGAAGCTTTAGGTTGTGTTTGTATGCCCTGGTTCTCAGTTTAAGCTTGGAATCCACTTGTAAGCCATTGTGTTTCATTTTGGCATTTACTGTGTAAGACAGTCATTAGCTCAAATTTCTGTTTGCTCATGTTCATTAGTTGTAATTAAGTGTAATCAAACCATAAAACCAGTTGTTAGTTCATTAGAATTTGTAGTTCATATAAATTTTATTTTAACAGTTTTAATTGCATAAGGATCATTAGTGAGTTTTATGTTGTTAATGCTATTGTTTAAAGCTTATTTAATCTTATTTAGTGATAATATTAGGTCTGCAATCTATATCATGGTCTTAATATGTGTTTCTCTTTGAAAAGCTTCAAATCAGTCTAGTTAAAGGGTGTTTGGTTTTAGTTTGTTATCTGTGTTAAAGAGTGTTTAAGACAGTATTATTGGTTGTTCTGTGTCTTCTTGGTTCTAAATAACTCATAAAAGCTAGAAAAACCAGTGCTCTTTTGGTTAAAAGTCAAAATCAAGTTTAATCTTGATTTATTTGCTAACTGTTGAAATTTAGACTACATAATCATACATACTAGCTTAAAAGTTGTTTATCTAGCTTAAATTAGTCTCATATTACCTTAATATATCATAATCAGTAGCCTAGGATCATTCAAATCTCACATAAGTCAAACTGCTTCATTTTCTTAAAAAGTCAAAACATTGCTCTGTACACAGTTGTTACATGCCTGGTTCACAAGCTCTTGCAGAGCTTATTAGTGAACTTCTTCTTGTGTACTTTGGTTTTTTGAGAAGCTCACCCAGCTGTCTCAAGGTTCTAGTTCTTATTTTTCAATCTATAGCTTGTTTGATAAGGCTGCTATCAGCTTATTGTTTTGTCCATTTTGACTCAGTACACTGAGTTATACTTAGTGGTTTTTCCAATTTTTTAAAAGCCCACCAAAAGTTCTCTAGTGGACCCCACTGTGAAAGCCTCAGCTTTTTGGGTAGCTTATCTGGTCATCTTGATAATCCAAGTCTTTGTTTTCATTTTATAGCTTATCTAAGTGCTTAAAAATAAGCCTAAAGGTGCCTAGTGATTTACAAAGTGTCCTGTGTATATCAGTTATATAAGTGCTTATTTTAGCTTATTTGGTGCTTATTTCTAAGTGCTTGAGCTTGTTCAGTTGTAATATTAGCTTATCATCAGTCCATTAGCTTATTTCTATTGTAAGTTGTGCTTATTTAATAGCTTAAAGCCATTTTGGTTTAAACTCTTTAGCTTATTTCCATTTTCTAAGCCACTGTTAAGAAAATAAGCTCTCACAGAGCTTATTACCAGTTTTCATAAAAAGTTGTAGTTGAAAAAGTTGCTTATTTTCTTGTGCTTAACAAATTTGTGAAGAAAAATTCCGAAAATAAAATGTTTAGCAAAAAGGGGGTAGGCAGGCTCGAACCTGAGACCTCCCCCTTAAGAGAGTGATAGTGGTGTACCTGTATGCCATTGCGCCCTTGGGTCTTTCTCGGTTATAGTTTGCAAAATCAAATACATAACCACACTTTGTTCAAATAAGCTTATACGAGCTTATTCACTTATTTCCAGCTTATTCTTTATAGTTTTTTCAGTTTTTGTATTTTTTATAAAAGTGTATTAGTATTAAGTATTTTATAAAAAAGTTTTAGATTTTTCTCATTAGTTTTAGTATTTTTAAACATTTAATTAGTGTAAAATCTTAATTAATTCATAATAAAAAATATAAAAGTCAAAAAAATATAAATCTTTTTTCTAAAATTTTCTTTTATCATATAGTACGTAAAAAAATTGTTTTTACACTTGTAGGACTTTTATTTCATAAAATTTACGTTTTTGCTTGCGCACTCGCGTAATTTTTAGAAATAACGCTCGCTTTCATTTTAAATCTAGTTTTTAGGTAATTTGAGTTTACGTTTTAGTTAAAATAGTTTATTTGAGTTATTTTATTTTATAAAATCACAAAAACATCATTGTAAAAATAGTGATAGCGTTTATTTAATATATTTTAACTTTTTAATTTCTTTTAATTTGCATTTAAGTCGCTGTAATTTGTAGATCTTTTCTTTAGGTAATTATCCATCCAAAACCTTACTGATCACTATCCTTAGCGATCATTCTATCATCTGATCAAGTGTTTATACACCAATTCATCCTCCGTGGGACTTAACGACCCAGGAATCCATTATATTCCTCTGATCTTAATTGCATTAGTGTTTGAGCTGTTTTAAGTTTGTTACGGTTGACCATTCACAAGTGGTTAGCTTGTGTAATAAAACTTGACTGTTTAGCACCGATCAAATTTTGGCGCCGCTGCCGGGGAGGCTGTAAGCGTGTTCTAAGCATTTTCAGACCCGTACTTGCACATATACCACAGTTTGTAAAAAGTTTTCTGTAAAGTTAATATAAATCAAAAAGTTCATTAACACTTTTCCTAAAGTGTTAAAAACCCAAAAACAATATAAAACAACAAAACAATCGTAACGTTTTCTATCTTGTGTTTCTTTTAAGGTGATTCTTAAAGAGATACGATTTGGTTAAACGAGACGATACCAAAAATATTTTCCAAAAGTTTTTAAACCCCATCAGCACAAATCATACCTACGTCTTTTCAGTGGTACTTAATTTATACATAAAAATCAACCACCGCAAATCAAGGCAGTACACCTACTAACTGGGGGTGTGACCATAATAAGTTCCCGAACATCAGATTTAAAACTTGCCTTTGTGTCCTTGTGATTTGGTATACCTTTTTCAAAGAAGCCATTTCATTTGTGATTATTGGTTAAGTTCACTTGTCGTTTTGCCTCGCATTTGTTTTGAAAAATTGATTTTTATACTTAGTGCATACGCACTCGTTCTTCCAGTTCTACAAGTCCACTTTCAGAACTTGGAAACATTCCTCGTAGACGTAGAGGACGTTCAGCTCCTTCAGCCGTGACTGAGGAACGTCTACCACCACCACCACCTGTCGAAATGGCAGAAGACAAACCCATGAATGAGCTTCTCCAAGCACCCATCGAGGGTTACGGAGATGCCATTGTTGTTCCAGCCATTGTGGCTGATACCTTCGAGCTCAAAACCGGGTTACTTAATCTGGTAACCCAAAGCCAATTCTATGGTTTTGAGCGGGATGATCCTCATGCACACATTCGATGGTTTAACAAGATAGCATCTACCATCAAGTACAAGAATGTCCCACATGAAGCTATCAAGATTCTTCTGTTCCCATTTTCTCTAGAGGGACAAGCCTGGAATTGGCTTGAGAAACAACCCCCTCGTTCCATTAAGACATGGGAAGATCTAGTCACCAAGTTCGTTAACGAGTTCTATCCTCCATCCCGAACCACAAGTCTTAAGAATGAGATAATGAAATTTTCTCAGAGATTTGATGAATCATTCGGGGAGGCATGGGATCGTTACAAAGAATTGCTCCGCAAGTGTCCACATCATGGTTTTACCGAGTTAATGCAAATGGATACTTTCTATAATGGTCTGAGACAAGCTGACCAAGACTCTTTGAATGCCTCCGCGGGAGGTAATTTCCTTAGCAAAACCACAAAAGAAGCCTTACAAATCATTGAGAACAAGTCCCAGGTCCGCCCTTTCCGCACAAAGACATATCAGACTCAGTCTAATGCTGGGCCTTCTACTTCATCTCCTGTGAGTACATCTAGCACCGATGCTAAGATTGACAAACTCACATATATTGTTCAGGCTTTGGTTCTTGCTAACCAGAAGAAAGTCACTTTCACTCAAACACCATCACATGGTGAAGTGAAGAAAGTTGAAGTTTGTGTTACCTGTGGTGGTCCTCATGCATACTACAACTGTACTGCCACCGATGGTAGTCCGTTTGAAGCCAATGCTATAGCCGGTACTTCAAATCAAGGAGGTAATCAATACCGTCCTCAGAATGAACCAAGCTACCGTGCTAATACTTATCAGGCACCACCCGGTTTTAACCAAAATCCTAACCGGAATCAGAATCAACCTAGAATGAACCAAGGTTATCAAAACCAAGGTAATTTCTATCCTGGACCCAACCAAGGTTTCCAACAACAAGGGAACCTTCATCAAAACAATTTCAATCGTGGGAATCAATTTCATGGGAATGTGAATCCTAATCAAGGGAATTTTCAACAACAAGGTCCTAATCAAAACATCCGACCTCAGAATTTCCCTCCACATCCTCCAGTACCATCATCTGATGAGTTATTGAAGCAGTTCATGAAATCCCAAGATGAAATGAACAGGTTGTTGGTCAGCCAGATTGCTGATCTCAAGAAGTCTTTAAATGATCAACCCTCGGGCTCTGGAAAACTTCCGAGCAACACGATCGCTAACCCGAGGGGCGATGCTAAGGCGATCACAACCAGAAGTGGTGTTTCATACAATGGACCCGCTATTCCTACTACCTCTTCTTCTTCTCTCCCAAAGGTAGTGGAAAGTGAACCTAGGACACACAATGGACCTACGACTCAAATGCCTCCTCCACTAGGAGAAATGAGTTAAGTTACCAAGGCGACAAAGGACAAAGAACTTCCTATTGATAATGGAAGTACCACACACGTCCTACCTTCGGTAGTCCAACCTCAAGTTGTCCAGAAACCCAAGTCTAATCCAGGAGTTGTTTTTGAACCACCTGTAGCTCCCGTTGAAAATACCAAATCCAAATCTTCTATTCCTTATCCATCACGTTTGAATGAGCAAAAGCTCCGTGAAAAAGCTAGTCATCAAATGGACAAATTTTTCCAAATTTTCCAAGAACTACACTTTGACATAAGCTTTGCGGATGCTATCATGCTGATGCCCAAATTTGCATCAACTCTCAAACACATGTTAAGCAACAAGGAAAAGCTGTTTGAAATGGCTAAAACTCCTCTTAACGAGAACTGCTCTGCAGTTATCCTGAAGAAGCTTCCAGAAAAGCTTGGAGATCCTGGAAAATTTCTCTTACCTTGTGTATTTCCAGGAATGGTTGAATGCTTTGCCCTAGCAGATCTTGGTGCAAGCATCAACCTGATGCCTTATTCAGTATGGAAGAAACTTTCTCTTCCGGAACTTACTCCTACATGCATGACTCTCGAGCTTGCAGATCGTACAATATCCCGTCCTCTTGGCATTGTTGAGGACGTATTTGTGAAAGTAGGAAAGTTCCATTTCCCAGCTGACTTCGTGGTTGTTGATTTTGATGCCGATCATCGGGTTCCTCTCATTGTTGGTCGAGGATTCCTGAGAACGGGCCGTGCTCTCATAGATGTATTTGAGCAAGAAATCACATTACGTGTTGGTAATGAAGCTGTCACTTTTAACCTTGATCAGACTTCGAGGTACTCCGCAAATTATGATTCTGAGTCGGTTAACCGAATAGATATCATTGATGTTGCTTCTGAAGAGTACTCGCAAGAAGTTCTTGGTTATGATCATAATTATTCGAGTGATAATCTCACTCATTCATCTCAACCTATCATCGCCAATTCTACTCCTTCCCTCACCCCATTTGAGGAAAGTGACTTCATCTTAGAAGAGATTGAAGTCTACTTGTCTAGTGATTCTGTTCCATGGGAAATTGATCACGCTCCAATTGACATTGAGGGGGACATACTTCTCATTGAGAAGTTGCTTAATGATGATCCATTATCAGCCCCTCACACTAGTGATTCAATTCCTGATGAGATTAATCAAAATGAGATTAATCTGGAGGGAGATTTTCTTCTTGAGAAGTTGTTAAATCATGACATTTCTCCTCCACTCCCTCCCGTCGAACTTCATAACAAGGAAATCAAGTCAGTTGAGAAAACTGAAGAATTTCCTGAGGTCGAGCTTAAGGACTTACCACCTCATCTCGAGTATGCATTTCTTGAGGGTGATGATAAATTACCCGTCATTATTGCTCGAGATTTGAGTAAAGATGAAAAAGCTGCTCTCATAAAGATCTTGAAGTCACACAAGCAAGCAATTGCTTGGAAACTCTCCGACATTAAGGGTATCAACCCTGAGTTTTGTACTCATAAAATCTTGATGGAGGATGACTTCAAGCCAGCAGTTCAACATCAGAGAAGAGTAAATCCAAAAATCCATGATGTTATCAAACAGGAGGTTATCAAACTTCTTGATGCAGGATTGATTTACCCAATCTCATATAGTCCTTGGGTTAGCCCAATTCATTGTGTTCCTAAAAAGGGTGGCATAACTGTTGTCACAAATGAAGATAACGAGTTAATTCCAACTCGTCTGGTTACGGGATGGCGTGTTTGCATTGACTATCGTAAGTTGAATGACGCCATTCGTAAAGACCATTTTCCTCTACCCTTTATGGACCAAATGCTTGAGAGATTAGCAGGGAACGAGTACTATTGTTTCCTTGATGGTTTCTCGGGATATTTTCAGATTCTCATTGATCCAAAGGATCAAGATAAAACTACATTCACCTGCCCATACGGAACTTTTGCCTATAGACGTATGCCTTTTGGCCTATGTAATGCTCCTGGCACGTTCCAACGATGTATGATGGCCATTTTCCACGACATGATCGGGGAAACAATGGAGGTGTTTATGGATGACTTCTCGGTCATTGGGGATTCGTTTCAAACATGTCTCTCCCATCTAGATAAAATGCTTCAAAGGTGTGAAGACACCAATCTTTGTCTAAACTGGGAGAAGAGCCACTTTATGGTCAAAGAAGGCATAGTCCTTGGCCATAAGATTTCAAAAAATGGGATTGAGGTAGATAGAGCAAAAGTAGATGTTATTGCTAAATTACCTCATCCTACTACCGTCAAAGGTATTAGGAGTTTTTTAGGTCATGCCGGTTTCTATCGTAGATTCATTCAAGATTTTTCCAAAATAGCCCAGCCAATGACCCATCTTCTTGAAAAGGATGCTCCTTTTATCTTCTCACCCGAGTGCATCATAGCTTTTGAAACATTGAAGAAAAAGCTCACTGAAGCACCCATTCTCGTTGCTCCCGACTGGGACTTGCCTTTTGAACTTATGTGCGATGCAAGTGATTTTGCTATCGGTGCAGTCCTAGGACAACGAAGAAACAAGCATTTTCAGCCTATCCACTACGCAAGTAAGACTATGACTGAAGCTCAAACTCATTACACCACCACAGAAAAAGAGCTATTAGCCGTGGTGTATGCGTTTGAGAAGTTTCGGCCGTACTTAATCTTGACCAAATGTGTAGTGTATACGGATCACTCGGCTCTCAAATATCTCTTTGCAAAACAAGATGCAAAGCCGAGATTGCTCCGTTGGGTTCTCCTCTTGCAAGAATTTGATATCATCATTCGTGATAAAAAAGGAGCTAAGAACCTGGCTGCTGATCATCTGTCCAGATTAGAAAACCGTCACCAAGATGTTTTCGAGAAAAAGGAAATAAATGAAACATTTCCTCTCGAGACACTCAATGCGGTTTCTTTTCGTGGAAACTCTTCTACCCCATGGTTTGCTGATTTCGCAAATTACCATGCGGGTAACTTCATTGTGAAAGGGATGTCGACCCAGCAGAAGAACAAATTCTTCAAAGATGTTAAACATTACTTCTGGGACGACCCCTTCTTATTCAAAATCTGTGCGGATCAAGTCATCCGACGGTGTGTTTATGGACAAGAAGCTCTTGACATTCTCAAAGCTTGCCATGCTGGACCCACCGGGGGCCATCATAGTCCAAACTACACCGCCAAAAAGGTGTTTGATTCCGGGTTTTATTGGCCCACAATTTATAAGGATGCCCACGATTTTGTCAAAACTTGTGACGCTTGTCAACGTCATGGAAATATCTCTCAAAGAAATGAAATGCCACAAAATGCCATTCAAGTTTGTGAGATATTTGACATCTGGGGTATTGACTTTATGGGGCCATTTCCATCATCTCGAGGAAACAAATACATACTCGTGGCTGTTGACTATTTGTCAAAATGGGTTGAAGCAAAAGCTTTACCTACCAATGATGCCCGAGTTGTTGTGAAATTTTTGAAATCTCTTTTTGCCAGGTTTGGAACTCCTCGTGCTATAATCAGTGATCGTGGTACACATTTTTGTAATGACCAATTTGATCGTGTCATGCAAAAGTATGGTGTTACCCACCGTCTATCTACTGCATACCACCCCCAAACAAGTGGGCATGTGGAAGTTTCAAATCGTGGTATTAAAAGAATTTTGGAAAGGACAGTAGGCGAAAATCATGCATCCTGGTCGGATAAACTGGATGACGCACTCTGGGCCTTCCGTACAACTTACAAAACACCAATTGGGTGTACTCCATACAAGCTAGTGTACGGAAAGGCATGTCATCTTCCGATTGAACTAGAGCACAAGGCTTACTGGGCCTTGAAACATGCAAACTTCGATATACAGACAGCAGGTGATCACAGAAAAGTTCAAATGAATGAACTAAATGAACTCCGTGATCAAGCATACGAGAACTCTTTGATCTACAAGCAAAAGACAAAGAAGATTCATGACTCTAAAATCAAGAACCGCGTTTTCAACGTTGGTGATCGAGTCCTTCTTTTCAATTCTAGATTGAAGATTTTCTCGGGAAAGCTTAAGTCCCGTTGGTCTGGTCCATTTACTATCACTGAGGTTTATCCTTATGGAACCATTGAGTTATCTCAGCCAGATGGTCCAAATTTTAAAGTAAATGGTCATCGATTAAAGCATTACTTTGAAGAGGACATTCCATCCATGGTTGTCCCGGATTTACAAACATTCCCCATGAACCAATGAATGCGGGGATCGAGTCAAGCTAGTGACTCGGTAATCAAAAACAGTAGCACACACAATATGGGTTTTCACCCATGTTTCTGTCTTCTTACCCCTTTCTACCACCCTAGTGTGGGGGAGTTTCCCCACAATGTTGTATATATCAATCTTCTCTTAAAAAAAAAATGTGTATATATCAAAAACAAAATAATGGCCGTAGTATTTCCCTTTTATGTTCTATGTTTCGGCATAACAGCCGGTACTTTGAATATTGAGGGCAATATTCATTTCTAAGTGTGGGGGGAATTCTCACGAATTTCATCATGTAATTATTTCACCCAATTCCCCCGTTTTTGGCCAAAATTTTTTTTGGAGTAAGTGTTTTTCACTTACTCAGCAAATGGTAATCAGTCCGCCATGTCTAACCCACATAAGGATTGGCTAATCCAGGAGCAAACGGCTCTTGGTAAAGATATCTCAAATCCGTTTATTGCTTGCAATTTGCCCAAAATTGTATGGTGTTCAACTCACCATATCTTTAAACTAGTGAAGAGTTGGCTAGCCCGCAAGTTTATGGCTTGTGGTAAAGGCAGTTGAAAATCCATAATTGGTAATCGGCTCACCAAAGATAATATTGATAATTTATCTAAGAGTTGGCTAGTCCAGAAGCAAACGGCTTCTGGTAAAGACAAATCAAATCCGTTCACAGCTTATGATTTGCTCAAAATCATTTGGTTATCGCTGTACCAAGGTTCTTACTTGAACTAAAACAATTGGCTACTCCAGAAGTAATGGCTTTTGGTAAAGAGATAAAATCCATTAAATTTTCTCAAATCATTGCTAGGGACTAGCAATATCTTAGTGTGGGGGATTGATGAGTGTCTAAATACTCATCATTTTTATACTGTTAGAATGCCAAAAACATCTGAAAACACTCAGAAACACATCAAAATGATAAAAATATCACAAACAAGTGTTTTATGTGTTTTAAATGCAAAAACATCAAAATCAGATGAAAAACGTATCAAGTTTGCATAATTGGCAGTTTTAGTCCCCCAAGTTATAAAAGTTGCCAAATCTAGTCCCTGGTAATTCAAAAACTTGTAAAATATCATTTTAGGTCCATGAGATTCAAAAGTTGTCAAAACAAACCCTTTAAAGTTCAAAAATCACAAAATAACAACTTTAGTCCCTCAACTTTACAAAAATGTCAAAAATAGTCCCTGGGTGTTCAAAAATAGAAATTATTCAAGCATCACCCTTGTACTATTTGTAAATGACAAGAATGGTACTTATGATAAACTTTGGAGAAATTACATGTTAGGTCCTTTAAGTTTGAAAAATGTCATAATTAGTCCTTGAATTTATAAAGAATGACATTTTATGCATAATGGTCCTTGTTCTATTCTTATATGGCATAAATGGTCCTTATGATAGCCTTGGAAAAGCTACAGTTTCAATCCTTCATGTTTGGTGGAATTACATTTTTGGTCCTTGTGGTTATTTAGCTAACAAACCAAACGGATCCTTTATATTATCCTAAACCCAATCCAGTCCAATAAACCAACCCGGCCCAATATTTAAAAACGAGAAAACCGCCTCCACTGTTCACTGTCTCTCCCACCCCTGTAATCCCAAAACCAGCCATGGTTTTCTCACCACCACCTCACCCTTTCCACCTCATTCACCTTTCCAGCTCATCCCCCCTCCTCACATCTTAGCCCACAATCAGTTAATGCTTCCCCACCATGAACCTTTACTGTTACACACACATAAACCTGTTTATGCTTTCCAAATCACCCTAAACCCATTCCTACTTCCCAACTTGTCCCCTACACCTCCACAATACTCCAAAGTTCTTTAATTGAACTAAAATTGCCTCAAGCAACCTTATTCACTTTTGGCGCCAAAAATCCAATTTGATGGCTAGGATACGTTTGACTGAATCAAAGTCTGAGATTGTTGATGGGATATGATCAGAGACATGTGGGGAGTTCAAAAAGGCTATAAAGAAAGAGGAAGAGTCATTGGAGAAGATATCTAGTTTTTATTATAATTTAGCTTATGTCGTTTTTATTAAATTTCAAGTTTCAGTGTTTGTTTAAGCTTTAAGCTCTGTATTTCCAGTTACTTATGTGAAATAAAACCTTTGTTAACATAAATTTCAAGTTTCAATTTCTGTTTTCAAGTTATGCAATTTTTTTCAAGTTTTAAAAAATATCATGTTAAGCTTAGTATTGTTATCAGTTGTATTTTGGACTCATAAGCACATATAAGCTCCTCAAAAAGCTTATTGAAGCTTTTAGATACTCTAAAACTCAGTTTAGAATCAAAAACCAAAAATACCAAAAAAATTCAAATAAATTAGATAAAAATTAAAAATCAATGAAGAAGATGATCAAGACATTGGAGCAGGGTTGATTTTGGATTGCCCTTGGTTTAGTGCTTCTTGGGAAGCTTTAGGTTGTGTTTGTATGCCCTGGTTCTCAGTTTAAGCTTGGAATCCACTTGTAAGCCATTGTGTTTCATTTTGGCATTTACTGTGTAAGACAGTCATTAGCTCAAATTTCTGTTTGCTCATGTTCATTAGTTGTAATTAAGTGTAATCAAACCATAAAACCAGTTGTTAGTTCATTAGAATTTGTAGTTCATATAAATTTTATTTTAACAGTTTTAATTGCATAAGGATCATTAGTGAGTTTTATGTTGTTAATGCTATTGTTTAAAGCTTATTTAATCTTATTTAGTGATAATATTAGGTCTGCAATCTATATCATGGTCTTAATCTGTGTTTCTCTTTGAAAAGCTTCAAATCAGTCTAGTTAAAGGGTGTTTGGTTTTAGTTTGTTATCTATGTTAAAGAGTGTTTAAGACAGTATTATTGGTTGTTCTGTGTCTTCTTGGTTCTAAATAACTCATAAAAGCTAGAAAAACCAGTGCTCTTTTGGTTAAAAGTCAAAATCAAGTTTAATCTTGATTTATTTGCTAACTGTTGAAATTTAGACTACATAATCATACATACTAGCTTAAAAGTTGTTTATCTAGCTTAAATTAGTCTCATATTACCTTAATATATCATAATCAGTAGCCTAGGATCATTCAAATCTCACATAAGTCAAACTGCTTCATTTTCTTAAAAAGTCAAAACATTGCTCTGTACACAGTTGTTACATGCCTGGTTCACAAGCTCTTGCAGAGCTTATTAGTGAACTTCTTCTTGTGTACTTTGGTTTTTTGAGAAGCTCACCCAGCTGTCTCAAGGTTCTAGTTCTTATTTTTCAATCTATAGCTTGTTTGATAAGGCTGCTATCAGCTTATTGTTTTGTCCATTTTGACTCAGTACACTGAGTTATACTCAGTGGTTTTTCCAATTTTTTAAAAGCCCACCAAAAGTTCTCTAGTGGACCCCACTGTGAAAGCCTCAGCTTTTTGGGTAGCTTATCTGGTCATCTTGATAATCCAAGTCTTTGTTTTCATTTTATAGCTTATCTAAGTGCTTAAAAATAAGCCTAAAGGTGCCTAGTGATTTACAAAGTGTCCTGTGTATATCAGTTATATAAGTGCTTATTTTAGCTTATTTGGTGCTTATTTCTAAGTGCTTGAGCTTGTTCAGTTGTAATATTAGCTTATCATCAGTCCATTAGCTTATTTCTATTGTAAGTTGTGCTTATTTAATAGCTTAAAGCCATTTTGGTTTAAACTCTTTAGCTTATTTCCATTTTCTAAGCCACTGTTAAGAAAATAAGCTCTCACAGAGCTTATTACCAGTTTTCATAAAAAGTTGTAGTTGAAAAAGTTGCTTATTTTCTTGTGCTTAACAAATTTGTGAAGAAAAATTCCGAAAATAAAATGTTTAGCAAAAAGGGGGTAGGCAGGCTCGAACCTGAGACCTCCCCCTTAAGAGAGTGATAGTGGTGTACCTGTATGCCATTGCGCCCTTGGGTCTTTCTCGGTTATAGTTTGCAAAATCAAATACATAACCACACTTTGTTCAAATAAGCTTATACGAGCTTATTCACTTATTTCCAGCTTATTCTTTATAGTTTTTTCAGTTTTTGTATTTTTTATAAAAGTGTATTAGTATTAAGTATTTTATAAAAAAGTTTCAGATTTTTCTCATTAGTTTTAGTATTTTTAAACATTTAATTAGTGTAAAATCTTAATTAATTCATAATAAAAAATATAAAAGTCAAAAAAATATAAATCTTTTTTCTAAAATTTTCTTTTATCATATAGTACGTAAAAAAATTGTTTTTACACTTGTAGGACTTTTATTTCATAAAATTTACGTTTTTGCTTGCGCACTCGCGTAATTTTTAGAAATAACGCTCGTTTTCATTTTAAATCTAGTTTTTAGATAATTTGAGTTTACGTTTTAGTTAAAATAGTTTATTTGAGTTATTTTATTTTATAAAATCACAAAAACATCATTGTAAAAATAGTGATAGCGTTTATTTAATATATTTTAACTTTTTAATTTCTTTTAATTTGCATTTAAGTCGCTGTAATTTGTAGATCTTTTCTTTAGGTAATTATCCATCCAAAACCTTACTGATCACTATCCTTAGCGATCATTCTATCATCTGATCAAGTGTTTATACACCAATTCATCCTCCGTGGGACTTAACGACCCAGGAATCCATTATATTCCTCTGATCTTAATTGCATTAGTGTTTGAGCTGTTTTAAGTTTGTTACGGTTGACCATTCACAAGTGGTTAGCTTGTGTAATAAAACTTGACTGTTTAGCACCGATCATATACTAAAAAAATATGATAAGACTTTAATAATTTTTTGAAATAACTTATCAAACTAAAACAATATATATCAAAATATATATAAATTAAAATGAAAGGTGGTTTTGAAATCTTTTGGAACCTGGAGGGGTTGATGGTTTAACCCGATGCCTTAACAAAAATAAATATCCTGTGTGTGTGGCCCTTATCTGTATACGCGTCCCTTTTATTTTAACCCTTTGTTTCTTATCCTTTTGAGATAGAAACACACACGCGTACTCTTTTCCTTTTGAGATACTGTCTATTTCAGTTCTCTCTCTCTCTCTCAAGAAGATAACGTTTTATCTTCTTCTTCCTTCTCCAATAAACAACGACGGTTTGACCGGCCTCTTTTGATGGCGGTGTTTTATGGTCGTCCCTTCTACTTTCTCCGGTGTGGTGTTCTGTACGAGCACTGTTGTCCCTCTAACTTGAAACCTAGGGTTTCAGTTTATTTGGGGTTTTCTGATCCGAGAGTATTTTTACGATTGGAGTTTGCTAATGAATCAATTGGGGTTTTCAATTGATCCTTCTGGGCTTGATTTCGTTTAAGAACAGGTGTGTTTGTTCTGATTTGAATCTTTAATTTGTGCCCTAATTGATGACGCTCGTATTAGTTTTTTTTTTATTTGAATCAAATGGATAAACGATTTTGAGTTCGTTTTTCTGATCCTGTTTGGATTGGGTATACGAAACTGGTTTCGTAAAAATTTTGCGAGTTTGATTTGTTGCCGGGTTGTGAGTAATCACAAAGTGATTATACCCCTGTTGCGACGAACGTTTGAGACACAAAAATGACGTCTGGATTTTGTGTTCTTAACGATTTGCAAAAAAAAAAAAAAATTATTGTTCGAAACTGGTCTTGTGTTTTTTTTTGATTCTGGAACTTTTACGAGTCAAGGTAAATGATGATTATTGGTTGATAGACCAAACCGCTCTGATACCAATTGTTGGCCTTTATAACGGGATCTATGGTCTAAACGTTTCAATCACAAGTATACCGAATAAATGTTGTGCAAAGATTAATCAAACTGTAAATGTGTTTATGTATTAATCAAATATGTCATCATGTTTTTACAAACGAATGTATCATGTATATATACTGTAATGAAAAGGGTACATGAACCATTGTGTCGGTTCTGTGATATGGAGCAGTTATTTGTAATTGCTATGTAACCGTTGAGTAACTGCTTTGTTGACTTTTCTTATGGTTGACTTTTGTTGACCGGGTCATTTGGGTTGTGACCGGTTTATAGTTGGGTCGATGGTGATTAACCCAATAGAGCTAAACTTTTAGGCCCCAAAAATTTGCAAACCTTGTGGACTTGCATTCCGAAAGCTCTGCACTAATTTTTTTGTCACGGCACGCATATCATTAGTACAAGATCAAGTGCACAATATTAGCTAGGTGCTTATACCCCTCGGGTGCCTCATTCAATAATAGCCTTTTGCTAATAACACCAAATGTATAAATGCAGTAAATACGAACAAAATATGGTCATCATTTTACGGATACATGTAGTCTTAGTCAGAACATTGGCCGAAACTCGAGGCCATATACAATAAGACCAGACATTGTTCCTTCATAACATATCAATTTCAAATTGACAGGAACATACCCATTTCTAGACTTACTGTTTGAATTAAATTTCCACATCATAACCTCCATCAACCCATCTTCCCTCTGTTCTGGAACTTGATTACTACCATGTACATTTAACGGGCTAGGGGATCTGAAATATATAATTCCACTCTTTTTGTTTTTCCAATCAAGTAAATCTCGTACTATCACCGGACAATGCAATCTGCAACGTTTTTCTGAAAGCTTGAACACAAGGTAACATCCATATTCCGTGTTTGGTGACAACATCTGACTTTCGATCTTGCACTTAATATGCAATACTTGTTGTCGTAAAACCTCAATCACCTCTTTAAACCTACATATACAATATATTATGCATGTTGCATAATTTTTATAGATGAAGATCATTAGATAATCATGTTAATACGTTAAACTCCACATTCAATCAGCAAAACTTATATCATCCAAATATTGAAATCTCCTTAATTGGTAAAATTCATTATACATGTATCGAGAAGATGTAATGAAGCTTGTTAAAAGAGAAAACCTGAACTCGGCTGCTGAAGGTTTGGAATAAAATAGCTTGGCATTAAGAGAGTCATATATAGCCTCTTTCGCAGATATCATATGATGTTTCGTTTCGTTCACATTTCTTAGCCAGAGCAACTGTTCATTGAAAGAAAGAGAGATTAGTTTATTACAAAAAAAAACAGGTTTCCTATAGATCCATTATCTTGGAAATTAAATAGAACCTTTTCACCCTTGTCAGCTGGCAATTTTTGCACCTGTAAAATATTTATAAGACCTTATCATAAACTTGTAATGTAAAAAACATGAAAACTATACCCATACATCTACTCATTTCCAAAATTAAAACAAAAGAATCTAGAATTTCAAAATTACCTTGTCAATGGCTCGAAACTCAACCCCTTCAACATAGATGGCATGATTTTTGCAATAGTATCGCGAGAAGCTCTCAAGTAAGACCTCGAATTCCGCTTCTTCCTTGTGATTCAAGAACCGAGACAATTCGATCATCATCCACTCATCATCTCTCCATGTTGCGAAATATGAATGCAAAGTCTCATTCCCCAATTTGTAGGTAAGGTTCACATACATTGGTGACGTTGAAGTTTTTCTTGAACCAATAAACTTGAAGATTAGATAAACACTGTAATTTGCACCCGGTGATAAAAATTGAGTTCTTATCTTTATTCGGATGTTCAAATTCAAGATATCCAACATCTCTGCAACTTTTTGAAACCTGCATTTATTATAAGATAATTAAGTTTATGTTAGTTTGAACCTCCTTACCGGCTACCTAAAATGACGAAATTCAGATTTATAGTTATGTTAGTCTTTCTATGAACCGTAAAAGTAACATTACACAGAGAGAGAAAAAACCGGAACCTTGATTCTGGAATGGATTCCCATTTATGTGATCTACGGTTTTTGTACGAAAACTTTCTTGCTGATATCATTTCATTTCTTTCCTCATTAGTCCCGAGTGAAAAGCACTAGAATACAAACGAACCATATCATATCAGACGTATTAACCCGACCTCGATAATGAGTAAATGCATGTATGCCAGATTTTGGACCAACAGGTACTTTCATTTTGACAATAAGAAATAAGAAGATATTATAAGTCAGTGAATATTGTAACTATTGTAAAAAACGAACACGGACTTTTTAGTTTGTCATGACAATCATATGGAAACTGTACGTACCATATCGAGTTCTAGAGTTGAGGATTCTTTGTAATTAATGATTTGCTCACGTGACATAAACTAACAACCAAAATGAATTTATGATATGGATATATCATATATAATCAACTCCAAAAAGCAAAAAGATGCATACAATGCAGAAAGCACAAAAGAGTATGAATTGCAGACAACACAAACTTGGGTAATTACCAGTCTGCCCTTTTGAAGCAGGATTCCTTTGGAAAGCATGCTGTAAATATCCTTTTTGCTCACATCAGAGTAGATCATCTCTGGAGAATTTGACATTTGGATTAGTTGTTCATAATCTTTTGGCAACTTAGGCTCCCAGATATCACGATCTTCCTGCATATTATTAAGTAACTAATTGAAAAAAAAAATCACATTCAACATACTTTGGATTAGATGTATGTGCATTTACATAGAGACGCATTTTTAGAAGTATAAAAACATACTTGGAACTCCAATGCTTTCTTAAGCTGTATTAGCACATCGTTTGCCGTTGGTCGTTCTTCTCTCTCTTTGTGTATGCATTTATAGGCAATCTCTTGAAATGTTGTCAAGGATTCCTCCACCACTTGATTCTTTATAGCCTCAAACACCATTTCATCAAGTCGTCCTTCTACATAGTACCGTCTAACCTCATGGACAAGATTTCGAGCATTACTGTTGTCGTATTCCATGACAAATCTCCCACACAAGATCTCAAATAAAAGCACACCAAAGGAGTAAATATCAGATTCTTTAGTTAACGTACTTGTGGTTATGTATTGTGGATCACAATACCCAGGTGTGCCTTTAGCATTATCAATGACGTAGTCCATTTCCTGATTAATTGGACTTATTAAAGAAAGTCCAAAATCAGCAATTTTTGCTTTCCAATCGCCATGTAGAAGAATATTTGCAGCTTTGATGTCCCTATGTATCACCACCTCTTCCTTTAAATCACTAGTTCCATGAAGAAAATCCAACCCGCTTGCAATGTCAATGCATATCGCTAGCCTTCTCCTCCACGTAAGATCATTGTGCTTCAACCACCTATCAAGACTTCCTCTAGAAGCGTACTCATAAACAATTATTTTTTCTCCCTCTTCATCACAACAGCCTACAAGACTGATGAGATTTTCATGTTTATACTCCAAGAGTATTTCAAGTTCCGTCATAAGTTGAGTTTCTCCTTCACCAGACTTCCCATCCAACCGTTTCGCAGCAATGATATTACGTCCAATCGCATGTGTAACTTCACCTTTGTATACCTGGCCGAAACCTCCCTTTCCAATCAGATTACTAAAGTTTCGTGTAGCCAATTTAATTTCGTCAAGCGAAATTTTGAAGTTATCCTTGTTTTCCTGTGATCATGAATACTCTATCAATACGATAGTTCAAATAAATAGGCAGTGATTAAAATACTTCCATAATTAAAAACATAATAAGAAATGTCTATATTTTGGTTTGTGCTGAACGAATTTGGTTAGGTAAGAAACATGAGAAATCATGAAAAACACAATTGTAACCTTGAATCATGTTATTTAATGAACTTTTTACGTTAAAATGTTTTTTTAGTTATATGGAAACAAATTTGTGATTCAAATTTTTGAAAATGTAACATTTTATCCAGACACTTTATTTTGCTTACACACAAATTCATGCTTACAAATCCGCACCATCCATCTAGTTTGATGGGGATTAACCTAAGATTTATAAGGTAAACCTAAGTCAATATTTGTTTTTCTTGTCTTTTTGTCTTTCTTTTTTATTCACATATTTTTTTTTTGTTATTTTTTAATTCACGTAGTTTTTTTTTTTTTTTTTTTTTTTTTTTTTTTTTTTTTTTTTTAATTCACGTTTTTTTCTTTGCTTTCATATATATGTTATTGTCTGTTTTCATACGTTTTCGTCCGTTTTCATCTGTTTTCGCCCGTTTTCATACGTTTTTGTCTGTTTACTTACGCTTTCACCCGTTTTCATACGTTTCGCCCGTTTTCATTCGTTTTCATACGTTTTCATCCATTTTCATCAGTTTTCTTTCATTTTCATCCATTTTTCATATGTTTCCGTTCGTTTTCAGACGTATTTTTACGCTTTCATACGTTTTCGTCCTTTTCATACGTATTCGTCCGTTTTCTTACGTTTTCGTCCGTTTTTTACGTTTTCATCCGTTTCTGACTATCACAAGTGATATTCTGTGATATTCAGAATATCACTTGTGATTTTTTTGAATATCACTTTGTGATATTCTGAATATCACTTGTGATTACTGAATATTTTGTGATATTCAGAATATCACTTTCTGATATTCAGAATATCACTTGTGATTTTCTGGATATCACTTTGTGATATTCTGAATATCAATTTGTGATTTTCTGGATATCACTTTGTGATATTTTGAATATCACTTGTGATTTTTATGTTATAAAACATTAGTTGAAAATCACTTGTAATATTCATAAAATCACTTGTGATATTCATAATATGACAAGTGATTATCTGCATATCAGAGAATATCACTTGTGATCTTCTGAATATCACTTGTGAGAAACATATAAAAACGGCCAAAAACGTAAGAAAACGGACGAAAACGTATGTAAATGTAAAAACACGTATGAAAACGGACGAAAACGTATGAAAACGGACGAAATCGTATGAAAACGGGCAAAAACGTAAAAAACGAACGAAAACAGACGAAACATATGAAAGCGAAGAAAAAAGCGTGAATTAAAAAAAAAAACGTGAATTTAAAAGAAAAACGTAAATAAAAAAAATGTGAATAAAAAAGAAAAACAAAAAGACAAGAAAGAAAAGATGGACTTAGCTTTATCTATTAAATCTTATATTAATCCAACCATTAGATCAAACTAGATGAATGATAGAGATTTGTCCCTTGATAAGCACCAAAATAAGAGTAATCAAATGAACTTTTCTCTTAATTCATGTTATATTCAAAATCTTATATAAATGCAAAAGTTTTGAATCATTCTACAAATTGCCGTGAATCTACATTTAAATTGTTTATTTTGAATCATTAGTTTGTCTTAATCAGCATAAAAGATATTATTACATAAAAAACTATGAATCAAAATGACTAAATGCATGGAAAAAAATGTAATTGTAACGTCTATTTCACAATTGCTCACGTTAAACGTTTCTTATTTAATGCTTATATCGTGATGAACTGCCAATTCAAAGAAACTTCTAAACAACATTTATTTTAAAAGCTGAGAGATACAGACAAAGTGATTGATTTTTGTCGTAATCATTTGGATGATCCTATAACCAAGAAAACGAAAAATTATTCATACAGAAGCAAAACTTATTTGGTTTTGCTGGCTTAGAGCGAAGGGTATGGTCACCCACTGAACTCGCCATTCCTGCGTGGAGGGTGAAACGGCGCCGCCATTCCCACGTTACCACACCACTTGGCTGCTTTGCCATTTCAAATGTAGCTGAAGTCACATTCGTCAATTGCGCACTTCCATTGAATTTTTTTGACCGTTTGGTCTTGAAATGGCTAGTTTTTCAAATGTTATTTTGTTTTTATCTCACATTTATAAATACTACCCATATTTAACTATTTTTTACACGAAAATCTTAATTCTTTCTACCAAAAACTATGTCTTGTTCACGTTCACATACCATCGATGAAATAAAGCTTGTGTTTAGAAACTCATTGATAGGGATACCATTCGTCAGGAAGCGATTATCGCCTTATTTGAGAAGTTTAACAACGTACACGCAGCTAAAGATTATATGAGGAAATTATACGCGGAATGCAAAGACACTTTGCAAGAAAAACTATTGAGACTTTTCTAGAAGAAGAATCTTGGAAAGATTATGAGATTAAAAATGATTTGTTTAAATTGACGAGCAAAATACAAGATAACATGAGTGCCAAAGTTCGATGGATGCATAAAGGAAACAAATAGGACGATTGTGTTTTAGTTTACATATTGTTTGTTTAAAAAATTAGCTCCAAAGTTTGATGGATGCATAAAGAAAATAAATGAATGAAAAATTAGTTTGTTTGAATTCGTACATGTACTTTTTCAAACGAATACTTTTTCGCCTATAAATACCTAGCCGTACCGTCTTTCTTTTTCTCACACAAATTCTTTTTAAACTCTATCAACTACCATCTCAAAAACTATAGCTACTGAACTAATGATGTGAGACTAACTATCCTTATGCGACTATGGGAAGAACTTGATGTTGAGATCGCATTGGCGGACCAATTGTTGACCTTGTTTCGTCGCTTTTATGGTCGAGTTCGTAGTCGTAGGCCTGAAATAACCAGGGTGGGTTCGTTGCTAGATCATCCACTTATCGACTACAGTCTGCATTGTTGAGAACGAATTGCTTCGAAGCATTGCTGAGAAGGAAGAATTCATTAACAATTACAGAGAAATGTAAAAGCTCGAAGCATGTTTATTTTCGTGTAATGTTTTAATTTTGATATTGTATTTTTAATTTTCGTTATGTAATATGTATTTATTTTAAATGAATGAAATTTAGTTTGTCTGAAAAAGTAAAAATAGATGGCGGGGCCCAAAAACTGCGAAATAGTGCCCAAACGGCATGCCACTACAGAGAGAGTATTTTTTATGTGTAAATATGAAATGTTGATGTTACGCTGATTTAGCAAAACAACATGCTACCATATCCTTCGCTCTTAGAAGGAATATTATGAATATGAAAATATCAATAATAATATGCTAGATTGGCCCCCACCAAATGGGGAAATATGATGAGTTGTGAGAGAAGAGATGCTACGAGCATGTTTGGTAAATAAGATTATAAAAATATTATGGTTATTTAAAAAAAATATATTACCTCTGTCTTAAAATTATAGTCTCTTTTTGATTTTTTTGGTCTTTGTATTTCAACTTTGACTTTAAATATTTTTGTTTGTGTTATACAATAGTTGATGAAAAATATACTAATGAAAATAAATTTAAAACCCGATCGATTCATATATTTTGCATCAATTATTATATAACACAAACAAAAATATTTAAGGTAAAAGTTCTAAAAGAAAAACCGAAAAAGTCAATAAGGAACTATAATTTTGAGACGAAGGGAGTATTTAAAATGTAAGTTTGTTCAGCATATAAAACTTATAAGATATTTAAAAGAAATTTTTTTCCAATTTTTTAAAATTAAATGTTACTTCTTATAACTTATGAAAATAATCTCCTTTTTTTTTTTAACTCTCGCTTCATCTTTATTTACAGCTTCATCTTCAGTTTCATTAACAATTAATTTTGCCAAAACATAACATGATTCTACGCATCGCAAACCCAAAAGGGGACTCAACGATTTTCATGTCATCAGTAATTTTTTAATTCTTTTTTACCAAACATGTCTACCTATATGCATTGGTGACGCATTATTTTTGAGAGTTATATGGCTTAAATAACAATATGCGAAAATGTCAAAAATTGTTCATTTTTCAAAACTACATTCACATTGTAGTAAAAAAAAACCAAATCCAAAATTGGTCTTGATAAACAAATAGATCGTGCGACTCCATAAGATTGTTGACATGTGTTTAGAATAGGGGTGGCAATCGAGTCGTGTTCGGGTTAACCTATTCGGGTTCGCGGGTTGGTGGATCACTATAACCTCAACCTAAACACGACCCATTTATTAATCGTGTCAAGAAACTCAACCCTAACCCAAACCTGCATAACATGTGCAAACCGTTTGTGACCCATTTAACCTGTTTAAGTAAATAGGTAAAGTGGTAAATAAGGTTGATGGTTTGTCGATTTAACAAGTTTAAATAACATACAAATAACTATGAGGCAATTTCAATGATATGTGAGTTCTAATCGTAATTAACTCATATTAAGTACATACCAAAGTACATTTAATCTAAATCTAACATAAAATCAAAGTTATATATTTTATTTTTAGAACCTTATATAATTAAACGGGTTCACGTGTTGATCTGTTTAATACTTGCTCAACCCAAACACGACCCGTTTATTAAACGGGTTAGACGGGTCGACCTGTTTCTGACCCAAACATGTTTATCCTCAACCCAAACCTGTTTAACTTGGTGTCGGGTTCGTGTCGTTTATCGTGTCTTGTCGAGAATTGCCACCCCTAGTTTAGAAGGCTGGTGGGGGTTTCTTGCTAGACCGATGGCAATGTTTTTTGCTAAACCATAATTTTTGTCGACCACTTTTTGTCTTTCGGAAAAAAAAACAGTTTTTTTATAAACAACATTGTTCTTTTTTAATTTTTTTTTTCTCAAAAAGATAAGAATTAGTTTCACGAAAGTACAAATGATGGAACCTACTTTGTTTTCTAGATCGTACTTTTTTGAGACCACTTGTTGTCTTTTTACATAAAAAAGGTTTCGGTTTTTTTTTGAGCTATTTAATCTTTTTTTCTTTATTTTTTTTGCAAAAAGACTGATAACATAAAAAAGTATTACCTCTGTCCCATAAAAATTGTTTACTTTGACTTTTTTAAGTCTTTCTTTTTTAACTTTGACATTAAATATTTTTGTTTACGTTATATAACACTTGATGAAAAATATATGAATAGATTGGAATTTAAATATATTTTCATTGGTATGATTTTCATCAAATATTATATAACGCAAACAAAAATATTTAAGGTCAAAGTTGAAAAAGAAAGACATAAAAAATCAAATTTGACGATTTTTATGAGACGGATGGAGTATATAACTTGTATATCCAACATTTATTACTTATTATTATTTCATTTACTTAAGATTTGATAGTCAATTGTTTTGTATTCGGATTTTAGGCTTAAAAAGGAGTGTTAGATGAAAAGACACGGAAATGTGCAAGAAATGATGCAAGGTGATTTAATCAAGATTGATGACGAATCAAAGAGAAAATGACATGAATAATTCACTTATATTGGAGGATTTATATTGTGAAATACTCATGGAAGGATAAACTTGTGATTAAAATTTGATTATGGATGGCTCTTAAAAGAATCAGCTGAAGAAACGAAGTCGAAAGTTAAAATCAAATCTAGGTGATGTCTTTTAAAGTTACTGTAATATTTTAGGCTTACCTTCTTATTAGAAACTCTTTTTTAGGTGATTCAAGTTACCACAAAAAGAGAAAAGTGATATCTACAGTTTTCTTGTTTTGTGCTAAGCTTAAAAAGCAATCGAGGTGTTACGGTGTAACTAGTTAGTTTGTTATGTTGTAACATTGCTGGTTAGGAGAAATTCTATCTGAAAAAACCCTAACTCGACCCATTATAGACACCAACTTCCCCAATCAATATTTAGAGCTTTTTAAGGTATTTTTCTACCGGTTTAGAAGCTGCAAACATCATAGGAACAAGGATAAATCATCATAGACACTTGTTTAAGTCGGTTTGCTTATCGAAATCATTATTAACTCAATTTGTATATCAATTTTTTTTTATCTTTGCTTCATTGTTCATTGAACTTACGGGCTAAGCACCCTAAGTGTCTTTTTAGTTATGAATTTATTTATACAATGGCATGATTTGTTAAGTTCAATTGATTCTTAATTAGATAGTTATTGTGTTCGGTGAGAGAACCTCTTAGTTATGTGTTTATATGCTTAATCTATTGGATAGTAATAAATACTAGGTTACAAAACTAAAATGTCTATTGCTTAATTCCCAAAAGTGTGAACAATACAATTCTTGGCTAGTGATAGTACACATATTATTGCTAGGTTAAAATTATTAGGCTATCTAGTTAGGGGGCGTTTGGTTCGCTGTAATTTGTTGTAATATGTTGTAATTGTATCTGAATTACATTGCATTCTTGTTTGGTTGAAAGAGTGGAAGAAATTGTAATTCATATTACATTACGGTGAGTATTTGGTTTACGTTGTAATTGTAATTCAGTCACTCCAATTATATCAAGTGAGGGAATCCAGATTACATAGGAGTTTGCTGGAAAGTTTTAAATTACGTTGTAATTCAAAATTTGTATACTTTAAAACATTATTATTATTATTATTATTGTTGTTATTATTATTATTATTATTTTATTAATATTAATTTATTATGATTATTATTATAATTATTGTTATTATTATTTTATTATACTATTATTTTATTATTATTATATTATTATTATTATTTTAGTTTTTTTATTTTTTTTATTATTATTTTATTATTATTATTATTATTATTATTATTATTATTATTATTATTTATTATTTTTATTATCAATTATTATTATATTTTTTTTATACTAATAATAATATTTTTTTATTATATTATTATTATTTTATTTGTTATTATTTATTATTAAATTACTTTAACTATAATTAAATTAACTTTTTAAGTTTTATAAAAAAATTTAATTCTATCACGTTGCTAGTTAACCAAATACATCGACATATTTCATTAATTATAATTACAACACATTCCAATTCTTTAAATTACGATTACATCAAATTACAATCCTTTCAAAGATTACAATTCCTTCCGAAACTGTGAACCAAACGCCCCCTTAAAGTTAACGAACTGTAAATGGGTATTTACACAAGAGTTAAGTGATTACTAGTTGAATAGTATCACAAACAAATCAAAATAGTTAGTTAGTGCTCTTAATAACGACTAGGGACAAGTTATAAGTACCCCCTTTTTCTACAAAGGGCACCCCCTTTCGTTTTTGTGTTTTTTTTTTTTAATTATTTTTATAATTTGTTTATATAAAAAAATACAAACCTGAAAGTACGGAACAGAAAATATAAAATTTAATAAGTCAAACGTTTAAAACTGTCAGAAATACAGAACATAAATTGATTAAAAATTGTGTTTAGAGTCACTAATTAAGATATTAGTTAAACATTGCACTAACAAATCATGTCAGTAGCATGATCATATGAATGACAAGGTAAACATGTCTTTTCCTCTTTGATTGTTTGCAGTTTTCATTTTTGCATCTTTTATTTATTGTTTTGTTATTTGTTTGTTTTATTAGTTATTTTTAATTCACAAAATCTTTACGATCATTCGGATCTGAAACGCCCCAACTTATTTTGATTTAACAGGATTTAAGTAATTATTTCATTTAAACAATTAGAATCTCAGTTCCTAGTGTTCGACCTCGACTTACCGAGAGTATACTGCACGCGATCGGGTACACTGTCCGTAAATGTTAGTCTATTAACGATATTTCTTTTTATAAATTTAAAACCGGATTCTAGCAAAAAAAAAAAAAAATCCTACCAATCTTTTGGACATGTGTCAACAATCTTTTGGAGTCGTATGGTCTATCAGTCTATTAAGAGATGAATTCAGTGATGATAGAGATGAATCCAGTGATTATCTTTTAAAGCTAAAGTAATTAGAGATGAATCCAGTGATGATAGTGATAGTCAACAGGGAAGTGAAGAAGATGGTGAAGAAAATGAGGAGTTCAACTTAATAGTGAATAACTTTAGGAAGTTCTTCAAGAAGGGCAATAGGTTTAAAAGAGGTAATCGCTTTGGTAAGAGGGGTGATAGGTTAATTTAGTAGTAGAGGTCGTGGCGATACTAAGGGTGTTAACAACTCTTGGCGAGAACGTGGTTGTAATGGTTGCAGAGACAAGAACTACTTCATTTGTTTAGGAATTATATTACTACTTAAGTTCTCGTCCTCATGAAATAGGATTTTGTTAGTAGGCTTTCGCTTTTGTTGCCTATAAGTATGACGTTTGTTTTTGAAAAAAACACAGTTAAGTAACCTACAAGTAACTTTTTATTGGCGTTTCTTCATTCTTTTATGTTCTTTGCCATTTGATTATTGATTCGCATCATGGATTCTATGCTGATGTTAGATACTGAAGGTTGAGAGGATGAGATCGAAGAAGATATAGTTAGTAAATGGTAAGTAGTCATGTATATAATAATTTTGTTGAGTTGTACTATAAGCTATTTGTGTTGTAATCTTCTCTTTATTAGTGAAAAATGGTGAGCCAAGAAAAAAACAGAGTAAAATGAAATGACAATTATATCTTCATGTGCAATACACACAAGCTTTTAATCGTTAGAATAAACGGTCGTTAAAAAAAACCATAAGAGTTAAGGGTTTTCGAGTTAAGGATTATATGCATTAAGAAAAAGTGATGGTCAATGTAATTTATTCTAATTTTTAAAATAATCAAAATCTATATCCTGTCTCCTTCACATCATTTTTCTTATTAATATTATTATATTAGTTATGATTTTTTTATTTTTTTTTCGTGAGACATTACACAAATAAAAGCTTTATTTCATAACCACAACGTGAATATTTTTTTCACCTGCGCTTTGCGTGGGGGCAAAATCTCGTGTATATCAATTTTCAAACAAATATTGAAATAATCTGTATTTCTTGTGATGAAGTACTAGCATACTAACTCAAAATGATCAAGGGATGAAAAGAGTTTAAAGGCCATATTTAAATTTTGGGAATATGTCATCCAATCCAATAGTAATCAAGTTTCATACTAAAAACAGAGCACTAAGCATTTAAATACTGACCTGGAAGTGTAATGCTTTCTCTAATTCTTTGATGACAACTTCCATTGTCGGACGCTCATCGTGAGTTTCTTGCAAACACTGATACGCTATTTGTAAAAATGTTTTCAACGAGTCTTGATTAACTGCTTTAATAGAAATTTTTCCATTTGCTTCTTCCTTTAGATAAGGGTCCACCATTTTATGAAGTGTCCTCTCCTTGAAACATTTTCGTGCCATGTGTGCAAGCCCCTTGTCATAAATTGGATCATAGGCCAATCTCCAACAATAGATTTCAAATAAAATGACTCCAAATGAGTAAATATCTACTTCTTTACTTAATCTACCTGTTCTCCTATATTCTGGATCTAAATACCCTTTTGTGCCTGCAAAAATTTGACTGTTGATAAAGATTTCTTGTTGAAATATGCACAAAGGAGAGCCATCTATCATCGCTTCGAAATTCTTATTCAATAGAATATTATGGCTTCTTATATTACGGTGTATTATCTTTTGTTTGTCCTTGAGGCTGGTGTGAATGTAATTTAAGCCATGTGCAATATCAATGCATAGTTTTAAACGTTGCACCCATGAAAACTTTTTCGTGAATCTACTGCACACGTGGCCTCCTAGGTAATCACCAAGAGTTCCCTTGGAAGCATACTCATAGACAATGATCTTTTCAGGATGTTCATCACAAAAACCAAGAAGAGAGACTACATTATGATGCTTACAACTAGCAATCGTTTCAATCTCAGCAATGAAAAGTTCCTCTTCATGTGTAGCGACATACCTTTTTATAGCTACAGTAGCACTTCTCTTGGGTAGTTCAGACTTATTCTTCCCTTCTATCTCCGATATATTTTTGATATCACAAACATCAAGCTTTCCGTTGTACACCGTGCAAGTTCTGCCTGATCCAATTTCGTGTTCCTTATCAAAATTGACGGTGGCAATTCTAATATTACGGTGGCAATTCTAATATTATGGCTTCTTATATTACGGTGTATTATCTTTTGTTTGTCCTTGAGGCTGGTGTGAATGTAATTTAAGCCATGTGCAATATCAATGCATAGTTTTAAACGTTGCACCCATGAAAACTTTTTCGTGAATCTACTGCACACGTGGCCTCCTAGGTAATCACCAAGAGTTCCCTTGGAAGCATACTCATAGACAATGATCTTTTCAGGATGTTCATCACAAAAACCAAGAAGAGAGACTACATTATGATGCTTACAACTAGCAATCGTTTCAATCTCAGCAATGAAAAGTTCCTCTTCATGTGTAGCGACATACCTTTTTATAGCTACAGTAGCACTTCTCTTGGGTAGTTCAGACTTATTCTTCCCTTCTATCTCCGATATATTTTTGATATCACAAACATCAAGCTTTCCGTTGTACACCGTGCAAGTTCTGCCTGATCCAATTTCGTGTTCCTTATCAAAATTGACGGTGGCAATTCTAATATTACGGTGGCAATTCTAATATTATGGCTTCTTATATTACGGTGTATTATCTTTTGTTTGTCCTTGAGGCTGGTGTGAATGTAATTTAAGCCATGTGCAATATCAATGCATAGTTTTAAACGTTGCACCCATGAAAACTTTTTCGTGAATCTACTGCACACGTGGCCTCCTAGGTAATCACCAAGAGTTCCCTTGGAAGCATACTCATAGACAATGATCTTTTCAGGATGTTCATCACAAAAACCAAGAAGAGAGACTACATTATGATGCTTACAACTAGCAATCGTTTCAATCTCAGCAATGAAAAGTTCCTCTTCATGTGTAGCGACATACCTTTTTATAGCTACAGTAGCACTTCTCTTGGGTAGTTCAGACTTATTCTTCCCTTCTATCTCCGATATATTTTTGATATCACAAACATCAAGCTTTCCGTTGTACACCGTGCAAGTTCTGCCTGATCCAATTTCGTGTTCCTTATCAAAATTGACGGTGGCAATTCTAATATCACGAAGGTCAATCTTTAAGTATTCCAAGTTCGTCTCCTGCAACATTGATGTGTGTTAAGGAAATCAGATATAATAGTGTTGAATGTCGTTGTACGCTAAAAGGAAATTGTGTCTTCTGCTTGTTGATTGGTTTGGAGGAGCTGTTAGCTTTTTGTTACAAAATAATCTCCTATGAACTAAGTAGCTTCGTTTGGATGCATTAACAACAAGCTTTTATTTCAAACAAATAGCTCTAAAATGAAAAGCTGATTCATGAAGCTTTTTAAATATCTTGGAGCTGTTAAAACTTTAAATTACTGATATACCCTCCAAACATTTATTTACAATTATAGATTTGTCATTTTATGTCATTTTATATCTTATAATTATATTTAACAGCTAATTTACCAAACACTTTGATTGAAAAAAGAATACAACTTGTAGCTCATGATAACAGCTTTGAAGTTTACAGTTTACAGCTAGTTTTGCCAAACATACCCAATCTTGGAGCTTTTTTTTTTACTTAACAAAAAAATAAAATTTCATTCTGATTGGTCAATATATTCCGATCAAGTCCAAATCTTTAAAAAATAAGCTAATGCTAAATTCAATTTTTCTGAAATTAAGTGTAAAACTCTTAGTTTTCATAATTTTTAGTAAATTTATAAATTTAAAAAAAATCACTTTAGAGAGAAACTAAAACAACTTTTACTGTTGTTGTTGTCGTTAAATTAATTGTGATACAAAAAACTCCATATACAAACATGTAATAAATATTAAAATAAAATATAAGTTACTGAGATATACAAATAAATATATGAGACCTGAGTTTTAGTTTTTTTTAAATGTAACAATCTTAATAATAATGCTATAAAATTGAATTAACCTTAATACTAAAATTCAATGTACGCACAAGATTATAACGTATGTACACAAAAGTATTTACTAAATTTGACTTATGTCCAAATTCTGTTAGTGCGACTTATCCCAATGCCACGCACGCTCGGATAACTAAGGGTCCGTTTGTTTGATGCCATTTAGCATTGGGGTTGGGGATGAAGCCCAATCTTACATGTTTGGTATGCACTTGTGAGTCCCATTATTGGGAACGATTACTAAAAATCAGCTATCTAAAAATCCCACTTCACATGCATACTTTTGTAAACGGTGTGGGTCCATGTTTCATATCAACCTCTCATATTTCATTTATCTTCTTTTTTGTTTTATTAATACATAATATATTTATTTAAAAATAAATAATACGCAAATTTTAATATATAATACATCTTTAAAAATTATTTTCTCTTTCATACATCAAATCCAAATCCTAATCTTAAACCAAAATTAAATCCAAATCCAAATCTTAATCCTAAACCCATCTATAAACCAAACGGGCCCTAAAACTAGTAACACTAAAAACTAAAAGTATTTTATTTTCTAATTTTCCCAGATTTATCATGGTGATTTCCCACATCTATTTCCTACCTGCCTCCTTGTCACCTATTTACAATTACCATCAAATCTATAATCAATGTTTTAAAAATCGGTTTTCTGATTAACCTGATCGAGCCGCCGGATAACCGGTTTAACCGCTGGGTCGAATCGGCTTTTTAGAGAAAAAATAAGGTGTTGTTTGGTTTTTGGGTTTTAACATAATGGAATTTGATGTGACACAAAAAAAATGTTTGGTATGATATTTGGGGTTAGGACTTTTAAAACCCATAAACTCTACCATACACAAACCTCACCTATATAGGTAACTTTTGAACAAAGTTGTGGGACCTACCACTTTCACTCTCACATTCTTTTCTTTATCTAATTTTTTAGGTAATATTTTTTTATTATAAAATATAATTTATTAATTTTATAATATATTTTCTTTTTCTAAATCCAAATCCTAATCTACAACTTTTCATTCAAATCAAAATCCTAATCTAAACTCATCTACAAACCAAACGGGCCAAGTTCAATAACCTAGCTTACCAAACACCTATAAAAACATGTAAGTTTGAAACCAAACACATACAACACCTAAAAAGTTCAATATCGAGCATACACTAGAAGTTTACCCAAACACAAAATCGAATACTAAACACATCAATCGAACAAAAATACAAGTTTCAATTTTTAAAACAATATTGTAAATGTATAACTTAAGTTCAAAAATCAATTAGGATTATTACTTTCATTTTCTGTTATACTAAAATTTATTTGTATTTTAAACGAAGTAAAATTGTTTGACATCATAAAATGACACAAAACCAGTTCGTTGTATAACCTTAAAACTCATTTGTGTGTTTTATGTTGATTTTGTTTTCCAGCTCACCATTGAGGCCCCACACTGCACCCATAACTTCAAAAAAACCATGGTAAAATCAACCGTACTACCGTAGTAGTAATTCACTATTAAACTGAAGAAACTGCTCCCCCACAGCCTTTTAACACGTCGAATTTATAGGACTTTGGTAACGAAGTTTGGAATATGGGTCATACTATTGCAACCCCCTCTACCCCCTAGCTGCCACCTTTGTCCCCCCTTTGTCCCCCCGCTTTTTCCAGTACAACACAGTTTTTTGTCAGTTTCTGTTCCGTATTTCTGACAGTTTTAAGCGTTTGGCTTATTAAACTTTATATTTACAGTTCCGCATTTTCAGATTTATAGCGTTTTGATATAAACAAAATTATAAAAATAAAAAAAAATAAAAAAATAAAAAAGAGGGGGGGGGGGGGGGGTCTTAATAACCAAATGGGGGGTATTAATAACTCAACCCTTGGAATATAGACACAGGTGCGACTTTACATTGAATTCTAATGCAAATTATTTAAGTTCTATTTTTAATTAACGTACATATTCGTTTGTCTTTGTTGGTATTGGTGCCTCCACACCTGTCACCAATACATGCTATAACACTTTGCCTACTCCTTTTCCCCCTTTACACCTTAATAATGTTCTAATTACACCTAATATCGTTAAAAACCTGACTGTTGTTAGTAAATTCACTAGTGATATAAATACTACATTGAATTTGACGAGTTTGGTTTTTCTGTGAAGGATTATTCGACTCACGAGATCCTTCTCCGTTGTGACAGTGGCGGAATTCAATACCCCGTCACAAAACCCACCACCTATCCCCAAGATTTCATCACGATTCAGCACACGTGACACCAACGACTAAGCCATCCTAGAAGTGAAGTGTTGCGGTCTTTAATTTCTAGTAATAGTATTTTGTGTAAACAAATGAAGTCTCTTGTGCTTTGCCATGCGTGCAGCTTGGCAAACACGTGAAACTTTCATTTGTTAGTTCGGATACTATTGTTAATTCTTCTTTTGATATTGTTCACTCGGATCTATGGACTTTTTTAGTTTCGAGCATTATTGGAATTAAATACCAGGTTTTGCTTTTGGATCATTATTCGCATTATGTATGGGTTTATCCATTGTGAAACAAGTTTGACACTTTTAATAAATTCGCTTAAATTCGTTCATTCATTAAGACTCAATTTAAAGTTGAAATAATGGCCTTCCATTGTGACCATGATGGTGAGTTTGACAACAACACCCTTCACCGTCTTTTTGACAAACATGACATTCACATCGGCTTCTCATGCCCCCGCACATCACAACAAAATGGGAAATCAGAGCGGATGATCTGCACCACTAATAACTAAATTTGCACCCTATTATTTCAAGCCCATCTTCCTCCCCATTTTTTGGTCGAAGCCCTTTACATGGTCGCCTACTTACTTAATATACTCTCCTCCACATCTATCAATCATGATATCCCTCATACCCGACTCTATATTACCAAACCTAACTACACGTTTATACGTGTTTTAGATGCCTTTGCTATCCTCACACTGACACAACCCATAAACTTGCATCCCGGTCCATACCGTGTGTCTTCCTTGGATACTCCTCAAACATCGCGGATGTTGGTGTCTTGACCTTGCTACCAATAAAGTAATCATTTCCCACCACGTCACCTTCGAAGAAACCGTTTTCCCTTTTGGCTCCGTCACACCCAACTCAACTCCCTCCACTAACACTGTCGAGCCAACCATTAGCGTGCCAATCCAGCCTACTTCTTTCGAGCCTGATTACACCGAGCCTACAACTAGTGTCCAACCCCAAAGCCCAACACCTGTTTCCTAGGCTCCAATCCAAGAAGAAGCCCACCAGATACCTTCTACCACTGCTCGCCTAAATCCCACCTCGGCTCCTCCCATGGTTACTTGCTCTCAATCTGGTGTCATAAAACCTAATCCAAAATATTACTGTCACGTATCCATAATCTCACCCATTCCAAAATCATATAATGCTACTTTTACCGACTCTAGTTGGCATTAGGGGTGTCAAATGGGTTGACATGACCCGACCCGAACTCGATAATACATTATAGGGCTGGGTTAATTCGGGTGGGTCCAGCCTAGCTTATCGGGTCAACCCGATAAGCCTGATAGCCTAATAGGGTCGGGTTAGGGTCCTCGTTAGTTTCTTATCGGGTTATTGGGTCAACCCAATAAGATATAGTGATATGTTAAGAAATCCTTATGTTATTTCAAAATGAGATACATATTACTACGTTCTTCAGTTATATCTATTATGACTATATAATACTAGTAAATAACTTTTTGTATTATCAAGATATCACAATTTGAAAATAGATTAAAGTCAAGCAATATGATCTTTTACCTTCTAGTGTAATGAGTAGTCTCCCATGAACTGTGACTTTTTTTTATAGAAAGGCTCATTAACATGGATTACATAATACAGTATAACAACATTAATTTATCAATTTGTATTATGATCAACTATTTACCTTTGAGCTGCATGTCTGTATCCCTAAGTGGTACTTGGATATTCAATTTTAAATGAAAAGAAATAAGAATTTGCTATATGTCATACTGCAGGAAATTCCTCGATTGGAGTTCACTTTTGTTGATGGAGTGATGGAGTGATTGACCAATCTGTAGATATAAAACAATAGACCCTTCAATAGGATCAACTGAAAGTGAAGCTTCAACTTCAACCATGGGTGCTAGTCTGCAACCTGATTTCTCAAAACTAAATGGGGAGATGTGTTTGTACAATTTTTTAGTTAGGGAACTTTAAGCAACTTTTAAGGCTACATTTGGCAGGGAAACTTCAGTGAAGGATAAACAATGGCTCAAGAGAAGGATTTCCATGGGTTTGTCTAATTTTTGTGATGTTTCAGCTACCACCTTTAGAATTGAAAACAACATAGCAAAAAAGAAGGGCAAAAGGGAACACTATAAAAGAAAAAACATACGTGTCTTTATAAATTCGCAACACCGTGCGAACTTATATTAAAAAACTTGCTCCCAAAGTCCAACATTCTCGTTCGATAGCATTATAATTATTTTTTTATTATTAGCTATACTTTTTTTTAACAAGCAACCCGATAACCCGATAGGCCCAAACCGACAACCCGTAGGTTATCGGGTCGGGTTGCGGGCTAGTTTTTATATTTTTAAAACCCGATAGACCCGACCCGATAAACCTCAAACCCGACCCGGTAACCCAATTGACAACCCTAGTTGGCATAGTGCTATGCTTGATAAATATAATGTGCTTATTAAAAATAGAACTTGGACTCTTGTGCCTCGACCACCTAACTCAAATATTGTTCGTTTTATGTGGTTGTTCAAGCAAAAATATTTTGCAGATGGATCCTTTAGTTGATTAAGGATTGTCTTGTTGCTAATGGTCGCAGTCAACATATTTGTATAGACTGTGATGAGACCTTTAGTTTGCCTATCAAACCTGCTACCATTCGCAGTGTACTAGTTTAGCGATGTCTTAACATTGGCTTGTTCATCAACTTGATGTCAAAAATGCCTTTCCACATGGTCATTTTTTGGAGACTGTCTATATGCATCAGCTTCATGATTTTTGTAATCTACAACATCCAGATCATGTTTGTCTTTTGCATAAGTCTTTATATGGTCTTAAGTAGGATTCTCGGGCCTAGGTTCAGTAGATTGCTAGTAATGCTACCAGAGTTGGTTTTACTCATGGCTATTGTGACTTTTCGCTCTTTTTTCTTCGACTGGGTTATGACAATGCATACTTATTGATTTATGTCGATGATATTATTTTTACAACTTCTTTTACAACACTTTTGTAACGGATTAGAACTTGTCTTCATTAGGAGTTTTCTATTACCGACCTTGGATCTTTGAACTATTTTTTTGGGTATTTTCGTTTCACAATGATGATACAATTATGTTCTTACATTAGAGGCAATATGCCTTGGAGGTTTTGGAGCGAGCTGGTATGCTCAAGTGTCATCTTTGTCGTACGACTGTTGATATAGAGCGTAAGCTTTGTGCATATGGTGTTAATGTTTCTAACCCAACTCTTTACAAGAGTATAGCGGGTGCTCTTCAGTGTCTTACATTTACTCATCCCGACCTTTCTTATTCAATACATCATATTTGTTTATATATGTATAATCCCTGTGAGCCTCATCTTGCAGATCTCAAACGGATCATGCGTTATGTACATGGAATACTTGAATATGGTCTTCAGATGTACTCGTCCTCGTCTGGCTCTTTGGTTAGTTATATAGATGCTCATTGGGCAGGTTGCCGTTCCACACGTCGTTCCAGTTTTGGGTATTGTGTTTTTCACGGAAACAACTTATTATAATGATCGTCTAAGCCTCTAGTTACCCTCTCCCGCTCAAGTGCGAAGGCCGAGTATCGCGGGTTTGCAAATGTAGTTGTTGAGATTGCTTGGTTACACAATCTATTACAAGAGCTTCACTCACCTTTTCTGTTTGCTACTTTGGTCTATTGTGATAATGTTAGTGATGTGTATCTCTTGTCTAATCCCGTGCAACATCAACACACGAAGCACATTGAGATTGATATTCATTTCGTTCATGATCAAGTGGTCATGTACGCATGTTAAATGTACCCTCTCGTTATCAGTTCGTCGATAGCTTCACCAAAGGACTTTCATATGATTTGTTTGATGATTTTCGATCGAGTCTGAACGTCCGTCCACCTACCGCTATTACTGCGCGGGGGGAGGGGGTGCAGTGGCGGATCTAGAATCTTGTAATAGGGTATGCACATGTTAATGTCGTTATTTAATAATAAAAATTCTTTAAAAAAAATTGGTTTTCGGGTCGGATTTATTTATTTATTTATTTATTTATTTATTTATTATTATTATTATTATTATTATTATTATTATTATTATTATTATTATTATTAAAAGGGTCGCTAGGGAGGTTAAATGTTTATTGGGCACTGTGTTATATTATAGTGACCTAAATAACCTAGTTAATAACTCAAGTATAGTAGATCCTTGTTCAAGTTCTTTTAGGGCCCGTTTGGTTTGAGCCATTTGGACAAAAGGTTTGGACTTAAAGTAAAAAAAATTGTTTGTTTGCAATCCAAGGGGTTTGAAAATAGGCTTGAACCCCATAAACGAGGGGATAGACAATTCCAACCTTATATGCCTACTTTTGCAAAAAAGTTGTCTGACACCCCACTATCTCACCATTTTATCTCTTTTTTCGTTATTTTATTTTTGATTCTCATCTTTTGATTCTTCTCATTAGCTGCTTTCATAAAAGTATGGCCCACCTTTTTTATCTTATATTATTCCTAAAAAGTTATACATTTTATAATATATATTTTTTTCCTACTCAAATTCAAATTCAAATCCTAATCCAAATTCAAATCCAAATCCAAATCCTAATCCAAATCCAAATCTTAAACCCATCTACCAACCAAACGGACCCTTAAATCAGCTTAGTTCTTGTAGGGACATAGGATTTTATTGCACTAAATGATTTTACCAGAGAGTTAACGCACTAGATGAGTAGATGATTTAACGAGCTTGCAACAAAATGACCAAATATCTGTAATTGTTTGAAAACTTTGTTGTTCTGGAACACATATTATTGCTAACAAAAACATAAAAAAGAAACATGTAACTGATTGTACAATAATTCGTACGACCAGGCCTTCGATGGGGATCGAAGAGTATGAGGGGTGATATGCTTGCGCCAAACTTGTAGCCAATCTGCAATAAGAAATAGTAGACACTTCGTTAAGTGATTGCGCGGGGGTTGGACCCTGCGAACCACCTCCAGCGTGAGAGTAAGTATGTGATATGTGTTGTAAATAATATGGAGTATGTGAAATACTGTGTTGAGTGAACATACCATTGAAATGACTCGTCCAACCTATTTATAGGTGAAGAAAATAGCTTGGAGAGTGTTAGCACACGTTTAGGAGATCATGGGGGCGTCCCCTGATTTGTGGTAACCGCTAGGGCTTCATCCCCACTATCTCTGCCTTGGCGGGGAAGCTAAGGAAATAGTGGGAACGTGGGGGAAGACCAAGTCAAGGTTCTCCTTTGTCTTGGCGCCTTCAAGAGAAGACACCGAAGGGCATAGGCCTTCGGCTGGCGAATTCCCAACTGGTAACCATATCAATAATGAATGGTTTTACGCCACCAATGACTTATGAAGAAAGACTTGGGTCTTCGTAATGCAAATTCGACTGAGGCCGAAGGGGGGTCCTTCGACCTGATCGGAGGGTACGTCATCAAGCCCCCCAGTCGAAAGTGATATGTACGAACAAGAAATATTGCTTACGACTCAGAAATAGAAACGAAACCTTCCCTTCGTCACAAAAACGAACGAAGATGAAAAGTTTAGCAACTATTGACCGTAATTAATGATTACATTTATCCCAACCACCCCCTTTCCTCGGTAAAATAAAACATCACTTCAAATTTTAAAAAAGAGTTTGAAATCCGGAGGTTAGGGGATAACTTAGGACACGTGTAGGGCCAAGATTGAACGTATGTGAGGGTATTTAAAGTGAAAAACAGTAAAACCCTAACATTATTTTATCTCACGCCCAATTTTTCACCTACTAAATCCTCTTCCGTTCATGCTTTCGAACAAACAGGTAAAGTACTCCTTCGTATCTGTTACGTTTTCAAATACTTTATTGTCGATTTAAGAGGATCAATGTCTACAAATAAGAAATTTGTAATCAAACAACAAGGTTGCACCTTGACAAGGGAGTAGCTCAAAGCGTTCCTCACCGATTATCCAATTCCTAAAGAGCATAAAATCATGTTACCTGGTAAAAATCAAGGTATTTTTGATGCTCCAGAAAACTATGTAGGCTTATACACCCATGCATTCACCACCTCCAACCTTAGGATACCCTTGCACCCTTTAATTTAGAACTGCTTCAGTACTATGAGGTACACATATCTAGGTTTAACCCGTTTGGCCTAGCCAAGCTTACGACATATATTGTGATGTGTAAAGCGTATAGGTTTGAACCATCATTAACTGTGCTTAGAGGTTTTCTGAACTTATACCATGGAGGAGATTGGTTGACCTTGGCTAAGAGGGGTGAAAGGGATGTGCCCATTCTCATAGATAGGCCGTTTACAAACATCGGGAACTGGAAAGGAAAGTTCTTTTACATCCAAAACACCATCATTCCTCCAGCTTTCCCTGCATTGTTAAACCCAGAGTATCAATATGATGAAAAAAGATTCACCGGTCCCTTTCCCTATACTGTGAGGAGGAATCCTTTATATCAGTGTTTAGCTCGTCATCCAGCTGATTGCCAGACATTCCCTAAGCCAATCCTATTCATGGTTGGTCTTGCTGAAAGATGGGAGGGATCTCCTTTGGTACCTGAGATTATTTGTGATGGAGAAAGTAAGTATTTTTTTTTATTACAATAAGAGATAAAAACTTATCTTTATGATATTTATCTTATTTGCTCCTTTGTGTAGGAATGTCATTTAGAAACTTTGTGGTAGCTGGTGGTACGAAGGAGGTCAGCTTTATTCCGAAGGATCCTCAGGAGACTAGCTATGGTGTAGGCTCTCCTTCAGTCTCGGTAAACAACAATGATGTGGATGCTCAGCCCATCGAACATGTTTCCTCTGCTCCTCCTTCAAAGGAACCCATAGATGTTGAAGACCAGCTTGTGGAGAATGTTGCAGACTCCGATGAACCAGTTTCAGAAGGACAGTTGGCCATCGTAGGACCCTCCGGTATTGGTGAGAGGGTCTGAAGCAGGAAGGGTACCAATGCAAAAGTTGCGAAATTTGCATCAAAGAGGAAGCTTATCTTGCCTACTTCTCCCTCTCGAACTACCCGGCAAAAGAGTGCCCAGGGTAAGGCTGTGGTGTTTCCAGCCATCGAAGGGCCAGTGCAGATGATATCCATGGTAAAGTTTCTTTCCTGTTACGAAGGATGAGATACAAGTAATAATATATTAACAAGTTTACATATGCTGCAGGACTTCCTGATACGAAGGAGCTTTCCTCTCCCTTAGCTTGTCATCTTCTTGTGGAGCGTGTGACCCCACCCAGCTAGAAGGGGGTGATGGACAACATGTCCATGGAAAGGCTCTGCGATCTTCACGACAAGAGTTATGTCCGACAATGCATGCTAGACAACCAACTCAATACCAGGACAAGGGAGCTGCTCCGTGCTGTCACCAAGGCTCGAGAAGAAATGGATGTTATGCTTGCAAGGGAGAAGGCTAGGGATAAGAAGTATGCAGACCTAGAGAAAAAATGTGAAGATGCACTGGAGGATTTTGACAAAAACCCCTTGGTGCAAGATCTCAGAGCTGATGTGGAAAAGCTCAAAGGTCAACTGGCAGCAAGTGAAGCTGAATGCAGCAGGCTAACTCTCGAAGGCTCGAAGGTTGTAGGCTATAAAGAGCAGATATCTGTTCTTTCATCTAAGTGTGGAGGCCTTGAAGAAGAGAGAGTTAAGCTAGTAGACCAGGAGATTAAGCTTAGGGAGAAGGTAGATGGGTTAAACCTTTGGTTGAAGATGCTCAAGAAGGATAGGGTGGACTTGGTAACCAAGGTCATCCCCTACGTTGCCATGGAACTTTACCACAGTGATGATGTGGGGAATGCAATTGGGAACCTGGTGAATGCGGCCATATTTCATGGCAAGTGTACCACCTTGGAGGAGATAGCTGCGACAAAGGAACCAGTGAAGCTGGAAAAAGTTCCATACTACAGGGCAATTCATGAGAAGGAGTATGATGATGCAGGCAATGCCTTAACCGTTACAGAGTTCCCTTTCCTTGCTGAAGTGTCGAAGGACCCAACGGCCTCTATTGAGGACATGCTGGCCAAAAAGCCAAGGAAATTCCAGCCTCCGTCCCCTTCGAAGAAGACTCCGTCTCCCAAGGTTCCATCCACAGGTTCAGCTGATCTGACCCATTCTAAAGTTTGATGAAGGTAACCATGTGGTTATAATTTGATCCCCAGGGTGGTATGTACCCTGTTTTAAAACAATTTGTCTGTGTTCCTTTCCAGGCTATATGCCTGATGAAACAATTAACATATGGTGCTTGTGGTATAGGCTTCGGCCTAAGACAATACTTTGTTTGCTTGGATCGTTAAGGCTATGACCTGTTTAGACTAGTTAAACTAGTCGCTAATATCTACATTGAAGCCACTAGGGCTTGTATTTTGCCATGTGTGATTCTTCTCTTTATATTTTACTTGCGTAAAAAAAATTACAACCTAAGGCGTATGGTAGATGCATAGCCTCATTGTGTGTAATTACTTCACCAAGAATATAGCAATTGTATAATTTGACTGCTGACAGAGGGTTGCAACCCACTCCATCTTGATCCTTTGGGCAGCGAAAGGCTTAAAATACCTTAAGGCCATATAGGAAATTTAATGTGAAGTTAAGATGGATGTTATGCATATGAGCAAGACATGTTGTTTGTCTTTATACATCCCTTCGACATTGAAACTTATAAAGTGACTTGGTGGACAAATCTTTGTTGTATTGAACGAAACAAGAGATTTGAGGGAAATGCGTTATATCATTAAGTGGGTAGGGAGGATTACATCATTTTAAGAAATGAATACTAGACGCCTACCATTAATGCTTCTTTCCCCAAGTGAGAAGAATGCAAATACATTGATTGAAAGCAAAGTAAAAAATGTCCTTGGACATTGTAAGTTTCATACGTAGAACTTACGAAGGGTAGTGCCATTCCAAGTTCTATCAATAGCGTCTCCGTCCAAGGTTTCCAGCTTGTAGGCTCCGTTGCCATATGCTTCCTTAACAACGTAGGGCCCTTCCCATGTAGGTCCTAGTTTACCCTGGTACTCAGCTTTACTTGCGCTATTGAGCCGGACGACGTATTCCCCTAGCTTGAAGGTCGAAGGCCGAACCCGATTGTTGTAGTACCTTTCAATCTTTTGCTTATGGATAGCCTCCCTGATTGAGGCTATTTCCCTTCGTTCTTCGAGTAGGTCTAGGTTGCTACGGAGTCTTTCTTTGTTGTCTGCTGCTTCGAAGTTCATGACCCTTTCTGTTTCGATGCTTACTTCCGAAGGGATGACAGCTTCCGTGTCATATGTCAAGCTAAAGGGCGTTTCCACATGGCTTGACTTTGTGTGCGTTCTGTGAGCCCAAATACTTGAGGTAGTTCATCTACCCAACCGTGGTGACTGTATCCCAGCCTTCGTTCTATGCCTTGGATGATGTCCCTGTTAGTAACTTCCACTTGCCCGTTACCTTGAGGATGGTAGACAGAAGTGAAAGATTGCTTTATGTTCAGGCCTCTGCAAAACACTGGGAATACCCCTTCGGCGAACTGCTTCCCATTATCTGAGATGATGATGTGGGGTACTCTGAACCGGCAGATAATGTGTTCCCATACGAACTTTTCCATGTGCCTTCCTGTGATGGATGCCAAAGGCTTCGCTTCCACCCATTTTGTGAAGTAGTCGATGGCTACGACCGAGAACTTTACTCCTCCTGGAGCAATTGGTAGAGGACCTACGATGTCTATCCCCCATTGGCTGAAGGGCCATGCGGACGTCACAGAGGTCATATCTTGTTTTGGTAGCCTTGGAACCCTTGAGTGAACTTGACAGGCTTCACACTTCTGAATGATTTCGACTGCGTCCCTGTGCATCGAAGGCCAGTAATATCCGATCCTCATGATTTTCAAAACGACGGAGCAGGGTCCTGCGTGAAGCCCGCAGGATCCTTCGTGCACTTCTTGGATGATGTTGGCGACTTGCCTAGGTCCTACACAACGAAGCCATGGGGACAAAAAGGATCTTCGGTATAGATAGTTCCTCATGATTCTGTACTGTGGTGCTTTGATGCGGACCTTTCGAGCTAATTTCTGATCCTTCGGCAGTATACCACTTATTAGATATTCCCTAATTGGAGTCATCCAATTTGAGTCTTCCTCCAGTATTACGTCAGACACCTCCTTTCGGATGATGGACTTATCTGCCAACACTTCGACCAGAACCTCCTTAGTTAAATGAGCGAATGCCATTGATGCCAGTTTGCTAAGTGCATCCGCTTTCTTGTTTTGATTTCTCCGAACATGCTCTATGTTGTAGGATGTAAACCCTTCGAGCATTTCCTTGGCCTTATCTAGGTATTGCTTGATCACAGGTTGTATCGCTTCGTAGGAGCCTTTTATCTGATTGGCCACTAGTTGTGAGTCAACGAAAATAGCCAGGTCTTCTATCTCCATATCCTTAGCCAGTCGGAGGCCTGCTAGCAAGGCTTCGTACTCTGCTTCATTGTTAGTAGCATCGAATTCAAAGCGGAGTGCATAAATGTACTCCTTCCCTTCAGGGTTAACAAGCATTAGACCTACGCCAGAACCGTCGGAGCTGGAGGCTCCGTCAGTATAAAGTTTCCACCCTTCGACCGCCTTATCAGGCTTCTTTTCAGCAACTTTTGTGTCCTGCTTTGGTTCGGAGGGTGTTTTTGCTAAAAAGTCTGCCAATATTTGCCCTTTGACAGAGTTTCTACCTTTGTATTCAATTTTGTGCTCTCCTAACTCGATAGCCCACTTAGCTATTCTTCCAGATTTCTTCGGCTTCGAAATTATCTGCTTAATGGGTTTGTCAGTAAGTACGGTTATGGGGTGAGCTTGGAAGTACCTTCGAAGGCGCCTCGCAGCATGGACCAAAGCCAAGATTAGCTTCTCCAATGTTGGGTAATTTAGCTCAGCTCCCTGTAGAACCCTGCTAACGAAGTAGATAGGGATTTTCTTCTTCTCCCTTTCTGCCAACAACACAACGTTGATGCTTTCGAAGGAGGCTGCGATATACATAAACAACACTTCGCCTTTGATTGGGGCAGTAAGTGTAGGTCGAATAGCCATGACCTCCTTGAGCTTTTGGAAGGCAGCTTCTGCATCTGTACTCCACTGAAACGTCTTTTTATCCGTGCATCCTTTGAGTGTCTTGAAAAACAGCAAAGATCTGTCTGCACCATTCGATAAGAATCTGCTGAGGGCTGCTAGCTTTCCGTTCAGACTTTGCACTTCCTTTAGGGACTTATGAGGCTGCAAATCTGTAATGGCCTTAACCTTCGAAGGATTGGCCTTAATACCTTGCTTGGTGATCAGATGTCCCAAAAATTGTCCTTCTTCCACACCGAAGGAACATTTCTTGGGGTTTAACTTCATGTTGATGGCGCGAAGCTGGTCGAAGGTTTCCTTGATGTCGGAGAGCATATCCTCATCCGTTCTACTCTTGATAACCATATCATCTACGTACGCTTCTAGATTCCTACCTATCTGCTTGTGGAAGGCTTTTTCCACTAAACGTTGGTAGGTAGCACCCGCACTTTTCAAACCAAAAGGCATCTTTTTATAACAATAAACGCCCTTTCCTGTAAAAAAGGTTGTCTTTTCTTCGTCCTCTTCCGCCATTTGTATCTGATGGTAACCCTTATAAGCGTCCAGAAAACATTTCAGCCGAAACCCTGACAAGGATTCTACTTGCCAATCGATTTCTGGCAGAGGATAGCAGTCCTTCAGACATGCTTTGTTGATATCTGTGAAGTCCACACACATTCGACACCCTCCGTCATGCTTCTTGACCATCACCGGGTTGGCCACCCAGGTTTGGTACTTCACCTCCCTGAGTGTGCCTGCTGCTACGAGTTCATCCACTTCTTTGCATGTTGCGGCATTTCTTTTAGGAGCCAGGCTTCGACGCTTTTGCTTGATAGGTTCAATGTGTTTGAACTCATTAAGCTTGTGTTCAGTGCCGAAGGGCTTTCCGTCTATGGTAAGAGTTCTGGGGACCCCCGTCATATCAGAGTAGGTCCATGCGAAGACATCTGCGTTTTCCTGTAGTACCTTTGCCAATTCAACTTTAAAAGAGGTAGGGAGCTTCTTTCCAATTACCACCGTCTGATCAGGGTAGAGATCGTTTACCACAATACGTTCTTCGGCATCAGTACAGCTGAGAACATCTTTCGGAGGTACTTCCAAGACCTGTTTGACCCTTTTGCCTACTTTCGTAGGCTTCTTCACATTGTAGCTGGAGAAAACTGTTCTGATACCGAATGGTGTTTGGAATTTGACTGCGGCATGTATAGTGAAGACAACGATGCCCATCTTCTGCATTGCGGTTCTTCCTATTAACAGGTTATAGGGAGATTCAGACTTTACGATCGCGAAAACCAGTGTTTCTATCCTTTTTAGCCTTCCTTCTCCAATCGTAACCTCTAGAGGGACTTCTCCCAAGGGCCATGAGTGTTCCCCCGAGAACCCTACTAAAGGTACCTTCGAATCTACTCTCTTCGACCTTATCGAAGGCTTGAGCTTTAGAAAACAATGTTCGTAGATCACTTCACAAGAGCTACCACAGTCTAGGTAGGCCCTGTTTACTTCTCTGTTGGAGATCAAGACCTTGATGACCACGGGGTCATTTGAGAGAACTTTGCCTGTGATTGAAGGAAAGGTGACATCTCCTACACCGCATAATGCTTCCTCCGCTTCTTTCCTTTTTAAACCAGAATCATCCCTGTACACCATGAGGATGGGTGCTTCGACGGGTGTGGTGTCTTTCCCCAACTGTGTGTCGGAGACCTTTTCTTTACCTTTCTCTATACCCTTCACCAAATGTCCCAATTGGCCATACTTTACGGCCTCTTCTATCTGTTTCTTGAGCTCTCTACAATTATTGGCGTCGTGCCCGTAGTCGTCATGGAAATAGCAATATTTGGTGGTATCCCTGGTCCTTCCTCTACTTGCTAGACGCGGAGGAGGATCAAAGGCCTTCGCAGCCTTTTCTGTAGCGAGTATCTCCCTTGGAGATTTAGACAGATTAGCCAAGAGCCCGTGGTTGATGTTTTTGTGGTAGGGTGTAAACATGTCCCTGCCTTTGTGTCTGTTCTTTGACCTTTCCCACGAAGGATGCTTTGGGGCTTTGCTGTGACTTTCTTTATTTTCGACCGGAGCCCAGTTGGTAGACACTTCTTTGGCTTCGATCCAGGTGTAAGCCTTCTCCACTAAGCCCTTATAGGTTGCAGGAAGGTCAGTGGAGAGGAATTCAACCAAACTTCTGTTTCGTAGGCCATGCACGACACCTGAGATGCGTTGGTCTTCGTGCAAGCCCATTATCTGTAAGGTGTCATCGGTATATCTGGTAATGAAATCCCTAGTGCTCTCGTTTTCCTTCTGCTTGATGTTGTGCACTGTTAGGTGCGTTATTGTGAACTTTTTCTGTTGACTGAAATGTGACCTGAACTTGGCCTTGAGATCATCCAAATTCACAATGCTACCTGGTTTTTGCCCATTCCACCATATACGAGCAGAGTCTCGTAGGGTATATGTAAACATGTGGCAAGCAACGAGCATGACCCACTTCTGCATTCTGATAGCCCCTTCGAACAGGTGTAGAATGTTATCCGGGTCCCCTTTCCCATCATAAGTACCAATATGTGCGGGCATTTTTAACCCATCAGACAAAGGGTAGTCTTCTATCCATCTTACGAAGGGTGTTGTGGAACCCATGAGCTCTGAATAAAGGCAGTTATAAGGTGGCATGTAGGTAGGGGCAGCATTGTATGAGTGTTATGATTTGGAGGCATTCCAACAGGGTTTTGGTTAACATATTGAGGGTAAGCAGTAGGTATATAAGGTGGGTGACTTCCGACAGGGTACAAAGGATATACCATAGGTTGCCCGTAGGGTATGCTTCCGTATGGTTGAGTAAAACTGGGGTTGCTAGTCTGCCCATTAGGTGGGGGATAGACCCCTTGAGGGTAAGATTGAGCCTGAAAAAGAGGTTACATACCATGAGGAGGAAGATATCCTCCCCCATTCATTTGAGATGGATTGCCTTCTACGCCGGATGCGTGAGAAGGCTGCAACGGAACCCCTACCTCGGTTCTTCCCAAGTGAGCCGCCAAAAGTGGTGGCAAGTTAACCTCCGTAGTTTCCCTTCGATGACTCCTTCCATTGGAGCCTTCCATTGCCTTCTCGTCGGAGCCCTCTCCGGAACATCTTCAAAACCAACCGACCTTCCACTCGGCCTTCGACTGCTCGGAGACCCAATCCTTAGCACTGAGTGTGTAGCCCCAGGAGCCAAGGGCCTAGCCTCCATTTCCAACTCTTCGTCATACTCATCGCTTGAGTATTCTAACTCCCTTCTCATCTCCACATTCCGAGCTTGCCTCCTTCGAGCCCTTAGTAAAGATTCTAGTGCTTCGATGTTAGCTTCGACAAAAGCTGGACTGATTACCGGTTCAGGGTTAGCCGAAGTTGAAGCATGGTTGGTGGGAGTTATTTCAGGGTGAGATCGCGTGGTAAAGGTGGATGCGGTTATATTGGGAAGGTTGTTAGGATCATTGACTAGGATTGGTGTCAAGGTCGAGAAACCCGGAGGGGGTGTATCCTCTCTTCCTTGATTCATGTCGTAAAACTAGTGAGCGTGATTGACTGGGTGTAAGTTTGGAATAATGAGACCAATAGTAGCGGGTCCACGGATGGCGCCACTGGTTGTACAATAATTAGTACGACCAGGCCTTCGATGGTGATCGAAGGGTATGAGGGGTGATATGCTTGCGCCAAACTTGTAGCCAATCTGCAATAAGAAATAGTAGACACTTTGTTAAGTGATTGCGCAGGGATTGGACCCTGCGAACCACCTCCGGCGTGAGAGTAAGTATGTGATATGTGTTGTAAATAATATGGAGTATGTGAAATTTACTGTGTTGAGTGAACATACCATTGAAATGACTCGTCCAACCTATTTATAGGTGAAGAAAATAGCTTGGAGAGTGTTAGCACACGTTTAGGAGATCATGGGGGCATCCCCTGATTTGTGGTAACCGCTAGGGCTTCATCCCCACTATCTCTGCCTTGGCGGGGAAGCTAAGGAAATAGTGGGAACGTGGGGGAAGACCAAGTCAAGGTTCTCCTTTGTCTTGGCGCCTTCAAGAGAAGACACCGAAGGGCATAGGCCTTCGGCTGGCGAATTCCCAACTGGTAACCATATCAATGATGAATGGTTTTACACCACCAATGACTTATGAAGAAAGACTTGGGTCTTCGTAATGCAAATTCGACTGAGACCGAAGGGGGGTCCTTCGACCTGATCGGAGGGTACGTCATCAGTAACTATGTCTCGATAAAGAAGCCAACATTATTATTATTTTTTTCCCATTCGATACTAGCAATTTTTCTATTTAATATAAGCCTGACTTAAAATGGAAAATATACTATAATATAAAAACGGAAAATTATAAACCATAAAATGAAACTCTAAGATGAAACAACATGCCACTAAATTATACCCGGTATTACCTAAAATTGTATTTATAGAATTTTCAAGTAATTAACCCAATTTAATTAAATTTAGTACTAGTACAATTTATGTGGTAATGGTGAGACATTAATATCACATAGGGAAATGAGTACTTTAGTTGGAATATGCATATTAAATTAGGGGTGAGTTATCCACACCCTCCCATAGGGAGGGTATCCAATCATTAAATGCATCATTGAATTGTACGGTGTGCATTGCGGGTTGTACAGTTTGACCAAAACCTATTGATGTGACAATATAGGAAAGGTTTGTATAGTATATCCCATTAAATTATTAAGATCTCATCACTCATCAATTATTTCATATTCTTTTACTCTTCTAGTCTTCTTCATCTTCTTCAAAAGAAAAGAGGTGTGCACTTTGGTTTTTTCACATGTTTCAGAGGGTATGCACCGTTAAGAAACTACGCCAAGAGTTGATAGGGTATGCATGTGCATACCCGCCCTTATGTGTAGATCCGCCCCTGAGGGGGTGTTAGTAGTGATTATTATGAGGCTGTGTGTATATTGGGCTCAACCCATTTATGTGCTGTATTTGTAAGATAACCAAATAGTTTTATTGATTGAATGCATTACATTTGAGACATCATATGTATTTATACTAAATACATAGCTTTGATAATAAGCAACCAAACCCTAAACCTAATGGACCCAAACCACTATTGGGTTTGGGCCAACTAACCTATCTAACACTCCCCCGCAGTTTGAACGGGAGATTTTCGAATCGACAAACTGGAACATATGTTGAAAGCCGCTTCTTCTTTTCTTCTATCATCTTCTTTGCTGATTGGTTGGACAAAATCATAATTATACTTGGCGGCATAGCTGTTTATTGCTTGCTGCTTCCTCCTTTGCCTGACGTTTCTTTTTTTTTTACGTCATGGCTTGTTTGCCTTTAGGTAGGAGCGGCAATTTTGCGGCGAACTATGTGCGGAAAACGACAATGATCCTCAACAACGAAAATAATTTGATGAAGAAGAAAAAAAATATGGTTGGTTGAAGGCAACTCAACGTACGTATTTTGTTTGTTTTGACGGCTAGGGTTTAGGGTTTATGCCTTGAATATGAAAACAAAATCCTAATAAAAGATTAAAATAAAGTGAAAATAACTATGATCTCTCCGAATCACCGGCGAGTAGCCGATGACCGGAGGATAGCAAATTTTGTAGGTGGATCTTACCTAAAGCTCGAATACCATGTAAGATAACCAAATAGTTTTATTGATTGAATGTATTACATTTGAGACATCATATGTATGTATATTAAATACATATCTTTGATAATAAGCAACAAAAACCTAAACCTAATGGACCCAAACCACTATTGGTTTTGGGCCAACTAACCTATCTAACAGTATTTATATACTTTCATTGTACTCATTTGAGATTGAGGAGAATAATATAATTCTACAAACTCACTAACCTCCAAATCAAAGTGTTTGGTGTGTGGATGATTGTGTTATCCGAATGCAAGTTTGTAGAGAAGCAGTATGTCGATTTAGATAGTTTTTTGTAAGCATTTTCTTTTATGAAAGAACATAAATTCAAACTAAAACATTTATGTATGTTTGTTTGTTTGCATATCATGTTTTACGATAATCTTCATAAGCCTCGTGCACGCATGAGATTTACGCATGAAGCAAGTTTATTTTAAAACTTTTGTTTAATATACATGCTTATAAAAATTTGGCCGCGTATAATGTTTTGTGGTTGTGATATAAGTACAACTAATTATTATGCATGAGTAAAATACATATAGAGAAATAAATTGAGTTGTTCGTATATTCAATCTCTTGTATTCATTTACATATCATAAGAACTCGCGCTTTCATTTTGATATTTATAATCCCACGCATATACATAAATGTAATATGTAAATGATAACAATACTTATAAATAGCAACATATATATTTTTTGGGCAAATAACCTATTTAAGCATCATACTTGTTACAAAAAGCAGTTCGACGTAGCGAATAAAAAAAATAGCCCTTTTGGCTACTAAACCCGACTAGTTTTGTCCTTTATTGGGCATTTTACCACTTATTCAACCGGTATCCGGTTTAATGTACAACCATCACATGATTTCCCACATATTTTACCACTTTCTTCTCTCTCTCTCCTCCTTAAATAACAACCATCACATGATTTCCCAGTCACCGCCTCCTTTACCACATCATATGATTTCCCAGTCACCGCCTCCTTAAATAACAACCATCACAGCCGGCACCACCCACCTCACCACCATCACAGCCAGTTCCATGAACTTGTGTTTCTACTAACTTCATATTTCTTCCTATTTTGCTACCTCTTTTACCACTTTCTTCTTTCCGTTAACCACCACAATAACCACCCATAACAGCCGGCACCACCTCACCACCAACCATCATAGCCGGCACCACCCACCTATCTCCTGTTGCCGCAACTCCTTCATCACCTTCTCTCCCACTCGTCCTTGGGTATGGCAAGTATAACTCAAGTTTGTTGATTTTGCTTAAAATCAATAGTTAAATCACTTATTTAGTTTTCGTGGAATTATAAACCAGAAATAAAAACAAATTGATCGGTTGTTTTTGGGTTTCGGGTCAAGAACCCGTTTGGGGTTCAGTCGATCCACTGGGAAAAACGGTTTGGGAAATGGATTTGCTTATCTTTTGATTGTTATGGCTTATTTAGGTGACAAGTATATTCGAGTTTAGTAGCCAAATACAGTAGTGGTGACTGGGACATGGATTTGCTTAGTAGTCTCACACATACAGAGGTGACTGGGAAATGGATTCGGGTTAGGTAAGAGGTGGTAAGAATATATGGTTGAATAAGGGGGTTAAAGGTAAGGAGGAATCAAACTAGTATTCTTATTATGAGTCTCACACATACAGTTTGCTTTTCTTGATCTCACACATATGATATTTGCCTTTCTTGATCTCACACATACAGTTTGCTTAGTAGTCTGACACATACAGTTGTATATTCGAGTTTTTTTTTTTTGAACGAATGTATATTCGAGTTTAGTAGCCAATGGATTTGCTTATCCTTGGGTTAAAGGGGGTTAGGTAAGAGGTGGTGACTGAGAAAACAGACGTGATGACTGGGAGTAACAGGTGAAATGCCCAATAAAGGACAAACTAGTCGGGTTTAGTAGCCAAAAGGGCTATTTTTTTTATTCGTTACGTCAAACTGCTTTTTGTGACAAGTATGATGCTTAAATAGGTTATTTGCCCATATTTTTTTTGTTTAAAATATAAAGTTTAGGGTGTATAAAGTTTAAGGACGTATTTGTTTATTTTATAGAGTTGTTAAAAAAATAAAAATTAATAAGTTCACATTTAACTCCATATAATTTATTTAAAATTCAATAACTAAAGTTTTATTAATTACCCATTTTTTTTTTGTAGGTTTTTTTTACAAAATCGACACTTGTTTTTATGCATATTTATTTTGTTAGACGAAATTTTGAGTAGTTAGCCCAAATATAAGTTAATTTTGACTTTTATTGACAAATAAGAGGCTTCGGTTTTGAAATTAAACTCTTTTATTAGTCAATAAAAGAATTGACTGTTCACAAAATAATGTTTTTCTCTTATTATAAATATCTTTTTGCTGGATCATTTTCTTCACTAACACCAACTGTGCGTGTGTCGACATACTATACTTTTACAGTAACGCCATTTATATATTAGTATAAGGATAGCTTCCATTAACCACAAAGTTTTAAACTAGATGAGATTGTTTACCTTCCAGCGATCGGATGCATTGGCAGTAAATGGGCGTACCTTTAATATTAATTGCAACAATGGGATGTTAGTTGAGAGATGTGATATATAGAAAGATGAGACGAAACAAGACGTACACAAAAGAATTAACAAAAAAAAAAAAAAAAGATCTTACAAGATTTTCATGTTTGCATTGATGTTCAAACGCTTTCTCAAGTACAACGATAATTTGATCTATATTTCGACGTTCAGCGCGTTGCTCCTTCAAGCAGTCATATGCTATTTCTGTGAAGAAATCAAAGGATGTTTGGTCCATTTGTTTTCGGAGATGTGGATCAATCAGATCATCTAGTTGTCCGTTTTCGTAATGGGTTTTGCCTAGTTGTGCTAACTTAATATCCCTCTTATCGATTATTGCTTTTCTACAAAACAGTACTTCAAGTAATACTACGCCAAATGAGTACATATCGGACTTGTGTGACACACAGCCAGTCTTTACATATGTTGGGTCCACATAGCCGATCGTGCCACAAGCATCAGTAAGGCATAAACGGTGCCTTCGAGATGCTATATTTGTCACAGATAGTTCAAAACCGGACAACTTGGCTTCCCATTTGTCATCAAGTAAAATTTTTGAGCTTTTGATGTTACGATGTATAACGCTAAAATCACGTCCAACATCATAGTGGATGTAACACAAAGCACGTGCAACACCAATACATATTTGCAAGCGCTGCAACCATGTGAGGGACGGGTCACTTAAATAGTTGTCGAGACTTCCCTTGGCCTCATACTTGTTTATGACGATCTTCTCATTTTTCTCATCACAGAACCCAACAATAGAGACGAGATTTTCATGCTTTAGACTAGAAAGCATCAAAACCTCGGTCCAAAACTCTTTGCTTCCTTGCCCATGGCTCGTATCTAACCTCCGTGCAACAATATCGATCATTTCTCCGGATCGCTTGAGTTGCCCCTTGTAGATCTTACCGAAACCACCTTGTCTGATGAAATTTTCATTAGAAAAGTGGTTGGTGGCCTCTAATATATCTTCTAGTGGGATTTTTAGGTGATCAAGGTTTTGGGTTGAAGAAGACATGGTGTTTGGGCTGAAAATTGAATGAATTTGGATGAAGGAAGGAAGAGGATTTTTAAGTGATGCTTCTTTGTGTGTGTGTATTTATATTGGCAACCCCTCTATTATTAGAGCATGCACAATGGTTAACTCCCCACTCGGTGTTATTCGGTGTTGACCATTGGGAATTCGGTATTATTCCGGTATTAAAGTGTCGGTGTTAATACACTAACGCCCGTTATTTGTTTTTGTTTTGTTTTTTTGTTTTTTTTTTCTTTTTTTTTTTTCTCATTTCTGCCCCTAAACAAAGGGTTGTTTTTGTAAATTGTTGGTGAGTTAAAGTTTAACTTTGGGATGTTATTATTGTAGGTGTTTTTTGAGGATGTTGAGATGAAATGTTAAAGTTGATGTGGCGCTAACGTGACCCGGTGTTAAAGTTTAACTTGTGTTATCATTGGGCATGCTCTTATTCCACGGTTTCTTTTGCTTAATTTCACACAAATTTCCATTAGTTTTCTATTTGTTATTTCACACAAATTTCCTTTTTCACACTCTTATATCTTCTCTTTCTATCATTTTCTTTAAGGTAAAGTTACTCGTATTGGTAAACAGGTAACTATTCATAGTGTTAACTTAAAAGGATGGATAAGAAGCACGATATTCATTATTTCCATTTCACTCACTAGGCGAGTACCCGCGCTTAGCGGCAGCTGTTTCTAGCGTCAGATAATTAATGATTTGTGATATTGTGGTGAGTGTTTTGTGTAGCGTTTAAAATAGAACGTGAACCGATGAAAATGCAATTGCAAACGGTTGTACTATACGATAATTAAAGTCTAGACAAAATTCTTAACATCTATCAAACAACATATAAAATCATTTAATGAAAATGAAAGTAAACATTACATCAGTTATGGGATAAAAACTAACAACACACGTTACTTGTCGCGTAAAAACTAACAAGGATGGGATTAATGGTGACCAAAATTAGCGTGAATATGATTAGCCCAAAATAAAATAAAAATTGGCTAATTTTGGCTATTTTGTAAAAGATTTGGGCACATTTAGCATCATCTTTTTTTTGTTTTGAAATGAGCGTATTTAGCATATTAAAAAGTTAAATGTGCACTAACGGGCACATATTTTCTCATAATTGTAAAACATTATAATCGTTTTTGAAAAAAAACTTATAGATAATATATTTATATAGCGACATATCGTTTTGTGTTAAAAAAAAGTTTGTGGGTTCTAAACGAAAAATAATAAAAGTTTGAAGATTTGGGGATTAGACATAACGTTTTGAAACCCTGTTCGACCCGGGTGGTTCAACCGGTTGAACCGTTCCCGTTGAAAAATGGGTCGATTTAAACCGAGTCAATATGACAGGTTGGGTCAAAACGGGTCAAATTAAACAGGGTCAACCCACCGGGTTTGAAGCGTACTGGTTCAACCCGGTTTTCGATATGTGTTAATAGTTTCAAATTTTTACTTTTTACTTTTTGGTTTTTTCTTTATATATAATATAGCAGGGTACCCGCGCGTTGCGGCGGCGAGCACCCTGTGACGATTAACCGAAGAAATAGATCTCGATGAGACCTGATTCACCAGTTTGTATCGGTTTTAACGGGTCCTCTCTAGTTCGTTTCTGGATGGCTGTTATTGGTTAGCCGAACCGATGGCGACACTGGTTTCCGGTTGAACCCGTTGGTCCGGTCCGATTTTTAAAACTATATGTACCATCAACTTGTTAGCTTGTATGAAGCTTTGTGTGTTTTATTAATTTGTATAATGTGTATAATAACATGTACTTTTCATTTTAAGGTGTTTTAAAAATAACATTAATTAGTGTGTTTAATTATTTTATATTTAGAATTATGTTGTAGCTTGTTTAAATTGTACATTGTGAAAATTTCATTGTACTTTTTAATAAGGGGTGTTTTAATTGATTGTTTTTAATTTGGTAGATATGCTTTTAATTGGTTGTACAATGTGAATAAATTATTGTACTTTAATTTTAAGTAATGGGGTGTTTTAATAAGAGTATTAATTACACAAATATATTTCTTTCTCATTTGACCATTAAACTTTTTCACTTTTCCACTTTGACTATTTTTCCATTTTATGTAGTATAGATTAGATAGAAAATTTTGATAAATGGTAATTATTCGAACAATAAATTATCGAAGCCTTTTTAAACGTTAAGTTTAATATGTTAATAGTACTTCAATTATAAAAATGTAAATGCTAAGATAATTGACAATTGTAACTCCGCCTTTTGCTAACTAGAAACAAAACAGTCAGTAAAGTTTTCTTGGGTCCTTTTGTGACAGAACAATTAGTAATTATAGTTACGGTCTAAGAAGGTATTTATTTATGCAGAATATAATTTCAAACTTAAGGAGTTTCAAACGGAATAGCAATTCCATCGTTGATTAAAAGTTACGCGCATTCGTGGTGTTGCCGGTCAACCGCATCATCTCCGGTAATGTTCAAGCAAAATTAGTCTTTTGTTGAACGACTACTCCTTAGGTCACGCATACATTTGTCTCTCATTTGATCCAGATACTAAACATTAAGGCCGAGCGTAATAATAAGGTCGCGTGAGGTCTTTATTACACCCGGTCTAACCAATCACTGATATAAGTTGACTAGGTATAGTTTATTTTACCATAATTTGTAAACATGCTCTTGCCTAAAGTAAGAAGAAAAACAAAACTTGCATTTAGTATTAAAACAACATACAAATGTCTTGCTAACTTTAAGATATCGGCTTTTAATTAAGGAGTTCCCTTCATGTGATGACGTCTCCTCAATTTGTTTCATAAACTATATCGCTTGTGATATACGATTTTTTGTTCTTCACTTAAAACGTGTATCGCGTGTTTAGTATTTAGCTTGGTATTTAGTTATGCTCCCTATATAAACTGTTAATTAGTAACATATGTGTTGGGAATACGCTTTTTGGGAGTTAATACTTATTTCAGTAGAGTTAGTACTGATAGTGTTAAATGATAAGTATTAACTAGTTAGTACTGATAGTGAGAAAGTTAGTACTGATAGCTTTAAGTTTGTACTGATGTAAGTATGGAATGTCGTGTAAGAGTTGTAAAAGCATATCTTCTATTCCAATAGAAGATATGATATACTTAGTCTATAGTTATCTCTGTAAAGGATCTCCTTAGTGTATAAAAGGAGATCCTAGCTAGGTTAAACACACATCTCATATTCTAGCCGTCTAAAGTAGAGCTTCAAGGTTGTAAACCCTAGTACTAGGAGAGTACTCGTATTATTACTTAATAATATTGAAGCTGTTGGTGTTACACTGTTTTGCATTAATCATCTATAATACATTCAAGTAGATTCCGCATACTTGTGTGTATTCACAACAAAGTTTCTCATTGTTGTTTTGGAACCATCCAAGGCAACTAATACATTTGCAAGCTAAGTGTTCTAGATCCAAGGTTTGGGACTCCACAAGTGGTATCAGAGTTTGTGTCCTGAAGCTTTGTTTTTAGAAGATCCTGTGTTGACAAATCTGAAGTAATGGATTTCGAATCAATGCAATCCTGTTAAACCCCTTTATCACATATACCTTATCACAATAACAACCTTTACCACACAAACACCCACATTAAACCCAAACTGTTATGCGTAAATAAAGAGAAAGATTAAGATGAGAGATGGTGACAAGAGATGTATATGGATCGTGTATGTTTAGAGAGGTAGAGAGAAGAAATATGAAAACAATAAGATGTATATTGCTTCAAAGGAAAACACACACACACACACACACACTCAAGCACACCCCTCAAATGACATACTTGAGGGGTATTTATAGTAAGAGAGGATGATGCCCTAAGGCTTGGCCATGGGCCTTGAGATGGACTTGGATTGGGCTTGGGTTACACGAACAAGACAAGGCTAGCTTAACTTAACTAATGCCTAATTAGCTTAGCCCAATCCACGAGCCCGTTGACTATTCTATCACGATATCTAACACACATTACAAAGTTCCTAATCGTGAATGACCATCACTTCTAATAAAAATAATCAAGGCTAACAATCTCCCCCTAAGGGGTGGTCATTCAAATGATGCTCCACTTGATAAGATCTTTACTTTCCTTGAGCTTGAACTTTCCGTGTAGATATAGAATAGTCTTGATTCTTTGTTCCTTCATGCTTTGTGATCTATTAATGTGGTTGTCTGCCGTTGTCAACTTCGTTGGTTAGGTGTCTCCACGTCTTTCCCCACCATGCTCACACTTCTATTTTTCTTTTGGTTACCAATGATGAAGTTCTCGAGTCTTTATACTTTGAAGATTCTTTGACATTGATGAAGAATCATCTTTAACTTTGTGTAGCCTTTGATTATGATGAGAACTTTCATGTGATGTTGGTATGAGCATGTGGAGAGTCTGCACGATCAATCTGCTCCGAAGCTTCCATAAGAAGAAAACATAAAAACAGGTTAGTAATAAGCGGATTTCGACACTTACAAGTTTGAATTTCGAGGATGTTAACAGCATAGTGTGAAAACACGTCTCTAATTCTCACAGAGGCCGTTCCTGAACTGGAGTCCCACAAGTGAGATAACGCGATGTACCGAAATACACCTACAGTTCAGATGAGTCGCTGAGGTACACCGAAGTATCACCCCACGACTGTAGACCGTTTGAGACACACTAAGCGTAATCCACGGAGAATTACCGAAGTGACCTGCTATCAGGGCTGTTTGATGTTGACCCTGGCAGGAATTTCCATTCAATCACTGAGGATTACAGTTGTAACTCCCCTCATAAATGTTCTGGCAGATTGCTAAGATCTGCGTAGGACTATAATATATCACTTGTGCCCTTATTGATGAACAACAAGCGATGTCATGTCATGTGTTCCTGTGAGATCTTTTGATGAATCTCATGGCTCTAGACTCAATAGTGCATTTTGGTTTTCCTGAGCGGAGACTAGGGAGAGGGTCTCCTTCTTCAATACCAACGATCTCTAAGAGAAAGTCAATAGATTATGTAGGTTTCCCAGTGAGAATGAAACAAATCCTGTTAAGAGGAATTGAGTGGCAAGAAGGTTTAGTGCAGTGCGTCACTGGGTCCATGACGTCTTTGTCTTCAATACCACTGTCATCTAGTGACAACCAGTAGCAGATGAGTTGAACCCGGTTTCTGCCCTAAGGTTGAATATGGAGGGTTATTTCTTTTCACCCTTTTTCAATACATTTCTTTTTAATTCTTCAACCCATTCTTTCTCCTTTCTCACATTACTCCTTTTTTCAATCATTCCTAAGGACTTCTAATACTAACTATTTGTGATGTCCTTGGGTAGATCCCTCCGGCTCTGGCGGATCATAGGACGAATTTCCTATCCTTAGTCACCTTATAACTCCATGACTGTCCTATTGTTGCCATAAAACCATTTTTCTTGAAAATCTCTCAGAGTGTTTATGATAGAAAACATGTTTGAAACACTCCGTGAGTTTTATATTTTCAGAAACACTCCCCCTTCACATGTGCTTATATGTTTTGACAGAAATCTGCACATAGAGGGTAGAGTTCGCACGTTTTGAATTGATCGAATTCAAATGAACTAGACCGATTCGAGACACGTTTACATCACTAGCGAACTAGCTTGAAATTATTACCCGTCCTGGTCAAGTCATAGAAAGTTTCTCGAGATGGTACATGATTCCTCGTCAATTCATTGGTTTCAACTGAGTCGAGCTCATTATGAGATTCAAACAACGATCATTAAACATTTTGATCACATTTTAATCATGTTTTCTCCCCCTTAAAAATAGCATATCCATGATGTTTTTGAAACAAAATGATTAAAAGATATGTATTTCGAAAAACATTTGGAGAGAAACTGATTTAGCATAAATTTTGGAACAATTTTGGTTTTATACTTCCCCTTAACGAAAGCATATTTTTCATACAGAAAATTTAGAATCAATTAAGGGTTTAGAGGGAGTTATCTTGGTACCAAATGTAAGAGATTTTGAAAAATCTTTTTGAAAAGTTTCGAATCAATGGTACTCAAGATGATGAAGATTTTGAAAATCTTTTGAAGATATTCGAGAAGAATAATCTTCATTTGTTTTAGGATAAGTGCTCGATATTTATGAAAATCGATTTTGCGTAGCACTTTCCTTTCTTTAAAGATCGGGTTGCAAGCGGAAATACTTACAAGCCATCATGTTTTTTAGGATAAGTGCTAAGAAAATATTTAAACCTTTGTTTTGTTTAGCACTTTCCTTTCTTTGAAGCGCGGGTCCTGAACTGATGTGTCCAGAAGCCATTAATTTGAAGTCCGGGTTTCGTACTGAAGTATACGAAAGCCATTATTTTGAAGAAAATTTTGAGAAACGACATGTTTTAGAAAACATAATAAAGAACTCTCGCTCAAGCATCTGTACATGCCCGTATCATTGTTGAATGACATTTCTAGAAACGTACAGAATATCGATTATACGAGAGACATGTCGTGAGAAGAATATTTTTGGATTTTTGATTTTCTAATGTTTTTGTATTTTTTGAAAATTTTCTATTTTTGTATTTTTCTTTTGTTGGTTTTATAAAAGAAATGGAAAATCAAAAATAGAAGATAGAGAAAATGAAGAAGAAGATTTTACAGAATTGGAACCCTCTGATGAGCTGGGTTCTGAGATATTTGATTCACCTGCAACCAAAGAAGAAGAGTTTTCACAAATAACAGTGTTAGAAGTACAAGATTCCTCACGGTGAGGGTGATCACTATCAACGGTTGTGGTGGTTTCTACTTCCTTATCCTGATGAGTTTCACTATTATCTGTGTTGGAGCAAGTATCAAAAATCTTTCCTGTGGGAATCCATCTAAGACCTACTTTGTTGAAAACTTTTCCCGTGGGAATCCACCTAAGGTAAGATCGAGGAGTTGTTTTCTTATCAGATGCAGCGGAAGACTCATTTTTGGAAAAACTACGTCCTGAAGAGATCCACCTATTAGGTGTCTTTTTGTTTGACATTTTATCAATGGGCTTGTTTCTATTTGGTGTCTTAGTGGATTGTGCCTTGGCACGAGAATTATCTTTCTTGAGATATTGTAAGGCACATGCATCGTGATTAGCTGAAAAGACACATTTTTACATGTAGTACAGACAAATTCAATATTCTTGTTTAAAACAGCAGCTTTAACTTCGTCACTACAGTCTTTTGGAAATTGATTCTTGTTCGAAAAAGACTTAGAATTCCTGGTGTTGTTTTCTAAGGGCATAGCATTTTCTTTTGCGCAACTACTCTTAGATGTAAGCCAATCCCTAGTCTTTTGTAGAGTGTTCCTAGGTAATGGTTTACTACTACTAGCAGTGCCTTGAAATCTTGTAGAATTCATCACCCTAGATGTTGTACCTAGAATTCCATCTTTTCGAGTCTGTGCCTTTTTTCTAGCTTCTTCTAGATATTGATTGTTGACCATGTTGTTAGAACCAACAGATTCTTTAACTGGATTTTTGGTCACATTCCGTGTATGATTCCTAGAAATGCCAGGTGTAATCACTTTTGGTGTTTCAGCAACTGCTTTTCCTTTTTCAAAACTTTTGATAATTCTCTTTTTAATAGGCAGGGACTGTGGAGTGACTGTTTTTGACAAATCATTTTTCTCTTTGACTTTTGGAGGAAACTAAGAAATAGACATTTTTGGTTTGAAAACCGGTTTGGGAACATTTGTTTTCTCCTCAGTCAATGGTTTTGCAAACTTAGTATCCACAGCTTTTCCTTTTAGACATCCCAGCTGAGCTCTCAAAAGATCATTTTGCTCTTTCATGTCCTTTTAGGCACGCTCATACGACAGTTTGTCATACTTGCATTCCTCAAATTTTCGATCAAGTTGTTTAAAATAGGACACGTTTTTTTTTCAAGTTTTGCAATAGCATTTTCATATTTTGAAACAATTGCGGAGGTCTCAGACTGGAGTCTTTCATGATCTTCAACAGAATATGTTTGCAAAATAATGGACATGATATCGGTAGTCATAACATCTTCGAAGAGAGAATCATTTAACTTTTCCAAAACTTTGATGTGTTCATAACTTTCATTAGCTTGCTTTACCAGGGATTTATGGTCCTTGACAAAGTCAGCTGTTTCTTTCAAAAGTGCTTGTTCAACATGAATTACCCTTGCACTGATGTTATTCAGCTGAAGGGCAATTTGAGTTTCAAAAAACTTTTGCTGTTCAATATCAAAACTGTTAAACCAGATGTTCATTGTAATATTGGTTTTAGTTTTAACAGTCTCTTGAAGATCCGCAATTCTAGTTTTCACATTTTCCAAAATACTTCTCGCATCACTTGTGTTAAAAGGATTGTTTGAAGACATTTGTTCGATTTTCGAAAGAGATTTGGAAACTACAACTGGTTTTGAAACTGGTTGTGAAACAGGTGTTGACTCTTTGTTTGAAACACTGGGTGTGATGGAAAACTTTGACTTTTCTTTTTGAGAAACAAAAGGAATACCATTAATTTTGTTCCATGTGTTATAATCAATCGGTTTAAGATCTGGATTCTTTTGTTTCATTTTTAATCGACTCTCCTCAGATAGTTCTAACGTTTCAAGAGAATCATGAACAATTTTGGGTTCATGCAATGGTTGTCCATTGTTCAACACATTCTGAGATTTCTGAGCTTTCTTGAGGAACGAAGAAGGGTCGTTACCAAGTGCCATCTTATGTGAAGTATGAAAACGTGGATTTACTTGGTTAGAAAGCATCTTGTTTGATTTAGCTGAATGACCCATTGTAAGAAGCAACTTGTCCAAAGTTTTGATTTTTTTCCGTTTTATCAAGAATTTCATCAAGAAGAGAATCTTCTCATTTTGAAAAATCAGCAATCAACTGTTTCTTTTCTTTTTCAAGATCAGAGAACATTGCTTTTTGTTTAGAAAGTTGGTCATTTTGTTCAGAAATTTCCTTGTTTAAAGATTTTATTTTCAAGTTCAAATTCACATCAAGTGTGTCATACTTGAGTTGCAATTGTTTTTCTCTTAAAACAGAATCTCGATAACCAATTTCTAATTCTAAAAGTTTGTTTGTATGAAATTCATAAGCTTTGGCGTTCCCCTTGTAACTCTCAAGCTCAGCGGTCAATTTTTTATTCGCGGCCTTAACCTCGCGATTGACCGTTCTTACTTTCTCAACTTCAATGCCACATTGATTGATTAATGATTCAAAATAAGCACGAGTTTCCTCATCATTAGCACCATTCTATATCACTTGACCTCCATTAGGATCCATATATGGAGTTTCAGAGTTAACATTGCTATTAACTTGCTCTCCCACATATGTGTCATAATAAGGTTCGGGAGACACAGAATGCGGCTTCTCATGAGTAGACGAATTTGGTACCTCATTGAGTGAATATGTGTCGTAGACAGGAGTTGTGTCATAAGTACCGCTTGATGTTGTGTCCTGTTGATTGATTGTATGACTGGAGGTTGCATTATCGTTTGCTTTATCTTCCCATTTTGGGTACCTGAATTTGATTTCCTCAGCAGTCAACTCAATTCCCAACTCTTCTTTTTCTGCTAACATCAACATGTACTGGATCTTTTCAAGCTTTGTCATTGGTATGACACTAGATCCTGAATCTTGTCTTTGAGGTTCGGAGGTAGCATTCTGAACAGAAGTCATAAAACAGTTATTCCCATTTTGATATCCCATATTCTGATTCACAATCTGACCCCCTTGATGTCCATCTCCATAATTCCCAACGACTGGAGCTGCAACATTGCCATTCTGATTACCCACTGCTCTATTCCCAACATTCTGTCCCATCTGATTTCCAACATGCTGACCCGACTGATTACCCTGATACGGAACCGCCTGATTACCGATGCGACTGTTAAATGCTTTATCCAATAAAGAAAATATCTGTTGCAAGGTCGCTTCTAGGTCAGTTTCAGGATCAGTGATTCCTTGTTCCTGGTATTGTTGATCTGGATAGAATTGTTGTTGTGGTTGTGGAATGTATTGTTGCAAGTTGTTGTTGTTGGAAGATGATGAAGCTTGTTGTTGTGTATTCACTGTAGTTTGAGTCTTAGCAATAAGTGCCAATGGATCATGATTCTTTGCCAATCTTTCTTGCCTTACTTCATTCGCTTCAGCTTGGTTTTGTTTCAGAAAATCATTCAGTTGATCAAAGTTCACCTGATGTAAGTCTTTTGTTTGGTTGACAATAGTGACATATCGTCCCCATTCTTCTGGAAGATTATTCAGGAACTTGATGTTTTGAACGATTGTTCTGGGTGCCAACTTGTTTCTGATAAGCTCATTCATCAAAGTGCAAAACCTTCCATAGTAGGATTCAATGGATTCTCCTGGTGTAGATGTAAACTTCTCCCATTCAGTTAGCAGCTTGTTCTCCATGTCTTGTTTACCAATTTCTGTTCCATAACATAGCCGTCTAACACGTTCCCACATATCAAAAGCAGTTTCACAACTGTCTACCGCATCAAATATGTCTATTGGTAAACCCAGTTGGACAATATGAATTGCCATGTCATCTGCATCGACTTGTTTCTGATCCTCTTCAGTGTATTCTGATTCAGTTTGAAGATGAGAGGATGGTGGGATGGGAGGTGTTGCATCAGCATTTCCAGGTACATGAACTTGTCGAGGCTGGATGGGTCCATCCTGAATGGATTTAATCATGAGTTTCCCATTAGGTTTGGTCTTGATGTAGCGGAGCATTCGACTTGTCCATTGAAGATAACCACCTTTTGCCAACATAGGAGGTCGGTTTTCGGCACCGGCTGCATGAATGTCTTGTTGAGTTGCCATTGATGAAGGTATGATATGATAAAGTTGATGAAGGATCGATTCAACGATAAAGGAGTTGTGGTTGATGAAGATTAAGCTCGGTTGAGGTGTTTCTGAAAGTCGTACTCGTAACCTTGGTTCTTAAAAAATTTTCGCCCAAAATTTGAAATTCACTATAAAAATCAATTCTAAGGTCGTATGAAAATTTTGAGTTATGACAATTTTGACGCCAAATTTAACCCGAAAAATTTGAATTTAGGCCCAAAAATTTAAATTTTTGACCAAAATTTTCCCAGTTAAACCAAAATTTGAATCTCGCGTAAAAATTGAACGTTTAGTCCCCTCAAAAATTTAAATTTTACTCAAGTTTTCCCGCCAATTTTTGAATTTAGGCCCAAAATTTTTTGAATTTAGGCCCAAAAATTTGATTTTTTTTTTCTTTTTTTTAAACCTTAGGCGTAGAAAGAGCTTAGGCGTAGACCAAAGAAGTTACGAGTAGGATATTGTTACGAGTAGGATGTAGTTACGAGTAGGATGTGGTTACGAGTAGGATGTGGTTTAGGCTTAGGATCTTATGCGTAGGAAGCTTAGGCGTAGGATCTTAAGCGTAGGATCTTAGGCGTAGGATTCCTTAGGCGTAGGAAATTCTTATGCGTAAACAGTATCTTACGCGTAACCTTAATCTTATGCGTAGACAAAAAGTTACTCGTAACCTTACGCGTAATTGTGAAGTTATGCGTAGAGTTACTCGTAAGCTTTTAGCTTATGCGTAGACTATGGTTAAGAACCAAAAATCCTTTACACTGTCACAGCGTAAGGGATATCCACAAGTCGAAGTGTTCCACACACTTATCCAAGTGAGGGAAGCACTGAGTCACCGTTATAGCTCGAAGATTCTTCACCAAAAAGTTACGAGTAGAAAACTTATGAGTAGTTGACTTTCTTACGAGTAGAACTAGGGTTTTGACCTACTCGTAAAAAATTTCCAGTGATTCAACCAATTTCTCTTGCACAGATAGCCTTAAAAACACTCAAATAACACAAAAATGTTAACCTTTTTCACCCAAAGTGCTTAGAAAAGTTACGAGTAGAAAACTAGGGTTTTGACTTTTTGACTTCTACTCGTAAGAAATTTCCAACGATTCAAATGATTTCGCTTGCACAGATATCCTTAAAAACACTCCAAAAACACAAAAATGTTGACTTTTTTCACCCAAAGTGCTTAGAAAAGTTACGAGTAGAAATGACCAATGAACCAAATACGAGTTTAAAAACGTATCAAAACCCGTAAAGCTTGAAACTTTTTGCGAAAAACTAAAACTTTAACACCAAATAAACCTTAAACCACAAGAATCTTGAATTTTTTGGTGAAAAAATGAAAGCTTTAAGCGTTTCAAATATGTAAAACGTGAGCTTATACGCGTAACCCTTCAAAACAAACACAAACACTCCTAAACCATTGTTAGGCGATTGATACCAATTGTTAAACCCCTTTATCACATATACCTTATCACAATAAAAACCTTTACCACACAAACACCCACGTTAAACCCAAACTGTTATGCGTAAATAAAGAGAAAGATTAAGATGAGAGATGGTGACAAGAGATGTATATGGATCGTGTATGTTTAGAGAGGTAGAGAGAAGAAATATGAAAACAATAAGATGTATATTGCTTCAAAGGAAAACACACACACACACACACACACACTCAAGCACACCCCTCAAATGACATACTTGAGGGGTATTTATAGTAAGAGAGGATGATGCCCTAAGGCTTGGCCATGGGCCTTGAGATGGACTTGGATTGGGCTTGGGTTACACGAACTAGACAAGGCTAGCTTAACTTAACTAATGCCCAATTAGCTTAGCCTAATCCACGAGCCCGTTGACTATTCTATCACGATATCTAACACACATTACAAAGTTCCTAATCGTGAATGACCATCACTTCTAATAAAAATAATCAAGGCTAACAAATCCAATGTTGTTAACAGAGTTCCTAAGTTGCAACCACATTAATATGAACTCTGGAGAATGCGCATAGAGCAGTACTTCTTGGTACTTGATTTCAAGCTGTGGAACATTGTGCTCTATGGAGACTCTTACAAACGCACTGTCACTGAAGAAGTTGCTGGTAAGACCGTTACTACAGTAAAAGGTGATCCTATCACTAATGAAGAAATGACTCTAAGAGGCAATGATCTCAAGGCCAGAAGTCTTTTACTTATGGCCATTCCTGATGATCATCAACTCACCTTCAACAAACACAAAGATGCTCAGAGTCTGTTAAAGGCCATTGAAACCAGATTTGGTGGAGATTCTGTTACCAAGAAAACTCAAAAGACTCTGTTGAAGCAAGAATTTGAAAACTTCACTGCTGGTGCAACTGAGTCCATTGACTCAGTTTATAATAGGCTTCAAAAACTTGTTAGTCAACTGGCTGTATTGGATGTGGAGTTCTCCATAGAAGATGTCAACCTCGGGTTTGTTAGAAGTCTTCCATCACCAAAATGGGACACTCATGTCATTGTATGAAAAAACAAGCCAGATTTCGAAACCATGAAGTTGGACAATCTGTACAACAGCTTTAAGGTGATTGAACAAGACATGAAAAGAAAAGCAGCTGCATCTTCCAGTTCTAGATCACAAAACATAGCTTTTGTGGCTCACCCTGTCACTAGCAATGATATGGACAATTTTGATGTAAGTACTCCTAGTACTAATGTTAATACTGATGGTCCTGTAACCACTGCAGCGGGCATTAATGAAGGCACAATCTATGCTTTCATAGCTGAATAGAGTCATGGATCCCAGATCACTCATGATTATCTAAGACAAATCCATGAAGATAACATGGAGGAGATGGACATCAAATGGAACATTGCCCTGATCAGCATGAGGGCAAAAAGGTTCATGAAGAAAACTGGAAGGCAGATTAAGATCAATGATGCAGATGTTGCTGGGTTTGACAAGGGAAAGGTTGAATGCTACAACTGTGGCAAGCTTGGGCATTTTGCCAGGGAATGCAGAAGCCCTAGGAGCAAGGGGAGACACACTGATGCTGACAACTCCTCTTCAAAAGCAATGGTGGCTGTTGATGGTGGTGGATAAGATTGGAGCTTCATGGCTAATGAAGAAGAAAGTCCAATTAACATGGCTTTGGTATCTGAGGTACTTAATTGTTCAGATACATGCATTCCATTAGACAAATATTTAGAGCTGAAAACCATGTTTGATAATGTGTCTGAAGAACTTTCTAAAATTGAGTATAACTTAGCAAACCATAAAAGAGGCTTAGCAGTTTTAGAAAAACAAATTGTGCACTATAAAGAAAATGAATCAAAGTTCACTGAAACAACTGATGTGCTTAATAGGGAAATATCTTTTAAAGACATCACCATAAATGTGTTAAAAGAAGAACTAGAGAAAGTCACTACAATCAAAGATAATATAGAGTTAAATGTTGAGAAACTTGCAGATTCACAACATTATAACTCTGAGAGAGTTAATAAATTCCTGGAAAAAGCACTGGTTGGCAAAGCCAAATCCGGTATAGGATATAAGACCACCCCACCACCATTCAGAGGTATCCCATCACTTCCTGGTATAGACCTTGCCCACACTAGCTTAGCATAGTTTTAGGAACCCATATTTGTCAGAGGCCCTACAATAAAAAGTTCTTTCCCTGAAAAGACTGATGAAGTGTTTGAAAGTGCAAGTGACACCTCCTTACCTGAGGTGTCCGAATCTAAAAATAAAAAGGCTAGTGTAGAGTCTAGTGAAACAAAGAAAGAACAGGCCACTTAACCAGTAAGCTTATTTGACAAACCTGTTAGAAAGCTATTAAAATATGCTGAGATGTATAGAAACAGGTCATCTAGTCCTAGATGTAACAAGAGAAACTAGAACCAGTTAAAATCTGAACAACTAGGAGATGAATTTGTCATGTATAACAAATCTTTCTTTGTATGTGGTAGTTTCTCTCATCTACAGGCTCATTGCAGACGCCCTATGCGACCCCAACCAATCATGATCCCCAGAGCAGTTCTTCTCAAAACTGGCATAAAACCTTTGAATTATGCAAGGCCAGTTAATACTGCTAGACCTCAACCCAGAGTATTTGGTGACAGACCTAAAAGAAACCTTTCAAAATCATCATCTACTTCACCAAGATCCTCTAAATCAGCACAAACCTTTAACTCTTATGATGAACAAATCAAGTTTTACAAGAAAAAGGTTAATACTTATGAGCCAAAACTTAATACTGATAGGCCAAAAGTTAATACTTTTAAGTCTAAAATGAAACCAGTTGGCTCTAAAGTGAATGTTGCTAAGGGTATCAAGGGCCATGCTATTAAATCCTCAGCTTGTTGGGTGAGAAAGACCACTCAGCCTAACAGTGCATCAGTTACTCTCAAGAAATATGATTACATTGATGCACGAGGCAGCCCAACAGCTTGGGTCCCCAAAAGGAACTAATTTGCTTTGTTTTATGTGCAGGCACACTCCAACAATAATGATGATCTTGGCTATTCAGACAGTGGGTGTTCCAGGCACATGACTGGAAATCTATCCTATCTTTCAGATTTCACTGATTTGAATGGAGGATATGTTTCTTTTGGAGGTGGAATAGGTGGAAGGATTACTGGTAAAGGCACAATCTAGACTGGTAATTTGGACTTTGAAGATGTGTACTATGTGAAGGAACTCAAATACAATCTTTTCAGTGTGTCACAAATGTGTGAAAAGAGGAATTTTGTTCTATTCACAGATACTGATTGCTTGGTTTTATCTCCTAACTTTAAGTTGCCTAGTGATGATCAGGTTCTACTTAAGCTTCCTAGGAAAAACAATCTTTACAGTGTCAATATGAAGAACATAGTGCCCAAAGACAATCTTACATGTTTAGTTGCTACAGCTTCTTTGGATGAATCTATGTTATGGCATAGAAGGCTAGGTCATGTGAAGTTTAAGGTAATCAATCTTTTGGCTAAAAATAACCTTATAAGAGGTTTACCTTCAAAAAGATTTGAAAATAAACAGACCTGTAGTGCTTGTCTCAAAGGGAAGCAACATAGAGCCTCTTTTAAGCCCAAAGTTTTTAACTCTATCACCCAACCACTTCATATACTGCACATGGACTTATTTGGCCCCACTAATGTTAGCAGCCTGAATTTTAAGAAGCATTGTTTGGTTGTGACTGATGATTTTAGCAGATTTACTTGGGTTTTCTTTTTGAACACTAAGGATGAGACCAGTGAAATCCTTAAGTCTTACATAGCTGCAGTAGAAAACCTAGCTGATAAGAAGGTTAAAATCATTAGGTGTGATAATGGGACAAAGTTTAAAAACCAAGTGATGAATGATTTCTGTCAACTTAAGGGTATTAAAAGAGAATACAGAGTAGCTAGAACTCCTCAACAAAATGGGGTTGCTGAAAGGAGAAATAGGACATTGATTGAGGCTGTTAGGACTATGATAGCAGATTCTAAGCTACCCACAACATTTTGGGCTGAAGCAGTTAATATTGCCTACTATGTTCAGAACAGGGTACTGATTGTAAAGCCTCATGGCAAGACTCCCTATGAGCTGTTTTTAGGTAGAAAGCCCACACTAGACTTTCTTAAACCTTTTGGGTGTCATGTCTCTATTCTCAATATCATTGATCACCTAGGTAAGTTTGATGGAAAATCTGATAGTGGATATCTGGTTGGCTACTCATTGAATAGTAAAGCCTTTAGGGTTTATAATTCTAGAACTAGAAGAGTAGAGGAGAATCTGCACATAGAGTTTCTTGAGGATAAACCTAGTGTAGAGGGGCAAGGACAAACATGGCTTTTTGATATTGATATGCTAACAGAATCTATGAACTATGTGCCTATTTCTATGGATTCTAACATGATTGCAGGAGAAAAGCAAGGTCCATATGCAGATACTGATGATGATGATGACTGCATTCTATTGCCCATTTGGAATGACAACTCAGGTGGAAGCACTTCTTCAGAGGAGGCAAACAAAGCTGTGGATCGGCCTCCAAAGACCAATACTTCTAATGCTTAAGGAGATGCACCCAATACAGATGATACAGTGGTAGAACCTCAAGTGTTCAGTACAACCGTGGTTAATACTGATAAGCCACAAGTTAGTCCTGATGAGCTGGTTTTTAGTACTGATGGTCCTCAGACTATTCCATCAGTTAATACAGAGGTTCCTGATCCTTTTGGTGAAGCTGATGAGATAGATATGACTAATATAGCTTCATCTTATGCTGTTCTTGCTACACCACACAGAAGAATCAATCAAGATCATCCCTTGGAAAATATCATTGGAGATGTCAATGCTGAAAGAACTACAAGATCTAAAGTTCAGCATAGTGAGACAGGATTCTTCAGTGCCATCTATGAAGAAAGAAATCACGGTGCCTTACAGACATGTATCTTTGCAGGTTTTGTTTCCCAAATAGAACCAAAGAAGGTCTACAAAGCTCTTGAAGATGAATCCTGAGTAGAAGCAATGCAAGAAGAACTTCTCCAGTTTAAACTTCAAAATGTATGGGTTCTGGTGGATCTTCCTAATGGGAAGAGAGCTATTGGCACTAAATGGGTTTTCAGAAACAAGAAGGATGAAAGGGGTGTTGTTATTAGGAACAAGGCTAGACTGGTAGCTCAGGGGTATATACAGCAGGAAGGGATTGATTATGAAGAAGTCTTTGCTCCAGTGGCAAGGATTGAGGCTATCAGACTTTTCTTGGCCTATGCACCATATAAATACTTCATAGTATACCAGATGGATATGAAGAGTGCCTTTATTTATGGGAATATTGAGGAGGAGGTGTATGTCTGTCAACCTCCTGGTTTTGAAGATCCAACCTTTCCAGACAAAGTGTACAAAGTTCAGAAGGCACTCTATGGTCTGCATCAGGCCCCAAGAGCTTGGTATGAAACTTTGGCCAAGTATCTTTTAGGCAATGGCTTCAGAAGAGGGAAGATTGATCAGACTCTATTCATCAAGAATGTGAAGACTGATATCCTGTTGGTACAGATATATGTGGATGACATTATTTTTGGTTCAACCAAGCAGGATCTATGCAAAGAGTTTGAGAAGTTGATGCATGACAGGTTTCAGATGAGTTCTATGGGAGAACTCACTTTCTTTCTTGGGCTACAGGTCAAGCAGAAGACAGATGGCATATTTATTAGTCAGGATAAGTATGTCAAAGAGATTTTGGTGAAGTTTGGCTATGAAAATACAAAGATTGCAAGCACTCCTATGGAGCACAATAAGCCACTACTTCCAGATGCTGATGTTGAAGATGTTGATCAGCATCTCTATAGGTCCATGATTGGATCCTTGATGTATTTGACTTCCTCCAGACCAGACATTATGTTTGTTGTATGTTCATGTGCAAGGTTCCAAGTCTCTCCAAAGCTTTCTCACTTGCATGCAGTTAAAAGAATCTTTAGATATTTGAAAGGCCATGCTCAACTAGGCCTTTGGTATCCTAAGGACTCTCCTTTTGATCTAGTAGCTTACTGTGATAGTGATTATGCTGGGGCAAGTCTTGATAGGAAATCAACCACAAGAGGATGTCAGTTTCTTGGTGATAGGTTGATTTCATGACAGTGCAAGAAGCAGAGCATTGTGGCAAACTCTACAACTGAGGCTGAATATGTAGCTGCTGCAAGTTGCTGTGGTCAAGTTCTCTGGATTCAGAATCAGATGCTTAATTATGGGTATAATATCATGGGCACTGTCATTTATATTGATAACAACAGTACTCTTTGCATTATCAAAAATCCAGTTTTTCATTCTAAAACTAAACATATAAGAGACTGTAATGAAAAGAAACTTATTCAGGTTGAAAGGATTGATACTGAGTTTAATGTTGCAGATATTTTAACTAAAGCTTTTGATTTGGGAAGGTTTCAGTACTTGGTCACAAGTATTGGGATGCTTCATCCATAATATGTCTTATCTCTCTCTATTTTGTAAAGTGTTGTAAACTGGTACTTAGTACTGATTGTTATCAGGTTAATACTGATTGTATTAAGTTATTACGGATTGGCAAGAAAATGTCTTGGATTGTGTTTTCTTGGTTTTGGACTAACTTTTCAGGTATAACACAAGCAGTATGGATATGGTTTGATGATTAGGTGTTACAGCACATGTGGTTCTCTTGTTTATGCTCATATTAAAGCCACCACATGATGAAACTTGCTGTAATGATGGAATGTATGATGCCAAAGCATTTTGTGGCATCTTGTGCTTATAATGAGCATGAATTGATGGTTTTAGTTGGTTAGATCATTTTGTACTAACCGACTCTTTTCCATTCTATCTGTTTACAGATAGTGTGACTAGCCTAAGGGCATCTGGCTTAGAGAACAGCGAGCAACCGTGAATCCAACACTTGTGTTGGAGGCAACACCTGCCACGAGCTGGAAACCCTGTCAGGAAGGCCCTTTTAATGGGACTATCCATCATAGGTAGTGCTATGCACTGAAACCATTGGTTTTCATCAGACCAGAGGCCATATGAGGCCGACCTTGATTAAGTGTCTGTCACCACACTTAATCCCTTCTAAAATGGGGTTTCAGTATTATAATTTCCAAAATCTAAGATAATACTGATGGGTAAAAGTTAATACTGATGGTTATACGTTAGTACTGATAGCATAGTTAGTACTGATGAACTAGCCATTAGTACTTATTCCAAAATTCTGTTATGCAATGATTACTTTTGCAAGTAGAGTTGTTAACCGCCTATTTCCATATAAAAAGGGTTTCCTATTTGGTTTCTCTTCACTTATTACCATAAATATTTATAAGGCGGTTCAACTAATATTCTCTAACTCTTTATATATTGCATAACTTTCCAATTGCTTTAACCACAATTCAATAAAGGCTTTTGTGACTTAATCCCACTTTTCTAACCCTAAACTTGTTCATTCATGGCTCCTCTTGACTTTGTCAACAAACACTACATGGTAGCATGCTTGGAATTGCCAGATGGCCATGATGAATTTGCAGAGATTGTAGCTTTTCTAAACAGAAGCAGCATCATGTTTTCTTTACTTCTAAACCCTACAATCTTATGTACCCCGGTCAGGAAGTTTTGGCAAACTGCTATTGGCTTAACAATTGAGGAAGGGGTACAACAGTTAATTGGTACAGTGGATGGCACTCAATTTGTTATTACTGAGGCATCTCTAAGAGAACATCTTCATCTTAGAGATGCTGAAGGTATTACCACTTTGCCACTCACTGAAATAATTGAACAACTCACATTGATGGGGTATAGACATGACAATACTATAAACTTTCACAAAAGTTAGTTTTCCCCACAATGGAGGTTTCTAATTCATACCCTCTTACACTGCTTGAGTCACAAAAGGACTGGCTGGGATGCTTTTCCCACAAGCATACCCACAGCCTTGATCTGCCTTGCAATAGGCAGGGTGTTCAATTTTTCAAATTATATATTTGAGGATATGCTTAAAAATGCAGTTAGTAAAACCAAGTTTATGATGTATCCCAGGTTTATACAAATGTTTTTGGATCATCAGAGACAAAACCTGCAATTTCATAAAAACATGTATCCATCAAAAGTCCTCACAGCCAAAGTGTTTTCTAACATGTTAAGGGCTGTGGTACGATACAGTGGTGTTGTAGTGCCATTATTTCCTAACATGCTTCTTTGCAGAGGGTGAAGGACTATCAGGCACAAGTGGCTCCCATCATACACCCACAGATCCTGAACCATCACCAAATCAACCACACTCATCAACCAGTAGGCACTCCAGACAGGAGATTGGGAATGCTCAGACCCATTCTCCTCCTATCCTTGAAGCAGATGAGCCTATCTTAGGTGATGGAGGAGATAGAGTGGTGAGGGCTGCCACTACTCAACCAGGCTTAGAAGCTGGTGAGGAAAGTGGTAACATAAATAAGACCTAATCGATGCCAACACCTAGTGAGCAATCACAGGGTGGACCAGGCAAAGGCTAAAAAGGGGGGTGTATATGCTCAGGCTAGGCCTGTGAGTGCATCTCAAATGCCCAGTGACCCACCTCTCTCAGCAGGTAACACAGCTGGAAGTGGTGAGGGCAGTTTGACACTTTTGGAAATGACAGATTTGTACAGGTTCCTATGCAGAAAGGTTAACTCACTGGATATTGCACTGGATGAACACATAAAAAGATTAAATGGCTCCATCTCAGGTTTTCAAATTTGTGTGAAGATAAGAGGTTGTGAGGTTGAGTGGTTTTAAGGATAAGAGGTTGTGAAATTCTTGTAAAGATAAAAGAAATATATAATGTGTTTGTCATGTAGGTGGGAAGTTTTGGCGCCATTTTTTGTGGGAATTCTTGGCACCATTTTTTTGGTGGGAAGTTGAGACCAGTATACAACTGCAAGAATTTGGACCCTTAGTCAAACCAGGAGGGGGAATCCGTCCTATTGCTGTTGGGACTGTTTGGAGGCATTTAGTTTCCAAGGTTTGTGCTTCCATGATTGGTCACTCTTCAGATAGTTATTTAGATGGTTTGCAATTTGGTGTTGGTGTGCCGGGTGGAGGGGAGGCCATTCTTCACGCTGTGAATCGGTTGGTTGAGGAACGGGGGAATGATGTTGGTCTATCTATGTTGTTGGTTGACTTTAAAAACGCTTTCAACATGGTGGATCGTGCTGTTATGTTACGAGAGGTACGGCTTCATTTACCGGCTATTTCGCAGTGGGTTGAATTCTGTTATTCTTGTCCTGCCAGATTATATTATGGTGAGCATACTCTTTGGTCTCATCAAGGTGTGTGACAAGGTGATCCGCTTGGGCCTCTTCTTTTTGCTTTAGTGTTACATCCCCTGGCATGTAAGATTAGAGATTCCTTTGACCTTTCCTTTCAAGCTTGGTATCTGGATGATGGCACTATTATTGGTGACACCTTGGTTGTCGGTAAGGTTTTGGAGTTGATTATGACGGATGGACCTTGTTGTGGCTTACACCTCAATGTTGACAAAACTGAAGTTTTTTTGCCACGGGAGGACCCCAGGAGCAGGTATGCCGGTGTTTTTCCCCCCAATATTTCTCGCCCCTCTCATGGTGTTAAATTATTGGGTGGACCTGTTAGTTTGGATTTTGAGTTTGGTAGTAAGTTGGTCCTGAAAAGGGTTACTAAAACTATTGAACTTATGGACGCAGTTGCCAAACTCAATGACCCTCAATGCGAGTTGTTGCTTCTCCGTACATGTGCTGGTATTTCTAAGTTATATTTTTCTGTGCGCACATGCTCTCATCGGGTCTTTGAGTGTGCTCAGGTTTCTTTTGATGTGGCACTTCGTTCTTCCTTGGAGCCCATTGTCACTGCTTCTGGGCCCGGTTTTGGTGATTGGCAGTGGAGACTCGCCATCCTACCCTTTCCTTATGGGGGCTTGGTTTATATGTTGCAGGTGATGTCTTGAATTATGCCTTCCTTGCTTCTAGACTTCAATCTGCTAGCCTACAGTCTAAGCTTCTCCTTAGTTCTGGTATTGTAACTGCTGGTCCCTCTTTTGATGATGCTCTACGTACTTTTAATGTGAATATGGATATTGACCTTTTGAGTAACTCTAGCGAGGTCGCTGCCCCCAAACTTATGAAGAAATTGGCAGATATATATTTCGTTCGAGTTACCCAAACTGTTGAGTCTACATTCCATCTTTCTCCTCGACAAATGGTGTTATGGAGTTCTCTAAAGGAGGATCATACTTCGGATTGGCTTAGGGTGGCTCCAATATCTGGTCTGGGACAAACTATGAATGCCAGAGCGTATCGTTGTGTGCTATGCTATCGGTTGGGTGTTCCTCTTTTTACAGTTCAGGTGCCGTGTTCAGCTTGTTTTAAGGTATTTTATGGAGAGATATTTATGGGTATCATGCTGTTTCGTGTGCGGGTATTGTTGGCATTAAACATCGGCATAACCTTGTGCGTGATGTTTTTGTTGATATATGCTCTCGGTCCGGAATTTCTGCACGTAAGGAGGTGGATATTGGGCTTTCTGGAGATGGGGACAGATCCTTGCGACCGGCTGATATATTACTTTACTCGTGGGATAGTGGGCGTGATGTATGTGTTGATCTTACGGGATCGTCGCCCTTGACGCAATCTGAAATGACTGATTTTATACCAGGGCGTGCGATCATTGATGCTGCATACCGTAAACGTGTCAAGTATGACGCGAAATGTGCGGATATTGGATATGGTTTTCTCCCTTTTTCCTTTTCTTATTTTGGAGAACTTGAGAAGGATGCAGTTACCTTACTTAAGCGTATTCGACGATTCTCTATGACTCAAGACATTGAAGCGCGTGCAGCAGTTCATATTTTTAATAGGATTGGTTTTGCCATTGCTAGAGGTGTGGGGGCCCAATTGGTTTCTCGGCTTCCCACTAATTTTTTGTAATCCTATGAGTTTTTAATAAAAGTGTTGTTTTATATTAAAAAAATAAATAAATAAATAATAATAATAATAATAATAATAATAATAATAATAATAATAATAATAATAATAATAATAATAATAATAATAATAATAATAATAATAATGTATTGATGTATACTCATGTATTGATGTATATCAATGATGTACCCCATAGCACCTATATTTGGTCGTTTAACATGATTCGTATACCATAGCACCTATACTTCGTCGTTTAACATTATACGTATACCATAGCACCTATACTCGGCCGTTTAACATGATACGTATGCCATAGCATCTATACTTGGTCGTTTAACATGATTAGTATACCATAGCACCTATACTTGGTCGTTTAACATGATACGTATACCATAGCACCTATACTCAGCCGTTTAACATGATACGTTTACCATAAAACCTATACTTGGTCGTTTAACATGATACGTACACCATAGCACCTATACATGGTTGTTTAACATGATACGTATACCATAGCACCTATAATTGGTTGTTAAACATGATACATATACCATAGCACCTATACTTGGCCGTTTAACATGATACATATACCATAGCACCTATACTCTACCGTTTAACATGATACGTATACCGTAGCACCTATATTTGGTCGTTTAACATGATTCGTATACCATAGCACCTATACTTGGCCGTTTAACATGATACGTATACCATAGCACCTATACTTGGTCGTTTAACATGATTCGTATACCATAGCACCTATACTTGGTCGTTTAACATGATACGTATACCATATCACCTATACTCGGCCGTTTAAAATGATACGTATACCATAGGACCTGTAATTGGTCGTTTAACATGATACGTACACCATAGCACCTATACGTGGTCGTTTAACATGATACGTATATCATAGCACCTATAATCGGTCGTTTAACATGATACGTATACCATAGCACCTATACTTGGCCGTTTAACATGATACGTATACCATAGCACCTATACTCGGCCGTTTAACATGATACCTATACCATAGCACCTATACTTGGCCGTTTAACATGATTCGTATACCATAGCACCTATACTTGGTCGTTTAACATGATACATATACCATAACACCTATACTCGGCCGTTTAACATGATGCTTATACCATAGAACCTATACTCGGTCGTTTAACATGATACGTATACGTATATAAAGTATATAAATACCTATAAAACATTTATATATAAATTCCCGTGTCCACGCCGTGTCCGTGCAACCTAGGTTAAAAGTAATTAAATTAATTTTATAATTTTTAGGTTAAATTTAAACTGATTTATTATTAATTTTAATTATTTAAAATGATAATAAAGAGTTTTTTGAAAAAGAAAATTCAATAACTAAACCTTTTCCCGTGGACATGTCCCCGGCGAAAGTTTTGATGAAAATTTCCATTATTCCTCCTCTCTTTTACTTTATCCCGCCATTACTTTCCCCGGAGACAGGTCCCCGCCAAAAGGTTCGCTAGAAGACAAAGAATACTTTTGTAATATATTGGATTTCATAAACACATCATATCATAACATAAGTAGGCGTATAGTTTAAGAGTTTAGAGAGAGAAAGTGGGATATTCTAGTGAGATAAAACAAATGGAAGGTTAGATTACCAAATGAACATCCAACCCTCTCCCTTGTGGGGAGAGGGCTATTTATACAAATGACTACGCCCTCCCTCAGGCTGTGGATCAGGCATACAGTGGGTTAAGACCCGTCCTTCTTCCACGGTGTTACTTACACTACTGATAATCTAAATAATAAACTATTACGTCTACGAGCTATAATATGCTAAACATACGTTGGGGTGACCGACACTTCAGTATGGATTTTCTAAATCCTAACAATCTCCCCCTAAGGGAGGTCACCCCAATAATTACATTGAAAGAGACTTAGCAATTAATTTAAAATCTTTGATGCTTTGGCTCGTAGACCTTGTAGTTGCAAAGCTTTATCATCGTGTAATAGTAGTGATTCCGTTACTTGGAGTGAATCATAGATATGTGATCAGGAACTTTCTTTGAGATCATTTGCAAGTTAAAATCTCCAAATTATCCATTTTTGTGTTGCCCTCATGTGAGTTTGTAACTTTTCCGTCATGCTCACATTGTGGATCATGATATCTTCTCATCAGAGTTGCGAAAGCTTTAGTTGATTCATGATATTTGCAGCAGCGTAGCAGAAGCATGGAGTGAAAATGTCAGAGTCGTTGATGAAGATATGCACTTATCATGAATTCTTTAGACATGAATGTGATGTGTGAGCATGCGGCTATGGATTGACTTCTCAATTCTGATCAGCTGCAAACGTTAGGTGTACCTGCATACAACAGTTAGCAATAAAGTGCACGAAAGTGTCTTTGATCACTTTCGTTGAATTGAGGTACACGGCCCACGGTTCGCTGTTGATCAGTACAAGTACTGCCTGTGGTCAGGTAGAATTCCTAAGAATCTCCTTGACAGGGTTTCGCAGCTGTTCTAGCTGTTCTCAAACCGGAACGCCTCAAAGAAGACAACACGGAGTGAGTGAACCAGCGAATTGAGATTCACTGATTGATGAAAAATTGATTTGAAAACAATCGCATATTGCTTGAGGAAAGAGTTTTGCAATACGACGAAGGTTTTATAAGAAAGATCAATTTTCAATCAAAAATACTTTTTGTATTTGAAAAGAGTACACATTCGATGAGCTAGAGAAAAGAAGAAATTTGCACATCGAACGGTTTTTCCAAAAATAATTTTTCAATCAGAGATACTTTTTGTGTTTGAAAATGAATACACATTCGATGTGCTTAGAGAAAAGAAGATTTGCACATCGAACGGTTTTTCCAAAAGTATTCGTCAATTCATTTCCTGGACCAAGGTTGATTCAAGAGTGAATCGCCCCATTGTTTCTATCTAGTTGTCACAAGTTTGATCTTTAGAAAAGATCTCACATGTCACCCACCAAGAGCTTGTTTGATGTTGGATCTAGAAGGATTTCCATCTTCATTGTGAATATTTTTACATATCACTCGGATATTCTGGCAATACCACAAGGATAATGCGTAGGACTCTTAAGATATAATCTCACTTTCCACATTGTGTGAATCTGTGAGTCTTCATTGATTGTGAACTAGAGAGATTTATTGATGATCTCGTGGCTCTAGACTCAATTGTGCACTTTGGTTTCCTATGCCGGAGACTAGGGAGAGGGTCTCCTTCTTCAATATCAACAATCTCTAAGAGAAAGTCGATAGATTATGTAGGTTCCCTGTGAAAATGAAACACGTCCTTTTAAGAGGAACTTGAGTAGCTTGGGAAGTTGTAGTGCAGTGCGTCACTGGGTCCATGACGTCTTGTCTTCAATACCGACGTTACCTTAGTAACCACCAGTAGCATATGTATTGAACCCGGTTACTGCCCTAAGGTTGAATTATTGGAGGGCTATTTCTTTTCACCCTTTTTCACATTCATTTCTTTTTCATTCTTCAACCCCTTCAGTGCTTACCGAGACTTCATAACTAGAACCTTGTTGGGTTTATTCCAGTTCTAGCTCTATCTCAGTCCGCACTCTTCCCATATCTCACTTTTTTTTTCATCATACCTAAGGACTTCTACACTACCACAAAATTTGATCTGCGCAAAACCGTCAAGTTATCTCACGCAAGCTAGCCACTTGTGAATGGCTAGCTGTAAGAAACTTAAAACAGTTCAGACACAAATGCAATGAAGTCCAGGAGAGTATAGTGTTTCCCCAGGTCGTTAAGTCCCAACGAGCCGTGCGAGAATAGTCAGACGTTTAGTGATCGAGAAGATTTAAACAGATACAGAGATTTGATTTGATTATAACTACAGAAAAAGCCAACAAATTACAACGGCTTAAATGCAAATTAAAGGAAATTAAAAAGATAAAATCTATTAAATAAATGCTATCACTATTATTAAAATGATGTTTTTGTTCTTTTTGTTTTAATAAAACTTAATTAAAAACTACGTGACGTACAAACAAAAACGTAAAACTTACACAATATTAACCCTAAAAATATGAAAATTATATTTTTACAAACCTAATGATAAAATAAACTTTTTAGAAAAAGAAAACTATTTTTATAACTATTTAATTAATTATTATTAATTAAAAACTATTTTTAACTATTTAATAATTACCTAAAATACAAGAAATTAGGAAATAAAGCTAGAAAAATAAAATTATGAAATGAAAAAGTCTAAAATATCAAACTAGAATTTTCAAAACTATTTTTGTATTTTTCTGATTATTTTTCTATTTTTTATGAATTTTAAACTATTAAAAACTAATTAAATTACTAAAAATTACCAAATAAACTATGAAAAATATGGAAAATTATTTTTTTCACTTTTTATATTTATCTAAACTTAATAAAATTGAAAAATTATTTTTTTGAATCTTTTCTGGATTTTTTGTATTAAAAGCTAATTAAATAAGCCTAAAAACTGTTTTTAATTAAGAAAAATAGCAAACTGACTTAGAAAAATCTGAAAATTACAGGAAAAGTCTAAAATTATATTTGGAAGCTAGGAAAATTGGGAAAACAAGTGCTTATGTATGGAATTATGGAGCTGATGTGTAAGTGCTTATTAAAATAAGCACTTTGATTAAGCAAATGCACTCCAAAGGCTACCAAACTGAAACACAAGCTATGATAAGCTAAAATGAACTAATTGCAACTGATGAGACCTACTCCTAACAAGTTATAAGCTCAGAACCAAAATCTAAACCAACTGCTTAAATAAGCAAACCAGTGAAACACCCTTACTGTTTAAGCTTATACACCAGCTTATCCAATAAGCAAAACCAAAAACCACTTATGCAGTCCTATAGACCACCTGGCTAGCTACAATTGTGCCAAAAATCAGATCCTAAATCTCAGAAATGAAACCAGAACCAAGGCTGCAAAATAGCCTGTTTCACACTTGAGTGTGAACAGGGGAGAAAGAAGCTAATTGATTAGCTTATTTGATGCTCAAAATGACTGAACCAGTTTTCTCAAAAAGCAATTATCAATATTAGACCAAGTGAACTTTTAAATTCCAAAGTTTGAAAGACTAACACTCAATAATAAATCACTGATTGATTCACAAAATTTGGTGAAAAACCATTTTGACAGATTTTGACTTTTGTAAAAGCAGTTATAGAACTTTGACTAAACTCAGATTTGATCCACAATTTTGAACTGAATATGATGATATTAACCTAATGATTATGACAATAAGCTAGATCTACAAGTTTTGAACCAAATTGCAATTTATGACACCAACTGATATGAACAGAAACAGATTCTAGATCAGATCTACTATGATTTTGACTTATTGAGTTTGCAGGCACACAATACTGACAGAGATGAGTTCAATGGTACTAAACAAACATGAAACAACAAAAGTTAACCACTGATTAGGTCTCTAATACAGAGAGTGCAGCAGTTCCAAACACCCTTATCTCAACTGACTTGAACTCAAAACTGATCTAAACATTAAACCAGCATGTACTTTTGATCAAACCAACTTTAAATATCCTAAATACTACTTATTAAACTAATTTTAACTACTTATAATAACAAGGACAGATTATGCTAAGAACTTGAAAAATGACTTACAACTGTTCTTAGCCACAGTGGCTTGCAACAACAATCAAACCAGAACCCACACTACACTAGTCTGTATCAAATCCAACCCACATCCAGCTCTGCAACCCCCATGTCCATTTCCAAACTGCTTGAACCAAAATGAGCTACACAGTTGACTTATGTTGACTTTTGCCAAAGTTGCTTAGAACTTGATTACAGGCTTACATAAGCTATTATAAGCTTATATAAGCTTATAGAAACTGAGAACAAAGCTATTTGAAGCTTGGGTTTTAGTTCATTTGAAATTGCATATATATAAGAAATCTTAAAAACATGAAACTTGGATAAAATTCAAATTGATACTGAAATTGAATTGTAACAGATTTAACAACCTTAGTTTAGTACAAGGAAAGTTTAAATTACAAATCAGAGCTTAATTAAAACATAAAACTTAAAAACGACATACTTGTAAAAATAAAAATTAACTACTCCTTATCTTGTCTTTCTTCTTCCCTTTTTATACACCAAAGTAGCTCTCCACGTGTCTCTGATCAAATCCCAGCTTTAATCTCAACCCTAGGATCTCTAGAAATCATCTTGGCCATTTATTCATTTTTGGCGGGAAATATTGGATTTGACTGTAGGGTCTGATATAGCACTAGGGGGTGGCATTAAATGTGGAGGTAAGGTGATGATGAGGGGGAGGGATAAGGTGAAAAAGGTGAGGTGATGGTGGCTGTGGAGTTGCAGAGCAAGTTGGGGAAGAAGGGATAAGGTGGGGGCGGGTAAACTGCTTATTTGACTTTGGTTGACCAAAGGTCCAAAACAGGTTAAAGACAGGGGGTCAAAATGGGGTATATGGCAGGGGTCAAAATCATTTTGACAAGGCTTTAGCTTATGTTTAATGACAAGGACCTTTTGTGCAATTCTGTCAAACTAGAAGGACCAATCCTGCCAATTTCCAAACTTTGTTTTAAGGGACCATAATTGACAAGCTTTGAAAGTTTAGGGACCTATCTTGCTATTATTGAAAGTTAAGGGACCTAAGTTGTCATTTTTGAAAGTTAAAGGACCAAAGTTGTAAATTTATAAATTTAATTCTCAAGGACCAGTTTTGACAACTTAAGAATCCCTAGGGACTTTAAAATGATATTTCTCTTTATTTGGTTTTACCAGGGACTGTTTTTGACAACTTTTGAAACTTTGGGGGACTAAAACTGCCAATTTTGCAAATTTGATACGTTTTTCATCTGATTTTGATATTTTTGCATTTAAAACACATAAAACACTGATTTGTGATATTTTCATCATTTTGATGCATTTTTTAGTGTTTTCAGATGATTTTGCAGTTTATATTGTACAAAAATGATGAGTATTTAGACACTCATCAATCCCCCACACTAAGATATTGCTAGTCCCTAGCAATGTTTTGAGAAAAACATAATGGATTTCATCTCTTTACCAAAAGCCATTACTTCTGGAGTAGCCAAATGTTTTAGTTCAAGTAAGAACCATGGTACACTGATAACCATGTGATTTTGAGCAAACCACCAGCTTTCAACGGATTTGATTTGTCTTTACCAGAAGCCGTACCCTTCTGGACTAGCCAACTCTTAGATAAATTATAAATATTATCTTTGGTGAGCTGATTACCAATTATGGTTTTCCACTGCCTTTACCACAAGCCATAAACTTGCGGGCTAGCCAACTCTTCACTTTTTAGGATATGGTGAGCTGAATACCATACAATTTTGGGCAAATTGCAAGCCGTCAACGGATTTGAGATATCTTTACCAAGAGCCGTTTGCTCCTGGATTAGCCAATCCTTTAGTCTTACAGACATGGCGGACTGATAACCAAATGAGTAAGTGTAGAACACTTACTCCAAAAAATTTTTGGCCAAAAACGGGGGAATTGGTATAATTATATGATAAAATTCGTGAGAATTCCCCCCCCACACTAGAATTGAATATTGCCCTCAATATTCAAAGTACCGGCGGTTATGCCGAAACAAAGAACGTAAAAGGGAAATACTACGGCCATTATTTAGAAAGGATTTTTTTTTTTTTTTTTTTTTTTTTTTTTTTTTGAGACTTTATATACAACATGTGGGGCAACCCCCCCCACACTAGGGTGGTACACACGGGTGAAAACCCATGTTTAGCTACTGTTTTTGATTACCGAGTCGCTAGCTTGACTCGACCCCGAATTCATTTGTTCATGGGGAAAGTAACGTGGAAAACCAATCTCGATCGGACTTTCGTTCACAGTGTTAACAAACATATGAACATCAGAAAGTTCCACACCGACGAGATATAACCGCGGTATTGTTAATAGTAGAAACTATAAAGGATGATACCGGGGTCAAAGATGGTGTCCTCATTCCCGAAAGAGAAAAGGAAAAGAGCAACCACACCATCTGTGAAGAATGAAACAAAGATATGCATGAGAATGCAAGTCCATTCCTCATCAGAAAGAAGCAAATCACCATGTTTGACATTTTTAAGCTTAAACTCGAAGCTTATATGGTGATTGTCAATAAGATGTCCGGGAGGGAGGGTGGGAAACGGTTCTTCAATTAACAGGTTTTCCAGAAAAAGGATGTCTCCCTCCGGATCAAGGTAAGTGTTATCAATTCCCGTTGGAATTGACTCATCACTAAGAAAGGCATCGACTTCATTCCAAAAGTTGTCATCTTCCTCATCAGGAGTGAGGGAAGGTATGGAAGAGTCGGGAATAAGACTAGAAGATGATGGATCATTTTTGAGCAATTCATCAATGGGAAGAATGTCTCCCATTGGATCACAAACATCATCATCCAACTCAGATGAAACAGAAGAGAGTTTCGTTTCATCCACAGAGTTAACAAACTCGATGCGACAAACTGATTCCGGAGGTGGGACAAGTGGTTTGCTCTTAGAGCTAGCAGTTTCCACCACTTCCGATGAAGTCTCCGATTCTAGATCATCGTCATCATCAAGAACACTCTTGACTTCCCTGGTACAGCTTTCAAACCATTTGTTTGAACCAGGGGTAATTTTCAAAGCTTTGAGCTCAGCACGTTTTTGAAAACTCCTCTTAACCGTGAAATTGGAGAGTGTTGCATTGAATCTTTCAGATCTTTGATCAATAGTGGCAACACTCTGTTTGTACAGAGGTTTGGAAATTTGATACGTTTTTCATTTGATTTTGATATTTTTGCATTTAAAACACATAAAACACTGATTTGTGATATTTTCATCATTTTGATGCATTTTTGAGTGTTTTCAGATGATTTTGCAGTTTATATTGTACAAAAATGATGAGTATTTAGACACTCATCAATTGTCCATGGGAAGATCCCTCCGGCTCTGGCGGGATCGTGGGAACGAATACCTAACCTAACCATCCTAATATCTCCATGCATAAAATAAATTTGGTCGGTCTTTTTGGTATTGTTCTTCTGCCATTGAAACCAATTGAAAACCATTTGAATAATCAATCGAGGTACTTGTGATCTATGATCAAAGCATTTTGTACCTGAATTGTTTTTGATATTTCAGAAAAAGCTCCCCCTCAACATGTGCATCGTATGTTTGAAATTGCTTTGGCACATGGAGGCAAGAGGACTTGAAAATCTCAGATTGAGAATGAAGAATTCACTTCTTTGATCAACATTTTCTAAAAATATCGACATCACTTTCCCGATCAAAATTAGTATTTTAAATACTTTGTTAAAGATATTTTTGGGAAAAGATGTGGTTTTCAAAAAGTTGCTCCCCTTTGATTTGAAGAATTTTAGATACATTATAGAGCTTGTAAGGGGAATATGAAATAGAATTCATGATCGATGAATCCAATGAAACCTTTTTAAGTTCTCCCCCTCAATGTGTGCTTCGATACACGAAAAGGTTTAGCACATATGAGGAAAGATGCCAATATATTGAGTCTTGAAGATCACATTTTATCAGATTGCATATTTATATCACATTTTCTCCCCCGATCAAAATTTTCAAATCTTTTGAGATTTTGGATCTCAAGTGATTTAAATATGTAAGAAAAATTTTGTTGGAGAAAAATGTGTCCAGTTTTATTTGATCTGAAACAAAACACTCCTAAATTCCCTTTTCAGAACAAAAGGGAAAACTAAAAGCCATAACCTATCACTACTATATACATCATAGTTATAGTTGTTCATAGTACAATCAACACATTACACATAATATTAAACATAACAAAGCTACTAAAGGAAGATGTCTTCTTTCTGTTCTTTGAAGTAGCTTGTAATGTCCTTCATGTAATCTCCCACCCACAAAACTTTCAATGCTGCGGAAGATCTTTCTTGTCTTAAGTCTTCGTTCGATTGCAGCAATGAACTCTTCACACCTCTTCACATTCTGTTCCATCCAGAACTCCATTTTGTTTCCCGGTTTCAAGTTTAATTTGAACTCCTTCACCCTTGAATTCAATTCTTCTTCAACAATCTTGAGCGAACCATCACTGAACTTGTATAGCTCACATAGCCTCATTAGCATTCTTGACCCGTATTTGTCGGTAAAGATAACTGCTCTAGGAGAGTCAATCACTGCGTAGTCACGTCTGAAGTCATGCCCTGTGGCTTCCCATTGAGGTCTGGTTAGATTGACCTGAGTCTGGTAGCTTTCCACACCAAGTTGAAAGTCACCAACTCTTTGTCGAATTACTAAGCCCCTTATCCAAAGATTGACTACAACAGAGAGAGACTTTTTTTCTCGAATAGGTAGATGGTCAAGCTGCCCTTGGAGATTCAGAAGATACATGTCTTCAAAGTCACTTGGTAGCAGGTGTTTGAAGTCATTTTCCTCAATAACATGATCTTTCAAGTCAACTCTTCTAAGTACAATCTTCTTCAGGTAATCATAGCCATAGATTGGGAAGTTTTCCACACTGACCACACTTAGAATACGCAGCTTGGATCGAACAGCTTTGCGCTTCTTATCTGCACCATGTCTTTCTATATAGGACTTCTTATTTTTGAACCACCAGTGAGAAATCTCGTATGAGGCAGCGAGGTCATATACTTGTTCCTTGTCTATCCAGAACTGATCAGGTACCAATTGCTCAAGACCTGGATCTAAGTAGGTAGTAGCTTTCATCTTAGAGATGGATAAGGCTGGTCTTCTTCCCTGTATTCTAGCACATAGGTAATCCAGATCTCTGTTGAAAAAGAATTCTGATTGAATCGTCTTTTGCCCAGGTTCACCTCCAAGAGGAAGAGGATTATTGACATTATACTGACTGATATTTTCATCAACTTAATCAGTCAGCATCTTGTGGCATTCTTCCATTTGGAATTGTAGATGAGCCACATCAGAACGAAAAGCTTTGACTATCTCGTAGGCTGGCCCCTCAAGATCCTTTGGTGTGAGAGAAGTGATTCCCTGCTTGTCACAGAACCATTTGATGAAGCATCCCATGTCTCCAGTGATGTGTAGGAGTGAGTCATCAGAAGGATCTTCATGGTTGGCAATAATGGTTGTTGCCCAGTTATTGTCAGGGACAATCAAATCAAACTCCGGTATGGCCCATGAAGGTTCAGGGGTTTGAGGTCTTTCCTTGGTTAGCCAGCTTTGATCCATAGACTTGGTTGGTGCATCTCTAGTCGTTTTAATGTGTTTACCCTGAATGTATGCATCAAACCAATCTTCGTCTTTGGACAGCTTAGGGATATGCTTGGTGGAAGCATCATCGTCTTCAGATTCTAACTCTTGGGCAACGTAAGACTCTTCATTAAGCATTTGCTCTTCTGCAATAGTAGAGAATATGGGTGTGAACCGGGAATCAAAGGTTGTCCATGCAGTAGAGGTCTTCTGAGACGCTTGACCGCCTGATGAGCCAGTTTGTTGTGAAGATTCCGGTGGAGGCGTTGGAGGTGTTGTCTTTTGAGTTGTAGATGCGTCAGAAGATCCACCGGATCCAGATGTTCCAGCTCCACCAGTTGGAGGAGGAGGAGGTGGTGGAGATTTAGGACCTCTAGCCATCGATTCCATCAGAACAATTATTCTTTTCTTCTTTGCCTCTCTTTCTCGAATGTCCTCCAGAAATTGCAAATGATTATCATGCTTTATCGATTCTTCGAGAGCCTCGTATAACTTCTTATGGACCTCATCCATATGCTCGTTAGTGTCATACATTCTATCTGAAAGAACTGCTCTCATATCCGAAATGGGCAAATCCTTAAACTGTTGAAGTAGTGGAGCATTCATTGCCCATTCTACAACATCTTTAACTTCTGCTTCAATGGAATTTGCAACAGCAGTGTCAAAATTAAGGTTTTCCAGCTTGGAAACACGACGATCAAGATGCTTGACTGTTTCGGGCATATGATGCATCTCGAGGACATTGATTCTTTTGAGTGCTTCTTCAAGAAGTTGTTCCGTAGACTTGGCAGGAGGTGATGAAACTGGTGGAGTGACAGATTCACTAACAATGACAACTGGTTGAGAAATTGTAGCAGGCTCTGATGGTGGAAGTGCGGTTGCTTGAGCAGGAGTTAGTGGTGAAGGTGCGATTGATGGAGTTGTAGATGATGAGGTGGCAATGGGTGTTGACATTGGAGGAATAGTTGATGTGTCTTGCTGGATGGTGACAGTGAACATAGACTCAACTTCTTCTTTTTCATCATTTGGCTTGTCAGACTCAATGTCTGATGGTCTGTCTTTTAAAAATTGGTCGCCATAAGTAAAGTCAGGTTCAAAATTCTTTAGTGAAGACAGAGAACCCGTTGATATGTTTGCTTCTTCTAGACTCACGTGATCCTCATATCTTGGCTTAAGAGTCTCCTGTGAACCTTCCATCAGTTCATTTCCCCCAACCTCCGTATCTTGTCTTTCAGTCTCTGTCTCCAGCACTGGAACCGTTTCTGTAGAAGGTGTTGATTCCTGAATTTCTGACTGAGTGTCACTAGCAGCAATGGTTTCCTCCGGTGTATCAGACACATCCTTTTCCACTCTAGATTGTACTTGAGCTGAGGATGATTCAACATTTCTTTTCTTGAGTACAAATCGTGTTGTTGTTTTTGGAGTCAGAGAGGAAATGGTCAATAACATTTGAGCAGCTTGTTCAGCTTCTACTCCTGCAATTTATTTGCCTTTGCCCTGTGCAATGGGAATGGTTTGGCGTGATGCTGACTCAGGTTCACGTATCGTAACCCCTCCCACTGGTTGTCTTTGTGGTGTGTCGAGACTTTCCAAGCTCAATTGGATTCCTTGTTGCAGTGTTGCTTCGTCTTCATCCAGTAATCTCATCTCTCCTTTATCTTTACCCTTTCCAGCGTCTCTCCTTCTCCTTTTTTGCGTTTGAGGCGGAGAGTCAGTAGATACCGAGTCATCACTAGTTGTGCCTGAGACCTTCTTCATGTAATTCTTAAAATAGTCAGCTTTCTTAATTCTTTCAGTGAGAAGAGCTTCAGGGATAGGCATTCCAAAGATTTCTTTGTCCTGTCCTCTGGCAACATATTTCAAGTTGCCAAGAATGAATTCATCACTGACTTCATGGAGAGCTGACTCACTTCGGGAAGTAAACTTAAGAGTCCGTTGCAGATGCTGGATAATGAGCTTTGAAAACCTGATGCTAGGAATCTCTCTCTTGCCTAGGCCTTTCCTTCCTTTAACTTTATTCAGAGAGTTTTGTCTATCAGTGATGAATGTGTCTAAAGATAAGGAGAATTCTTCCCAAATACGTTCCGCAAATTCAATATTTTTCCCTTTAACCAACCCCCACAGAATTTGAAGAATAGGAGCTCTTACTCTATCCTGCCCTGAAGTTTTACCAGTTAAGCATATGTTGAGAATCGTAACAATGGCTCTTCATGGTTGATACACTTCTGCGTTGATGAATGCAGAGACCTTAGTTAACTTTTCTGGATATCCCAATTCATCAACAAATTCTTTTAGTTCTTCAGTGGTGGGTGGAGCGACGAATGGATTTGAGGGGTCGCTTGGAGTGATCTGAAGAGCATCCCTGAGAGTCTCAGAGGTGATGTCATACCACTTGTCTTCAAGCTTACATGAGTATGTAGCAGAGATCTTGTCCCATGTAACAGTATTCCAGAATTGTTGAATGTAAATGGAAGGAATTGTGCAACGCATGGTTAAGGCTCCAAAGAAGTTGGTGTCCTTCAAAATATCAATAGCCAATCGGTAAATTGGATTATGTTGGCTTCTATCTACATCCACATAGCAGTTGCTCTTTGCTATTGTCACCCATTCCGCATATGGAAGTAATTCCTCATCAGTAGGAACAATGGTTGGTGCGGTGGTAGCAAGGTTCTCAGAGGACATGGTGTCTGCCATTGAGATCTGAAGAGCACACATACAACAACAACAATATCCGGAAAGTTTGTTAGGTGAGACAAAGTTATTAGTTTGACCAAATAGCCATCCCATATCATAAGTTCTTAGATAGTGATTTAAAGCATATGAAGATATATGCAAACATCAGAAAGCAAGATATGATTAAGACAGAGACATAAAAAGTACATCAATGGTAAAATGCAATCAGCATGCAGAGACCTAGATAGAAAGATATATAAAACAAGTTGCATGGACACATCTACAAGATGAACAAGTTGCATAGGACAAGTTGTAAGTCAATACAGCTTGCAATATGGACAACTCGCATGATACAACTCGCATAGGTAAAATTGCATATAATAACTCACATACCTCTACATGAATAGAACAACTCGCATACATCAAGTAGCTAAATACAACTCGCATATTGAGTTTCAAGGGGCAACACGCATTACATAATTGAAATGACAACACGCAATAAATAAGACAACATGCATACATCAACTCGCTTTGGTCAAAGATATGGTCAACATGCATAACATAACTCGCATAGGTCACAGCATGTATTAACTCGCATACGTCAAAACGTATGCGACAAGTCCCATATGGCAACTCGCATATATCAACTCGCTTTGGTCAAAGATATGATCAACTCGCATAGGTCACAGTATGCATTAACTCGCATGCGTCAAAATGTATGCGACAAGTCGCATATGGCAACTCACATATGTTAATAAGCAAGAGACAACTCGCATACAAGAACAACTCGTGCAACTCGCATACAAGCATAACATATGTAACTCGCATACAAGATCACGCATACAAGCAACCAAGGACAACTCGTATACAAGAATGCACAACGAGTGTTACAGATCAACTTGCTCATTTACACATGATAAGTATATTACCACAACAATGAGAGAGAAACACATGGATGCAAGATACAAGGGAGACACGCCACTGATAATAACCAATCATACAACCAACATCAACTACATCGATCTAAACCTAATAAACACCATAACACCTAAATCCATAATACGCGCTTATAATTAATCATCAGACCATGATATTGAAACCTTAACACATTCAATATTTTACACATAACAGAAAATAAGTTGAGGGATTCAAACCTAATTTACAGTTATACGATGAGCGGATCAAAGGTGAGGGGATCTGCAATATAAGTAAGGATTTAGGGGAATGATGTATTAAGTATTTATAACACAATTATGTAAATCGATGTCACGAATCCCACACGATTACGCAATAGATAACTCACTTCGAAGAAACTAGAGAGAGAACAGTGTGAAAAATGTTTGACCAAAATGACAAGTGTTTTGACTTTGTGTCAACACGCTTTACTTAACCAAGAAATAAGTTTTTAAAACTGTCACTTTAAGTCCCTATATTAACAACTCGCATGTTTAGACAAGTAAGACAACTCGCATGCCTCAAGATATTTATCAACTTGCATATACAACCATTATCGAACAACTCGCACGCAGTTAGAGACTTAATAACTCGTATATTATCAACTCGCATGTACAACCACTTCATAACAACTCGCATACATGAAGTGTCATTGGATGTTTTACAGTCAGGCCTTGGAGTGTCATAGATGGGAATCCCTTTAAGTCCAAAATTCTTGAAGATTTTCCCTGTGGGAATCCACTTAAGACAAGATCTAGGTGAGTAAGTCCATTTGGATCCTATGTACTTAAATAATCTACCAATAGGTATCCACTTAAGACAGCAGCTAGCAGAGTTAGATCCCTTAGTTACAGAAGAAGATGTAACCATTTCCCTGTTCTGAACATTGGTCCTTTTGCAATTAGTTTGTTTCTTAGGGGAGTGGTCAGCCATTTGATACTTCTTATGTGGACTAGATGATCTCCTTATATTCCTGATCTTTGAGTTTTGAGCAGTAGACTGAGAAGGCTTTAGTGAGACTACTGATTTTGGCAAAACTGTGTTCTCTTTGACTTGGGAAGCATTTCTAGGTTTTTTAGATTTGAATGGTTTAATTCTTTCTGACCTAAATGCATTTGGTTACCTAACAACAGATCGATCATTAGCCCTTTGTGAATCTGGTTTCTCCAAGGTAGACGATATTGCAGACTTAGTGTTCCCACCATTCCTAGTAATATTCCTAAGCTCATTTTTTTAAGGAAACTATGGTGAAGCTCTTGTTCTGAAGATTGGTGTTGAGGGCATCTATGTCAGCCAACAAGGAATTAGTCTGATCAAAAAAATTTTGTCTTATTCTCTAATTGTTTCTTCCTTAAAGACTCATTTTCCCTTAACAACTCAGCCACACATAATGCCAATTCATCATTCCTAGATTTAACCTCATTACTAACTTCATTGTTAAGATAATTCACCCTCATATTAATATTCATATGTAGGTCTGAGATTTGATTTTTCAGATTACATATGGTTGAGTCTTTGTCTTGAAGCTGAGTTTTTAACTGGTTAATTTTGAAAAATTCTCTAAATTCTGGGAATTCCGTATTTATGCAGGCTTTTGTTGTAAGAAAACTTTCTTCCTTTTGTTGTATTGCAATTTCTAAAGAAATGCAATGTTTTTCAAGAATGGAGTATTTGTTTGAAATTTCTTCAAAAAGTTTCTTATCAACCTTGTGATTCACGATATTTGATAGATATAAGTTTTCACATACACATCAAACCATAACACAAAGTGGCGTATAGATGAACTTCTAGAGAGAGAAAGTTAGAGGTTTTGGGAACTTAGTGAGAGAAAGTGAAAGATATTATTATAAGCTCCAACTCTCTACCTTGGAAGGTAGAGAGTATTTATAGTCTTACATAAATCGCCACACATCGGGCTGTAGATCAGGCATACAGTGGGTAAAGACCCGTCCGTCCTCCACGGTGTTACTTAACTAAAACTACTTAACTTAAAAGAACTACGACAACGAGCTTTCTAACGATTACATATACTTGAGGTGACCGACTCTTTAATATCTAGAATTTCTAATTCCTAACAATCTCCCCCTAAGGGAGGTCACCTCAATTATGTACCAAAATTACATTGAATACAAATAGATATTACATTAACAATTGATCTTGCATTCTTGATATAGTCTTTTGCTCCTAAGCTCGTAGTCATTGATTCTTCACATTGCATGTTTGGTTACTTCAAGTGGAGGTCTTTTACTGATCCACGTGATAATAATTTTGGGCCATCATTTGAGATCATCAGCTATCAAAAATCTCTGTGACATCCTTTGTGGTGTTGGTATTATGTGATGTTGTGACTTTAGGACCGACATGCTCACATTCTGGATCATGAAATCTTCACATGAGAGTAGCGGAAGCTTTAGTTGATTCACGATATTGGCAGCAGCGTAGCAGAAGCATGGAGTGAAAATATCAGAGTCATTGATGCACTAATCATGATTTCTTTTGAGATGAATGTGTTAAGTGAGCATGCGGCTATGGATTGACCGCTTCATTCTGATCAGCTGCAAACATCGGGTGTACCTGCATACAACAGTTAGCAATAAATCGCACGAACGTGTCTTTGATCACTTTCGTTGAATTGAGGTACACGGCCCACGGTTCCCCGTTGATCAGTACAAGTACTGCCTGTGATCAGGTAGGATTCCTAAGAATCTCCTTGACAGGGTTTCGCAGCTGTTCTAGCTGTTCTCAAACCGGAACATCTCAAAGAAGACAACACGGAGTGAGTGAACCAGCGAATTTTAAGTCCACTGATTGATGAAAAGAGATTTGAAAAACAATCGTGTATTGCTCAATAGAAATTGTTTTTGCAATACAACGAAGGTTTTATTGAAAATCAATTATCAATCATAAAAACACCTTTTGGTTTGAAAAATGAGTACACGGTCGATGTGCTAAAGAAAAAGTTTGTTAAGCACAAAGACCGGTTTTTCAAAGGTATCCGTCAATCCCTAACCTGAACCAGGATTGATTCAAGAAATTGAATCGCCCCATTGTTTCTGTTCAGTTGTCACATGGTTGATCCATATAATAGATCTCACATGCCACCTACCAGGAGCTTGTTTGATGTTGGCTCCAGAAGGCTTTCCATCTTCATTGTGAATGTGTAAACACATCACTCAGATGTTCTGGAAATACCACAAGGATAATGCGTAGGACTCAAGATATAATCTCTCTTTCCACATTGTGTGAAACAGAGAGTCTTTATTGAAAGTGTCCTAATGAGATTTATTGCTGATCTCGTGGCACTAGACTCAATTTGTGCATATTTGGATCCTGTGCCGGAGACTAGGGAGAGGGTCTCCTTCTTCAATATCAACAATCTCTAAGAGAAAGTCGATAGATAATGTCGGTTCCCCGTGAGAATGAAACAAGTCCTTTTAAGAGGAACTTGAGTGGTTTGGAAAGTTGAAGTGCAGTGCGTCACTGGGTCCATGACGTCTTGTCTTCAATACCGATGTTACCATCAGTAGCATATGAAGTGAACCCGGTTTCTGCCCTAAGGTTGAATAAATGGAGGGCTATTTGTTTTCACCCTTTTCTCATTCAATTCTTTTTAATTCTTCAACCCCTTCAGTGCTTACCGAGACTTCATAGCTAGAACCTTGTTGGGTTTATTCCAGTACTAGCTCAGTCTCAGTCTGCACTCTTCCCATATCTTACTTTTCTCCTTTTATCATCATACCTAAGGACTTCTACACTAACTAGTGGATTGTCCCTGGGTAGATCCCTCCGGTTCTGGCGGATCATGGGAACAAAAACCTAACCTTATCATCCTTATATCACCATACATAAAGTAAAGTTGGTAGGTCTTTTTGGTATTGTTCATCTGCCATATGGAACCAATTGAAAACCATTTGAAAATCAATCCAGATACTTGTGATATATTATCAAAACATTTTGTACCTGAATTGTTTTTGATATTTTTAGAATAAGTGCTCCCCCTCAACATGTGCATCAAATGTTTGAAATCGTTTTGCACACGGAGGCAAGAGGAAGAATTAACTTCTTTGAATACCATTTTCTAAAAGATATCAACATCACTTCCCAAATCGAATCAAGTAGATAAAGCATTTTGGGGAAGGATGAGATTTTCATGATTTTGCTCTCCCTCAATATGTGCTTCTAGGTTTGAAAGGAGTTTTACACATACTAGAGGGAACCTGCACATTGAGATAAATGATCACGTTTCAAATCATAGGTTTAAGATAGATGCTCCCCCTCAACATGTGCATCAAATGTTTGAAATCGTTTGTCACATGCGGGGAGGACAGCATGTACATCCTTGTAAAACCATTTACCGAATTATCAGTTTAAATCCAATTTAAATCACACATTCTCCCCCGATCACAATTATCAAATCATTTGAGATTTGTGATCTCTTATAGATTTAAATTGATTTTGAAAGCTTTTAAGGAGAATTGTGACTTGATTATGAAAGCGTTTTAACTGATAAGGATCAGATTTTAAGACTTTAAACTCCATTGATAAAACATGCATGTACATCTTTTGAAAACAATTTAATGCCAAATAACTTTTTAATTTAATTGAAATCATTCTCCCCCTCAATCAATGACATAGGTTGTTGATTGAGAGATAGAGATTTTGACAAATAAGTCCTGATGATTATCAAAAATAGAGATCGAGTTATTTTTTAAAGCATTTAGTTTTCAGCAGATAAATGTTTATAGAATCAGAGCATGGAATTTTGAAAACATGATAAAATATGGCTCTGTTCTTTCTTTTAAAACCGGGTTATTGCCTGAAGATGACAATAAACCATTTTTTTCTCTTTCTCCCAATTTTTTTTTTTTTTTTTTTTTTTTTTTTTTTTTTTTTTTTTTTTTTTTTAAGTATAAAAATTCGAACAACATCTAAAGTCCCGTGTCATTCTTTGAATGACAACATCAAGACCGTAGATATTATCGAATCGAGAGAAACATGACAAAATGACAATATTTTTTGAAGATTTTTCGAATTTTTCAAATTTTTATGGATTTTGAAAGTTTTATATTTTTCTATTTGATTTTTGAGGATTTTATAATTTTGTATTTTGATTTTTCGAATAGATATATACAAGAGATAGATGAAGATAGACCTTTACTCCTCGTCTTCCTCCTGAAGACGTTTGAGAGTTTCTGGTTGAAGGCTTTTCAAACCAAGACGTGGAAGAATAAACTCAAAACGTTCTCTTGGAAGAGCTTTGGTGAAGATGTCTGCTAACTGATATTCAGACCTCACAAAATATAGTTCCACCACACCTTTTTCCACTTGTTCCCTGATGAAATGATGTCGAATGTCGATATGCTTTGCTCTTGAGTGTTGAACGTTGTTGCATGAGAGAGCAATAGCACTTTTATTATCACAGTACAGAGGGATTTTGTTGAATTCAAAGCCATAGTCAGATAATTGAGATCTCATCCATAAGATTTGAGCACAACAAGATGACATGGCTATGTATTCAGCCTCTGTAGAGGAAATAGAAGTACTCATTTGCTTCTTTGAAGACCAGCTCACAAGCTTATCACCCAAAAACTGAGCACCTCCAGATGTACTTCGACGTGTATCTTGACAACCTGCATGATCAGCATCTGCATAGGCCGTTAGTGACATACCGGTGTCCTTCGGGTACCATAGTCCCATATTGATGGTTCCTTGGAGATACCGAAAGACCCGTTTAACTGCTTCAAGGTGCTTTTTAGTAGGCTTAGCCTGGTATCTAGCACACATGCAAACAGCGAACAAGATGTCTGGTCTACTAGCTGTGAGGTACATCAGGGATCCAATCATACTACGATATTTCGTTTGGTCAATCATGATCCCTGAGTGGTCCTCATCTAGTTTGGTTCGATCAATCATGGGGGTGTCAACAGGGTCACTTGAATCAAATCCAAATTTCTTTAAGATCTCAGTTGCATATTTAGATTGATTTATGAAAATGCCTCCGGGACTTTGAGAAATTTGTAATCCCAAGAAAAATGACATTTGTCCCATCATTGACATTTGAAATTTTGAACTCATTTCATTAGAAAAACGATCACATTCCATTGGGTCTGTCGAGGCAAAAATAATATCATCAACATAAATTTGAACATGAGTTAAGTGTTTGCCTGACTTCCTGGTGAACAATGTAGGATCAACTGCTCCTTTGCTGAATCCGGTTGATAGAAGAAACTTTGACAGTGTATCATACCATGCCCTTGGAGCTTGCTTTAAACCGTAAAGAGCCTTCTTCAGACGATAAACGTGAGTAGGATGCTCTTGATTCACAAATCCTTCAGGTTGGCTGACGTAGACGACTTCTTTAAGATCTCCGTTCAGAAATGCCGTTTTCACATCCATCTGATAGACTACCATGTTCTTACTAGCAGCATTAGCCAGAAAGATTCTGATTGCCTCGATTCGAGCAACAGGAGCAAAAGATTCTTCAAAATCAATACCCTCCTCTTGACGGTATCCTTTAGCAACTAATCGAGCCTTGTTCTTCAACACATCACCATGCTCATCAAGTTTCACTTTGAAGATCCATTTAAGAGCTATAATCATAGCACAGTCTGGAGTAGGTACTAACTCCCATACATCAAGACGATCAAACTCATGAATTTCATCTTGCATGGCATTGAACCAGCTGTCTTCATTCATGGCAGTTTTAACATCTTTTGGTTCGATCTTAGATAGTACGGAGTTGAAGAAGCACCATAAGGCATCGGTTGCAAGTTGTTTCCGGGTTGATACAGGACGAGAGGGATTACCAATGATGTTGTCTAATGGATGATCGTGAGTCCATTTTCTGATGTGTTCGTGTGGCAGTTGTTGAGGGACTGAAGTAGCTGAGTCGATGTCTCCTAAAGAAGATGGTTCTGATGATGATTCAGGAGCAAATATGTTTTCAAATGGAGCATCTTCAGGAGTAGCAAAGGGATTAACTTCATCATTGATGCCAGAAACATTTCCATGATGTACATTTGAAGGATGATAATTTGTTGATGAGACTGAAGGATCAGCAGCAGGTGCTTCTTGACTTAAAGATATTGAGACTGAAGGATTGACTTCATTCACAGGAATATGAGCATCCTCTGTTGTAGGGATCAACACCTCATTAGTAATTGAATCATACAGTTCATCAAACATAGGATCAAACAATTTCTTTAAATCATCTTCAGATGGAGGTACATATGGAGTTTCTTGAGAAGAGTTTGGAACAAGAGATGAACCAATGGGACTGTTTTGAAGTGCGGGTCCTGAGCTGGAGTGTCCAGGAGCCATTTGACCGGTCAGCTCATCAAACGTAACGTGAATTGTTTCCATGATATTTCGGGTTCTTTTGTTGTAGATTCGGTATCCCTTTTTGTTTGATGCATATCCTACAAGTACTCCAATGTCAGCTTTAGCCCTAAGTTTGCCTAAGTTTTGACCCTCATTGGTTGGATAACACAATGCACCAAACACACGAAGGAAAGAGAGATTAGGTTTTCTGTTGTGGACAAGTTCATATGGAGTTTTTCCATGTACAGTGTGAATTAGGGAACGATTTTGTGTGTAGCATGCAGTGGCGATTGCTTCAGCCCAGAGAAACATTGGAACCTTTGAGTAAATCAGCATTGTTCTAGCGGCTTCAACAAGAGTTCGATTTTGTCTTTCAACTACACCGTTCTGTTGAGGAGTTCGTGGAACACTTCTTTGATGGCTGATTCCAACGCTTTCATAGAATTCATTAAGTTGTTTGTTGACAAACTCAGTTCCATTGTCTGTTCTGATAATTCTGACGGTTTTGTTAAGTCGAACCTGCAGCTGTTTGATGAGTTTGATGATGATATCCAGAGTTTCATCCTTTGTCCTTAAGAACTTGACCCAGGTGAATCAAGAGTAATCATCAACCACAACTAACACATATTTCTTTCCAAAGATATTCTGCACCCTCATTGGTCCACATAAATCCATATGAATCATATGAAGAACTTCTGTGACAGAGTTAGTAGGTTTGGGTTTGTGGGCAAACTTTTTGCTTTTACCCAATTGGCATGCTGAACAAAGATGATCCTTTTCATACTTTAGTCTAGGTAAACCTACAACTAAGTCCTTTCTGGAAAGATCGTTGATGGTGCCGAAGTTCAAGTGATTGAGACGACGATGCCATAACCATGACTTTGTTTTTGAAGCCTTTGATAACAAGCAGATTGGAGAGGCCCTCATCATGTCATCGATAGAGATGGTGTAAAGATTTGAGCCACGAGTTCCTTTTAACAGTTCCTTACCATTAAGATCTCTAACAAAGCAGGTATGTTTTCTGAAGGCTACTTCTAGATCAGAATCACAGAATTGACCAACAGAGAACAGATTATGTCCCAAACCTTCCACATAGTAAACTCTAGAGATGACACTATCACCAACAATATAATCTCCATAACCCATAATAGCACCGAAATGATCATTACCAAATCTAACAGTCCCGATGAATTTGCTCACGAAGTTCATGAGCCGCGACCGGTCTCCAGTCATATGCTTGGAACAGCCTGAGTCCAGGTACCACATAACGATTTGAACGATCTGTAGTTGAACACAGACAAGAATGGATAACTGGATAATTGGGATCCCCATGCAAGAATGGGTTCCATTTGGTTAGTAACAATGTTTGGAACACCCACATCAGAAATAGAAGCATTCATATCAGAGAGTGAGGCAATGGAATCATTGTGAATAGATGCAGTACTAGTGTCTGTATTAGCCCTGTTCACAGTGTGATCACTTCTTAAGGGAATAGTTCTACCAGTAGGCATCCATTTTCTAGTGGCCATTATCTGATTAGTCTTATGACCAACAGGTATCCAATAAAAGCCTAATTTACTGAATGTTCTTCCTGTGGGTTTCTACTGTTTTCTAACTTTCTTTCGTTTTTGCCTTTTAGCCTTCTTAGCATGAATTTTTGCATTAACAATATTAACTGGACAATTAACATCATTAGGCAGAACATTAACACCACATTCATGATTTGAAACAGAATTCAAGCAGACATCAGTACAAGGTTTGCAAATAGTATCGGAATTCGAATTAATTACAGTACGCCTATGGCTAATACTAGAATCAACACGATTCGTTTTATTCAATTCAAGCTTAAAGTTCCTAGATTGTTCTTCTACTCTCTTCCAGTGCACATTCTTAGCTTGAGAGGTCCTATCATTCCTTGTATTGTCTTGAGACTTTGACCTGCTCCGTTTAATGTCACTGATTACTCCTGTAGAGGGAATGGGAACATTAGTTGGTTTAACTACTCTTTGCATCACCTGTTTAGATGTACTGGGGTCTGAACTACATGCAGGTGCACTAAGGTTCACTTTCTTAAAACTAGAGGTACTGAGATTTGTACTCCTAGAAGGCACACTTGAGTTCTCTTTCTTAGCATTGACAGATCTGGAATCTGAACTACTTAAAGGCACACTACGGTTCACATTCAAAACATTGGGAATCGAATGCATATCATACTTGGCATTAGGCATCGAGCATGGAATCAAGGGATTAACTCTCTCACCTAATGACTTTGGGCATATTGTGATCAAGCATTCTAAGATTTCTTGAGATTGTTTGGCATATAAGCATGCATGCCCAATTGCATTATCATGAGGTTTCTCTAGCTTATCCTCTTCAACAATCTCATGCAGACATTCTAGGAAATCCTTAAGGGATAAGAAGTATGTTTGAATAGCGAGTTTGTTGTTCCTTAGATGAGGAGGGACATATGTCACAGATAGAGCATATTATTACAAGAGTGAACCTTTGATACAACATTCTCCCCATTGGTCATTGGCATTTTCCCTTTTACCTGACTCTTCAGATTCTCAATTTCCTTTTGCAATGAAGCTATTTGTTCGTTATTTTTGTTACGAGTGACTTTAATTGATTCAAATAACTCATTGAAATGACGTTTAACCTTTTCATTTTCTTCCAAAAAACTTTCGTTTTCCTTTTGTAAAGCATTTACTAGGTTTTGAAGATGAAACGTTTGAGAATTCTGAGAATCTAAAGGAGGAGGCATTTGGGAGCCTGTCATATTGTTCGTTTGACCCTTTAGTTGAGAGATTTGGGCTTTCAACTTTCTGATTGTGTTGCACTGAGCTTGAATCTGTTCATCACGTTTGTTAATTTGAAAAACTGCATCAAACTCTGGAGCATCTGATGATGTCTTGATATTTGAAGTTTTGACATTTTCTTTAAGATGTTGATATTTTAGTTGTAAATTAAAATACTCAACTTCTAGTTTAGAAAAATGTTTAACCAAATTGTCGTGATCATCCAGTTCAATTTTCTCGTTTAGTTTAGAATTAGATTTTTCAAGCTCAATGACACGATCATGGGAGACTTTCAAGGCAACAGATAGTTCATGAAATTTGGAAGCATTAATAGAGCATTTTGAAGCAGTGAAAAAAATATCTTGAGCAACACATTCAGTAATAAGAGTCTCATTTAAGGTATGCAAGTTCTTCCTCTCAATCTCATTATATTTTAGTGCTCGCTCATAATCACTAACTTCAACTACCATTGCATCAAATTCCTTTTCCATTCCCTTGATATCAGTTTCTATCCCCTTTTTAAGACTCTCAAAGTGATCTTTCAGAAGTTTAAAGAAAGGCATGACCTCAGTTAAATAACATTCTTTCATTTGCTCAAAACCCCTTTCTCCTTCCGTTATACCAGTGGGTGTGATCCTTTTCTTGCAAGTTTTCTCAAAATCAACAAATAGTTGAAATATAACATATTGGCTAATTAAGGTCTTGCTTTTAGTGGCAATTTTTCTAGGAACAAGATGCATTAGGATACACAGTCGCTCTAGGCATTTTCCAAAAGGGGGGGGGGTTTGTTTCAACAATATTTTCAGCTTTTTGCTTATCTAAATCCTTTTTCCAGAAAACTTGTTCGGGAGTCAACAATGTCTGAGGCTTAAACATGTTCAAGGAAATCCAGTTTTCCTTCTTGTAGTCATGGGGAGTGATAATTATTTTTTTCTCTTTGCATTTAGGGTTATCTAATTTTTTGTTCATCCTTTCCCTAGTGACTTCCTCTGATTTCTTATCTTCCTCAGTGCACTCAACGCAACTAGGTTTCTGTCTAGGTTTAAGAATCTCATTTCCATCATAGATCACACTTTGAGCTGCTTTTGCTATCTTTCCGTACTCAGGGTTGGGTTTATCTATAATGGGAACACTATGCTTATCGCTTAGAACTCTATGTTTAGTGACCATGTGAGCAGTCTGAATGGTGTTTCCTTGTATGTACAACTTGTTTTCAAGCTTGTTTTTCAAAGTTTTCAGATTAGAAAAGTCTCTCAAGAGTTTTGATTCCTTTGCATTAAATTCTTGCTTAAGCATTTTCACATTTTCTTGAAGTTCTTGTTTTTGCTTAGCTGTTTTAGAAAGTTTTTCTTGCAAGGAATTTAATTCTTGTTTCAATACTTCTTCTCTAAAGTTACTTTTTCTAATGACTGTACGTACTTGGTCATCCATTTCCTGCTCACGAGTGGTCAACTCAAATTTTGCACGTTGTTCATAAATAGCAACACGTTCTTTATAGGCATTTAGTTCAGAAATTACAAAATCATCAGGGGCACAAGCAGTGTATTCATCAAAAACATAGTCATTGTTGACTGCAGAAGATGCATCAATTGGTACCCCTTCACTTTCACTTTGTTTCATGTATTGATCATATGAGATAATATCGATATTACCCATATTTTCAACATTTGATTCAATAGTTTCAGTTGATTGTACTTTGTCATGCATCTGTTGCACATCAGCATTATCGTATAGTTTTAATACCTCTGAGATGAGTTTGTCTTGGGATGGGCCAGCTAGTGGTGAAGAAGAGACCTTGGGAGAAACCATTGGAGAAATGCTAGCCATAAAAATTGTGTGTGCCGTAGGTCCATCATCCACATCAGAGTCGTATGCATCACAATCAGCAACTTGAAAGGCATTCTGATGATTGTGACCTATCTCCTGAATAGGCTGCTCATCCACATCTGCATCATAGGTCTTGGCATTGCCCTCAGCAAGAAACAGCAATTCCTCTTCATCCAAAGCAGCACCATTGTCCTGAGCTTGTGCCAGCAGCATCTTATCTCTGAAGTAATCAGCATTCTGTGGACGCTTTGGAGATGTGCAGTTCCTTGCAATGTGTCCCTTACCACCACAGTTATAACATTTGATTGGCTTAGCTTGACCTTGGTTACTATTCCTTCCTCGATTCTGGTTGCCAACATAACCTCTCCCAGCTCCACCTCTTCCCTGATCATACTGTCTTTCCTGAACTGGTTGCACCACGATCCTTCCATCTTTAACGGTGGCTTGATTGTGTGGGTTAGATGCTGTTCTGAGGTTGTTGTTGGTTTGTGGGAGAGAATTCATGTTTTGACTAATCAGAAGAGCTAGTTGATTAATGAAGTTACCCACGTGTGCATCAGCATCAGCTTGTTTGAACATAGGATCAGGAATGAGTTTGTGATTACCATTACCCAAGGGTATGACTTGTGATGCTCTGGTTGTGATTCCGATGTTTGAGTAGAAGGCAGTTGAGTCATTAGACGAGCTTGTCTCTCCCTGGTTGGTTTTGAACTGATTGAGAATCAACTTTTCAAACATAGCATGTCTCTCATTCTGAAGGAGGAAGGCATAGAGTTGCTCATAGTTTGTATTCTTCAATCCTTTAGTGAGCTTCACAGCGGTGACAAACTTGTGCCATTCGGGATTCATGTTGTTCACAAATTTTGAGTTCAGCTGAATGTTAGGCATAGTCATTCTGATGTTCCTCATGTCATTCACTAACTTATGAAATCTCACATAGTACTCATAGACATTCTCATCTGGTTTCATCTTGAAGTGTTCAAATTCGTCATAGAGTTGGGATTCTCTGTCTTCCATAGTTAATTCTGAACCTGAGAGAAGCATCTTAACATTATCCCAAACTGCCTTTGCATCAGTGTTATGATTGATCAGCTTGTAGATGTCTTTAGGAAGACCTTGAAGAACAATGTTTGAAGCCCTGATATCTGCATCGAATCTCTTTTTATCCTTATCATCAAGCTCATCATACATTTTAGGTCTGTCCATTCCGTAAACAGGAGTACCATCTTCATTAGTATCAAGTATGTCTCTAGTCGTCTCAACTCGATATGGTCCTTCATCAATGGATTTGAGAATGTTGACACCATTTTCCTTTCCAAGGCAGTACAATCTGATTCGTTGAGCCCAAGAATCGTAGTCAGTTTTGTCAAGCATGGGTGGACGAGTATCTGACCCAGCTGCTTGAACATCCTCTGCAACAGTGGAGATGATAGTAGGAGCGTTGGTAGACATGATAACAGATAATACGGGATTTTATAACTCTATGATTAAACCGAGAAATAGATTCTTTCACGGGATTTTACTAAATCAAGAGAAAACCGTAAACAATCACCCAAGTCGCTAGAAGATAATGCACCAAGTCGCTAACACTTAATTCGCTACACCACTAAGTCGCTAGAGTCCCAAGTCGCTAGACAAATGCAAGTCGCTAAGTAGTAACTCGCTAAGACTCAAGTCGCTAGCAAAATTTTGGCAGCAATTCGCTACTCAAGTCGCTAAAGATACAAGTCGCTAAAGAGCAACTCGCTACAGACCAAGCTACCCGTAGTGGAGAGTCCACTACTTGTACTGTAACTCGCTAGATCTAAGTCGCTAGGTATAAAACTGTAACTCGCTACAAATTTGTAAAGCAAGTCGCTACGAAGAAAGTAATCCGTGAGTTAAGTCGCTAGCAAGAAAAAACCACATAAACATCACTTTTCAATCCAAAAACAACCCAACCAAGATGATTCAAGCTTACCAAATGAAAACCTACACACTTGTGATGATTCTAAACATAAAAGTACTAACAAAATCCAAACTTTAACACAAGAAATCAACCAAATGATGCAAAAACCACTAAACTTTTTCAAACTCAAAACCCACCTAAAAACCACTAGAAATCCAAAGATGTGCAAGATATGATCCAACCATGGCTCTTGATACCAATTGATAGATATAAGTTTTCACATACACATCAAACCATAACACAAAGTGGCGTATAGATGAACTTCTAGAGAGAGAAAGTTAGAGGTTTAGGGAACTTAGTGAGAGAAAGTGAAAGATATTATTATAAGCTCCAACTCTCTACCTTGGAAGGTAGAGAGTATTTATAGTCTTACATAAATCGCCACACATCGGGCTGTGGATCAGGCATACAGTGGGTAAAGACCCGTCCGTCCTCCACGGTGTTACTTAACTAAAACTACTTAACTTAAAAGAACTACGACAACGAGCTTTCTAACGATTACATATACTTGAGGTGACCGACTCTTTAATATCTAGAATTTCTAATTCCTAACAATATTTTTTATCATTGACTCAATCTCAGTCTCAGTTGCAGGACATGTACTAACCACATGTTCTTAAAAAATCATTAGTTTGCACATAATTAAGCACATATGAAATATCAATAGGTGTTACCGAAAATTCAGCACTTGAAGAAGATTCACCATCCAACGTTTGTTCGTTCAACATTTTCCACTCTGCATCCTTCATTAGTGAGACAAAAGTTTCTGAACCGCCTGCTGCTTCCATTGTTGATGTGTCTGTATTACTGCCTTTAGCACTACCCGATAGATTACTCAACTCTCCACACTTCTCTATTGATTGTATCCCGTGTTCATTCATGTGATCACTGTTATGTACTTCATCAATGTACTTCTTCACATTGTCCATAAGATGGGTGAATTTGTCAATGAACTCATGGAGTTCCATTCCAATATGGTTTTTGAAAGAAATTCCAGTCAAGTGTTGATCATAATCTGTTGAATATTCCCCACTGATGGATGGCTGAAATTGTTTGTAGATTACTTGAAGAGCTGCACTGGAACCATCCTTTTGAACCCTTTTATTAGTAAGTTGTAGCTTCAATTATTCTAAGTTCAACAGTGTGGTTCTAGTCAGTGTAGATAAGTCCTGACGGAAGAGGGCACTACATGTTCGATCCATTATCATGGATAACAGCTGTATGATGGGAGAATGAAGTAACTGACATGGCTCAATACTGCATTCCATTTGCATGGCATTTTGTAGCATTGGCAGGTGTAATTCCTTAGGATTGGACTCAAAGTGTGAAGTGTTTTGAACATCATTGGCTGAGTCAATCATGGTTAAACTTTATGAGTAGTAAATACTTTGTTTGTTGTCCACCGAGTCATATAGTTTGATCACATTGGAAATTAATGGATCAGTGGTGTAAGCCATACTGTAAGTATCAGATGACAAGACTCAAGATAACTCACACCCAGGACAACTCGCATAAGGCACAACTCGCTTAATGCTCAACTCGTATAGTATATTAACTCGCATAACAAATAAGTCACATAAAACCCAACACGCTTCTACTGCAACTCGCTTAAGTGACAACTCGCATAAGTTGACAACTCGCTTAAACGACAACTCGCTTAAGATATAACTCGCTTAAATGACAACTCGCATAAGCTGATAACTCGCTTCCAAAGCAACTCGCTTAAACGACAACTCGCTTAAGGTAAAACTCGCTTATCTGACAACTCGCTTCACAGAACACGACAACTCGCACGCAAGAAATTCTCAACGAGACTCAACTCGCTTTGTACCAATATTCAAAAACCACCACTTTTCAATCCAAAAACAACCCAACCATGATGATTCAAGCCTTACAAATCAAAACCTAAACACTTATAATGATTCTAAACACAAAAGTACAATCAAAATCCAAACTTTAACACTAGAAATGATCCAAATTGTGCAAACTACTCTAAACTCATTCAAACCCAAAAACCTTATGAAATCCACTAGAAATCCAAGAACATGAAAGATGAATAATCAAACCATGGCTCTTGATACCATTTGTAATATATTAGATTTCACAAACACATCATATCATAACATAAGTAGGCGTATAGTTTAAGAGTTTAGAGAGAGAAAGTGGGATATTCTAGTGAGATAAAACAAATGAAAGGTTAGATTAACAAATGAACATCCAACCCTCTCCCTTGTGGGGAGAGGGCTATTTATACAAACGACTACGCCCTCCTTCGGGCTGTGGATCAGGCATACAGTGACTAAAGACCCGTCCTTCTTCCACGGTGTTACTTACACTACTGCTAATCTAACTAATAAACTATTACGTCTACGAGCTATAAAATGCTAAACATACGTTGGGGTGACCGACAGTTCAGTATGGATTTTCAAAATCCTAACAACTTTCACCGGGGACATGTCCCCGGTAAAAGTAGATAGTAAATATTGACCTCAATAATTGACAGATCTGGTCGTCATAGTTGGAAAAAAAAACGAAAAAAACCCACTTCTTCTTCTTCCTTGCTCCACCACTGCTCCACCACAACACCACCACTACTCCACCACTGCTCCACGCGCACCACTGTGTACCATCTCCTTCTCTCCTCTCGTTTAATAATTCTTCCTCCTCCCCTCTATCTTTTAATTCTTCCTCCTCCCCTCTCACAACATCCTTAAAAAAACCAAGGTACAATATTTTTTTAATTTTGGTAATTTTTTTATTTAATTTTATTTTTATTTTTTTTAATTGTTGTTATTTGTTAATTGTTATTTTTTTTGTTAATTGTTAATTTTTTAATTTTTAATTTTAATTTTTATTTTATTTTTTTTGGTACAGTAGATGTGGTGAGACCAACCCGAGACCGAACCGAGACCACAACCGTGAGCCGAGACCAAAAGGTATGTTTATTTTTTATTTTTTTAGCGAGGACATGTCGCCGGCAAAAGTTTATAGCTCCATGTTTTTGAATGTATATGTAATTTTTTAGCTTCCTGTTAATATGAGTAGGGTATGCACATTTCCGGCTTAATCTGTTTTCAGTTAATATGAGTAGACATCAGGTCCCTTACCACTAGGCTAGCAGTTATATGCGTTATGCTTGTTATATGTGTTATACGCTCACATTTTATAAGCTTGACCTTCCTTTGTTAAGTACTTAAGGGATTGGGTATTGAAGGATTCAAGAAAACAGATTTGTGAGAGCTATGGGTCAGAAATGAGCAAATAATGAAACCATGAACAGCAGCTTACGCTGCTGTTCTTGTGTAGTAATCTGTTGACAGAAATACCTTTTTTTCTTACCAAGACTTTGCAAAAACCATTTTGTACCCACTTCAAGTAACCAAAACTGATTCAAAAACACTAAAAAGGGTTTAGGAAGTAATTAAAGTACTTATTTTTAAGCCCAAACAACACCCCCTAGGCTGTTTTGGACTCTACAGTGCAGCAACATTATTAGAGAAGGTTTTAGCTTATTAAGTGTTCTCTTTAGCTTATGAGCTTATCCAGTAGCTTGTTAATTGATATAGATTAGGTTTATTAGTCATTAGCTTATTAGAAATCCTTAATTGCTTATTGTTCCTATTACCACTATATATGCTTTAAGAGTTAAATGGTGATCCATTTTGATATTCTAACTATTTTGCTTCTTGGTATAGTTGCTGTCGAGACCGAGTTGCGAGCCAAGACCGAGCCGAGTCCAACCGTGGACCAGAGCCGCGACCACAGCCGAGCGACTACAGTATGTTTTTATATGGCTTTTATATGTTTTTAATATATCAATCTTGATATCTACATGATCAAACAATAACAAAGTTAATTCTTCATGTCAAAAATATATATATAAGTGGGCTTATGAGCTTATTTGTTATCGGCTTATATTTCACGAGCTTTAATTTTCGCTTATTGGAGATTTGTGGGCTTATATAAGTATATTATGATATAATAAACTTATACAAGCCGGAAAATTGAATCTTATGATATATAAGCCCAAAAACAAATAAGCTCATAAGCTACAAATAAGATTAAACAATTGTAAATGATTTTAGGACTTTAATGATTAATTTCAGAAAGTCCCCGTCCGAAGTTAATCATCCCATAGAAAACCCGTCCGAAATTAATTTCGGAAAGTCCCCTGTTTGGGACTGCTTTTTGAATGTTTTGTCTCATTTAGGATATGAATGCATATAATTGATTTACTATTTGTGAAAATTTCGACAGTGTTTCCCCTTTATTCCTACGAATATGTCTTTAATGCACATATTTGGGGAGTTGAGGGGAAATGCTACCGAAATTTTCTCAAATAGTAAATTCAATTATACGCATTCATATATGAGACGAAACATTCAAAGATTGGGTTAGGATTGCCTTCCATAGTTGGAATAGTTGAACAAAACGCACAACTGGTAATTCCACCTTTATGTGTTTACGTGTAGATTTTTTGTGAACATTTTAAGTCTATATAATTATTTGTTGCTTCATTAAAACGCAGTTATGCCAATTGATAAAAGTTGGGTCTCACTAGCACGTACCAGTAGAGAATTTTTATTTGGTCTTAAAGCTTTCTGCGATTATTGCAAGCTCTTAGTGAATATTGATAGGAATATAAAATGTCCCTGTGCTTGTTGTTTAAACCTACCCTGGATAAAGCACGAATATTTGTTTGACCACATACACGCAAATGGCTGGGACCATAGTTATATGAAATGGTATAATCATGGTGTGCCGGATGGCCGAACAGTCGTACACAACACAAGACACCCTGGGATGAGTGACATGGCTGAGTTCCTTCATGATATTGGTCCGAATAACGAACCAGGTGATCCAAAACAAGGAAATATTGGCGAGACAAGTAATGACACGCTTCCTCAACGTAATGAGTATGAGGAGTTACTTGCCACTGCCCACGAAAAACTATACCCAGGCTGTGAGTGGATGTCTTCATTAGACTTTATGGCAAAGATTACGCACATCAAGGTCAAAGGTAAAGTGAGTGACACCACATTTAATGAGTTCCTAACTTTATTCAAGGAAGTTTTCCCGCCCGTTCTAGGATACAACATGCCATCGTCATACTATGAAATAAAGAAGACATTTAAAACTATCGGGTTAGGATATGAATCGATACATGCTTGTGTAAATGATTGCTTTTTATATCGGGGCGCGGGTAACGAAGATTTGCAGACTTGTCCGATCTGCGGCCTCTAGTAGATGGAAAGAAAAGAACACACTGGGGAAGAAAGTTCCTAACAAGGTGTTGTGTTACTTTCCTATCATTCCTAGACTACAACGTTTGTACAAGTCTAAACACACTGCAAAACATATGACTTGGCATGCGTCTGGGCAGTCTAGGGAGAACGGTAAGATGCAACACCCGGTCGATGGTCAAGCATGGAAGAAATTTGACATCAAGTATTTGAAGGAATTTGCTAAAGAAAAAAGAAACGTTCGGTTAGGGTTGGCTGCTGATGGTTTCAATCTGTACGGCAACCTTAGTCAGGCATACAACATGTGGCCGGTCATATTAACCACATACAATACGCCTCCCTGGATATGTATGAGAGAGACTTCTCTTATGTTGACATTATTGATTCCGGGCCCCAAATCACCAGGGAAGGATATTGATATTTACTTGAGGCCTTTGATTAATGACCTAAAGACTTTATGGAAAGATGGAGTCATGACTAAGGATGTTGTTACAGGCACTGAATTCTGTATGAAAGCAGCGCTTTTATGGACTATCAATGACTTTCCCGCTCGAAGTAGTTTGTCTGGGTGGAGTGGGCAAGGTTACAAGGCATGTCTGACATGTAATGTAGACACTACAGCTATGCGCGTGTTAAACAAAACCACTTATGTTGGTCACAGAAGATTCTTAAGCACGACCAATAAATGGCGGAATAACAGAAGGGCATTCTATATAGAGGTAGATAATACATACCCTCCTAGAAAATTTACCAGTGATGACATCTTGGATCAACTAAAAAGATTGCCTAAACGTCTCTCGGGGAAACATCCAAGATATGGGGGTGCGAACAAAAAATGTGATCCTGATCGCGAATTGAATTGGACAAAAAAATCTGTTTTCTACGAGCTAGAGTATTGGTCTTTTCTTACACTAAAACATAATTTAGATGTCATGCATATCGAAAAAAATGTGTGTGAGAGTGTGTTGGGTACTTTGTTAATGAATGACAAATCAGAAGACACCAACAAGGCAAGACAAGACTTACAAAATTTGAACATTCGTACTGACTTGTGGCTCATCAACAAAGGAAACGGGAAGTGCTCTAAGCCTCATCCTACGTACTTTTTCACAACCGAAGAAAGAAATTTTTTTTGTCAATTCATTAAAGGTACGTGTTTTATTTGAAAATTTATTTGTTCCAATTAATTCGCGTATTCATTTCGACAACTTATTCTAATATCCTGATTTTTTTTCTTAATTCATCAAAGGTGTTAAACTACCTGATGGGTTTGGATCTAACTTCAAGCATAAAGTGACCGACAACGATAGCAACATAACAGGCTTGAAGGCTCATGACTGTCACATAATGATGCAACGGTTGCTTCCTGCTGGACTTCAAAATTACTTGAAGGACCAAACCACCGCAACACCAATAATCGAGCTTTATTCATTCTTAAAAAAAATATGCGCTCGAACTTTGATGGTGGATGACATGTTGAAAGCTAGAGAACAACTGATCAATATTTTGTGTAGTTTCGAGCAAATATATCTTCCAGCTTTTTTTGACATTATGATTCACTTGGTTATGCATCTACCGGAAGAGGCTATTGAAGGCGGTCCTGTTTACATGAGGTGGATGTATCCATTTGAAAGATACATGAAAAAGCTCAAAAATTATGTCAGAAATAAAGCTAAGCCTGAAGGTTCAATAGCGGAGGGTTATATTACTGATGAAGCATTAACTTTTTGTTCGCATTATTTTTGAGGTGTTGAGACGAGATTTAATCGTCCTGACCGGAATGAGGACGGTCCAAGCCCAACAAGTCGATTTGAGGTGTTTCGATCAGTCTGCAAAAAGAACGGTAAACTATCATTAGTTCGGTTTCAAGGAGACACAATGAAGCAAGTAGTATGGTACGTACTACACAACAGTCATGAAATCGACCCGTGCATGAACGAGTATAAGAGGTTCGCGTTTTATTTCAAAATTTGTTTTGCGTAAGTTGTTATTCGATGACTTATTCTAATATCATGAACATTTACAGGGCATTTTCTGGCAGTGACTTGCAAGAAGGATTTCCTCGCTGGTTTGAGATGAAGGTAGACTTATTGTATGTATTACCTTGTAAAAATAACGACTATTACTCATCTCTATCTATTCTTAACTTTTTCATAGATTCGTGAATTAAAAGTAAAGAGTGACCCAAGTTGTACTGCCGAGTTATTCGCTTTGTCTTGCGGACCATCATGTACTGCAGTCTTAGTCAACTATTGCGTGGTCAACGGTGTGAAGTTTATCGTACACGACCATGATTTACGTCGTTCAACTCAAAACTGCGGAATTTCAACTCCTAACCCTAATGGAGGAATGCATTATGGCCAGCTTGAAGAAATTATCAAGTTTTCATATATTTCATTCAATGTTGTATTGTTCAAAGTCAAATGGTTCGACACTAATAATAGTAATCACGTAAAACGCTGTACCTATAGAAACAACATTACGCAAATTATGACCGATCGTGTATCGTTTCAAAATGAACCATTCATTCTTGCAACGCAAACAACACATGTCTTTTACCTTGATTTCCCGGGTAAACATGGTAATTGGAAGGTCGTCCAAGATTCTTATCATCGAAAGATTTGGAACCCGGATATCATTGTGGTAGAAGACAATCAGGATGTTGTACATGACAACAACTCATCACATATCACACTCTCTGCTGAGTTGGATCAGTTGGATTGTAACATTATAAATATAGATGTTCAACCAGCGGAAGTTGAGGCACCACCACCAATTATCACTATTGTGGAAGACGAAGATGATATTGATTATGATGATCACGTTCCTCATGATTTAGCATCTGATGATGATGATGACCACGATAATGAAGATGGCAGTACTAACAATGTTGAATTTTATGTTGATGATGTGGGAGATTAATCTCAAATTGTAATTTGTAGAACAACACTTAATTATTTGAATGAAATTGTTATCGAGTGGTTAAATGTGTTTATTTGTTTGTTTATTTATCTATTTATTTATTTAATTATTATAATTATCTTGTTGATATATAATGTTAAGTGTTTATTTGTTTGTTTATTTATTTATTTATTTATTTATTTATTTAATTATATATATGTTTCTTCACTAATTTTCTATGTTCGTTTAACAGATGGCAGATGTTGTAGCTCGGTCTCACGGTGGCGATGGAGGTAATTCGCCACCTCGTGCTCCCTTGACGAGGATAGACACCAGTTGCCAGCGTAAGAATTTCTGAATTATTTTTAACTAAACTGTATTTGATTACATGTTATTTTAAATTGATAACTTGTTATTTTATGTCATCATTCACTTGAATTTGATTACTTGTAGGCTCTAAATCCAAAGCTGCCAACCCAAACGCCAAAATTAGGAAAGGCGGGAAGGTGATGCGTGGTCCCACTAAGAACACGGCACTCAAGGCGATGGTGGCACTGGATCGTCGTCCTGTGTCGATCGATTTTCGGGTCAACCAGGAGGGGTTTTATACACACGTAGGCCCTCACGCTTCTTGGTTCTCCAACTATGTTGGGGAGGTGTTACGGTACTCGATTCCCATGTTTTGCGATTCATGGACTAAGGTTCCCGAAACGGCCAAGGCCCACATCCATGAGCATCTACACGTAAGTTTTTTTAACCTTTATTTTTTAATTATTGTGTTTATTTATTCAAACTTGTTTGTTTATTTAAATTTGTATATATTTTTTATTTATATTTTATTGCAGCACTACTTTGATCTCGACCCACACATTGCTGGCCCGAGTGGAGACAAGATTGTTGACAGTATCGAGTCTTATCTCCAAAAACGATACTATGACAACAAATATATATACAAAAAAAAATAACTTTACGGTAGCAGGTGGGGTGGAGAAACTTGAGGAGATCAAAAGACAGCGTCCATCGAACAAGACGCAAGAGGATTGGGATGCATTGGTAAATTTCTGGATCGACACTTTATAATAATAATAATTATTATGATCATTATTATTATTATTATTATTATTATTATTATTATTATTATTATTATTAAATAATACTAATGATAATAATAATAATAATAATAATAATAATAATAATAATAATAATAATAATAATAATTCATTTATATAATAGTTTTTATAATTTAAAATACCCAGGTTAAGCTTTGGACAAACCCCAAGAAGCAGAAGATATCAGAGGTCAACCGACAAAACCGCATGGCGAACACGAGTTCTAGTCTTCACGGATCCCAGTCGTATGCTGCTATTCGCCATAACTTTGTAATAAACTATTTAATCATTTTATTTATATATATACATGGTGTTGGGTGTGTCGTTATTGATTTTATTTCTAAACAATTGAGCAGCGAGACTGAGGCGGCGGTTGGAGAAGACTTGATAGAGCTTTACCGTCGGAACCATATGAGGGGCGATGTCTTTGAGTCCCCGTTATCTGAGATTAGATATGTAAGTATAATTTATTTTCAAAGTCGCTCATTTTGATGAAATATAATGCATCACGACTTATATGTTACTTTTCTTGTTTTTTTTAACTAAACAGAACGAGATGATACGGATGCGGGAAGAGAGCACCTCCGATGGGACCCGCATGACTGACCGCGAGATTCTGCTTACCGTAATTATTGGTAAGCAGCGCGGTCATATTCCTGGTGTAGGTCAGGTCTTACCCGGCGGTGGAGTGAAGAAGACCTTTAGGGCCTCCCGACCTCGTGATGAAGCGGACGTGTCCTTGCTGCGGGAAACAGTGCAGAAACAGCCGAGGAGCTCGCTACACAGAGGAGTCAGATGGAGCAAGTCATGGAGTTTGTGAGGTCATTCCCGGGTTGGCAGGAGCGACTACAGTCCGCCCCGGGATCAAGTGCTACTCCACCAAGTGGGTCGGGATCTGGTGCTACTCCAGAGGGTGGGTCGGGATCTGGTGCTACTCCATCCGGTGAGTCTAGAGATACCGGGGACAGGAGTGGGGGTAGTGGGGTTTGAGATGCCGATTTATGTTACTTTAACACGTTTTGGATATGTTTGTAGAGAATAACATGGATTATTATGTCGTTTATGTGCATTATGTGCTAGGATTCCCGTAAATGGATTATACGTATAGTTTTGGACCATTTGCGGATAGGTAGCTTATGTATAGTTTTGTAGATGATCACGCGTTAACGGTTTAGGAACCGTTTTGGCTAGTTTGGAAACAAATAACTATGTTAGCGATTGATGGGTACATATGATATTATGTTTAGCGAATTTGTGTTGTTGTAGCATAAAACAGGTTCTGAAAAACAGGTTGTATGTAGATTTTTTCCGGAAAATTTCTGGAAAAAATCTGAAAATTGCCCATTTTGCAGCAATTTTCTGCAAAATGGGTCAGTTACTTTTCCCGGGGACATGTCCCCGGCGAAAGTGCAAAAGCTAATTTCATATTACTACTTTCACCGGGGACACGTCCCCGGCAAAAACGAAAGCACAACAGTAGCGTGTAGTTTTTGCAGGGGACATGTCCCAGGCGAAAGAGATTAGCTCAACAGTGGTAGTCAACTTTGCCGGTGACATGTCCCCGGCAAAAAGTGTGCCACGTCGGACTAATAATTTAATTAACTAATTAAATTAATATTCAAAAACAATTTTCTCCGAGGACGTGTCCCCGGTAAAAATAGATGCCACGTCGGACATGTTTGACCGGTGACAAATGGCTGTGGGACCCACATGTCCCCGGGGAAAGCTTTCACAGGAGACTTGTCCCCGGCGAAAGCCCTGATATTTCGCCTGCGAAACCCACGAGTTAATTGCTATTGGTGAAAGGGCAGGCATTTCCTCTTTCAATTCATAATCTTTTTGTGTATAGTTGCTTATATTTGTGTTTAAGTACAATGGACAGCTTGTGATTTGTAACTCTTGAGTTTCCTTCCATGCATGTCATATGTCGAGTACTGTGGATCATGAATCAATGTTTTGAGACATACAGTGACCGAAAGTTAAGTCAGTAATTCAGTTTCCTTTTCTTAAACCTTTGAGACAGAAATTCAGTACTAAAAGCATTTTAAAAGGTTTTGGGGTGAAAATTGAAAACCTTTTATAGGATGAAGCTTTTATTGAATGTTTTGAACATTTTCTTACTGAAATTTGGTGTGGGAAGAAGGTACTACACCTTTACCCCTTTTAAGTTTTGAACGTTAAGTTTAATATAACTGTAATAGTTTTGGGGCAACGAAGGTACTATATCTCCGTTAATTATTGATTTGCTCGCGTTTGATACTTTTAGTTTTCTTGCACATGAGGCAGTGGAGTTTCTCAACAGAGTTCAACGGGTTATGCATAGTAATATTATGACACCTAGAACCATAGATGTAGTTTTCAAAAGCGTTAGTTTTGCTATTAAAAAAAGCTAGCGGCACAACTTATTGCCCATTTGCCATCCACCTCTTTGTAAACGTAATAAATGATTAACAGTTGCAGTAAAAAATAAACACTTCGAGCAAATCAACCTATAATAATGCAAGTCAACTAAATACAGCAAGTAATGCAAGTCGTCAGATAAATATTAATACAATGGCACGTTGGTCTTTACTACTGGTGGGTATGCAAGCTGTCTACAATAAATGGGTAGTACCGTAGTACTATTAGCTAGGCCCCTTTACTATTAGTGCCCCTTTACTACCGGGTCTGCAAGCTATCTACTAACATAACCCGCTATAAATATGTTGGTCTGTACTCATTTCTTATCATATTCCAATTGGTTTGGATTTGGACTTTTTGCTGGTGGCCGGTTCTGCTTTTGAGATGGGTGATGATTTGCACGATTTAAGTTTTGATCGACAACACTTCATACTTCATCTTGTAAACAGTTATACGTATATATATATCTAAAGATGCTTACTGCATTTGTACCTTGAATTGTGTCAATTAAAAATTAGAGTACGCAAGTCACTTCTTATGATTGTGAAATAATTTTGTGATAGATAATTTGATACGGCCCGGTTAGGGGTTGTATCGGGATAAGGCAACACTTCAAGCGTGTGCGAGCTCCTTAAGAAATAGAAGAGAAGAACTAGATAATTATTGATCTTAAACTTGATTGAATCATTAACAACATTATGACACCTTAAATACTAATTTATGAGATAACTCTCACAAACATAATACTTATCCTAACATGACTCAAAACATATCCTAAACAATGACTCCAATACTTATCCTAATAAACATAATAAATAAACTACGATAGTTATCCAACACGCCATGCCGGGATAGCCGTCCCTCATCAACCACGGGTGTATCACTCCCCACTCCTTCAAAATCACCTTGCCCTCAAGGTGTTGTTTAAAATAATTCTTAATTCCAGGATCCCATGTTCTTCTTTGAATTTTAGCCTCCATTCTCATGGAAACATCCATTTTTTCAAAAGTTATCAATAATAGCAATGTCCTTGATGTGCTAGTCTGTACCCACTTTAGAATAATAACCAAACTCTCACCAATATCAAAAACACCGTCTATCGCGCTTCTAACCTCATCAACACCAATATATTCATCAGCATCTAACGACCTTTTAATCTCATGTGAAGCGAATTCAATTTGTAACGATGGAATGGTATCGGATTTCTTTTCAATTATAAGCTCTTTCTCCTTTTCTTCAATTGCCTCAAAACGAGCCTCGACTATATAGGCTAAGGAAAAGGCTTCTCCTAAAGTTCTAGGCCTTGCCCTCAACAGTTCTATTTGTAACGTCAGTTTAAGTCCGGAGATATAAAATGATGTAAGTAAAGATTCAGATATCCCTGTTACTCGATTTGCAAGTACCACAAACTCACTCTCATATTCGGCCACCGTACCCATTTGCAAGAGCTTAGAGAGTGCGTATTTCGCGTCTTGATCGCTGCCGCCTGATGCCATGAATAATACTCAAGCGATTAATAACTCGAAAAAAATTAATTTTTTTTTTCGATGAATAGTACCCCGTGATGAACAGTACCCTGTGAATAGTGCCGATGAACAGTAACTTTTTTTTTTTTTTTTTTTTTTTTTTTAAATTTATAAATTGGAACCCTAATCGTAAGCCCTCTCAACGAGAGCTCTCAATGAAAGCACCAATTGATACGGCCCGGTTAGGGGTTGTATCGGGATAAGGCAACACTTCAAGCGTGTGCGAGCTCCTTAAGAAATAGAAGAGAAGAACTAGATAATTATTGATCTTAAACTTGATTGAATCATTAACAACATTATGACACCTTAAATACTAATTTATGAGATAACTCTCACAAACATAATACTTATCCTAACATGACTCAAAACATATCCTAAACAATGACTCCAATACTTATCCTAATAAACATAATAAATAAACTACGATAGTTATCCAACACGCCATGCCGGGATAGCCGTCCCTCATCAACCACGGGTGTATCATAATTTTTGTTTTATTTGCAATTTAGTGTGTTTTTAGTTTGTAATTTTTTGTATTTTTCTTGAGTCCGCTATTTTTTTTAATCACATTATTAATATAGTCGATAACTTTGTTTCTATTTTGTTTTGTTTGCTTAGTATAGTAATAATTTTTCCAAAAAAAAAGAAAAATATACAATAGCACATTATCTAGATATTTTTTCTTTCTATAATCTCTAATCAAATAAGACAAGTTATTGCAAGTTTTTGTTTATAACGAGGATTTCAACGGCTTGTTGCAGCGAAGTTTTTGTATACGATAGTATTGTATGTACTGGAAGATCAAATTTTTTATGGGAAGAAGAGAGCTTAGTGGAAATACATTTGGTTTGGCTTATGAATTGAAGGCTTTGAAAAAAGGTTAATAAATTGTTTACAGGAAGTGCATCAATTGTAAACAAAGTAGCTACTTTTTTAATCCAGCGGGAGTAAACAAAATATAAATGGAGTTTTAAAAAAAAGATCTAAACATGAATGAAACATTTAGCCAATGGAAAAGTAGAAAACAAAAAACAACTATTATTGGATTACTTAACCACTTGTTTTGGTAGGTAAAATACATATAACTTTACATAAAATCGTTTTCATTTCTTACTGGCTTCAGCTCTTGCAAATTTGATGTTGGTATTATTCGGAATAATTGCTTAGAGTCTCTAAGTGCAAGTAACTTGAATAGCTTGATCCCCTTTTGCTTCCACTGTTTTGTTTAAATTGCCATCAAAGTCGTCGTCTATCAGAAAGTGTGAAACATTATTACTCCTACAAAGTCATAAATCGTTAAAAGTTATCAATAATAATCTAAACCCGACTCCCTCTCTTGGCAAAATTGGCGATTTCTAAACCCTAACCTACTAATGATCAATCATGAAAATCCCAACGATTCTTGAACCTTAATTTGTTTTGATTAAACGTTTCTTGTCTGTGATTAAGTTTTCTTAACTCATAGGCACGATTTTCATTTCTTTCGGACGATAATGGTTTCTTTTAATTCTAGGGCTTCTTCGAATCGGTTTTAGGATCTGATCATTCTACTATGTCATTAATTATACCCTCTATCGTTTTGTTGTTGTTCTACGTACCCTTTCACGTTATTGTTGGCTAGGGTTTCCATGTGATGTATTGTGTTTGAAAATTTAACTAGGGTTTTGACGTGTCTGATTCGAAGTTAGAGACTGTTAGTGCTTCGTGTTTATTGTGTATGATTGGACTGTTATTTGCACGTAGTTTTGGTAGTTTGCGCATGGTTTAGGCATGAAAAGTGGGTTCTTGGATTGGGTGAGAAAGGGGGAAGACATAAAAGTGGTAATAAGGATATGAATGCAAAGGCTTCAAAGGGATATGAAGAAGAGGGATTGGGATTGTTCTCTAGCTTGTCCAAGTCTATTTGTAGCCCAACTCCTTTTTCGTTAGCTGCAAAAATTCGTGATTTAGATAGTCAAATGCTTTAATAAAAGCTCATTCTAGTGGGTGCTGATGGGAAACCATTAAAACCTTTGAATGAAGCTTCAAACATTGTGATTACTAATGGTGTGAGAGAGGAGAGTATCATGGCTCATGGTGTAGGTGGTAATTCGAATACTGCTAATCCAAGAGCGCAAATGGGTGATTTTGGGCAGAACACTGATGGTAATACCATGTGTACTTTTGTAGTTGTGCTTAAAGATGATGTTAACAAACCTCAAGTTAAATTTTGTGTTCTTGTTGCGTCTGCTTCTAGCAAATGCGAATTAATGATAACACGATCATCTGTGGAGGAGGTAAGTGGCATATTGACTAATTCATTATACGGTTATTTCATCGGTAAACGTGTGGCGTTTCCAATTGTGCATAATTATGTTTTTAACACTTGGGGGAAATACGGCAAAGGTTATGATGAATGTCAATGGTTTTTCTTTTTTCAAATTTGGCTCTAAGAAAGGGGTTAACGATATACTAGAGAATGGTCCTTGGATGATCCATATCATACCGATAGTTTCTAAAATATGGACTACTTCTACTAGTTTGAAAAAAAGGAGTTAACTCATGTTCCAGTTTGGGTTAAACTTCATGATATTCCAATGGCGGCATTCACGGCTGATGGTCTTAGTGCTATAGCAAAAATATTGGCTAACCGTTAATGCTTAATTTGTTTACTTGTACAATATGCAACAAATCATGGGGGAGAAATAGCTTTGCACGTATTATGATTGAAGTAAGTGCTTAAAACACTTTGAAGAATTTAATGGTTATTGTTATTCCAAATTTGGAAGAAGAGCGATACATTAAAAAAAACCACTATTGAATACGAATGGACTTGTCCACGATGTACCAATTGTAAGATTTTTGGACATAACTCAGAATATTGCTCTAAAGTGGCTCATACAAAGGCCACAAATCATGGGGAGGTGAAAATTGATAATTTCCAACAAGTTACAATGATGAATGGAAGTAATACTCACGCAAGCATCATAGAGAACATTTATATCGATTTCCTCTACACTCTTTACTCCAAATTTAATATGTCCAATTGGCGTATCTCGGATAGCCTAAATAGAAAAATGAACAATGTCTCAGTGGTTGGAGCAGAATATAACCCCTAACCTAGGGGTACTTACCTAGAAAAGACTCAAGCTTATCAACAGTAACTGAGGACTCACCAGCCTCTACCGTTGGGGACGAACTATAAGGAGCAACCTTTGGAGGCATAAAGGGGCATAATTTAGAAAACTAAAATTTTTTGCGAAAACGACAAAAATACAAGAACAAAAAAAACAGTTACAGACCTATCGCTTGGGTAGCCTCTCCTTCCTCCTCAAAATCACGATAATTGAAAAAGTGGTCAACAGGATTCATCACACATCGAGTTGGTAAAATCAAAAGACGAAGTTCTTAAAAAGAAAAAGAAAACTCAAGTGATGAGTACAAAACCACAAATAAATGTGTTAGAAAAACGTCAAAAGAAGTATGACAACTTTATATACCCAAATCTTCTTGGGCCCACAAGATGTGTGTAAATACACAAAATAACCTAAACAAGGGAGTGTGTAATATAAAGAAGACCCACCATGCCCAAGAAAATAAGCAAGGCAGTTAAAAAGATAGCACGTGGCTGCAAATGAGCGAAAATGCACGGATTTTAAAATTTCAAAATAATTGCCCCATTAGCCAAGGAAGAGAGAGAAGGATTACGACTAAAATACACTCATCTAGTCAAATCCCGCATTAATAACTTTGATGCCTGAAGGATGCTTACGCAATGTCAATCCTGCACAACCACATGCTTTCAAACATATCGTAGCCTAGGGCAAATCACAACAAACTTTAAAGAAGACAAAAACATCATAATGACTCATCATCATAGCATGAGTCTATCAACGCATTTCCCTGAGTAATCAAATACACTAACGGACTCGGGTACTTGATAGCGTATTGGACCTTCAACCCAACTGACTAAATGTCCATGCTCTAAACAGGCCCATCATAGCCATAACTTGTCATAAACAAGCCCATATGCTCTAAACAGGCACATCACATCCTGGGAACCAAATTCCCTGGTCAGGCTCAAAGGCCTGTCAAACACAAATAGGATATGACAGGATATGACATGACTGGATGCTTTCCCAGGATCATTGCAACAAACAGATATGTGTCACTACCTCAATAGCCCAAAGGTAGTGATGTAATCATGCATGGATCATTTTATGCATCTGGCTAAGCGAAGGACGGCACGCCACGTATCATTATTGTCTCCTCTATTGTATGTCCACCACGTGGACCATCCTCAACCATGGATGGATTTCTAGAGAAGTAAAAAGCCCTAGATCCATCTATATAAATACCAAGCTCATTCCGTGACACATAGTGAAATCTTACATTCATACACATTAGCTACACCATGAGTGTTACCCCAATTCGTGACTTCGGTCACACCATGGGGTCCTTACCGAATGTGGGAAACTAAACGGTTAGCTACCCTCACCTCCAATACATACCTTACATAAACATTATTAATGACTCGTGTTTTTATGAAATGTGTTTGATATGCATAGTAAATGTTTTGAGCGAAATGCCTTACAATTGTTTGATAAAAAGTATCTTCAATTACCAAGACGTCATATGTATTTATTAGGGATGGCAATGGGCGAAAAAAACCCGCAACCCGCGGGTACCCGCACATAAATGGGTGGGTAAAATCATTAATTTTCACCCACGGGTGGGTCGTGGGTGAAAATCTATACCCATCCGTGGGTGGCGGGTGGGTGACGGGTGAGGCATACCCTTCGCGGGTAAACCCATGACACCCATTTAAAATACCCACGGGGTATACCCTTCAAAATACCCGTGGGTGCACCCATAAACCCATGTTAAAATTAATTATACTAATTAAAATATGTATGATATTGCATGGTATACATTTAATAGTTACCAAGTCTCAAGAAAACACATTAACCTAAAAGTTTGTTTGAGTTTCAAGACTAAAAAGAGAATATGAAATATCAGATGATCAAAGTTGTATACAGTGATTTGGTGCAATGATATTTAATTTCTGTTTCAGACATGTGTTTAAGTATTTTGTGAACTTGGTATTTGGAAAATTGATTGGTGTCTTGTTATGCAATTCTATAATTATTTTTCATATCATGGTTTTGTAGTTTTGTTGCAATACACTAACCCATGGGTTACCCGTGGGCAATAAATACCCGCGGGCATGGGCATGGGTAGAATATTATACCCATTGGCGGGTGACGGGTGGGTGATGGGTGAGAAAAAAAACTATGTGGGCGAGTGACGGGTTAGAGGTACCCGTGCCCATTACCCACGGGTGCCATCCCTAGTATTTATTGCTGTTAAGGCTATATAAGCATATGAAAACTATGATCTATTACTGACATAGCAATCAAAGAAGTTCGGGTGATGTTGGTTTCTATAGCAATTTAAAGTTGCGTTTGTGCTTGCTAGTGATTTCACTGAAACTTGTACAATCCCAACTTAAGACTTAAACTTAGGACGAGCCAAAGCCCATGTTTACCAATAACCAAAATTAAATCTTTCACATTAAGATCAACACACTACTCATGATAACTTGGTACAAAAGACACTATATGTTCAACAGTGAAGTCGCAAATCCATGCTAGCCAACAGTGGCGGATCTAGGAATTCGTAGAAGGGTATGTACCGTCAAAAATTTTCCCGATAATCAAGTAAAGGAAAAAAATTATTTCCCCGGTTTTGGTTTCGGTTTGTCGGTTGGGATTTTTGTGTATTTTTTTTCTGCAAAGGGTGAACGTATATTATTAATACCAAAAAATTACATCTTGAGATACAAACACTGGATATGATCAAAACCAATCCAGAAACAGAGAAATACAAGAACTATATTTGATACAACTAAACTAGGATCTCTAACAATATTATGCCATATATCCGATATGACTAAAACAGATAGGCACCAAGCCATACATCAGCTGCAAACACACTTCCAATAAGCAACAAGAAACTAAAATCACCCTTAATTGCACCAAGACAATCAGGGCCATCTCGTGGAATTTGGAAGCCCTGTATCATAACTTCAAACATGCCCTTCAACAGTGTATGTCGAAGTAATTATAAAATTAGCTAACAATACATTGCTAATTGGAATCGACTAAATAACAACTTACTAATCTTATTTCATGTTTCAATTGATACATTTTTTACTGTTTTAAATGTAACCATCGAGTTTCAAACTCCACATTAATACAACATTTTTCAAGGTGTGATGGATTGATGGTACACATATTTAATTTTAATACTAGTATATATATCATAGCTATAAAGGATTTTCCCAAACATATTTCAAACTGAAATATAGTGTTTTCTGTGAAGGATTAATTGTTTAAACTTCCTCATTTAAGTGTTGAAATAAAAACATTACATAAAGATATGAGTTAAAATGAAACATTATAAAAGCACAGGTTGTAATTTGAAAAATAATACAAGTAAAATACAAATAAAGACATTGGGCCCCACGCACAACCATTTTGGGTTGTCTTCTCCACAGAAACGTAGCTTTATTTCCTCCATTTATAAGTAAGCTCGAGCTTTTTTTTCTACTACAAAAATCTTCCATTTCCATCCTAAATCTTATATAAACAATGCTAAATACTCTAAAAAAGATTTTATACTTATACATAAGTTTTAAAAATTGGAGGCCCCTCAAAAATGGAGGCCCTGTGCGGTCGCCTATCCCGCACATGCCCAAATCCGGGCCTGAAGACCAAAACCCCTCAACTACATTTCGTGCATTGATTCTTATAAAATCAAGCTTTTGATGTCTAATTTTTATAAAATCGCGAAAACATTTGACCAGATTATATATCGAGAACATGTTATTGCATTTAGTAATACACGTACTATGTAATGCAAGAAAATAAAATCATTTCAGGAATTGAATTTTTTTTGGGTGCATGTGTTACATCGGGAAATGAATTTTATAGTAAATAACTAGTTCTTTTTTAGTCTCCCTATGTCGTTACCTCATCCTTCTTCTTCACTTAACCTACAACTCTTCTTCTTCCATTATTTTATTTCTTTGAAGTTCGATTCAAAATTTAATTGCTTTGGTTGATTTGAAAATTTCTATGGTATAACTTATTTTCTTGACATTTTTATGGTATGCACCACATGTAAAAAGGTTCTATAAGGCATTAGTTTCCAAAAAAAATTACACTACAAAGAGCTTGAAGAGGGTATGCATGTAACCTTTTCATTATTTGGTACTTTTGGTTAGGAACAGACTTCTAATACACTCATTTGTACTCTTTTATGATTCTTTAATAAAACTAAGTTAGTTTGAATTGCGCTAATATATCTTCCTCTGCCATGTATCCTTACATAATCATGCATTCTCATATATTTTCTTTAGCACTATCACACTCATTCATTCACATTGCCGAAGGTCTTTCTGGAGCGGTTCCTTACCCTCGGGTTTACCCAAGGGTAATGGTATGATTTGTCTACATTATACCTCCCCCATACCCCGCTCAGGCACGATTCGGTATCATTATTGTTGTTGTTGTTGTTGTTGAATTGCGCTAATACTCCTAGACATATACTTGTACGTTTACTCCCTTTTTGTGTGTGTGTCATTTTAATTGCACCAAAGATAAGCCCAGTTACACTATAGTTTTCTTCAAGTTCAAATAATGTTTCATTTGCGAAATACAACACAAAGGCAGGTCTTGGGTAAGCAACTTTAAAGTAGCTCTAAGAGTTCATCAATGCTACTGAGTATCATGAGCATTTTGTTAGACCTCGTCCACTCAGCCCACCACAGTGAGGCCAACAAGTAGATAGACAAAAATGATATAAAACAGATGACACACGATATACCCAATTTGTAAAGATCTCTCGGAGATAAACCAATGAACCCAATTTGACCTAGTCTTGTATGTGACCACATAAAGTTGTCTCAAAAAAGTTTTGATTTTTATGTCTTCTCATTTAAGCATTTTGTTGAACACTTGTCATACATCTCATACAACACACATAAAAAAAAGACATATAATCATTTACCTATTCTATCATGCAAGGAACTAAACCCAGTCCACCTAAAAGGAATATCATCCGAAACATTTTATGTAAAATTTGAGATCCAATAGACATCAATTTAATATGAAGAAATAGCGATTTAATGTTGCATCACATATATCATGTCCAAACTAAAACAGCCGCAATGATCTTGTGACACTGGATTTAGCAGCACAAATTAAAAGAAGAAAAAAAGGAAAAAGAAATGAGTCAGTCTTGAAAATAGAAGAACATGGAAGGAAAGTTGGGAAATTTAGTTATCGTTTAGTTGTGGAAAAAATTTCTTGTTTTTCGTTTCTAGTTTCCTTGAGAAATGAATGGTTTGTCTTCTCTAGAAAAGAGTTGATAACTTTGAAAACCTATTTAGATGTAGTTATATTTTTTTCTTTTTAAGAAGATTAAATCGGATTGCGACGGTGCGTGGTGACGGCGAGGATGTGAGGTGGAGATATTACCAATGGTGATTAGAGTTAGGTGTTGTTTCTTTTTTTTCTCCCTCTAGATAAGGCTTCTTTCTAGATATGACATGGTTGGCTGGAACAAGTGCAATTACATAAAATCTTGTTTCTTTTCCTTTTCCCTATGAACCTTTTATAACAACAATTGACATTTTTATCCTTTTGCCAAACTCTACACCATCACATAAAATTTGGATCTGCAAACATGTCAAAGAAAAAGGCACAAGTACATACGCCATAACATAACAATCATACATTCATCAAAAGCTTCACTGCCACATATAAAATACATGTTCTATGACATCTACCCAAAATACAAACCATAAGAACTTGCGCAACTTTCTTCCATGAAAGTACTTTTAAACCTACACCTTCTCTACCGTTAATAGCAATCTCATGAAGACATGCTTCAAGAAATGTTTTCACTATGCTAACGGGCTTCCAACTAACCCTGTTTCTTTTTGTTTTGCTTGAATTACCATTGTCTTCAATGTTTCTTTTTAAGTTGTTATCTTCCATACCTTAAAAATATACCCAAAATTAGTCATTTGCTCCAAAATGGAAAAAGGCTATATAGATAAAATTAAAGAACACCGGATTTTCTTTTTCATAATCAGAATCCATAAAACCCAAAAGTAATATGTTTTGTCAAAACTAAAATGTGAGCTTTCGAAATCTAATAAGATATGTCAAATAACAGGTTATCATGTTTTAACCCTCAACAACTAGCAAACATAAGTAATATAATGCCATGAAACCTACCGAAGGACAAACACATTTAACCATACGAGTAAATGTTATAGAAATTTGATAATGAATCAAAATAGTACCTTTAATACATAGGATGACTAGGATTTGAAAGAACAGGTGAGGGAGTGATGTTGATGTGAGAAAGATGAAGAAATGTTGTATTATATTGGTGAAGGAGGGAAAACATAAAAAGTTTAGCGCCAAAATGAATTGGGGTAAATTTGTCAAAGTGGGGTCACTAGAGAGTGTTGTTGTGTCTGGGTGGGGAGAGTGCCATTTTTAACCACTTCCACAACAAGAGCCTTATATGGATTAAGTGAGAAAAAGAAACACCACTTTTAATCTTCTAGATAAAGATTCCTTCACATATGGCCCATTAAGTGCAAAATAAACAGCACCTTAGAATGAGATACTTAATTGATAGATTGAAAGATCCCGTCTTTTCTTTTCTTTTTTTGGTTAGAGAGAATAAAATTGGGAAGGGTGGATTGAGGTTTTCATTTTTTTAGTTAAAATTTGGAAAGTGAGAATCACTTTTTTTGAAATTGTTGGATAAAAGTGCGACTAAACGGGTTTTCAGTTTTTCCATTTTAATAAAGAAACAAATGTGAGATGTTTGTCACCAACTACACACACCCTTAGGGTGTGTTTAGTTGGTGAGAAATACCCCATTTTTCCAAAAAGAAAATCATAGAAAAATGAAAAATCAGAAAACGCGTTTAGTTACAATATTTTGAGAAATTTTTCTAAAATAATGAAAATCTCATTTCTCAAACTTTAAGTAAAAATCTGAAAAGTCCAGTTTACCATTCTCTACTTTTTTTCTTCACTAGAAAATAAAATATGTAAAACCATCTAAACGGATTTTTTAGCTTCTTAACTATTTCTTAGAGAAGAAAAACCCTTCCACTCTCAAGAAAACCAAATATGAAAATATGAAAATATTTCTCTGCAACTAAACGCAACCTTAGGGTGTGTTTAGTTGCTGAGAAATACCCCATTTTTCTAGAAATTTTTCATAGACAAAAGAGAAAACAGAAAACCCGTCTAGTTACAAATTTTTTAGAATTATTTCTAAAATAATGAAATCTCATTTCTCATATTGTAACTAAAAATCTGAAAAGTCTAATTTACTCTTCTGTACTTTTCTCTTCAATAGAAAATGTAAAATGTAACACCATATAAGCGGGTTTTTCAAGTTTTGAACTCTTTCATAAAGAAAAGATTCTTTCATTCTCAAGAAAACCAAAAGTGAAAAAGTAAAAATATTTATATGCAACTAAACGCAACCTTAGGGTGGGTTTAGTTGGTGAACAACATCCTATTTTTTCAGAAAAATTTTCATATGAAAACGAAAAAACTGAAAAACCCATTTGGTCACACTTATATACCATTCTCCACTTTTTTCAAAAAAAAATAATAAAAAATAAAAAAGTGAAATTCTCGTTTTCCAAATTCTAATTAGAAAAATAAAAACCCTAACATACCATTCTCCACTTTTTTCTCTCTTAAAAATAATACGGATTTCCCGATATCATTCTAACCCTAATCTTATCCTGTCAATATAATGTTGATTATGCACGCATGTTGTGCATTACATAATCATATACGGATGGAAGATAAAGCCGATAATTTATTTAGAATATATGGTCAAGATTATCTAGAAGTTCCGGGCGAAATCTTGTGGTTCAAGAAGGTTCTGATTTGGGCGATAATATGGAAATGCTTCATGTTAGAGATTCAATTGCAAATAGCTTGTGGGTAAAGTATAACAATCGTCGTCGGGTTTGGATGCAACCTTGATAGCATGCTTATGTATTAATTTTTTATGTTCTCTTTTAGGATTTGATACTTGTGTTTTTTAATCTAGATTTATATGTGTGCTTATAGTAGTGTTAATTTCGAGTATACTCAAATTAAATATATGTTTATGGTTGTAGTTAGTTTTTATTAATTTTATTTATATTTTATGTTTACTACTTTTATACTCGTATAAAAAGATCTAATATGAAGGAAAAAATGACGGTGAAAAGAAAAATGATTGAAAATAGCTTCATCTAAACATCTTTTCTTTTTTTCCAAAAAGAAATATAACTCCATATAAATGGGTTTTCAAAATTCTTAACTCTTCTCCGGAGAAAAAAATTCATTCACTTCTCAAGGAATCTAGAAATTAAAAAACAATAAAAAGTATTCTACAACTAAACGCTACCTGATTATCGTATATTATTTATCAAAACACAATCATTTTAATAGATTATATACCCAACCTTGCATACACAACAACCACTCACTTTCACCAATGCTTAATAACCTTTCAAAAAAAGGACAAGTTTTCACACTTTATACAACCTATCTTACGATTTTTCTTACAAATTTCTCCAACGAGACTTGATAACCTTTTTTTGATTTTATTCTAGAGTAATACTGGAAATTTTTCATAGCATTTTTCAATGGAAGTTTATAATAAAGATCGAAATAAATACGTTACTAAGACCCTTTGTGAAATTAACATGAGTTAATGGATAACCAAAGGGCTTGTGTCCCAATGGTACTCCATATAGTGTGAGAAGCTCCCCAATCAAATGGTTGTGAGTTCAAGTCCTGCTTAAGACGTATGAGATAGATTGTGGTATATATTGTATGAGATAAATAGTTGTCGTTCTAAAAAATATGTTTACTTCCTATTTATTTACTTTTCGTTACTCAACCATGAGAACTGACCATTAGTAAAGCTCCTAACGAGATCCTTGTATCTTAACAAATATTAAGGAAAAAAATCTATCACATAAAAGCAGTTCACCAAAATTATACACTTTTACTTCTCTAAGGTGGTATGTGACGAAATTTACTACACATGTTAGATAATGTGGCGATATGTTGAAATTGGGTTGTTCGTTAGATTTATAAATATTGTTATAGATAGCAATATACATTGTATCTAATGCAAGTGGGACTACAAGTTAGTTATGCAACTTGGTTTGTGGTTGGGTCATGCATGATGTCAAATGCTCCTTTTGATGCCTATAAAAGGGAGTGATCTCTGCATCAGTTAGAATCCCATTCTCATTTCTATTTTCACATACTCCTAACTAGTATTTGTGAGTTAATTATAGAGTTTGCGTGATATTTCCTAATCACAAGAGATTAGTATTCTTAATCCTTGTAATTAGAGAAAAAGTGTAACTCCTAATTTTCATCATACTGAAACGTATCTTTTCTTGCCCGTGGTTTTTACCCTATTGGGTTTTTTCACGTTATATCTGTGTGTCATCTTTTATTATATTTCATATTTTAGTTGTGGGTTTGCTTCAATCCAGTGTCACTTTTCTCAACAAGTGGTATCAAGAGCTAAGGTTGGGTGTGTGTATAATTATTTATTGTATGCTATGTGGTTGCCACTAGTGGACCCTCCACATCAAAAGATAAGTAAGATTATACCCACTCAAAAGGTGTTCGTAACTATTATCAAAAATAATAGTTTTGTCGAAAAGTAGATTGTGATTGTAGCAATGGGAAATTTGAAATCAAAAACATCAATGGGAATAATTTCTCGTTTTGGAAATTAAATATGAAGGCTATCCTTAGAAAGGATAAATGTTTAACTGCTATTGACGAAAGGCCAGTTGAGGTCACGGATGACAGTAAATGGGACGAGATGGACGAAAATGCTATTGAAAATCTTCATATGGCATTAACAGATGGAGTTTTGTCAAGCATAGAGGAGAAGAAAAGTGCAAAGGAGATATGGGATCATCTTTCTACATTGTACGAGGCAAGTTCGCTCCACAATAAAAAATTTCTTAAGAGGAAACTTTATGCTCTTCGCATGACGGAATCTACTTCAGTGACTGAGCACGTTAATAACCTGAATACTTATTTCTCAGCTCACATCTTTGAGTTGCAAAATAGAGCCACAAGAACGTGCTCAAATTATACTTCAAAGTTTACATGACTCATATGACCAGCTTATCATCAACTTAACAAGTAATGTTCTTTCGGACTATCTAGTCTTCGATGATGTTGCAGCCACCATTCTGGAAGAAGAAAATAGGCGCAACAATAGGGAGGATAGGCAAACCAGTTCAAGACAAGTGGAGGCTTTGGTGGTGATGAGAGGGAGGTCAATGGAACCTGGCTCCAGTGGGAGTCACAATAACGGTAAATCTAAAACAGAAAGGAAGACCAATTTTAAATGTGGCAAGCCTGGTCACTTTAAGAAAGATTTTCGGGGTTTAAATACCTCTAATCCTCAGGGAAATTCCGCTAGCACTTCAGAAGATGGTAACGATGTGTGTTGTGAAGCAGCGGTTGTAAATGAAGGCAGGAAACGATTTGCAGATGTATGGTTGTTTGATACGGGGGCTACTTTTCATATGACTGTAAGAGGAGAATGGTTTCATCAACATAAACCTATCTCTGGAGGCGGATCTGTGTACAGTTGCAATGATCATGAACTAAAGATTATTGGAATTGGAAATATCATGGTGAAGGTGCATGATGGTACAATTCATATTATTTAGGATGTGCGACATGTGGAAGGCCTAAGAAAGAATCTATTGTCTCTAGGAAAATTGGATGATCTTGGTTGTAAGGTTGAAATACAAAACAAGATCATGAAATTTATAAAAGGCGTTCTTATACTTATGAAAGGTGAAAAGGTGGCTGCAAACTTATACCAACTGAAAGGAGAGATAATGGAGGAGGTGGAAGCATATGTTGCTTCACATAGTCCAAGTCGTAGAGTTGTAGTAACATGATATCAGAAGCTTGGACATATGTCGGAACAAGGAATGAAGATTCTCGTGGAAAGGAAGTTAATTTATGGCCTCACAAAGGTTTCTTTACCTTTCTGTGAGCATTGTGTTATCAGCAAGCAGCATCGCCTAACATTTAAGACATCAAATTCTAGAAGTGTCTAAGTTCTGGAATTGGTTCATTCTGATGTGTGGCAAGCACCGGTTAAGTCCCTGGGAGGAGCAAAGTATTTTGTATCCTTCAATGATGACTATATATTGGGTGTACCCAATTAAGAAGAAGTCTGATATGTTTGAAGTTTTTAAAGCTTACAAAGCGCGGGTTGAACTTGATTCTGGAAAGAAGATCAAGTTTTTGAGAATAGATAATGGAGGCGAATATATTGCTGATGAATTTGATACTTTTTGCAGGCAAGAAGGAATCAAAAGGCAGTTTACAACGGCATACACTCCTCAACAGAACAGAGTGGCATAGTGGACGAACAGAATCTTGTTGGAAAGAGCAAGAGAAATGTTGGCAACTGCAAGCTTGGAAAAATCGTTCTGGGCAGAAGCAGTCAATACCGCATGTTATATGATAAATCGTTCACCTTCAATTATAGTTGAGTTGAAGACACCAATGGAGATGTGGACGGGAAAGCCAGTCAACTATTCAGACCTTCATATATTTGGAAGTCATGTGTACGTGATGTACACAAGAAACTATAAAGTTGGATCCGACATCCAGAAAATGTTTGTTCTTGGGGTACGCTGTTGGAGTAAAAGGGTATCGCTTGTGGGACCCCACTGCCCACAAAGTAGTCATCAGTAGAGATGTTGTCTTTATGGAAGACAAAATTCAAGAGAATGAAGAAGGTGATAGCACTACAAGAGAAACTACATCACAATTTCAGTCGAGTGATTCTTCCGTAACACAGCACGAGGTGAATGAGACAGCCGAGTCTCAAGCTCCAACGACTCGTACTCTTAATCGTGAAAGAAAATGACCGGTGTGGCACTCGGATTATGTTATGGAGGGTAACATTGCATACTGTATTTTTATAAAGGAAGAAGAGCCATCAACTCTTCAAGAAGCATTGAATAATTCAGATGCGTCATTCTAGATGGCAGCAATGCAAGAAGAAATTGAAGGTCTTCATAAAAATAAAGTGTGGGAATTGATGCCACTACCAGCAGGTAGAAAACTCATTGGAATCAAATGGGTGTACAAGATCAAGAGGAATGGTGATGACCAGGTGGAGAGGTATCATGCAAGATTGGTAGTCAAAGGATATGCTCAGAAAGAAGGAATTGACTTCAACAAAATATTTTCCCCTGTGTTTCGAATGACAATTGTTTGAATGGTTCTTGCAACATGTTCTACGTATTATTTACATCTAGAGCAGCTAGACATGAAAACTGCATTTCTTCATGAAAATCTTGAGGAAGAAATTTACATGCTCCAACCAGAAGGTTTTAAACAAAAAGGAAAAGAGAACTTGGTTTGCAGGTTAAACAAATCTCTGTACGGTTTAAAGCAGGCGCCGCAAAGTTGGTACAAGAGATTTGATTCTTTCATCCTTGGCCTTGGATATAACAGACTACATGCAGACCCTTGTGCATTTTACAAGAGGTTTGGAGACAATGATTTTGTCATCTTGTTATTATATGTTGACGACATGTTGGTTGTAGGCCCCAACAAAGATCGTATCAGTAAACTGAAGGCACAACTCGCTAGGGAATTTAAGATGAAAGACTTGGTACCCGCAAACAAGATTCTGGGGATGCAAATTCACCGAGATACATTTAGTAGGAAAATTTGGCTTTCACGAAAAATTTATGTGAGGAAAATCTTGCAAAGGTTTAATATGCAAGATTGTAAGCCGATATCAACCCCGTTTTCTACTAATGTCGAGTTATCCTCTAAGATGAGTCCTAGCAGTGAAGAAGAGGATCAAAATGTCTCGAGTATCATATGCATCAGTAGTAGGAAGTTAATGTTCGTGATGATTTGTACAAGACCAGACATTGCACATGCAGTGGGAGTAGTGAGTCGTACATGGCGGAACCTGGTAGAGAGCATTGAGAAGCTGTGAAAAGGATATTTAGATATATTAAAGGAACCTCGGATGTTGCATTATGTTATGGGGAATCAGATTTAACTGTCAAGGGATATGTTGATTCCACGTAGGTGATCTTGACGGAAGTGAATCAACCACCGGGTATGTGTTTACACTTTCTGGCGGAACAGTAAGCTGGGTTTCAAAACTGCAATCAGTTGTGGCCATGTCAACAACAGAAGCAGAATATGTTTGCAACTGCTCAAGCCAGCAAAGAAGCAGTATGGTTGAAGATATTGTTGAAAGAGCTCGGGCACAAACAAGAGAAAATTACTCTATTTTGTGACAACCAGAGTGCCTTGTATCTTGCAAGGAATCCAACACTTCATTTAAAGACAAAGCAGATACGAATTCGGTATCACTTCGTTCGTGCGAAAGTGGAAGAAGGAACTGTGAATATGCAGAATATTCGTGGCAGATTATCTGACAAAAGCAATCAACTGTGACAAATTCATATGGTGCTAATCCTCATGCGGCCTAGCGAAAACGTAAGCAACATGAAAGTGCAAGGAAGGATAACGTTGTGAAGATTGATTGGGCTTCAATCAAATCTTCAAGTGGGAGATTGTTATAGATAGCAAGATACATTGTATCTAATGCAAGTGGGACTACAAGTTGGTTATGCAACTTGGTTTGTGGTTGGCTCATGCATGATGTCAAGTGTTCCTTTTGATGCTTATAAAAGGGAGTGATCTCTGCATTAGTTAGCATCCCATTCTCATTTCTATTTTCACATACAAAGTCTCCTAACTAGTACTTGTGAGTTAATTTAAGAGTTTGTGTGATATTTCCTAATCACAAGAGATTAGTCTTGTTAATCCTTGTAATTAGAGAAAATGTGTAACTCCTAATTTTCATCATAATGAAACGTATCTTTTCTTGTCCGTGGTTTTTACCCTATTAGGGTTTTCCACGTTATATCCGTGTGTCATCTTTTATCATATTCCATATTTTAGTTATGGGTTTGCTTCAGTCGAGTGTCACTTTTCTCAACAAATACTACATATAATTTGCACTTCAACCTGTCTAATTATGCATAAAATTAAGTTGGCAGGATAATGTGGTGTTCCTTCTTTGCTTAAATCATATTATAAATGCATAAACACGTTACATCCTATCAGTTATCAGCAAGTGGCTTTAATAAATATTTGATGTAGCGTCTTTGAGCTAAGGGTCAATCGGCACCCAAAAAGGGTGCAAGGGGTTAGGGTTTCCCAGCCGATTTAAACCTTTTGGAGACTGAAAACCAGCAACTTCTCCAAGTGTTTCAACTTCTTTCGCTAGGACTTCCACTTTGTCGACTATCTCCATTAGCAAAAACAAGAAGTTAGCTATAGCAAGATCTTCTATTGTCTTTGAAGTAGACAGTAGCATCAACTGTAGCTTCAGGGATTTCAATTCTGGCACCATCACTTGAGTTAGTTTCTTTTTCATGATGCTTTCTCTTAGCTCACGCATCACAAGTCCAAGCAAAGATCCAAAACTTTTGCATGGCTCTTTGATTGCTTCTCGCATCATTGTTGAGGGCTGCATACGCAAAGTAAACCACTTGATTGATTAAGTACAAGAGTGGAATCTATTAATTAGTCTAAGATTATAAACCAGAGCCTGGTGAAGAGTAATGGAGACCTGAATTGGCGATCTAAGACACCCTTCTAGCGACAGAATCAAGGAAGCAAGCTCCCTAAGAAGGTCTTGTATCTGTTGGTATTTCTCCCACGGATTGCAAAATCCAAAATTTACTCGCCAAGGTTCCCATCTTGCGAAATTCACCTGACAATATATGAAATTTCCCTTAAAAGAAATTTGAATGCATGCTTGGGTTTAAGTAATTTATATCATGAAGTTATGAAGTGACTTAAAACTCTTGACAACTTAAAAACTTAACTTAGCGGTAGTTATAATTTCTGCTATAAATGATAGTAAGCTTTATATGGTAAATGAGATGTTACCAGTGACTCATCACTTGACTCTAAGTGCAACACCCACTTGCAACTTTTGACATAAACTATCGAATGGCTTTCCCTTTGGCAGTCTATGCTGAAGTATGCTTCTATGCGATCTGCATTTGAACATCGATATGTTTTAACTAGAATATTCTATAATATTGCTTTATCTATTTTTGCGTAGGTGCAATAACTACCTTCAATGCAGCAAGCTAGCTCATTAAACTTAGAGGAGGTCAAGTAAAGAAGTTCATCGCTAGCCCACAAGGGATAAATGAGTAAGCTGATTAATATGCAGACTGAAAAACCCATCCCTACCGCTGATAGACGCTTATGGGCTAATTCCAAAATTGCAGGATCACGCAATCTGGATGCTGCTACCAGGTTGAACGTAAGAATGAAGATCATAACTCCATAATCATATCGCTTGTTAATGGTTGGAATAAGGCGACAGTATGTTGCCATCGCACCTATACATTATCCAATAATTTTCATATAGCAAAAATATTAGGAAGTACAATTTGGCGAGATATTGTATAAATGCATGTATTAATATTGGTAAAATGTCTAGCGACCTCAAGGTAGAACACCGACGTTAAAGGGTTTATACTTACTGATCATAAATATTGATGTGCCAGTAAATACTGTGTTTCCAGTCTTTCCCATATTGTTTGCCAAAATTTTTGCCAAGCACCCAAGTCCACCTCCAAGTATAGTTCCAATTCCACGTTGTAGTCCTTTACTTAATGTGGCACCTGTAATGTGTAATAACTATCAATTGATTAACTAGACTTTATAATGCGATTTAGAAGGGTGTATGCCTTATAAATGCACATGCACTTTAGAAAACTTTTTGACCCGTCAGATAGATACTCTATTTTACCTATCTTGCTCGTTCAAGATAAAACATAATACGGAGTATGAATCTACCCATACAACGGCATACATAAGTAAATGGGATGACAAACCTGCAAAAAACTCGAATATAACCTCAATAGTCATGATAGCCCACATTGCATTTTCCCCAACTTGCTCAAAGAGTGGATCAAGGATATAGAGAAGTGAAATCAAGACCAACGCAAATCCGACCTTGAAGCTATGAATAAGTTGCTGGTTGTATTTTTTATCTCGCTTTGTGTGGCTGGTAGAAGTTGTGCTACTATTGGAAACGTGAATAATGTCTATTGTAGTGCTCATACTTGATAGTTTAAGTCCACTCTCGTACTCTCTTATCTTAGTTGAGTGCGATTACCTTTCTAACACTTATATAGAAGGCCATTGGCGAGATATAGAACATAGTTAAAGTGTGAAAGTGACCACTTTATTTTCATCGAAAAGTTGCGTCTCTAATTGATTTTTTTGATTTTTTGTTAATATGCTTTAGCATTCAATTTGCGCACCGAGACTCTTTTTAGAGTTCACACAATATATAACCAAAACTTAAGAACAAAATATGCACCAAGATATGATCTAACTCGAATCTATTTCAACGATAAGATTGCTTTATTAAGTACTTAATCAAGTTTCAAATCATTTGTCATCTTCATGAAAGTTTTCTGTCATGCCTAATTCTTGTGTATGCTACATCCAACCATCTTTTGTAATCATAGTGCACAAACAAGTCTAGATGCATTAGGAGATCATGACTACCGAACTTACGTATCAGTGTATCGTCTTAGCTCTTTATATCCTGTTACATGTCAAAATGGGTTGAAATTGGTCATTATATATGTACATGTTAAAACGGGTTGGGTGACTGGGTCTAGTTGACCCACTAACATTTTATATCATTGTTAAAAGAATTTGTATATGTTATACCTGATCATTTAATCAATATTATCACACTAAAATTCAAATCTTTGGAGTTAGGAGGTTCTAAACATTAGAAATAGACTCTGAACAACTTTCAAAAACCCTTTCAAGTGTAATAGCTATATATGCTTATCCAATCTTCAAAAGGGAACTATAAAAAAAATGATAGTGTTCTTGATTGACGTCTGCTAGGGAGATGTGGTGCACTAAAGGCCATGCTGAGTTGAATGTTATGGCTCTTAATCTTTTGCATGATTGTAGCGTATAACACATGGGGGACAACATGCCACAATAATCAATATTCTCACATATCTATCTGCCTAACTTATACATGGAAGCATTTCTGTATGCGGAAAGGCAAACAAGCATGCAAAGTCCCGTCTATCTATCTACATATAATCATATATGTAAAGTGATACAGTATAACTCCCTGATATCTATTATACGTATGTGTGTGCGCATATTATTTAAGAGACACAATAGAGATACACTTCGGGCGTATTGTTACTCATTTCCTTTTGTTTTCCCTGTTATAGACACACGCATACACTATAATATAAACAAAAATCATCCGTTTTAAAGTATGACTTGGTGATACAGATTTAAAATCTGATCTTGCTGGTGCATTTACGTACACAACATTGCTATTGGTGAAATCTTGTCAATTATCAAGACAGATATGAGAGGAAGAAAACATAAATGACCAATAGGATTGCACTAAAGAATGATCTCTTGTCTTCTTATAAGGAAAATTGGATGTATGATAGTGAATGAGTACCCTAAATTATAGCGAGGTAACCTCACTTGTGCCCATAGACCTACCCCACCCCAGTCCACATCACTCAGCCTTTGTGCAGCATGCTCTATGGTGCAGTTGCAGACAGTGATTGTTGCCGGATAACAACGGAGTGAGAGTTTCATGGTGCCCACGTGTCATTTTTTTACCTGGTTCGGCGTATATCCGTATATCTTGTGTAAATGTAAAATCTATAATGAGATCGATACAGGATGAAATATTACTGTGCCATGTTACCACTTTATTGTATGAGCTATGACATGTGTGTGCTTCATATAACATTGCCTAAACGTTAAGTTGTTAACACAAATTTAGTTGTATAGGACAGTTGAATCTAGGGCAAAGCAAAATCACCCAAAAACCGATCCGAACCGACAAACCGACCGAACCGACAAACCGACCGAACCGAAACCGGACCGAAATGCATCTTATTCGGTTCAATTTTGGTTTTGCACAATTATTTTGGTTTTTGCCGGTTCAGTTTCGGTTCGGGTCGGGTCAAAATGCATCTTTTTGGTTTGAAATAGCTAAACCGACCCGAACCGACCTTATTCGGTTCGGTTTCAATAGTTGTTTCTCAGTTCGGTTCTCGGTTCGCCTTTTTTCCTTTGTCAGTTTTCGAGTCAAGTCGGTTTTTGTCGATTCTGTTCGGGTTTGACTCGTTGCTCAGCCCCGGTGAATCTAAGGTTGTTAATTCTGTATTTCTTATTCATGGGACTTTTTTCACCTGTAACAAAGATCAGAAAGGCTTTTCTGTATCATGTCCCCTTCGGTTCAAGAAAATCTTAAATTCTTGGTGCAAGTTCATGGATATCATGATTAAAAAACAAGTATATCTAGCAACAAGCAACTACCGAGACTAATCTACTGCATACTCTTCAAAAAAGGGCTGGTAACAAGGTTAACAGATACGAGCAAAACTTTTTTTTCCAGTTTAACCATTTCTATATTGAACTATTCATTTGTGAAAACTAGCATATTGTTCTTCAAAACATCATTTGTTCAAGACTGTTCATCTTCTTCAAGTCCTCTTGTGAAAGAAGTGTTTTCTTTCCACCACCACCAGTTTTATCATAAGGTTGTGCCATCTTCCTCAAAAACTGCAAGGACAACATAAGAAATTTGATGAACTATAGAGGTGACAAAACATATGTTAGTCAAAATAACATGTCGAAACGGGTAGGCTTGGGTCGGACCGACCCTTCAACCCTTTCTTTGTCCATCTTTTCAGTTTATAGATAGTTATACAATGAAATAAGCTATATTGCTAAAACAGTAAGCTTTACGTCGTCTTTTAGCAAAAGCAATTAGGGAGGTTTAAACCATCCGAGAACATTATGGGTGACTTTTAACCCGTTTGAGCCGTTCCATTTTAACCATCTTTAGCTGTTTGACCCGTCAAAGATAATTATGAAAAAACATAACCCAATTTTTAAGGTAAATAGGTCAAAATTGACACCTCTAAGTTACAGTCACTTTCAACAAATTTGGATCATAAAAGCTGGAAGACGTACCTCTCTTGCTATATGCACAGCCATATCAGTACTCAAGTTCAGGTGGGCCTCACGCAGGTGAGACAGAATCCATCCAGGCAATTTAGAGCGTTTGTCATGTCTGGTATACCTACAATATAGCAATTAACAAGTCTTTTTAGTTAATCTAAAAAGAGTGATCGTCTTTTTTAGATTTACATATACAGGGTGAGATAAAGCTAAGCTTGTCATATGAATTATATAGAGTTTGTTAACATTAATAGCTCCATAAACATAAAACAATACTGCAAGTTATGTTGGTGCTTCTCAACAAGATAAAAAAATAGTATGGTTGATTTGACAGCTTGTAACTAGAGGGGGAAAGTTCAACCAGTTGATGTAAAAACAGGTTAGGGAATGGGTATGATTTGGTATATGGGTCATAGCTTGATAGGTGCAGTTTTCAAATTAGTAATGAAACCCACAAATTCAGGCCGGTCAGAATGTCAGATATGGGAAAAGTCATTCCAGGCTACCATCAAACTCATACCCGTTAATGATCCTGACTGCAAACTGAATGATACATAAACAGGCCAAACGATTTTAGATTCACCAAAGTAAATTATAGTTTTGACAACCCCCTAAATAACTTCATTAAAAAAATTGAATCAACATTTTCAATCTAAGCATACTTCATGAATCAACTATTTAGGAAACTGAAAATTATATGTACCCAACCCAACCTGACCTAGCCCGTTATGACCACAAAACGTTCCAAGTCTACCCATATTTTCCACCCACCCAGTTCGCCACATAAACCTGAAGACTAAAGCTTCATCCTAGCATTTGCAGTTTAAAAAGAGAAATCATCTTCTAAAACTTGCAATTGATTGTACGAGCAAGCATACAAACCTTTTGTCAGCAAATATCATCATTCCATAATCTGCCTTTGAACGGATAACGCGTCCCACACATTGAGCAGCTTGTCTCTGTCAGTGTTGCCATCGTTAGAAAAAGATTCTTATAGAAAATCATTAAAGTAAGCATATTACTGAACAATTTATCAATATTAGAGGGAAGTACCAGTGCATCAAAAGTCAAAAAGTCGCCTTCTTTAATCTGGAAAGTCTCTCGCAAGTACTCTAACCGAGCAAGTAATATCCTGTAAGCTCAAATACCAAATTGAACACATGAGACTTAGACACACATCCTAGACTGAAACGATAATTAGAACGATATTTTCAAACCTAAGGTTTGATACTGTAATAGTATATAGTGTCAATATAAAGTAGGATTACAAGCTAAATCAGCGTATTTGACTTATTTACCCACTTGCTCAATGTGTACTGGAAAGGAACGCCAAACATGATTACAAGTCTCCCATAATGTCGGTCAAAGTCTATACCTTCTGCAACCTTCCCCCTGAAAAGAATACACATGCAAACATGTTATACAAACGGCTGAGGTTCATTTATTTGAAGAGCGTGAAATATTCTAATCGACACACTATATTTAAGACAAATGGAAGCGTCCACGATAACAACTTTACCTAGCGACAGAGAAAAACACAGCACCTCTCCCACAATCACAAGCTTTACGATAGTTATCTAGAGCTAATGTAGTCTCAACAACGTCTTGGGTCTCAATGAACACGAGTTTACGTTGCATTATTTCCTGGTGCATAAGTTTGCATCAGTAACGTCACAGAAAACATATGACCAAATAAGACTCGTCTTTTATGCTAACATTGTCATATAAAGGATTGATATAGTAAAACTTCCACATGTTAAACAGACTAATTAGAGCAGTAAAGAGAGAGTCCTGTAAATAGTGTGGCCACCTTTAAGATCCCTGTTTCATTCCAACTGTTCACTATGGCATCCATATAAGAGTAACTGACAAAGAAACAAACAATTCCATCAGGAACTACTGACACCATCTCCAACAAAAGTCTCCCGTAATTTCTTTCGACTCCAGGATCACTTCTCAAATCAAACTTTGTGCTAACTGGAAGCTGATCACTGTCATTAACAAAACATTACATTAGTTTCCGAGGGCACACAGGATTTCTGATAATATAGTTAATCATGGACACAACAATCTTATTAAAACCATGACTGATTGTTTGAAGAATGAAATTAAAGAATACATCATTGTTGACTATCTTACCTTCCCCGTGTGAGAACCATGGGGCATATACAATCCCTCGTTAAAGACATGGTAAAACTCCGGCTAACCACTGGATTGAAATTTAGAAGTCGAGGGTACAGATCAATTGGGCTTAGTGTTCCAGATGTGATTACAACTGACTGAAATCTGTCGAAGACGGGTTTTATTGCAAGAGACGCATCATGGCAGCTAAGCTGAACAATATTATGAAAAGAAAATATCTTACCAACACATGATTACGAAAGTAAACCAAAACATGGCATTAAAGTAATTATAACATAAACGGGTAAACGGGCGAGGTTTTCCCTGTTTAGGTTACCAGGGAGGGCGAGCCTTTTTGACTCAGATGTACGCGGTCTCACCGGGTTAATCCCGAGACCGTTTCCGACCCATCCCCGGCCACCCCCAAATGTACACACCTAGCAAGGTTTGAACCCTTGACCTCTTGGTAGGAAAGCAGGGACCTAACCACTAGGCTATGCACTATTAAAGGAGTGGTAAACAGGGTAGAAGGCCATAGCATCTACATGTACACCCAATCTGTATACAAGTCTACAACCAACTTTTGGAAGGTAAAACACTTAAGAGTTTCATTCTTTTACAATGTTTTGATATCAAACTTCCCTATTTTCAGGGTTATTTTGAAGTTTAGTGCAGTCTTCATATTTGTAGAGTAAAGACAGATTCATGTCAGATTGGAAATCAGAAAAAAGTTGCTTGAATTCAGAAGTCAAATTTAGTCTTGCAATATGAATTCAAACCAGTGGTAAGATTGTCGAGTTGTACAAGCAATACATATATTTCAGCATTAAGATTGTGTTTAGTTACACATTTAATAGTTTAAATTTGTAAATGAAAGCCTTATTACTGAAAATGGAAGCAAGTATAAAATACCTGCAAAACTGGATCTGGTGTATTGGGCATTCTCTCATCATAAGGTTCGATTATGATTGAAAACCCCCGGGCGTATGTCCCTACAAGTGTTGCAAAATTGCAAATTGTTTGGATGTGCAAAAATTCATCGGTATCAGTTATTTCCAGAGTCAACATAAGTGAGTGCAAACGATCATAGCAAAATTTCAGCATTTTCTGGTCAATTCCAACATGTGAATTCACGGCGTTCACAAATGTAACAGGGCCCTCTTTTTCAAAATTTTCAGTTTCCAAACGTCCTTTCAAGTACTGCACCAATCTGCGTAAAACAGACACGAAATGCTGTGCTTTTCGTATATTTCCAGGCACTGCCTCCTTCAAAATATCATCAGGCAAAGCAGGATTTGCTAGCCAGGTATCACCATCTGCGAATATCAGGAGTATAAGATCTGAACAAAAAAGACGCACAGACAATACCACAAATGTAAAAAATAGTTGGTGCATAAATTTACACATACGTGGCAAGTTCCCTCTCTGTGCTAAACCATCAACAAGGCGGTCATATTCAGCACGCAGCCTCCTTTCGTCGGTGGCCTTGAACCTTCCTACCAATTTGAACAAAGTTAAAATAAAGATCCTAGAATATCAATAACAAGTGAACAAATAAAGAATAATATTTCATTAAGGCCTTCCCTAAAACGGGAAAACCAAAACTAACCAACATTTTTTAGAGGTAAGTTAAATTAGTCCAGGTAACACAAAGTTGCATGTGAACTTTTTAAACTATTAACTAAATTATTCATCAGTGGTGGTGAATACAGGACCATTAATGTGACTTTTGGTGCATGGATAACCGATTTCAGGGAACCCGAATCTTCGCACAAGAAAAACAATGGGCACACACAGCTGTAGAACCAGAACCAATAACTACTACATATGAAAGAACATTTTCCATTCCTATACTCCAACATGTTAATAATTTTAGCCTCGCTATTCATTTCCTTATTCTCACGCTTCATACTCATGTGCACTATAAAAACTTCTAATAATTTAATAGATTCAATATAGAAACATGCAAAGATTTGGTCTCTAGATAATACGCGCATTTGAACTATCTAAATGGTACTACAACAATATAGTGAAATAAGAGCTGAATGATTAACAGTTCCAAAAAAATACCTGTCAATCTCCTGAGACATCTTATTAAGATTTCTAGTTGCCCCTTCAAGTGTTTGCTTCCGTACACTAACACTTAATGCCTCGATGCACACATTATCTATATTGTGGGCCTCATCAAACACCACTACAGACTCTCTCTGCATTTCCTTCGATATGATCCCAGCAACCTTTGGATCAAGCAGGTATTGGTAACTATAAACCACCACATTCGCAAATTGCACCATATGACGTGCTAGAAAGTATGGGCACCACCCTTTCGCCTTTCCAAACACCCTCAGATCCTGCCAATAGTTCAAATTGTGATTTAGAACATGCTTAAATCAACCAAAGTATAAGCTAAACACATTCACATTACATTACAGGCAAACTCAATCAAAATATCATTCCGACAAAGCCCCACTAATGTCTAATATACATGCACTGTATGAACAACAGGAGGCAAAACAGCCCCACTCCGTCTCTTCTTCCAATTTAAATGTCTATTCATGCATTGAATGATTAAGTTACGTCATTTGGTGCATACTAAAAAGTTTAAGCCTTAAGGTAATTCAGTACTTCATCATAGCAAACTATTAACTTATTTGTCTCAATTTAAGTGTATCTTTGCTTGTTAAAGGTAATTCAATGCTTACTCATAGCAAACCATCAGCACATATTTCTATCTCACACAAACAAGTTACATCATTCCAATGCATATTCACATGTAAGGCCCGACACTTTTTTAGTCACATTAGAATCTAAGTCATTTCCAATACTAGTACATATTCATATCTTCAAGGTACTAAATTACATCATTAGAATGCATATTCATAAATTTGAGGCAAGTAATTAGAGGTCTAGGCTTCAAACCTCCCTATGCATATTTAAGGGTAGCCAGGGAAAGTGTCATAACAGGCTCCTTACATATGAGTCTAAAGACTCGCCCTCCCCGGCCCCCAGGTAAGGGAAAAACTTCATATGTTTACGTGTAGTCGCGTATAAAAGCAAAGTACTAACTTAGTTTTCTATATTAGTGCATATTCACGTGAACCAATGGCCCAATGCTCAATAATAGAAAACTACTAGCCCAAATCATTATTCCTATACCTTAACCAATTACATCATTCCAACTCATATCCGTACATTACAAACTAAATCATTCCAATATCCAAAGTAACACACATTCATCTCACTCACTACCAGGGACGGAGCCAGAAAGTTATGGTCGATGGGGCAAATTTTGATAATTTTTAAAAACTACACTCCATATTGATTCGTTAGAAATTTTACACTACAACTTTTTTCGCTAGGGGGCACATGCCTACCCTGCCCCCCTCCTTTCTCCGCTTCACATATTCACATAATTCACATAATCCACAAAACCATACCTGCAAAGTATAAACACCAGGCGGCAACACGGCCTCGCTCCCACTCCTCTCCAACCCCTCATAAAACTCACACAACCCCACACTCTTATCACTCAACGCCATCTCCCTAACCCAGCTCGCCGTGAGCTTCCTACATCCCGCATCAACCGAATCCCTATTCTCCTTACTCACCACCTCCTCATTGACGCACAAATTCTTCCTACTACTCAACCCAAGCGCCAACAACCCCGCATTACCCCCCACGCACTCCACCTGATACTTAACCAACAGTTTGAGCTCGTGCAATGTTTTCTCCATCTCGTGCACGGTTCGCGTGCAGTAAAGGAGCTTTACGGGGTTTGAGGGTTTGGATAGAGTGTAGGAGGTGATTAAGGAGAGTAAGGCGATGGTTTTGCCGGTGCCGGTTGGCATTTCGAGGAGACAGTGGCCTTTGGCGTCGAGAGTGCGTTTGAGTTCGGTCATGTATGCGTGTTGTTCCGGGTAGATGTGGTCGTATGGGAAGTAGACTGTTACGTCTTCGATATTGAAGATCATTTTGATTGTGTGTTTTTTTAGGGTTTGGTGTGTTTTTTTTATAGAGAAGAAAGATTTATAAAAGATAGTAAATCTGATAAATAAATTATATTACTAACAAACACTCAAAGTCGGTTACAGGCTTTTTATCATTGTGTGTGATTGTTGAGTGTGAAGATGATGATGGAGATGGTCGGAAAATTAGAGGAAAAGGCAAGGATGTAAGTCGGCTTATGGCTTATGGGCTTTCGCTTCATAAGCTCATTTCTCGAAACTTTTTGACTTATATAAGCCCATCTTTTATGGCCACATATTTTTTTTAAAGCGGTCTCTCTACTGTCGGTTTTTATCCTGGCAGTAGAGGTAGGATCTATCTACATCTCACTTCTTCCTTACCTTTTTTCAGCGAGATTTGATTTTGTTGTTGTTGTTGTCGAAGCTTATATAAGCCAAAAAGTTTCAAAATAAGCCATAAAAAACGAGCTTATGAAACATAAGCCCAAAACCAAATAAGCCGAAACAAACACCCCTTATTGGTTCTCTTGTTAAAAAGTGAACCGAGTAAATGGACGAGGTTTAACCGGTGTATTCTAGAACTGTTTTTACCTCTTATTTGGCCATTATCCAAAACTTTAGACGCATAAACTTTACAAAAAAAGCTTTTACATAATGATGTGACATGACGCTTGGACCACTTATTTACGCTCTTCATTGACAACTCTTTCTTTTTATAACAAACATTTCTTAGACCTTTTTGAGTCATATGTACATGATTCAACCAATGTCTTTTGTATGCAAGTATTTGTGTCCTTTTCTTCTCTCTATCACCAAATGTGTATCTAGTGAGGTTTGAATCTTAAAACTTTTGTAAGTGGTTTGGAGATATTAGTAGATTAGTCACTTAATTGAGAGATAGAGATATTTGTAGACCTCCTCATAAGATGAAACAAATGTTTAGGCCCACTCATTAAGTGAAAAAGAAACACCCCCTTAAGTGTCTTAGCACTAGTTTATTTAAATGCGGTTTACTTGTTCCTTTAATAAGCAATGCTTATTGCTTTTTCGGTTATCATAAATGTTCTTAAAGTAACCAACTTCCAAAATATTAAATAATCGTTATGTTTCAAAAGAATAAAAATGGGATTTGAATGCTGAACAATGTGATATTTGTATGTCTTAGTTGTAAGGGTGTGTTTGGTAAAAATAGCTGTAGCTGTGAGCTGTGGCTGTGAGTAGTAGCTGTATTTTTTTATAAAAACGTTTGGTAACGTAGCTGTATTTGTAATTATAATGTGTAAAACAACTCTTAAATGCTCAAAGCTCCTAAATGCTTCTTTATAGAGCATTGAAAAATGAGTTTTCCGAAAAAAAATAGGTAAAGCTAATTGCTACTTGCCAAACAAACATTAAAAATCACAACGCTCAACGCTCGCTGCTCACCGCTCCTAAATGCTCCAAAAAGCTCTGCGCCAAACACACCCTTTAGCTTCAAGCTATGGCGGCAACACGCTAGCTTTTGTTACAAGTTATAGTTTTTGCTGTATACAATATATGGTAACGAACTGTAGTTATACTTTCAAGGACCGTTGTTGCCTACCTTGTCATTGTTAGCACAAAGATATATCGGTGAAAGCGTGAAAGTAAAATTTGATAAAAGTAGCTATGATCAACACATATGCGATCAATAGGGCATGCGTAAAAAACTTTTCAACAATAAACAAATGAAGTTCATAGACACTATGCTATCATATTTGCATACCCATGTATTGCGTTCACAAGATTTAAGGCTAGATTACAGTAGATTTCTTGGATTATAAGCAAATATCATGGACAAGAAGAAAGCCGGCCTATTTTTCTTCACCTTCAGAACAAGCCCATAAACTCTTTGTTGTTCAGAGTTTTGAAGCAGATTGATAGCTTCAGATCAGTTATGGTCATGTTTCCTACAACAAATCTGCTTTTGTTCAGTATTTGAGGAACACCAGCTTCTGTTTAAGTATCGTCATTCTTCTGGTGTTGACTTGCAAGCCAAACCCTTGATAACATGCCGGCACTGAAACCTGTTACAGGGGTAATGAATTCCATTAGTTGTGGCAAGATGTGCGGGTTAATTAATACATCATAATGTGTTCAGGTTTGGGGTTTAGGGAAGTTCCTTTTTGTACGGATCAAAATGGATTGTTTTGCCTGCAAAAACTTTTTGGTCCTACTCCTTTATAATATAGTTAATGGTATGCCAAATTGAAATAAAACACAGACCGTTTTCATAGGATATAACCCATCAAATACAGGAATTAAAGAAGAAAGTAACAGTTACAGATTACCCCCCAAACATATACAATTTTCATAGGATAACACTTTCTAATAAACGGCATAAGATCACAAGGTCTAAGAAAAGCATCAATTTCATAGAAGTAGTACCAGATGTACTCATTCGAAGTAGAATCCAGCATAATGTTAGGGTCTGCAGGTTGATGGTCACCCTTTTGAGCATGAGCCCCACGGCCTTGGTTTCTACACTTGATCCGTAATCTCATAGGCACTATCTGCAATCACAAAACAAGTTGAATTCAGCATATGTATCTTTCATGATTTGAAACACTCATTACAGAAAACAACAATAAAACTGCAATGATGTTGCACAACAGAAAATTTTGTTTTACATTAAGTGATTCAGTTTGGTGTTCTATCAGTCTGCACAAATGTAAGGAACTCTAGATACAGATGGAAAAAAGACTAAACAAATTATTTAGAAAGTCCAAATCAGGTTATAGATTGAAGATATTTCTGAAAGATCCACAATAGCACAATATATATGAAGCGGTAGTCATTTGAGGGTAAAAAAGTGAATAGGCTAATGCAAGAGACCGGTGCAACAGTTTCTATGCAATAAAGCAACATGGTCCCAATATCATTACTTGATATAATCATATAATAAAAATTTGTTCAAGTCAATAATATAGTCATCACTACAAGTTTGTAAGTTTTAAAAATTGACTTTATCAGTTCATAACATTTTATCGCCTGGTATAATGCTCACGCAAGTTTCATGCTCAAAGTTTCAGTGGCATTCACACCAACTTTCTTTATTATATGTATTATACTTTGGGTGTAATCCCATACCCCCGCCCCGGGGATTGGGTATGTTGTTGTTGTATACTTTGGTGTAACCAGCAAAGATGACATACAGGATATGAAATATCTTCCACTTGCTTCTCTAAAATATATTACCTTTCTGTTGTATCTAAAATCACGCTTGGGTAGAAAATGCTGAGGCATATTGAAAGAAGGGTGAGCTTTGACCAACAGAAACAACCTGGAAGGCCCTAAAAAATTGCAAAGCTTCAAATATAGCTTTCAACTCTCCACATTTACATAAAACTCATGGTTATTGTGACCAAAGTTTCCAGCTGATCAAATAATACCTGCATAAGAATCGGATCCAGCCCCTTTGGATACCAGTGTTCTGATGACCTGTTGCAAAGGTGATATATTAGCCACAAAACGGTGGGAATACATGGATCATAGAGGACATTTACACAGAACCTTTCTTGAAATCCCTTCGGCTACTCTCGTTCTAGTAAAATCACAAGGATCAGATCGAACGCCCGGTCCATGTGAAAAAGCCACCTCATATACATGTCTAGGCCGGCCTGGGCTACCTCCAAGAATCAAAATGACAGCCTCAACATGTGGCATTTCACTGAAGAGCAGTTGAAGAGCGGTTTGGGTATTAGCAACAGTCTTCATCAGCTTCTCAAGTCTTTTTATGCCATGTTTCACTTCTCTCTTTCTTCCCATTTGAATTCTACGTTCAGACCCTTTCATTTCAGTTTGTGCAAGAACAACCTCCTGAAACTGAAAATCTTAACAGGTTTCCAAAATTATAGCACATATTCTTATGAAATAGCATACACGCTTAACATACCAGCTCTTTATACTCTGTATTCAGTCCATCAAACTCGAGATTCAGATCTTGTAAGATCCTGCCAAGAAAAATATAGTAAAGGTTCACCATTTCAGCATATACGGACAGCAAGGCAGGTTTAATAAGATATACAGATCCCATTTATAGCAAATAACAAGACGAAAACTATTTTGAACGAAAATGGTAATTTTTTACTTCAAACAGATTCAATTAAGCAACAAAAAAATCTGATACAATTCGGAAACTGGAAACAGATAACTAACTTTCAGTTAAGACTAAATGAGCTTCAACGGACCTCATTTTCAATGTCCTCAACCCGTATAACACAAGTAATAAACATTCTATACAAGTGTTTACTTTCTAACATCATGTATTAGATATCTCATATCTATAACATCAGATTTATGAAATCACTAAGTGTCGTTTTGCTAAATGAAATCCACCAAATTAGGTACCTATATTAAGATAAAGTGGCAAATAGAGATCGAACCAGAACAAATAATTTCCATTGATTTATGCAATATAAAGTGGCAAATACAGATCGGACTGGAACAAATTCATTACCATTAAACATTAGTATAAAACAGTCACCAGTCACCTATACAATCATGTACTTTCTAACATCATAATACGATATCTTCAAAATCAGATTTATAAACTTAGTATTAGCCGTTTACCTAAAACAAAATTCACACAAAACTAACGAGCATTACTAAGATAAAGCCATGCACCAAAACAGATTATCAGCCTTAAACGATCCAAGAACGAGTTTCTATGCATTAATATTCACACATATTGACATACTTATATCTAAACTTTGACATCTTAATTTCACTTTCAGTTAAGACTGGACGGTGTTTGGGATTGAGCTTAGTAAACTAATATCGCAAACCTGATTATCTGCATTTATAAGACCAAACGTTGTCTAGAAAAAGTAGGCCAATACCTTGTTTCACACACACATAATTTTGAAAAAGCAGTACCAAACACTCTTTAAATAAGCTTCAATTGCTAATCCAGGCCTCAAATCATACACTCTCGAACATCACACAATCAACACGCGTTTTACACACATATCCACTATCTAACATCACAAATCACAAAGGTGTTTGTCTATGGTTATTTGTAGGCTTATAAGCTCATTTCATTCGGCTTATATTTCATAACCCCCTTTTTTCGGTATTTTTTTTTCACTTTTGAGCTTTTATGGCTTAAACATGGAAAATAATCTCACAAGCTGAAAAATAAGCCAGTAAAAAAAGCTTAAACATGCGTTCAGTAATTTATTTAACAGGTCATTACGCGTCATACTAACCTAAAATTCACACAAAGCTTCAAGTCAAAAATCACTAAAAACTAACATATAGTTAACAAATTGAAGGATTATTTGAGCTTACGAGGGGATCTGTTGATGCATAAAGAGAACAAACCCTAGGAGATCGATAACGAGATGAAACATCACGGCGGCATCGATTGAGTTTGCCGCGATGTCGAGATCGGTGTACTCGGTCTCGACGGCTTCCGTAAGTTGTTTATTGATTGGCATTTTGAAATTAGGGAATGAAATGAAATGAGCCCTAAGTTTTGAAATGTGTGAGAGGCGGGTAAATAATTTGGTTTAAGCAAGTAATGGGCGATAAGCCACACACGAAAGAGTAATGCTACATTCACTCAAGTTTTACAAAAAAAAACCTACACAATGATGTGTCTATAGCTTTCGGTACAATTTCTCTTTCTTCATTTGATTAGCCCAATCATACATAGCCACATCATTTGTATGAAATTTTTTTTGTAAAATTTTAGCGGATATATCATTTCTTTTTTGAAAATGGTCCTCCTATGCAGGCACCCCATGGGTAGGGGTGGCTGATTTTTGCATGAGGTGCCTCAATTTCCGTGCCAATTATTAGTACCAATGATTGATTTCTCGATTTCCGTGCCAAGTTTTTTTACAACTTATTTTTTACCACTTATACCACTTATTTTTTTACAAGTTTTTTATACACTTTTTTTTACATGTTTCTTTTTACAGTTTTTGTTACAAGTTTTTTTTATAAGTTATACCACTTTTTTACTTCTTCTTTGGTTTTACAATTTTACAAGTTTTTTTTTTTTTGTTATACAAGTTCTTTTTATGCTGCGAATTCAGTTTTAAAACTTTTTAAAAAACCGTAGTCGGAAAATTTTTGAGGCTCAGTTCGAAGGTTGCAAAAGTGAGATTTTATCCCACTTTGCCGTCCATTCGGTTTTCATCATCGCCTCGGAAAGTTTTTAGGCTCAAAAATCATCATCGCCTCGGAAAATTTTTAGGCTCAAACCCGAAGGTTGCAAAGTGAGAGATTAGATCTCACTTTACCGTCCATTCGGTTTTTATCATCATCGCCTCGGAAAGTTTTTAAAGTTTTTAGGCTCAAAAATCATCATCGCCTCGGCAAAGTTTTAGTCACAAACTGCACAAAGTCACCAGTTCACATGAACTGCACAAAACTGCACTCACAAAACTGCACAAGCCTCACAAATCTGCACAAGCCTCACAAAACTGCACAAGCCTCACAAATCTGCACAAGCACAAGACTCACCAGTTTCACAGGTTTCACAAGTTACACGTTTTGAACAAGATTCTCACAAGTTACCACTGCAAAAGTTTACATTCGGTACTAAGATTCTCAAAAGTTCACAAGTACTAAGATTCTCACAAGTTACCACCCCATATGAAAGCAACAACACCAACAACACCAACAACAATCCCAGGTGATAGCAACAACACAAACAACAATACCAGGTGAAAGCAACAACACCAACAACAATACCAGTGGTCCAGAAACATCACCAACAACAACATAATCCTAGGCAGGCACCCCACATAATCCCAGGTGAAAGCAACAACAACAATCAAGTGGTCCAGATCAACAACTAGTGGTCCAGATCAACAACAACAATCAACCACCACGTCTAATTCACCATTTAACACACAAGAGGTAAACAACTTATCAAAGGCTCAGATTATTAGCTTTATAGCTCATGTTGGCTGCAAATTCAGTTTTGCCTCGCCAAAACTCTTTTTAAGTTTTTTTTTTTTAAAAAATCATCATTGCCTTTTTTATTTCATTAAAGTTGCAAAATGACCTTGAATGGTCACTTTACCATCCAGTAATGAAATTTTTTTATATAAAAACAAAGTTTTTTTCATTACAGTTGCAAAGTGAATCACTTTACCATCCAGTAATGCCAAGGAAAACGTGGGGTGCCTGCCAAGTATAACATGGGCTTTGCCCACAAAAGGGTCCTCCTATGCAGGCAAACCTGCAAAACAAACATACAAACATATAAGCAAACAATTTTTAGATCTAAAAGGCAATGATGATTTTTTTCTTTTTTAAAAAAACTTAAAAAGTAAAGTTTTTAGATCAAAGTTTTTAGATCTGAAATCTTATCAAATAATAAAAAAAAAGTAAAGTTTTTTTTTACCAACCTCAAGTTTATTTCCAAAAAACACCACAGCTTCAAGATCTAAAAAACATTTCAGATCTAAAAACTTAACTACGAATAATATACGAGCCACAAAACCACCATAGCTTCAAGATCTAACAAGTGTAAAACTTGTTAGATCAAAGTTTTTAGATCTGAAATCTTATCAAATAATCAAAAAAAAGTAAAGTTTTTTTTTTTACCAACCTCAAGTTTATTTCCAAAATATCACAGCTTCAAGATCTAAAAAACATTTCAGATCTAAAAACTTAACTACGAATAATATACGAGCCACAAAACCACCATAGCTTCAAGATCTAACAAGTGTAAAACTTGTTAGATCAAAGTTTTTAGATCTGAAATCTTATCAAATAATAAAAAAAAAGTAAAGTTTTTTTTTACCAACCTCAAGTTTATTTCCAAAACATCACAGCTTCAAGATCTAAAAAACATTTCAGATCTAAAAACTTAACTACGAATAATATACGAGTCACAAAACCACCATAGCTTCAAGATCTAACAAGTGTAAAACTTGTTAGATCTAACAAATGAAACGCGTAAACCACTTAAGCACCACACTCGTATACACACAAAAACACAAACACGTCTTTGTATTAACAATATGCCCATTCAGATTCAAGATCTAACAAGTTTTACACTTGTTAGATCAACGATTTTAGATCAAAAATCATAAGATCTAAAAAAAAATTTAGAGAGAGAGTGGTAATACCACCAAGTGAGAGAGAGAGATAGATGGTTTAGCCAGCGAAGGACGAATATCACCAGCAAAAAGACAGAGAAACCATGTGCGCACACACGGTTTCAAAATGAAACGCGTAAACCACTTAAGCACCACACACGTATACACACAAAAACACACACGTCTTTGTATTAATAACGAAAGTATTAATAAAAGTTTTATAAGTTTTTAAAAGTTTTTAAAAAGTTGTATTAATAAAAGTTTGTATTATAAAAAGTTATACAAATGTAATAAAAGTAATAAAAGTATTTTTAAAAATATTTGTAAAAACATGTATTTATAAAAAGTATTTATAATTGTTTATAAAAAAATGTATTTATAAAAAAAGATAATAAAAATTATTTATAAAAGTTTGTAAAAATTTTGTATTTATAAAAGTTTTTAAAAAAATTTGTACAAGTATTTTTTATCGAAGTTTTTTATAAAGGTTGTTGTGTTTTTATATTGTATAGGTGTTCGGTACTGAAGTTGATTTAATTAATTGGGTGCGATCTACTGCTGAATCAATTGGTTTTGTTATTGTTATTGGAAAAAGTAAAACAGATAGGGGCTATAAGTACTCTATCGAATTTTTGTGTTCTAGACATGGGACGTCTTCACGTGAAGGTTTAGAAGATGAACTTCAACGGCAGACTAGTATCGACAAATGTAATTGCCCATTCAGATTACTAGCGAAATTTATAAAACGTTTTAATGGTTGGATATTGAAGGTTAAGTGTCCGGGGCATAATCATAATTTTCCAGACTCGTTGCATGGTTTTTCACAGGCCATGCGATTAAAAGATAGTGAGTTACTTTTTGTGAGGCAGATGACAAAACAGCGTGTAGCACCACGAATTATACTTTCTTCAATAAAAGAGATGGATCCAAATAACGTGTCAACCATTAAAACGGTGTATAATGCACAAGAAAAGATACGTCGCGACAGTCGTGGTGATTTGACTCCGATACAACTGCTTTTAGTACATTTGCGACGTAAAGGTTATACATATTACCCTAGGATAAATGACCACACAAATGAGCTCGATGAAATATTTTTTGTTCACCCGACGTCATATGCCCTGTGGACAACATATCCGGAAATCATGCTGATGGACTCCACATACAACACCAACATGTTTAATCTGCCATTCTTTACAGTTGTTGGGGTTACTCCAACAAACACAACATTCTCAATGGCGTTTAGCTTTTTGGACAAGGAAAAAAAGCCAAATTTCAAATGGGTGTTGGAATGTGTTAAGTTGGTGATACAAGAACAACACTACCCGCGGGTTATCATCACCGACAGAGATTTAGCGTTGGTTGGGGCATGCGCAGAAGAATTCCCAAACGCTAACAGATTACTCTGCCGATGGCATATCAATCAAAATGTGCTAAAGCATCGTCATTTGTCAAAAAAAATATCCTGAAGAGCCTGAATATTTTTCTTGTCAAGATGACGTACAGAAATTCCAAAGTGTTTATACCAGAGCATCGTCGTTTGTCAAAAAAAATATGTTAAACATGCTCAGAGGTATATACGCTCCTGAATCTGTGTCAGCCCAACAACCTGCTGTTAAAGAAAGTAATCGTGGACGTCCGAGCGCAAAGGATAACAAATCCAAGTCTAAACCAAATCTCCCGGATTTGAACGAAGAACCCCCCACAAGGCACCGCAGAAGCTACACAAAACCTAAAAAAGTCCCAGAAGTAAATAAAGAATCTGCGAGACACAGTTCTTATGTGGGAGAGCCTTCTAACGTCCAAGACTTAAACGAAGGATCTAACGAAGGACCTAGCGAGGGCGACTTAAGACACCACTTGTACATTCCAGATTACTTTAGCGAATATTGTATGACTGAAATTCCAGCTCTTTTCCGACACTGGATCATGGGGATCTTTAACGTGGAGGGTGATGGAAATTGTGGCTATCGAGCTCTTGCCATAGGTCTTGGCCATCAGCAAGAAATGTGGCCCAGAATTCGAGCTCTTGCCAGGGAAGAGGTAGACAATCACGAGGAAGTTTACAGGGAATTGTGGGGTAATTTATTTACATCTACACGTAACTCGATGAATTGGTTTAACGGTGCAGCACCCCGGCGTTATTGGATGAGTATGCCAGAAATGGGAGTGGTTATTGCTACAGCTCTTAACCGTCCTATTGTATGTATAACCAATTCACAATCTATTTTGTGTCTTCCGCTGAGAGGTTCTCCCGATTCAGCAGAAATATTGTCTCCGGTTGTGATTCTTCGTGTGGGGAACAACGATTGTGCTCACTTCGTTCTTGCGGTTCTTGATGAAGACTCACCACTCCCGTATAATCACCCACAATGGAGACATTTTAGAAATGCCGAGGCCGCGCCATGGGAACATGTGTTTGCTCAACGACAGAGGATGTTTAGATATACGTAGAAAACAATTATTGATTTATATTGTAAATGACCCAACATGTATAGACGATTACTGATTTATATTGTAAATGACACAACATGTATAGACGATTACTGATTTATATTGTAAATGACACAACATGTATAGACGATTACTGATTTATATTGTAAATGACACAACATGTATAGACGATTACTGATTTATATTGTAAATGACAAAACACGTATAGACGATTACTGATTTATAGCAAACGACTCGTCATCTTTTGTTACAGATTTCTGCTCCTGCTCCGGTTCTTCCTCATCTTTTGTTACAGGAATCGGATGACATTCAGTGGAGGGACATTCATTGTGTCAACGTCAACCACACACCCGCTCGTGTTGAGAGTCCAGATTATGTGCTTTCTTCACAATCTTATGTGCCTCCCTCTCCAGCTATATCTCCAGCTGCAGATGAGGACAATTTTATACACCGTCCTCTGGTTCTTCCTCATCTTTTGTTACAGCCGTCTCGCGTTGACGAGTACGAGCGAGAGATTGACGAATTGAGGAGACTCATTTCAGAGTTAGAGTCTCGTGTGGGACAGATGGCAGCATCATTGGAGCGACTACGCCTCGGGCGTGATTGATCTTAGTTTCTAGTTATATTGTAATTTTGTGAACCATGTATCAACTATTAATCTATAACAAGATTGGTTATCTATGTATTCGAAGCTTCTAATTTTGTGAACCATGATATTACTAATTTATGTTGTGAATAATTGTACAAATTCTTTTGGCCAGATGCAACAAGAAAATCCTTACTTGTGTCGTTGTCAACGTGGATTAATAATTGAAAGAACATCTCACAAGCCCAAAACTTGTGGTCTGAAGTATTATGCATGTCCTTTCTCAAAGGTAAATAATTAAACGTTTGCTTATTTGCGTAAATATATCAATAACTTGTTTGTTTAGAATACATTTCTTATAATTGTTTCGTTATGTAACAGCCAGGGACTAAAGACTATGGGTGTCGATACTTCATGTGGAAGGAAATATTTCAACAAAAGTACTTTGGTGAAGTCTCTTCTTCAACGCAGTGCTCAAAGTGCGAAACTAAAGATACAACGATCAACATGCTATTGGCTGAAAACAATTTGTTGCAGGCAAAAATAAAGGCGTTGGAGGCATCACTGGAATTGGCAAGAAATCCAGTTGATCACGCATGTCAGCCGAGTGGAATACTCTATGAGCTTATAGATGACATTAATAATCTTCATGTGGAGTAGATTTCATTTTAATATTGAAAACATTTGTTGTTTTACTTGTTTAATGTTTTATTGTTATTGTTTAATTAAATGGAAACAAATACACAATTAAAAAGCATAACGTAAAATAAATATCATATAAAAACACTACACAATTAAATACATTATACATATAAAAACACTACACAAATTAAATACACTATACAATATACCTAAATTAAACACTACACACACAATAAATTAAACACTACACACACAACTAAAAATAAAAAATAAAAAATCAAAAGTCGCCGCCGTACGTACGGAATGGGGCCCACTCTACTTTGAGGTGCCTGCCAAGGAAAACGTGGGGTGCCTGCGTAGGCTTACCCTTTGAAAATGGGTTATCTAAATACACCATGATAATTAGTTAATCATTGATGATTTTATTATAAAATAATTTTAGAAGACATGGTTATTAGTTAATCATTGATAAATGTGTTTCTTTTGTTGGTTCATTGTTAGCAACTAATTAAATGCAGTGGGACCTTTAACAATTAACATGGTAAAACACTAATTTTGTTGCAACTCAATAAAAGTATATTAAAGTCGTAAAGTAAGTGACCAAATATTACACGGATACTTTGTATTATTTTTTCTCAAGGGTTCGTTGTTAAGTTAAAATTTTTACACGGATAATAAAAGTATATACAAAATTAGTTAGTTGTTAACTTTACGACTTAAAAATATTACACGAATAATTATTTTTAATTTTGTCATATACATATACGCACTTATATATAAGTGAACAAATAATACAAATTTTATTGAAAATGACTAATTAAAAATACAATATAAATAACGTTACATAATTACTTTGTTAGGTCAATATTTTTCGGAATACGATAATAATATTCGCGAAACACATTTTGACGACTAACATATGTGTCCTCCCATCTAGATGCATTTTCACTTTTATATGTAATCCAAAGTTGATGAGTTAACGGTAATGGAGAACCTTCGCGTAGTGTCGCTTTAATATAATGGTTACGATTCACATGAGCAATCACAATTGTCTCGTGTGGTTCCGATTGTGGTGGCCTCGACCAAAGCGGAAAACTCGTGGTGCAGCCTCCAACATTTCCTCCATCAGTTAGACTTATAACAACTCTTTTATATGCTGAGGCAATAACCAAACCCGTGTTTGGCATTTCCATCCATTTTCCAGCTTTTTTTACGGTCTCATAAATTGTTTTATAACCTCTCGTTCCAAATACATACTTGTATTTTTGTTGGTTAAAATCTAACTCCTGCACCAAATCAGACCAAATACGACGCCACTGATCTTGAGGGAGACCGAGAGTGACATCGACAGATCGAAATCCGCAATTTCCATCACCTATGACATCTTGTAAATCTGTAACATAAGGATGGAAAATATGTGGAAGTTGATTCAAAAATCTTTCCGGAACGCGTTTCGTGGACGATTGGCTCACATATGAACTATGTCTCGGAGGTTCTTTGTTTAAGTCCAGGAACACGTCACGTTCACGTGTTTCATAGTTCGAGCATGAACTATGTCTTGGTCTTTCCTCGTTCAAGTCTACCCCAAAAAGCTTGGTTGATTGACTACTTTTATTAGGATCTTGAACTTTCGGATCAACAAACTTCTTTTTTTGTTGTTTCTTCAAGCTTGGTCGTCCACGGGTATTTTTTTTTAACCACGGGTTCTTTAATTAGAATTGCAATTGGATTGCTCATACAACCTAGCTTTCTTAAGAAACTCACTGTTCGGTTACATAACTTAAAACACCTTAAATGTTTAAAAATATAATAAGGTGATGTAGGAAAAAAATATAAAATATAAAATAATATAATATTAAATGTGAAATAGAGAAAAAGGTACGTGGATAATTTTCGAGTACTGCTTGAAGTTGCTTGTAGTTCTCCAAGTACGACATACATGTTGGTGAATCTTCTAGTGAATTCCATGCCGAAATAAATGAGTCCCAATCTCGTTTCTTCGTGATCGATGGCCTACAATTCTTCAAAATATTTTGGCTAATGTGCCATCTACAAAGTAACTGTGTAGCATTTGGAAAAACTTTTTCGCATGCATTTAACAGAGCAAATTCTCTGTCCGTGATTATAACACGTGGATGCATGCGCTCGTTAAGTGTCAACTTTAAGCACTTTAACACCCACTTATAGTTTTTCGTCTTTTCTTCACTTATAAGAGCAAATGCTATGCAAAATGTCTTGTGTGTTGAAGTTACTCCAACTATCTCCACAAAAGGCATGTTATACTTGTTTGTCTTATACGTAGCATCTATTATCACCACGTGTGAGAATGCACGCCATATATTAAAGGATGTGGGGTGAACAAAAAACAGAGCGTCCAACTCATTCGTAACATCATTTGTAGAAAAATCATGAACATAACCATTAGAGTGTAAAAGAGACATAAGAACCTGCGTTGAAATTTTTATAATTGTTTTTTCTTTTTATTTATTGAAAAGAAATAAACTAAAATATATAGGAGAAAAAACATTAAAATAGTTTTACATGCATCGTACTTTTTCCAACTATTCCGGCCTTGCGAATTTTAGATTGTGCATTATATATATCTTTGAGTGTTGACACGTTATCCTTATTTTGCGTCTTTATTATTGACAATATGTCACGTGGCTCCACATTCTTCTTTGTCAAATGTTTAACCAATTGATATTCTTCTTTAGTCAATCGCCTCGCATATGGATGCCCCTCCATATGTTGTGCTAGGGAGATGATTATGTTTATCATATATCACACTCATCAACAAACCACCATACATATTTGAATACTTTCCTACCAACTGGAATGGACAATTAATCTTTTTGGTAGCAAAGTTTTTACTTGTTTCATTCGGTTTATATTCACCACCACGATCACACACAAGCGTGACTTCATAGAAAAAACCACTTTCGTTCGTGTATGATTTTTGAGTTACAATTACGTAACCGAGAGACCGCGCCTTAGTTTGCGCCCAACCTTTTAAGTCTTCACGAGTTTTGAACACCTAAAATTAAATTTGTTATTGTTAATGAAAATATCCACTTCTAAAATAATAACATATATTAATTAATTATTGTCTATGATATAAAATAATTATACTCATTAGTGAAAAATGGCGACGTATGCATATTTTCATCAAAAAAAGACATTTTCTTGTATCAACTTAAATAAGCTCCTGGAAAAAAAATCAGAATAAACAATAATATTACTAAAGTAGTTATTAAATCAATAATATTAATAGAATTAAGCAAAATATAAAAAATAAAAAATAAATAAAAACTCCCCAAAAGCCCACCAAACAACAAAAAAACCCAACTACTTAAAACCCTAAAATGCCTCCACATTTTCCCAGCCCCCACCTTATATCCTCTCATCTACCACTAACCACTGTCAAACCGACACCACCATTTTCCCAGCCTCCACCACTGTCAAACCGACACCACTATACCACCACTATAATACCACCGTTCCACCAAGAACCCCCCCTTACCATCACCATCTGGACGAAAAAAACCACAACCACGAATAGGTTTGTTTGGATATGGACGAAGGGTATGTTTGGATCTGGATATGGACGAAGGGTATGTTGGTCTGTTTGGATCTGAACGAAGGGTATGTTTGGATTTGGATCTGGATAAAACGATAAAAATTCATAGAAGATACGGTGACGGTGACGACGGCGTTAGGTTTCCGATGGGTATTTTTTATGTGGTGGAAAAAAGAGGGGTTGATGTAAGCTCCCGAAAAATTTCATTGTACTTAAAACCTTAATCAGAAATTAAGCACGATTTATATCATCATGAAATTTTCTAAACATCACATTTGCATATCATTTGACATATGCATGATCAACGCAGCTTGAGTGTTCATAAATATATCGTTGTGATCAGAACAAAATTCCCCACGATCATGATAATCTTAAAATACGTAACGGATACGTAAAAATTTGTAAAAATACGAAATAAATTATAACAAAAATATATTAAAACTCGTATTGGGCCTCATAACTTATTGGACTTTATACCACCTCACGACCCAACCCAACATGTTATTGGGCCTTGTAACCGAACCAAGCCCACCCCATATTTTTTTCATTGGGCCTCGTCCAAACTCGAGCCCACCCACACTATTAATAAGCCTTGGGCCTAGCCTTGTACACGACCCACTAACCTAGCCCAACTCGTTTAACACTTCTCTTGGGCCTAGCCACTTTACACGAATCACCAAACAAACCCACCCGTATTTCCTTTCAGGCCTAACCAACGAGCCCAACACCCACAACATGTAATTAGTAAAACTTGCACATTTGAAATATTGTTTCCCTTATGAAATCATGTAACCGGTCGAGTAGAAAAGGAACCAAACCAAACTAAAGACTTGAAACCTTTTCTTGGATCCTAGGATTTTACGTGTAGGTGTGTAACAAGAAGAAGAAACCACACATGCATCTAAGCCACCCTAAACACCATTTAAATAATCCCTTAGTAATATAATATACCCCCTAATCCTTTGACCTCCACCTATTGACCTTATAAACCATGGGGTATTATGTTTGCTTTGATTCGACTAGGCAAGATCATGTCCCCAAATTCTTGCTGCCACAACCGCACGCTCAAAACTAAAACACACATGTGCTAAACTACCTTGAAACTTGGATGATCTACACTTAAAATATTACTAACACCATACTCATTTTACCTTTAAAAACCAATCTCCAAGACTTGGCCAAACTCACAACATCATAAACTCACTCAAACACCTACACTCTCTAAGTATAAATCGTCCACTGTGGTAACGAAAAGGAAGAGAAGAAAAACGTTGCAATACAAGGGAATAGAAAGGATTGGGTAAATCGATTAAGTTATAAGGAGAACAAGGGGTTCTCGTGGGCACTTCTTCTCGTTCACTTCTCGCACGTATCATCACCATTCATTTTGAGTGTAGTAAGTCTCTTTCAACTCGTTTCCATTTTATTTCCTCGTTCACATTCGTATATCACACATTAAATATGTTACATGCACCATTTCACCATAACTCATATCATACGCTTGCTATAGATAAACACGACACAAAGTTCACATGTTAACACTAGTCTAACACATTGAAAACACATCACAACTCTAAGAAGAACCCTCGTACACTTTAAATCACTCGCAAAACGCTAACGGACCTAAAGCCCAATCGTTAAGCCCAATAAGCCCAACCCGTATCCAAGTAAAATCCAACCCGACCCAATATAGATGAAATAAGCTAATAAGCTAAAGAAATAAGTTGGAAATAAGTTTGTGTCCATTGTACAAAGTTTTCATTTTTCTAAAAAGTATTTGGATCAAATTTGCAAATATTTTAGTCCTTGGGTTGTAATTGTAACTCTTCTTAAAGATAAAGGGTCCTATTTTTACGTATAACAAACATATATGAAAAGTATAAGGACTATTACGGCTATATTCAAAAATTTAGGGGGTAAACTCACGTGCATGCGCACTAATAAAAAACACGAGGACCAGTTTTGTAATTAGCTTAAACTAGTTATAAGTTAAGTATAGGGTGAAAAGTGTAAACTTGGAAAGAACAAGGTTTAAGCGTATAATAGCAAACTTGGAGGGTTGTTTTCGTAAAAACAGTTTTACCAAGGGGTAAAACTGTCAAATCTGAAAGTTTTGGTATAAAAGTACATTCGGGTAGAAAATGTCATTTTCTCAAACTTGGAGGACTAAACTCGTACTTTTCGTAACTTGAGGGTAAAAAGTGTAAATTCGGGAAAAATTTAGAAAAACTTATAATCTTATCATAACTTTGTAAAAACGAGTATTTTGATTATATGAGTATATTATTTTCGGATATCGATAAACATATTACATATAAAATCCGATAAAACACGCGGGGAATCTAAACAAACTAAAATACTTAACAAACCTATCAAGATCACAACGGGAGAAAACATTTCACTTATGCGTAAGTGAGGATCATTAAATAAGGCAATGTAGCAAGTAAATTAACTTAAAATGTTAAGCACGCACGCACACTATTGGATTGGACAATCCAATGATCTATTGAATAAGAATATTCAATGCTCTATTATTTTGGTCGCGAACCAAAATGTTCATCATACTGAGACTCACCATCTCATCATTTTTTAGGTTTTGGTTTGGAACCTCCGCTACATTGTGCTTGATGTGTTTGTGCTTGTTCACATCATCAAGGTGAGTTCATAGCCTCACTTTTACTTTATTTTGCAAACGTCTTGTTGAAATGGCAAACTCAAATGCACGTCTTGTTGAAATGGCAAACTCAAATGCAACTAACACTCCGACAAATCAAAGTGAGTCTTCCGTAGCTCGTAAGTGTAGCTACAAAGAGTTCATGAACTGCAAGCCGACATTCTTCAAGGGCACTGAAGGTGCTGTTGGTTTACTTTATTGGTTTGAGAGAACCGAGACTGTATTTCTGCTAAGTGACTGCACAAATGATTGCAAAGTCAAGTTCGTAATTGGAACTTTGCTAGAAGATGCGTTATCTTGGTGGAAAGCCCATGCTCAACCAATTGGAATGGAAGAAGCTTGTAAGATTTCCTGATCAGATCTTAAACAACTGTTAATGAAACAGTATTGCCCGAGAACTGAGATCAAGAAGCTCGAAGATGAGTATTATCACCTGGCTGCTAAAGGTAATGATCTGAAGACATACTTCAAGAGATTCCATGAGCTGAGAGCTCTGTGTCCTCATTTGTTTCCCACAAATGAAAAACTTTTGAAAGCTTTGATCGGAGGTCTACCCCGGAGCATTGAAGGAGATGTCATCGCTTCTAATCCAAAGACTGTTGAAGAAGTTGTCATTGTATCCCACCGCCTTATGGAGCCAATATTGAAGCTTTCAAATGCACAAGGCTCAAGTGACAATAAAAGAAAGCTTGATGATCGGAAAAGCTCAAATTCCAACCACCATCAGTCCAACAACATCAATCAGAACAACAACCAGTATCACCGCAACAGAAACCATCATCACAATCGGCAAAACCGAAGACAAAAGGATGTACCTGTAGTCAGAGAATTTCCTGAGGTGTTTCCAGAAGATTTTCCTGGACTCCCACCTGCTTGACAAGTCAAATTTCAAATCGATCTTATTCCTAGAGCTACTCCCGTAGCACGAGCACTATACCATTTAGAACCCTCGGAAATGCAAGAATTTTCAAAAAAAACTAGAAGAGCTATCTGACAAAGGATTCATTAGACCAAGTTCCTCACCCTGGGGAGCACCAGTTTTAACCGTTACCCCTTACCAAGAATAGATGATATGTTTGATCAGTTACAAGTATCGAGTGTGTACTCTGATGACGGTTTTACTGACCAGGTTTTAATATTTATATAGTCTCATTATACATATGGACTACCCTAATGCACTAACGGGCAGTGTACCCGGTCGTGTGTAGTGTAGTATTTGGTAAAACCGAGGTCGTCCCAAGAGCTATGTGTGTTGGATTATTACTAAGTCTAGGTGTCACAGATTTAATATGATTCCGATAAGGAATTAATTAATTAACTACTAAAACAGATAAAGGCGAATAAAGGCAAAGGTTCAATCAATAGAGGAGAGTGGTGCTAACCTAGTTAATCACCCTAGCTAGTAATGTCTACGTCTAATTACTTCCAATTACTTCAGGTGGGGTCAAAGTCGAGAGGACAGCATTTGGTCAATTCGCCCTAACCTATCAGCAAAGATGCCACCACTGGAGAAGTCAGGTGTCCTCTCATAAGTCCAGTTGTTCCTGGTCCCCTAAGCCGAGTCATTAAGTACAGCTACATGCTTGACTTATAATAGTGAGTGCCCGGGCGTTAGCAACTTAAACACTCACCCCCTAATTCTTAAGTTCATCCAAACGGTAGGTGATCAGTTGGTCAAATCGCACAAGTAGAAAGGGTCGTCAGTTGGTCATATCTTACCCTTCCCGTCTTAGTCTACTCACTTAGGGTCAGTTGGTCATATCTCCTAAGCAACTAGCCTCTACCGCCATTCAAAAATACTGAAACAAGGGTAGTTACCAATAAACTATGCATGCATACACTTAGAAATAATTATACGGAAGTAATGTAAACGCAAACAAAATAATTAAGGAATCATAACTAGGCCAGCACCAAGAGGTGCTTAGCCGCTCATATTAACCATACAAATCAATTCAATATTTAGTGTTACGAAATACATGAATCGAAAGTAAAGAAAAGATAAAATGCTAATGCTTATCGTAGGGGAGTGATTTCTCCGTTGGAGACAGCTCCATATGCTCCTCTAGACCTTCCTTTGGCTTCTTCCCACGTTCTTTGGTTGTGATGTGTGGAATGGGATGATTTGAAATACTGGAAATCGTGGGGTATTTATAGGCCAGATTTGGGTTACGACGTAGCTAATATAATAGTTACGCCGTAATCTTCAATTTCTTCGTAATTTTCATTAGATCTGCTGGTTACGGCGTAACCTTATAAGTGGTTACGCCGTATCTTCAATATTACTGGGTTACACCGGAGTTTATACAATAGTTACGGCGTAGTTATCAGCGGCGTGGAACCTCATTTGACCTAATATAGTTACGTCATAGTCTTTGGGGAGAGTTACGCCGTAACCTTCTGATGAGTTGGCTTTCTGAGTCACGCTTTAGTTACGGCTTAATGTGAGAGATGAGTTACGCCGTAACTTCTTCAAAGTCAGCATACTATGATGAATCTTTGATATTTCTCCAATTCCGCGTCTCTTTAGCTCAAATGCTCGTAATTTACCTGAAAGTGGAAAACAATGGAAAACAAGCATAAATCCATATAAATGATATAAATTACAAGCATTATCGGGGGAAATTGACACATAATATTCAGGACTATTTGATGTTATCAAATATCCCCCCACTTGAACTCTACTTGCCCTCAAGTAGACCTTATTAGAAAGATTCCTAAAAAGATATCTCCCATAACCTGGAAAATATAAGTTTACAAATCCCTTATGCTAGAATAAAACAAAGGCGAACACCTCACGAAATGGGAATGAAACACTAAAATCTCTTTACTATTCTAAGTGTCAATTTCGGGGTGATCACTCAATCGCACAGTCATAGCATGTATTCTGTCATAAGCTTGGCGGTTACACAAATCTCCACCACTAGAGTTAAGGGCTAAACAATTTTCGAAGGTAATACGGGTAGACACGACAAAGGTTAAGGGGGTGACTCGTCATTACTAACATGTCACGACGAAGTGGACAAAATCAATGATACATGACCAAATCCATGGCCAAGACACCAAAGATTGCTCGCTTCATCACCTAGACATGCTTCATGACTAAAGGGTAGGATAAGACATGGGGTATATAAGTGGTGTAAAATAAAAGTCAAGCAGGTAGTCTAAATCTATAACCAAGTCATCACCACTTACCGTCTGCCCAAAGTTCAAGCTTTGAAGTCAAGAAACAGGATCATGAAATACTAGGTAGATGTGTCATTAGAGGACCTCATGATGAGCACACTACCTTTTCTCCAACTGTTGGCATAATTACCAACTCCAATCTTCGAATGTGACCGAGGTGGCCTCCTCGATACTAAATCTATATAGCTCATAACATAGTGATTATAACATCGCACTTTACAATAACTAAATAACATAACAACTATATATATATATATATATATATATATATATATATATATATATATATATATATATATATATATATATATATATATATATATATATATATATATATATATATATATATATATTTTGGAATCATAACTATAACAACTAAACATAATATCCCCCCCACTTGAGATGAACAACGGGAATTCGGGGGGTCTTCAATGATCTTCGAGAATATGTCGTCGACGAAAGTGTGATTTACGAACCTTTCCACTTGAACCTTGAACTTAGGCAAATGATGACTTCTTTATCACAAATAAAGACTACAGGGTAGGCTAAGGTGTATAGGTGTATCGAAACAATATATTGGGTTAACAACATGAAAGGAATGGCTCAGATGGGTGTATATAGGGGTATCTTGCACTAAAGGTGAGTGCAACAAAAGGGTTTCACATGGGGGTCGAGAAGTCGAGGTGACTAATCGATAGACACACAATGGTAGGCTATTTGGGTGATAATCCTATAATATTGCCTTCTTAAACTGAAAAGTCCAAATACATCGAGCTAACTCAACATACCTCGTCTATGGTCTCGAAATGATGCAAAGGCCAAGTTCTAAAGTTTACTAGCTACCGACACACTCATAATTTGGTGGATTTGAGGTAAAATATTGGAAATGGATAAGGCTAATCTCACCATATAATATCAAGGGTTGTATGTGCTCGGCTAAGGTCTAATCTAGTTAGGTTAAGAAAAACATGTCAAAATTAAAAATTGCATAATTTTTCAAAATAAACTAGAAAAACGAGGGCAAAATAAAGTTCAAGAGATAATTCTACTCCCCGTCCCCCCACTTGAATTGTACAAAGTCCCTTTTGTACTAAGCGTTAAATAAAGGTGAAGAGAAAAGTAGAATTAGAGCGAGAAGTTACCTGAAATTTGCTCCAAAAAGAAAGAAGGCCCACGAAAAAGAGACGTGCCTTCGTATAAGCATCATGAACAAACTTCAATCCCTGAAATCACACTACCGACAAGCATAATTCTAAAAAGAAAAAAATGAAAAATGAAAAATAAACCTAACTCACTTTCGTAGGAATCACGGTTGCATTTAGCATATGCAACAAGCCTTTTAAACCACTTGGTGTCCCAAGTGGACGAGTGAAGTCTCGTGAGGGTTTACAGGGAACACACCCACAAAGTTCATTTAAAATACTAATACAAGGTTATTGTGTTTTAAAAAGAAAGAAGTAAAGCAGAGGAAGGTTACGTCGTAACTCCTTGAGGGAGTTACGCCGTAACTGGCAAAACCTGGCATACGTTGTAAGAGTGTAGCTACGGCGTAACCATCGAGATGGTGTTACGCCGTAATCGGTAATGCATCTGAAATTCTGCTGCAAGGGGTAGGTTACGGCGTAACCACATAGATGAGTTACGCCGTAACTAGGGTCAGATCAGCAAGCTGCAGCAGCAATCACTCCAAGTTTCCTGCAAAAATGGTTAAAAACACAAAACCCTACAGAAATGGAAATAAAACAAAAGAAAGGGATAATTCGGGTTGTCTCCCGAAAGAGCACTTTTCTTTATTTACGAGTCTTTAAGTTAGACTCAGAACCGCGGGGTTACTAGTGCTTGTTGGTCATTTCGTGGATATGGCAATCTCCACGTTGGATCCAACTTATCAGATTATCATCCCGTTTGTAGTCATCCCCTAATTCTAAACAGCCTGAGTAGAAGCTCTTGATTTTCTGGTAAGGTTGGTCAATACCTTTTTCCTTGTCTTCCTCACTGATATCGAGCAATGGTTGGGCTTGGCTTAACTGCCTCTTGGTCCAATTTTTAAAATTCTTAATGGTTCTCGGCATTTTGAAAATAGTCTTATCATCGTTTATCTTTAACCATACTAACCCTTCTTTTTCATTTTTATCTAACCCAGACATTTCCTGAAAAGGTTTTCCTAAAATTACTCCAGTTAGTCCATCTTCCACAAACTCGCTTACGTCGTCCAAAACCATAAAGTTCACCAAAAATGAATGAGTCCCAACGAAGACATGGATGTTAGTTGCAAACCCAAGAAAGTTATTCCCCTTATATTCTAATTCTTTCTTCATAACTCGGTTGTAACATTATTTTGACATGATGTTGACTGGGGAAGCTGTGTCAATAAATGGATGGAAATCGATGAACCCGATTTTGCATGAGATCTTCAGATAATAAGGGTTCCTATGATGTATGCGGGTTCCCACCTCATAAAATCTAGGTTGATTGGTCTGCAAAAAGGCCTTCACAGAGTTGTCATGCCAACGGGCCATTTCGACGTCACTTGAGAAGTCATCAGTACTGATTCCTAAATTATATTCTTCCTCAAAATTGACAAAAACATCAAAATCATTCCCCGAATCTATTTCTCCAGGATCCGGGGGGTCACTAAGAAATTCTTCTAGAGCGTCACCAAAACTGCCTACTGGGTCAACCACACATACCTTTTGAAGAGTAGCTAGGAGTTCATTAGGTCCGAACGTAGCAATTTCTCCATTAGCTTCAAAAGTTAGTTTTCCAGCAAAGACATCCACCTTTGTATGGGCAGTATCAAGCATAGGTATACCTAAAATGACAGGTATTCTGTTGTCTTCCGGGATGTCAAGAATCACAAAATCCACTGGGAAAAGGAATTTCTTTATTTTTACCAACACATTTTCAACAATGCCTAACGGTGACTGCTGGGATCGATCAGCCATTTCAATTTTCATCTTGGCTGGCTTAAGGTCACCAATACCCATACGTAGGAACATCAAACGAGGCATTATGGTTATGCTCGCTCCAAGATCAGCTAGGGCATTACACATATTGAGACTCCCGATCAAGCAAGGGAGAGTGAAACAACCTGGATCTTTTTCCTTCTGTGGTAGCTCGTTTCTCAAAACCGATGAACATCTTTCGTTGAGTTGAATAGTCTCATCATTGCTTGATTCCTGCGGAATATCATCATGATTAGTTTTGATAGAGTTAGTAATAGGTGAGTTTACCGGTAAAGCTTGGTCCAAAAGTGATTGTCTCTCCATGCTGATTCGTCTCTTAACTTTTTCCCAAAAGGTTGTTGGTTCTTCAAGGATAGTTCCACCGTGTTGACAACTTCCTCTTCCCGAGCTGCTAGGTAATCAGTGATGGCTTGCGGACATGAGCTCACACTCTTTTCCAATCCCTTAATTCGATCTTCATGCATTTTGAGAGAAGAGACTGTATTTTCCACGAATGTCTTCATCATCTTTTCAATTCTCTCATCTCATTCCCTCGATTCCTTGATGTGGTCAAGAATCTTTTTTTCAAGATTGATTCCGGTTTTAGTCCCAAATACACTTTTAACCTTCTCAATCCTACATGCTTCAGCTTCTCTTTCCAGCCTTCATTTTTTGAAAATTTCCCCATAATTGTATTCTTGCTTTGTCAATGTCTTCATTACCTTATGATCAAAATTGTCTCTTGGTCCGTAATCTATATCCATATGCCATTTGTAGCAATGTTCATAAATCCATTGAATACATTCCAAGGCTTGGTCAGGGGTCATGCTAGGAATAGGTCTCGGAGAATCGAGTAGTTCTCGTGTTAGCGCATTAATTCCCTGATAGAAGACGTAGACTATCTGATGTTTGTTCAAATCATGAGTGGGACATCGATAAAGTAGCTCATTAAACCTTTCCCATGCCTGATAAAGCGTTTCTTCCCCAACTTGAATGAATTGATAGATTTTACCAAGAAGTTTGGTCATTTTTTAAGGAGGGCAAAATTGTTGGACGAACTCTCTTCTTAGTTTATCCCATGCTCCATTATATTCGTTAGGGAGTTTATTGTACCATCTTTTCGCAGTTCCAGTAAGAGTTATAGGAAAATATCTTGCGGTGACTGAATAGCTCGGGGTACCTCGGACGTTGAAAAGAGAAGATAAATAGAGTACTTCTTCTACATGATTCTAAACGTCCTCATCTTCATCTCCAGAAAACTTAAGTTCGTGTAACTCTCGAATGAATTGGTCTGGAATAGAGTATTTTTCAGTACTAGAATCCTGTGCGAAGGTTCATTCGCAGTTCTCATTTGGTCGTTCCAAATACTCCTCCATTGTTAAGTCATCGATATTATTTTCATCACTGACCTCCGGTTCTGTGTCAGACTGGTCTGATTCATAAAATGAAAAGATGTTGTGAATAGGAACCGGAGAGTAAACTTTCCTTGTCCGAAATTGCTTCTCCGGATCATCGAATGGGGTGGCCAAAAAAGGCCTCGAGCTACGAGTCTTGTATCCTGACATTTAAGAGAAGAAAGAAAATTGAAAAAAATAGACTTAATGTGAAATCCTAAAATAGCTCCCCGGCAGCGGCGCCAAAAACTTGATGCAGGTTTTACTGACCAGGTTTTAATATTTATATAGTCTCGTTATACCTATGGTCTACCCTAATGCACTAATGGGCAGTGTACCCGGTCGTGTGTAGTGTAGTATTTGGTAAAACCGAGGTCGTCCCAAGAGCTATGTGTGTTGGATTATTACTAAGTCTAGGTGTCACAGATTTAATATGATTTCGATAAGGAATTAATTAATTAACTACTAAAACAGATAAAGGCAAAGGTTCAATCAATATAGGAGAGTGGTGCTAACCTAGTTAATCATCCTAGCTAGTAATGTCTACGTCTAATTACTTCCAATTACTTCAGGTGGGGTCAATGTCGAGAGGACATCATTTGGTCAATTCGCCCTAACCTATCAGCAAAGATGCCACCACTGGAGAAGTCAGGTGTCCCCTCATAAGTCCAGTTGTTCCTGGTCTCCTAATCCGAGTCATTAAGTACCGCTACATGCTAGACTTATAATAGTGAGTGTCCGGGCGTTAGCAACTTAAACACTCACCCCCTAATTCTTAAGTTCATCCAAACGGTAGGTGATCAGTTGGTCAAATCGCACAAGTAGAAAGGGTCGTCAGTTGGTCATATCTTACCCTTCCCGTCTCAGTCTACTCACTTAGGGTCAGTTGGTCATATCTCCTAAGCAACTAGCCTCTACCGCCATTCAAAACAACCGAAACAAGGGTAGCTACAAATAAACTATGCATGCATACACTTAGAAATAATTATACGGAAGTAATGTAAACGCAAACAAAATAATTAAGGAATCATAACTAGGCCAGCACCAAGAGGTGCTTAGCCGCTCATATTAACCATACAAATCAATTCAATATTTAGTGTTACAAAATACATGAATCAAAAGTAAAGAAAAGATAAAATGCTAATGCTTATCGTACGGGAGTGATTTCTCCCTTGGAGACAGCTCCTTATGCTCCTCTAGACCTGCCTTTGGCTTCTTCCCATGTTCTTTGGTTGTGATGTGTGGAATGGGATGATTTGAAATGCTGGAAATCGTGGGGTATTTATAGGCCAGATCTGGGTTACGGCGTAACTAATATAATAGTTACGCCGTAATCTTCAATTTCTTCGTAATTTGCACTAGATCTGCTGGTTACGGCGTAACCTTATAAGTGGTTACGCCGTATCTTCAATATTACTGGGTTACGCCAGAGTTTATACAATAGTTACGGCGTAGTTATCAGCGGCGTGGAACCTCATTTGACCTAATATAGTTACGTCGTAGTCTTTGGGGAGAGTTACGCCGTAACCTTCTGATGAGTTGGCTTTCTGAGTCACGCTTTAGTTATGGCGTAATGTGAGAGATGAGTTACGCCGTAACTTCTTCAAAGTCAGCATACAATGATAAATCTTTGATATTTCTCCAATTCCGCGTCTCTTTAGCTTCAATGCTCGTAATTTACCTGAAAGTGGAAAACAATGGAAAACAAGCGTAAATCCATATAAATGATATAAATTACAAGCATTATCGGGGGAAATTGACACATAATATTCAGGACTATTTGATGTTATCATACTCGAAGATTGATTTAAGATCTGGATATCATCAGTTAAGGGTAAAAGAGGAAGATATACCCAAGACCGCGTTTAGAACTCGATATGGCCATTATGAATTCCAAGTAATGCCATTCAGTCTAACTAATGCACCCGCTGTATTTATGGACCTCATGAATAGAGTCTGTAAACCATATCTGGATAAATTCGTCATTGTGTTCATCGACGATATTCTTATCTACTCTCGAGATAAAGAAGAACATGCGGAACATCTGAGAACTGTCCTGAAGTTACTCAAGGATGAAGAATTGTACGTAAAGTTTTCCAAATGCGATTTTTGGATTGAGATAATCCAATTTCTTGGTCATGTGATCGACAGTGAAGGAATCCACGTGGATCCCGCAAAGATCGAATCCGTAAAGAATTGGTCAGTACCCACCAACCCCACTGAAATTCGTCAATTCTTAGGACTTGCTGGTTATTATCGGAGATTTATCGAAGGTTTCTCGAAGATAGCTAAACCATTGACCGAGTTAACCCAGAAAACGAAGAAATTCGAATGGGGAGACGATCAAGAATCATCTTTTCAACTCCTAAAGAACAAGCTTTGCGAAGCACCCATCTTGGCACTACCTGAAGGAGTAGAAGATTTTGTAGTATATTGCGATCCTTCACACATGGGTTTAGGCACTGTTCTCATGCAAAGGAACAAAGTGATCGCTTACGCATCACAAAAACTCAAAACTCATGAGAAGAATTATACTACTCACGATCTAGAACTTGGCGCTGTGGTATTTGCACTCAAGTTATGGAGACATTATTTGTACGGAACCAAGTGTATAGTGTAAACTGATCAAAAAAGTCTTCAACACATCTTAGATAAAAAAAGAACTGAATATGCGTCAACGTCGCTGGCTAGAATTGCTCAGTGATTATGACTGCGAGATTCGTTACCATCCTGGAAAGGCGAACGTTGTTGCCGACACCTTGAGCAGAAAAGATCGCCCTAAGCCACTTAGAGTGAGATCATTGGGTATAGTAATCAATTCACCCCTACCATCGAAAATTCTTGAAGCTCAGATCGAAGCACTTAAAGAAGAAAATAGGCCGAATGAGAAGATTTATGGCATGCCGGAGAATGAAAATGGATTTGTGAAAAGATCGGATGGAACGTTATGTTTCAAAGATCGAAGTTGGATTCCACTCTATGGAGGTATCTGAGAACTCATCATGCATGAATCACATAAATCAAAGTATTCCATACATCCTGGTCCCAACAAGATGTATCAAGATCTAAAGCTTTTGTAACGGTGGCCTAACATGAAGGCTGATATCGCCGAATATGCCAATAAATGCTTGACATGTTTGAGAGTCAAAGCTGAACATCAAAAGCCATCAAGATTATTAACCCAACCAGAACTTCCCGTATGGAAATGGGAAAGAATCACAATGGACTTCATCACAAATTTACCGAGAACTTCTAATGGTTTTGACACCATTTGGGTCATTGTAGACCGCCTCACGAAGTCCGCTCATTTCCTGCCAATCAAGGAGAATGACGAGATGGTTACACTCGCTAGACTGTACATCAAAGAGATTGTTTCTCGTCAAAGTGTACCAATCTCTATCATATCTGATCGTGATAGCCGATTCATCTCAAGATTTTGGCAAACACTTCAAAACGCCATGGGTACCAACTTAGATATGAGTACCGCATACCATCCTCAAACAGATGGAAAAAGTGAAAGAACGATCCAAATTCTGGAAGACATGCTAAGAGCATGTGTGATCGATTTCGGAAAAGGATGGGATAAGCACTTACCTATGGCTGAATTCTCTTACAATAACAGTTACCACGCCAACATTAAAGCTGCTCCTTTTGAAGCACTCTATGGAAGAAAATGCCAATCGCCAGTTTACTGGGTAGAAGTTGGAGAACTACAATTCACAGGCCCCGAAATTGTCCAAGGGACAGCTGAAAAGATAATGCAAATTAGGCAACGACTGCAAGCAGCTTGGGATAGACAAAAGAGCTACGCAGATATCAGAAGGAAACCAATGGAATTCCAAGTCGGAGACCGAGTAATGATCAAAGTATCACCCTGGAAAGGAATGGTCAGATTTGGAAAAAGAGGAAAACTCAAACCTCGATACGTAGGACCGTTCAAAATTCTTCAAAGAATTGGTCCAATGGCATATAAACTTGAACTTCCCGAAGAACTTAGTCAAGTACATGACACTTTCCATGTCTCGAATCTTAAAAAGTGTCTATCGGATGAAACTCTAGTCGTACCCCTCAAGGACATCCAGCTCAATGACAAACTTAGCTTTGTTGAAGAACCCGTTGAGATCATGGACAGGGAAGTCAAAAGGCTTAAGCAAAGCCGCATTCCTATCGTTAAAGTTCGATGGAATCACAAGAAACGAGGTGCAGATTTCACCTGGGAGCGAGGATAATGAAGAAAATTTCTCAATCATAAACGGCATTTGGTAAGCTATGTCATTGGTCTCATCCTTGAATCTCACTATTCCTAACGACGGATCATAAGTCATCCCGGTGTTTTCTATGAAAGGCTTTCCTAGAATTACGTGGGACAAACTAGGATCTATGGCCGTACCAATATCATTCACAATTATGAAATCCGTAGGATACATGAAACTGTTAGACTGTCAATAGTATTAGATGATAAGTAGGCCCAAGCCCGTTGTTGGTCCTAAACCCCATTGTGTTCTAGGGTTTATCGTGTATATGTATGTGCCAGTTATGAGATTATAATCAATGAATCAATAAACATTATAACATCTTACATGGTTTCAGCCAAAACGATCCTATAATCTCGAACCCTAAACCTAAACTCGATCTTCCGCTGCCGCCTCCGGCCACCGGCTACATGCCGGAGGTTCGGAGGGCTCTCTTTAAATATTAACCTTTGTCATCTTTCATTTTCAAATATCAAGTAATAAAGACAACCCAGCTGCTCCTCTCAACTTCTTTCAGCTTCTCGTCATAGTCTTCTTTCTCGGCATTTTGACGTAGGTTTCAAGGGCGTTACGGGCATCAATCTTTTCTTTCACCTTCTTGTCTTCCTCAGCGAACTATTATACTTCCCTAACCATACGCTATTCTGCTCCTCTCATCTTCCGGCGCCGTTCCGGCCAACCTCCGGCCACCACCACCATACTACACCTCCACACCCAAAAGGTAAATCAGGAACTTGTGGTTATGTTTTCATGTAGCACGCGCCTTAAAGCCTCCATACGCGCGATTTACCGAGATAACCGTGAGTCATAGATCGAAACAATATGCGGCTGTGGTTTGTGGTTTAAAACTTAAATGAAAGGTTTTATTAGAGATACGGAAATGGAGGTTGGTATATCTGGTTGCTGAATGTTGATCCCATGGTTATTGTAGATCTGTGATTATGTGTGCTTGTGGGAGCAGGTTGTGATGCTTTTTAGGGAAAGTGGTAATGCAAAAGCAAATATGTGGGGTTGGCTATATTCCCACGCTTCTATTCTTGTCTCGTGATAAAAAAAATAATAATAAAAAATAAAAAATAAAAAAATGTCGAATCCAGGGTATCAATTCCCGAGACGACTTTTGTTAGTGTCGAATCCAGGGTATCAATTCCCGAGACGACTTTTGTTGGTTGGTGTCGAATCCAGGGTATCAATTCCCGAGACGACTTTTTAACAAAAAAAAAAAAAAAGTCTTTCCGCTGCCTCTCCTTTAACCTCTATTGCCTCCTCACCTGCCGTCTTCTCACCTGCTACACTGCCTTCTCATCTGCTCACCTTCATCAGACACTTTCCTCACCTCCATTCTCCCTCTTCGAATCAATCTATCCCACTTCTAAATTCACCATTCAAAAAAAAAAAAAAAAATTGGATCTTTATGTTTTTCTATGGAAAAACACGCCCCGTTTGTTTGGAAGGTTCTTTGGGGGTTGAAGTTTTAGAACCAACTTTCGTTGTCTCATCTTTGTTTTAGTTTTAGGGGATACTTTGGGTTATCCCATTTGGTCAGGATCCTTTGGTTTATCCTGTTTGGTACGGATACTTTGGTTTATCCGGTTTGTTGCCTGCTGCTGAAGATGCTTCCGCTTGCTATCGAATGTCTTCATCAACATTTATTTACTTCTTCAGTTTATTGTTTATTAGCTTTAATCTCCAGTTCGAGCTTTCGCGATTTCGCCGCTCAAACTGCGGGGGAGTGTTAGACTGTCAATAGTATTAGATGATAAGTAGGCCCAAGCCCGTTGTTGGGCCTAAAGGCCATTGTGTTCTAGGGTTTATCGTGTATATGTATGTGCCAGTTATGAGATTATAATCAATGAATCAATAAACATTATAACATCTTACAGAAACTACCTACATAGACGGGCAATCCCTTAACTCTACCAAGGAAATTACAACTAACCCTAGGATTATCGGGATCTTGCCTAGTTAGGATAGGCTTCTTCATTACCAAATTATAGTAGGTGTTAGTCATGATATTTATCGGGGACTTTCGATCAATGTAGTCCTTTGCCACAAAAAGATGTCCTATGCAACATGGTATGTTAAGATTCCAAGGGTTCCCAAACTTGATCCTAGGGCTTCTCCTAACATACATGTGACGGAGGTCGCGCACTAAGTGTGGGTGGCGAGAGAGTTCCTCTTCCGTAGGAAACTTATTGAAATATTCATTGCATACTTCATCTATTTCATCGGTCGATTCATTCTTAGGAGTCTCACTAACCTCAAGTACCATCTCATGGTCGCTTCGTCATTTGTCCTATCAGGTTTCACTAAGGTGATGGTATTGACGAATTGAACGTGCTTGGCTAACTTACTTGGGTCCTTAATTTCTACACCAGAAGCTTCGGGAGTTGAGATAGCATTAACCTTCCTATCACTATTTGTCATGGCTTTCAAAAGGTTATATATCTTCCTATCCATCTCGGTTTGTTGTTGGTTAAAGCGGTCTGAGAGTTTAGCTATTTGAGCTTCTTGGGATGTGACTAGGTGTTGCAACATCCCTTCTATGTTTTGTTGGCTAGGACCGTGAGAGGGGGGCCATGAGAAATCATTAGAGGTGAATTATTTGGTTTGTCCCCAATATAAGTCGGGTTTGCCCTTCCATGCTTCTCGGGCGTCATTGAAAGTCCTAGGTCCGGGTGTTGTAGGGAATCTTCCTCCCATTCCATTGGTAAGCGAGGATGCGTAGTCAACGAAAGCTTGTTCGGGGAGTCTTGTGCAAGTGCGAGTGTCATGAGGACCACTACATAGCTCACACAAGAAAGAAACTTTGTTCACTTGGCGTGAAGACTTAGGATTTTCGTAGGAGCTCATTAGGAATTTGACTTGATCTTCAAGCTCGAGCATCCTACGGTCGGAAGGTTATGAGTCAATGGGAGGCAAGGAGATTGCCTTTACGGTTTTGGGCAACTCACGGGGGTCATTCCAACTTTCGTTGTCATAGAGAGCAAGGTCCTCTATTATACCCCACGATTCTTCCGCGGTGAGATCACTGAGTTTACCACCGGCCACTTGGTCGATGGATCGCTTAGTTAGGAAGTTGACATGATCATAAAAGAGTTGGACTTGAAGCCAAAGATCAATGCCGTGATGAGGGACTTTATGGAGTAAGTCCTTGAATCGAGTCCATGCTTCGTAGAGAGATTCACCTTGACGTTGTTGGAACATCAAGATTTCATTCCTAAGCTTAGCAGTTCTCCCCGGTGGGAAAAATTAGGCAAGGAAACGAGAGGTGAGATCATCCCAACTTGAGATGGAGCCTGCGGGAAGTCGCTCAAGCCAATTACTAGCTTTGTCCCGTAGAGAGAATTGGAAGAGACGCAAGCGCGTGGTCTCCCGAGTAGTAGCATCGAGGTCGATGGAATCGACGATTTTAAGGAAATCCTTAAGATGCTGATTAGGATTTTCGGAATGAAGTCCATGGAATGCACATCCGTTTTGCACCAACCGGATGGTGTCGGATCGAAGGGTCGTAGTTTGGGCTTGGTCGGGAAGCTCAATGGTGTTCCTATAGCCTAGGTGGTTTGGTCTTGAGTATTCACCAAGAGTACGGCCTCTTGGTGGGTCATTTGGTGGTGGGTTGATGAGTGGGGGTTGATTATCACCTTCCATGATAAAAAGTGATGGGTTACAAACAAAGGTCACGAAGAAGGGGGATAGACTACGAGGAAACTACAAAATGAGAAAAAATCTTACTTGATATGAATCAAGCTAGGGAACCTAAACGAGGTGGAAATCTAACTAGCTATTCTATTCCCCGGCAGCGGCGCCAAAAACTTGATATGCGTACAACGCGCGTTCGGGGTCAAAGGAAACTTCCTTTTCTTCGAGCAAGTTTTTCAACCACCTATGCAGTGAACCTAATCGTTGTAGTGTAGTATTAGGGTAAGCCTCGGGATTGATATCGTTCTCTAGGGGAATAGGAATGCTAGTGAGAAATTACTACACTAAGGTTGGGGTTGAAGAAGATTATTTTTTTTTATCTTTTTTTATATTTTTTAGAAAATTGAAATTACGAATCTCGAGGTATTGGATTTGGGGGGTTGGTATTTCTACCCATTACTCTAATATTCTAATTATCTAATTAACTAAGCTAAGGGGGAGTCTATGTCTAATTGATATGTGCTCGTATGATGATTAAAGATGTGTTGACCTAGATGCTATTACTCCCTAGTTATCTCCTATTGATGGTTGAATTGTCACGTCCTTATTCTTAACGCGTTGTGTTTTCTAAGGTCGTAGGGTATGCTTTCTTCCCTAACTCTTTGAGACTACGTTAAGGTTATTGCCTACAAAATCTCTAGGATTCATAAACTAACTCTAAGGTTATCTTTGGATTTTTAGCCTACAACAACTCTAGGCGATTATAAACTAATGTTCACAAACATTACTCAAGCATTAAAAACACAACGAATGACCTATCGCAATCCTAGGTCAATTACAATTAAGATAAGAGACAACCAATCAATATTCATTACTTAGGTTTCATAGATCTAAGCAAACACATAAGTAAATTAGCCGGACATGGAAAACATGCAAGCATACACACATACAATTGAAGACATAATTGAATCAATGAAGTAAATTACTTATCTTGTTGTAAAATAGGGTATGAGAACACTAAGATACTGCCCAAGACAGCCAAAAATCGTTATTAGGTTTTACTCCACAAAACTACCTCTCTCAAAGTCTAAAAATTCGAATTCTATATATAGAGTTACAACTTGCGACGGCGTCACTCTTTAAATGTGACGCCGTCGGATCGCCGCCATTAGGGTTTCGTCTTGACCACGTCAACCTTGTGACGGCGTCACGTTATGGTTGTGATGTCGTCGGCTTCATCTTCTGACGCCGTCGGGATCTGAATCTAGGCCGTCTGAGTTGTGACGCCCTACTCTTTAAAGCCTGACGCCGTCAGGTACAAAATAGCAATTTCGCTACTGAGCCGTCACAATTTTGGAGCACGTTGTGATGGCGTTGCCCTCTAACTGTGACACCGTCACCTTCAATTCCAGCATCTTGAGTGTCTTGATCTTGACTTGGCCATTTTCTTCATATATTCACGCCTTTTCGTCCGAATAAGTGTCATTCCAGCAATTTGCCTTCAAGAGACCTAAAAAGTGAAAAGGAACAAAATTAAGCAGTAACGGATATAAAAGTGGTCGATTAAGGGCTTAAATGACTCTCAAAAGTGTACATTTTAAATCCTTATCACTAAACACCATTGAGCTCCCCGATCAAGCTCAAACTATGGCCCTGCGATCCGACACCATCTGGTTGGTGCAAAACGGATGTGCATTCCTTGGACTTCGTTCCGAAGATCCTAATCAGCATCTTAAGGATTTTCGTAAAATCGTCAATTCCATCGACCTTGATGCTACTACTCGGGAGACCACGCACTTGCGTCTCTTCCAGTTCTCCCTACGGGACCAAGCTAGTAATTGGCTTGAGCGACTTCCCGCCGGATCCATCTCAAGTTGGGATGATCTCACCACTCGTTTCCTTGCCCAATTTTTACCACCGGGGAGAACCACTAAGCTTAGGAATGACATCTTGATGTTCCAACAACGTCAAGGTGAATCTCTCTACGAGGCATGGACTCGATTCAAGGACTTGATCCATAAATTCCCTCATTACGGCATAGATCTTTGGCTTCAAGTCCAAATCTTCTACGATCATGTCAGTCCCTCCATCCGACAAACCATTGATTACGCCGCCGGTGGAAGGCTAAGTAACCTCAATGTTGAAGCATGTTGGGAAGTCATCGAAGACTTAGCACAATATGAGAAAGAAAGATGGAAGATTCCGATAGTCCATGAAAATAGATTGGATTCCCGCTCACAACTGTTTAAGAGTATGGAGGCACAAGTGAATGAATTGATGGAAGTGAAAACACATGATTATGAGCATGTGAACGCGATCAAGGAATTTTTGCTTCCAAGAAAGTCCCGGCAAGATGAATTCGAGGACATAATGTTGACATTCGTCAACAACCAAGAAAAGGAAATAAAACGCCTCGAAACTCACATGAGGAAAACACACAATACTTTCTTGGAACTAGCTGATAACTTCATGCTAAAACTCCGTGAAGAAATCGCAAGGAATAATATACCTAAAAAGATCGAAAAGGCATATGTGATACCAGAGCTTGTTAAAAGGATTCCTAAACCTTCTTCAATTCCAATGAGCAAGGCAACCCCCCTCACGGAATCTTAATTTTATATGAATTCTTGCCTTAATGCTCCCTGCATAAAAGAAATATTTTCGAGAGACATGTTCATTGGAAGGGTGCAAGTTTTACTTCCCAATTTCCATAACACAAGGAAACGTTCTTTTGGGTTTAAACCGGGTTTATTAGGTCAAAATGGATCCTTAACTAAAAATCTCTTAAAGTTGATAGAAGATGATCCCTTTCTAGGAGAAAGACTTGATTCACCTGCTACACCAATTGAATTAGGTAAGGTTAGTATGATAGGAGCACACTCTTCTAGGCATATAAATTACCCATCACCTTCTCCTCACGTGGCATATTTCCACTCTAAGGGTGTGTATCGCTACTATCACCCGCACTTAAACTTAAGTGTAGGGAAAACCTCCCCTTTATCCGTTAAATAAGGGTAGAGTCAAGCTCGTGACTCGAACAAAAACAAGCCCTTCGTAGGAGGCAACCCATGTGTATTTGTTTTTCATTTTTATTTGTGTGTCATATATCTTTTCATTGATTGTTTATTCTCATGTTTGAATTTATGAAAATGCTTTATTTTGTCTTTAACCTCGTCTTAATTACATATAAAGGTATTTTACAAAAAAAGATAAGTGTAGGGAGGATTACACACGTTTTTAAAAGAACGTGAACATGAGAATTACGATTATTGAAAAGATATATATGTGTGTTTGTTAGAGTCAAATGCTTGTATCGAGTCATAATGGATGTTTTGCAAGAATTTTTCTAGATTCTAAAGATGTAAATTTTCTAGAAAATCACAGCAGACCAGTTTCTGTCAGGATAACCTGACGGCGTCAGGAGGAGCAGAAACAGCTTATCTAACTTTCTCTCATTTTCTGTGCTACTTATAAAATTTTTGGAAATTCTCAGGTCTTAATTTTCCAGAAAATCTGCAAACATCCATTCCACAAGCATTATATCTTATTTAAGTCTGGAATTACATCTTGTTGTGATTTTTCTTTGTTCGGTTTGATGCTTTGGGTTATCTGTTTTCTTAAAGTGTGCAGGTTTTATTTATCTAGAAGAAGAAACATAGATTGGATGAAGCTTTCCACGCATACATTCTTCTTGGAAAAAATTTAACCACTACTTCGCATCGATCCTACTGAGCTAATCAGGGGAGTATTAGTTTCTTTCTCTTTTAATTACCTTCCGTTATCATAACTTTGATACTTTCGGGGAACATTGGGGACAATGTTCAGTTTAAGTGTATGGAGGGAGAATAAAACGGGAACTTTGAAACTATACTTATCATTGACTATTTGCCTTGTCTTATTTCAATTGTGTAATAAACCATGAGAAATATCGGTTAGGGTCATTTTGGCACCAAATTTAAAATTTTTCATGACATGTAGGAGTGGGCCATTAGTCTTAATAAAGCGTCTCATGGATAGGAAGTTATATGACTAGCACAAAACCCTTTACCACTCAAATTCCACCCCAAAATGTGAGGATCGCCCTTAGATTTGTAGGAATTAAAGCATTCATCTTTAATGCTTCGAGAGTGTACCGGTAGTATAATAGATTCTAGAACTTGTTTTGTGATGCACTCCGAGATCGCTAGTGAGACTACACTTGTGTAGTTAGGAATAACTAAATGATAAGAGGCATTAGGATAACCCTTGTTTGATACCCGTATTATAATTACTTCTTCCACATCGGTTGAGTAATTACCCCACACCCTTGCGTTGTACTCATCTTTAGTACACGATACCCCTAGTTAACCCCTCAGAGCCTATCCTTTTCGCGGTTCTCGTGATGTTTCGGTTTTCCGGAATATCAATGAAGAGCATTGTTTACAATCCACCCCCAAATGTACACCCAAATCGCCTTAGCCTACCTTGTATATTGTTATCATACTAAACCCTTAGTTCAATTATCTATTTGCATTATTTTTATCATACTAAACCCTTAGTTCAATTATCTAGTTGCTTGCATAAGTTGCTAAGTCGAGTCATATCCTCTGTACACAGTTTTGGGACAATTGGGACTCATGGGAAAAGTTAAATTTTATGAAGTGACGGGAAAGAACGTTAAATTCAAATTCCCTTTATTTACGTAATAATGTACTCCATGTGTTTTGATCTTTTCAATTCGGGTCAAATTAGTGTTAGAGTAATAAAAACTCAAGTGTAGGGATGTGCCTATAAATCCCTATTATTTTGATGTTATCGTAGAAGATGGTAGAGTAAAAGTGTATGAAAAAAAAATAGAAAAAAAGAGTGTTGAAAAAAAAATGAAAAAATGAAAAAAAACATATGGGCTACCATCCTACATCTATCTTTAAATTTATGTTTGTTTGTTTCAAAGTTATCTATAGTTTAGAGTGTCGAGTCTTGGCTTAGCAACGCCATGCTTCTCATGCTTATAACATAAAGATTTTTGACTTGCCACCACTAAATCGCCAATCCAACCAAACCCTTTGTTTCCCTACCGTAAGCCTAACATTACAACCCTTTAAAAGACCTCTTAGACAGTTTTTCCAATTTGATATATTTCATATACACCCGAGAGATGAGAGTATCCAAACACCACTTGTGAGGTGCTAGTATGTAATTTCCGTGCTTGTTATGAATTTTGCGGGGCTTATACTTGTTGTGAATTGTTCTAACTAATGCTTCATGACCCATAACTTATAAATTAATTGGCCAAAAGCACATTTGCTTGAGGACAAGCAATTACCAAGTGTAGGGATATTTGATAAGGATTTAAAAGGTACACTTTTGAGGGGTTATTTAAGCCCTTAATCGACCACTTTTATATCCGTTATTGCTTAATTTCGTTCATTTTCACTTTTTAGGTCTCTTGAAGGCAAATTGCTAGAATGACACTTATTCGAACGAAAAGGCGTGAATATATGAAGAAAATGGCCAAGTCAAGACCAAGACACTCAAGCTGCTGGAATTGAAGGTGACGGCGTCACAGTTAGAGGGCAACGCCATCACAACGTGCTCCAAAATTGTGACGGCTCAGTAGCGAAATTGCTATTTTGTACCTGACGGCGTCAGGTTTTAAAGAGTAGGGCGTCACAACTCAGACGGCCTAGATTCAAATCCCGACGGCGTCAGAAGATGAAGCCGACGGTGTCACAACCATAAGGTGACGCCGTCACAAGGTTGACGTGGTCAAGACGAAACCCTAATGGCGGCGATCCGACGACGTCCCATTTAAAGAGTGACGTCGTCGCAAGTTGTAACTCTATATATAGAATTCGAATTTTCAGACTTTTAGAGAGGTAGTTTTGTGGAGTAAAACCTAATAACGATTTTTGGCTGTCTTGGGCAGTATCTTAGGGTTCTCGTACCCTATTTTACAACAAGATAAGTAATTCACTTCATTGATTCAATTATGTCTTCAATTGTATGTGTGTATGCTTGCATGTTTTCCATGTCCGGCTAATTTACTTGTGTGTTTGCTTAGATCTATGAAACCTAGGTATTGAATATTGATTGGTTGTCTCTTATCTTACTTGTAATTGACCTAGGATTGCGATAGTTAGTAACTTCTCACTTAGCTTAGTTATTTAGATAATTAGAATAGTAGAGTAATCGGTAGAAATACCAACCCCCAAATCCAATACCCCGAGATTCGTACCTTTCAATTTCCTAAAAAATATTAAAAAAAAAATAAAAAATAATCTTCCTCAACTCCAACCTTAGCGTAGTAACTTCTCACTAGCATTCCTATTTCCCTAGAGAACGATATCAATCCCAAGGCTTACCCTAATACTACACTACAACGATTAGGTTCACTGCCTAGGTGGTTAAAAAATTTGCTCGAAGAAAAGGAATTTTCCTTTGACCCCGAATGCGCGTTGTACGCGTATCAATAACTTATTTTACAATATAACTTTGGTGGATTACCTTGTAATGTTGAATGATATTACATATTGTTAGTACTTAAAAATCAAATTTAGACAACTTATATAACATGATTATGTCATATTTTAACTGTAACTAAATTAGTTAGCTAGGAAGCTAGGAAATAAAGTTTGTAATTTTCAAAAATATGGGAACCCGTATGAGTATGAGGGTGGGGTGACAGCGTTTTGAAAAGTGATATTGAATTTATAAAAGTGATATTGAAAATTTTAAGTTGACAGAAAAAGCTAAAAATGCTATTCCCAAAATGTTTAGAAAGTTAAAAAATGCTATTCCCTATATTGAATGGTTGACTAAAAAAAATTCTTGGTGAATTTAGTAGTACCCTTTGGAAATAGGTAGTGAACAGGTAGAGACCGTGGACATTTGAGTTAGGAGTTAGGGTGTATTTGTTTGATTAAAATGTTATGGGCCCGAATCTAATTATCACATCTTAATTTTAAGTGGTGGCTAACTAGCTATAAAGTTTGAATTTGAATTAAATAGTGTTGTTAGTTGGAATTAAATCCTATGTGAAATATGATAGGATCGTGAGAGTTAGTTTATCAAAATCTGGGTTCAAGTAACTAAACCCTTTCCAAATGGACTATTGGAGATGCTCTTAAGTAAAATATGTAATAAATAAATGATTGTTGTGATTACTAATTTTGCCTACAAATGTACCTAATGATTTGATTAGTTGATTTCAAAAATTGATTGGTGGTAATTTGGAGAGAGAAAATACATAATGCAATTGTACAAGTGATTAATGCATTAGGCATGTATTTAGGCTTGTGTTGTAGGTCTAAATAGCACTACTCTAATAGACCTAGTATTGTCATGTTAGGAAAAGAAAATAAGAAAGGGAGGTGATTTGCACACTCTAAAATTTGATTGACACACTTCAATCCTTGCAGTAAACAGTTGTATATATATTACGGGATGGCTAATGCACTTAGGGCTAGCAAACAACCCGAACGGACCAGACCGGACTGGACCGACCACATTTGGTCTCGGCTTTTGGGCTAACTCAGTCTTGGTCGGTCCGGTCTGGTCCGGTTCGGACCACAAACCGACTATTTTTCCTTGTTGGACCGGACCAGACCGACCACATTCGGTCCGATCCTCGGTCTCAGCTATTAGGCTAATTCGGTCTCGGTCTCGGTACGGTCCGGACTGGGACCGATGCTCAGCCCTAACTACACTTATACATTAAAGTGTGTTAATCAAATTTCGGAATGTGCAAATCACCTCTCAATAAAAAAAGGGGACCTACATATGTACTTTTGATCGATCACATGTTAGGTTGCTCCCAACCCACTCCGTGAGTGGTCGGCAAGCACCATTTCACGCAGCAACCATGGTTGGGGGAGTTTTTCTTGCCGCGTGAACAGTAGAACCAAGAGGACAAATATAACAACCAGTAAATTTTCAAGTCCTTACTCAATCTCAAACTCAAAATCTATTCTATTTTGGAAGAATTCACATTCACCACTTCGTATAATTATTTAGTTGAATTGCGTAAAACAAGTAGCACTCTCTTGCGCACTATGACTTTGGACTAAGATTTAGTCTACATATTTTTAGTACATTGCCACTACTACAATTCACAGTTAATTACTATCACAATTGCATTTTATTTGCGTACGATTAATTAAATTAATAAAAGTTTTTCACAATTTGCATGAACACAGTGTACCCAATACACTCAACAATTATATTTTTTTTTATACATTCTTACACTACTTAAACTACTACAAATATACAAAAATATATTTCAAACACTTTCCATAATTCTTTTATTTAAAAACACTCTATTATATATATTTAACTTTAATTACAAAACTATTACACAATACCTATTTTGTACACCCAATACATATACAAAATACATTTACAAAGTATTTACAAATACATACATATTATTTTAATAATGTGCCACCCTATATATATATATATATATATCCTTATAGCTTATTTAATTACAAATTTCAATCCTAATAATAATCCTTTTTGACTTTGACAAAATAAAACATGAAATAAGAACTTGAACCATGGGATAATAAGAAAAAAGAGAAGACAAGAATTGGTGTCTCATCCTTTATTTTTTTTTCTTCTTTTTCGGATGATCACACACAAACAAGACATTTCCATGTATATTTTTTTATTAGCCTATTCACTAGCCTATTTATTAAACTAGAATGACCATACATGATTTTTAATACAAAAGTGAAAGACATTGATGTTTCCCTCATGTTGCATCTCACGACCAAACATGTTTCCTAGTATTTTTCTATTGGTTGCTAGGTTCTAGAGTCTTATTTTAATCCATGTACCATACTTTGAGTTTTATATAAAAGAAAGAGTTACTAGTACATTTGATACACAAATAAAAACTCAAAAACTCACTCACACACATATAAGATTCGGCCAAGGGAGAACAACAAGAAGAAAAATTAGATTTTTCTTAATAAGTGCTTATTTCTAGCTTATTGGGTATATTAATTAGTAAACAAGTGCTTTGGAGTGTTGGATTGGGTACACTAGTGTTCTATTGCATCTCATCTATTAATAATCTCAAGTAAGTCACTACATCATTTTTATAAACTTTACACACTTTGCATTATGTAAAGTTCATGACTTATGATTTACATACACTATGATATCACCATGTACATGTTTGCGTAATTTTATAACTATGATGAATTATACTTTACATATTGCTAACCAAGTTGTTAAATCACTAATTTTAATTATTGAGGAATTGGTGAAAGAGTTAGAATAGTTTTGGGATTGATATGGAGTTGATTTTTGGTAATAGAAGCTAAGAAACGCGTTTAACATTTAAATAAAATATAGGTTGTTCCATTCGACTATATACAGAAAAATCAGTGGTTTTTGAGTAATATTTGACTAAAGAAATAGGAAATAGATTTAATAACGAAAACGTGGTCGCTTGAAAGGGTTAAAACGGACTTATAACGAAGAAGTTGTGCTAGTTTTAAGTTAGGTGACGAAAACTATTTTCCTGAAGCAAAACGTTGCTGATAGAGTTTTTCAAATGATAAAACTGGACATTAAAAGTTAGTTAGACTAGTTGGGACACTAAAAACTTGTTAGTTTACTTAAATACCTTCGCCGAGATATATGGAACTTAAGAATCGGACCTAAAATGAGAAAGTTATGGCCAAATGAAGCTTTTGACGAAATATAATTTTTTTTGACAACTTTTCACTTATATAAAAGCTGTTAGAACTTTTTAAAGTGGATTTTGGATATTTTAGGTGCGGTTTTAGCCAAAATGACTTAAACGAAAGTAGTAGCATGTTATACATACTTGTTAGGCACATTGAAAGTTTTTTAAAATAACTGAATAACAAAGTAAGCATATTTAAATTACAAGATAAACTAGTAATGTTATAAAAAGGTATATTTTGACTACGAGTTTAACGTAACTACATTTTTAATCACTAAACTCTACAACAAACATGTACGGGTGATATTCTAAAGTGTATAATCGCATACACAACATTTTTGCCAAACCTAAGACATATCATTACTTTAGGTGACGGTTAAAGTAGCGCGCCTCGATTTTCGTGCACACATTTGATTTCATCGTATTACTTGAGGTGAGTTCTCGTAGCCCCACTTTTAACTTGTTTTCCTTGGGGGAAATGGTACTCAAATGATATTTGAAATTGTTTTCATGTTGTGATTTACTGTATTACTTGATTTTGGACATATATGTGATATGATGCGATTATATGTTGTAACAATATTTTGCTTGTGAGTACATAACTGCGTAACTGTTAACTCTCTGCGGAGGGCCCACGTGATGATAGATCTATCGGGGTAGCTCCCCACATGGTTTTGGATATATGGACATATTAGGCTCAGTTGACGCGATACTGTTTGTTTTGTGACTAGTGCATGTATATTGTCATCATGTTCACTATTGTCCTACATTATTGTTGGAAATGTATATATTTATAAATACGTGAATGTCCGGATTCGAACTCGTGACCACGGGATTGCACACATTAGCGAATGAGAATTAAAGTTAATAATTAATGTTAATGATTACGATTAATTATTACACATAAAGTCCGTCTAACGATCGTTAAGTATTTAACGGAAATGACTAACGACCGTTAAATGTAAAATGAGAGAATATATGGTGAATATCTTAAGTTTGGAAAAGATTCGGGTTCCCTCTTTTCTCCTCCATCATGGCCGGCAAAGGGGGGCAATTCCAAGCACAAAACCCTAACTTTTCCTCCAAGATATTAGTTCACTATATATACAAAGGTTAGGGTTAAGGTTTTTCATGACTTTGTGCATTGAATTAACCCTAGATCTCTCTCTCTTCCTCTCTTGCTCTTGTTCGGCCGAACCCTCCTCCAAGGGGTGTTTTGGTTTTGTTTTTTCATAAAACAAGGACTTGTGTTAGATCTAGCAATCGCTTGATTCGTTGGTTAATTCGTGTGTACAAATGTGGTAGTAAGACACTATTCTTACACCTAATTGGTTTGAGTTGTACAAAACTGTGGTAGTAAGACACTATTCTTACAAAACTGTGGTAGTAAGACACTATTTAAACCACTTCTTATGTTTTGTTCAAGAGATCTGACATTCGCAAGAGGTATGTTACGCTTTTAATTCAGTTAATTATTTATTTGTTATGATCTTAAGTTTTCCGCTGTGTTCTCTGTGGTGTCTATATGGTTTATTTGTTATCATGTATCTTAAACTCAACAGTGGTATCAGAGCCTTGTATAACAAGTAATTAATTACTGAAACACATAAATAAAATAAACATGATTGTGTTATTATTTGTATGCGTAGATCTAGGGTTTGCAAAACCTAAACCCAAATTTTTTAGGGGGGGGGCGTTTTTTTGGTGCCCTAATTAGGGTTTTTTAAACTTAAGTTTTAATTGGATTAGAAACCCTAGGATGCATGCAATTTTATGTGTATTGCGTAACTCTCGATAATTGCATTAATTGTTAAGTGTAATTTATGTCCATGATAATTACATGCATGTTTTATCATGGATCTGCTTTTATTGTATGTCTTTATTGATTAAGTGATATACACTAAATATTATGATAGATCTAAAATTGGGGAAGACCTCAATCATTATTAATTTAATCAATTATGTGCTATGTGGTATGTGTTTAATTTTGACTTACGCAATCGATGAATCGAGGCATGTGGCTCACCTTGTACATTATGTCAAACGGGTGAAAGTCTTAATTAAACATATGCATATTGACAGATCTAGAATTGATTATTAATAGGATTTATCAAAATGTTTGCATGTGGCTATTTGATATGCATGACTTATTTTTTTGTTATGCATTCATTGTTTATATGTTTATTTTTTTAAATACTTGCTTGTTTGTTATGTGTAACAAGGGTATTTTCATAAGAAAAATAAACTGACCTAAACAATGGTGAAACATGTAAATTTTTAGCATAGTAATCATAATCGTTTAATTGATTGATTTTCATGCACAACATAGCTAGAACGGCTCACCCATTATTGACAAACTTTGTGCGTCTTAATGGAGCTACCAAGTATTCCTATGAATGTGCATAAAATCTTAAGGTTGAATTACTTTAATTTCTACGCGCCATTTTTGTGGTAATTATCCGAATAACTTGGGTCTTTTGACTCATGCAGTAGTAGGATATAGTGGTAATTAAAGGTAATTTTTTAATTGGTTATCCAATACCTCAATTAAAGTTTGATGATGAAAAGCTTATACATTAAAACAAGATAAACAAATGTTTTAATAAAACATATGTTACAAAGATGAATGCATGACATCTTTGTACATAATTGATTTGACATCAAAAATTATTACCCTTTAATTTAAGTTATATGCCATCCAGCGAAACGGAAACACCTAAGATTACCTTTTATTTGCGTGAGAACGTGACTTAGATCGTAATCAAAGGGTAAAATGTCCACGTGTCGTGAGAACGGGCATGGACGATTTTGCAGTTTCTTAAGTTGGATAACTTAATTGAGCTTTGTAGTGAGAACTGACAACTCAAGGCATAAGATGGGGATAAAACATGTTTACATGGCAATTGAAATTGGCTAGATGTAAATCCCATAAATTTAGGAATTGCAATTTGAAAATTGGCAATTGAGGTTCGAATCGTACCATCTTGAATAATTTCATTACTAGCAGATCAACTGATGCGATGAAACTATGTCAATTTGGATCCTAGTTTTTCAGTGAAAATTAAATGGTTATATGCTTATGAACCATGGGTAATTAATTTTCTTGAAAAGGTTAATTATCGAAAATACTAAAATTGAATTTTGTAATTCTTTTGAATGTATAAATGCAACATTTAACCGTAAACGAGGTTTAGTCTTTGATCAGTAAATTGATCCATTCTGCTTTCAAACAAATGTTTGATCGAGAATAATTTACCGAAAAGACAAACGAAGTCTCTTTTCCATGGGAGAAGCATGAGACTCAATCCTATTCCTTTTCATGAATGAGAAAGGTATAATAGGAACGTTTGAATTGTCTAAATTCTAATGTAACTCATAGCAATGAATTGCACATCATATTTTCCATAAAGATTTCATTACCCTCATTTGGTGAATGAATCCTTTTGTAACAAACATGAATGTTGGTTAACTGGAAAACATGTATATGAGTTACAAAATTAGAAGCTAGACAAATTACCGCAAAAATTGGTAAAAGACAAACTAGCATATTTTATCTAGTTGTTTTGCTTTAGCCTTTAAAGGTGCTACATACCAGTATGGGCATGGTAGGCCTGTTAAGGAAGAAATTGCATACCCAATTTTTCAAGTTAATAACATTGATGGATAACCCATCATTCACAGAGTAGAATACACCTTTTAGTACTTAAGTAATGATTATGTATGGTTCTTCAAAAGTGTAGGAAATTAAAAAGCAAGCAAGTTGTTTTCACTGGTTATGCAACACTTATAATGTTGTCAGATTCAGTGGGAGCATTTGTGTTGCATTACTGAATAAGAAGTTGTTTTATTGATTTTTAATTCAGTGGGAGCTAGAAGCTTTATTTCCTGTGTAGTAACCCAGATTATCTTCAAAGATAATTACTTTCCAATTGTAGACACTTATGTTTTTAAGGATAGTCGTGTACGTTTCCTTACTAAACAATATAGTTCTACATCTACTTGTTATATCTATGACACAAATCATATTAATAAAATAAACGAACGTGTATCGTGTTGTTTATCTGCTACATGATGTTGTTCCATGCACAAGTGGGAGAAATCTTTATTGTGTGCAAGGTACAACACATATAAATATGATTTAAATGGATTCTCTTGACCGCAAGGTAAGAGAGTAACGTTCTAATAGGAATTATACATTTAAATGTGTATGATTGCCCTATTAAGAACATGTGTCAAGATGATAACAAAGACTACTTTATTTTAAATATTTATGTCATTCAATATTTAAGAAACACTTGTTGTTGCAATTTATGTTACGTGAGAACGTGAACTAGATTATAGACCAAGGTAAAATATCCACGTGTCGTGAGAACGAGCATGGATGATTTTGCAGTTTCTTATGTTGAACTTTTCATGGAATGACATAATTAAATGAAGTAATCTAATACTACTTTGAATTTAAGTATTCGTTGAATGACCTAAATATTTGTAGTAAATATTAACTTGAAATTGAAACCCGAGGTGGTGTTCATAATTACTTTAATTATAAATGTTTATGATTTTGTAAAGTCACAAACATGAAGTCTTTTAATACAAGACTTACAATATAAAGTAAGACGTTAACTTACTGTGTTTTAAGACATATGCATGAAGTCAATGAGTTGATCAATGACTTATAACGTATAGTGGGATTATAACTGATATGTCTTTTGACTTGGTCAAGAATACTTGTGTTATAATGCATGCAATTGACTTGGTAATTCTATTGTACCATTAAGTTTTACTTTGTTGGTAAATAGGTAAGCCAAAGAGTAGATGGTTATCTTAAAATATTGTTAGATTATCTTACAATATCAATTCTAATGAAATACCATAGTTTTATGGTATGTTCAGTTAGAAGAATCAAAATCTATTGGCATGTTTGATTCAAGATAACTATAGTTTCTTCCACATGTTATCAAGGTTAGAAGATTGCGTATAGATTGACTATACTCAATAAGACTCCAACCTAGAAGATTGATAAGACACCATTTGTTTATGGAATGTGATGAATCACATTAAGTCTTATAATGAAGTTCTGAATTTGTTAAACTACTTGTAAACTGGGTTGTAACAAACTAAAGTCAGGAACTATCAATGTTTTTTGTAATATCCCAAAAGAGAACAATGTATTGTTGTTCTACTTGCTAAACTATTTAAAGGTAATCTTTAAATTGTTAAAGGCAAGTGGGAGTTTTGGTTTAGATCTTGAAAGATTAAAGTTACAAAATACATAATCTTCTAAAATACACTTGCAAATATCATGATGAGGCTAAACATGTAAATGATAGACCTCAATATGATGGAATTGCCATTCATAGATCCGTAAGGATATCTCAGATATTTAATATGCTGAGGAATATGAGTTACAGGATCATGGTAAGCATGTTAATCATAATGATAAATTTACCAAATGTTGAATTGTGGTAAATAAATCATACTATGAATGTTGAGATGCTGTCCATAAAGATAATCAACTTTAGATACTTGGTTTATCTTAATAATGAAAATGAGTTTCTTCAAAGGATGGAAACCCTAGTGGTTTAAATCTTTGTGTAGAAATCATATGGACAATATTGTTGATCTGTGCCGAACTACAGTCAAGCTACCTCACACAAGCCAGCCACTTGTGAATGACTGACCGTAAGAAGCTTAAAACTGCTCAGACACAAATACAATGAAGATCAGAGAATACGGAGAATTCCCGGGTCGTTAAGTCCCACGGAGGATGAATTGGTGTATAAACACTTTCAGATGATAGAATAATCACTAAGGATAGTGATCAGTAAGGTTTTTTTAGAAATTTATACCTAAAGAAAAGATTTACAAATTACAGCGACTTAAATACAAATTAAGAAAGTTAAAAAGTTAAAATATATTAAATAAACGCTATCACTATTTTTACAGATCGATGAACGTTTATTTTATAAAACAAAATAACTTAAATAAACTATTTTAACTAAAACGTAAACTCAAAATATCTAAAAACGTGGTCTAAAACAAAAACGAGCGTTACGTTTAAAAATTACGCTGGAGCGCAAGCAAAAACGTAAAATTTATGAACTAAAAGGCCTACGAGTGTAAAACTAATTTTCTTACGTACTATATGACAAAAGAAAATTTTAGAAAAAAGATTTATATTTTTTAGACTTTTATATTTTTTATTATGAATTAAATAAGATTTTACACTAATTAAATGTTTAAAAATACTAAAACTATAGAGAAAAATCTGAAACTTTTTTATAAAATACTTTATAACAATACTAAACTAAGAAAATTGGAAAAGTGGAAAAAGCTAAACTGAATAAGCTCTAAATAAGCTAAAACAATCGTATAAGCTTAACCGGCCAAACGTATATAAGACATTGATTTTGCATAAAATGGACGAGACAAGTCCCAAGGGCAATTGGCATTACAGGTACACTCTATCACCCTTCTAAGGGGGAGGTCGCATGTTCGAACCTTGACCTCCCCTTTTTGCCAACCATTTTTGTTTTGTGATTTTTATTTTACAAACGAATTTAATACATGAAAATAAGCATTTTTTACAACTATGACTTTTCCTAAAAACCACTGATAAGCACAGAATAAGCACAAGATTTCTCAACAGTGGACTTAGAATTGAAAATAAGCACAAGGTTTATCTAAATAGCTAATAAGCTAAATGAATAAGCAAAAAGCTAAACTGAAAATGAGTTAAGTAACTTTAAATAAGCTAGTTTGGCTACTGAATAAGCTAGATTACTAAGAGATAAGCACTATAGATTTCAAAATAAGCACTTTAATCTTAACTATTACACAGTACACTGTATTGGTTTACTAGGCACTATCTAGATCAAATTTAAGCACTGTAATAAGCTACAAAAGGAAAATAAACACTGCAATTAATAAGTTGACCAAGTGAGCTTTCTAAAAAACTAATTTACAAGGTTTAGCAGCCACTAATAAGCTCTTGAGGAGCTTATGAAAACTGATGAAAACTGACTTATTGAAACACTTAAACAAAATGGACAGAAATGAAAAGCTATAGCAGGCTAGGAGAATAAGCTAAAAATGGAAAATAAGAACTTGGTACCTTGAGTTAGCTAGGTGACCTATCCTAAAAGCTAAAGTTCTCAGGTTAAAGCTCACTAATAAGCTCTGTGAGAGCTTATTAAATGACCTATTTAAACTGTGAACAGGGGAGCTTTGCAGACAAGGGGTCCAAAAGAAACTACAAAATAAGCTATCTATGAGCTAATTAAGAGTAAGCTAGTATTTTTGTATTTTTGTTTAGCAACTAAATATTAATTTCCCAAAAGGGCATAAGCTAAATCCTAATATCTAATCCTATATAAAATTATTCATTTTATTCAAAAACGACTATATGAAATTTTGACTTTTTGAAATATGAAGTAGTTTGACTAATATGAACTTGTAATTGATCTTATGGACTAAATATGTTATAATAAGCTCTGATAAGATGATTTAAGGTTAGAGTACTAAATTACAAGCTACTTTGATGAAATTTGTATCCCAAATTTTTGACAGTTAACTAGTAAAGCACAATTAAAACTGATTTTGACTTTTTATAAAACAAGCACTAGATTTTATGAATGCAATGAGTTATAAGGAACTAAAGTGACACAGAACAAAAACAAATAACAACTCAAATAACTTCTAACTCATGATAATAAGCAGATCCAAACACCTCTTTCTACAACTGTTTTTGCAATTTAAAAGCTGGTCTAGCTAACACAGGCCATGGATTTAACTTTCTAATGATCTAATAACTTAAAACTAAACTACTTAAACAGAAATTAAGTATTCATAAGCATTTAATAGGCTAAACTAATTTGTGACTATTTTTATGGCTTTTATGAGTTTTTCAAGAAAATAAAGCAAAGGGTATTTAATTACTGATTAACTGCTGAAATATGTTTGTAAACTATAAATAAGCAATAAACACTATGATAAGCTAACAATAAGAACTAATACATTAAGCTATAAAATAATTCATAATTATAAAATTTGGCTTACAACTGTGAAGGGCAATGAAACAAAGGAAACTGATTAGAACTTGACTTGGTGTGTCAATACCAAGCTTAAACACAACTCAGCTCATTCACTTCAGCTTATCACCACCAAATAGCTTATTTGACTGAAATTGTTGACTTTTGTTGACTTTTCTTGGTTTTTCTAAATTAAACAACTAAAATCTAATGCAGGCTCATGAAAAGCTATAATAAGCTTATCTGAGCTTGTTGAAAGAGTAAAAGAGCTTTTGTGACTTATAATAAGTATAAATGATTTAGTACGAATTAGCAAAAAACATAAAAACTTGAAATTTTATTTAACTGGAACAATTACAATACACAAGTGACTTTAAACTTGAAATGAACTTGATTTAACTCTAAGGACTGAGATTTAAGCTGAAACAAACTTTAAAGTAAATTTTACACTATGAAATGGTCTAAAACATGCGACACTTCAATCTCTGTCTTCATTTCCTTTTTATAATGACTCTTTGAAGTCTTTGCAGCTTTGTGAGACTTTCCCACTTCACTTGAACCGTTGGATTGGTCAATTTAATCTCCCCCGTTTAATTCACCTTTTGGCGCCATTTTTCAATATAGCAGGTTCTTTGCATTAATTGGGTTTGGATTGATGTAGAGGTGGAGGGGGGATGTAATCAAGTGGAAAAACAGCTGGAAAGGTTGAAAAGAAGGAGAAACCATCACTGGTTTTGAGTTAACAGGGGTGAGGGAGGAGGTGTACAGTGTTTGGGCGGTTTTATCTTGGTTTGACTTTTGTTGACCGTTGGTTAATATCAAAAGGAGACCGGGTCAAGGGTTTGGGCCAGCTGGTTGTTGGGCTTGGATTTGGTAAGGATTGGATTTGGTTTATCAAAGGGACCCGTTTGGTTTAAGTAGAATACAAGGACCAAAAGTGTAAATTCACCAAACTTCAAGGACTGATCATGATACTTTCCAAAACTCTCACAAGGACCATTCCTGCCATATGTGAATAGTACAAGGACCAATATTGATTATTTTCCATTTTTAAACCTTAATGACCTATTATGTAATTTTCTAAAACTTGAAGGGTTAAACTTGTAATTTTCCAAAAGTTTATCATAAGGACCAATATTGCCATTTATAAATAGTATAAGGTTAATATTTGATAGTTTTCACTTTTTAAATTAACCAAGGACTATTATTGACATTTTTCAAAGTTCAGGGACTAAAGTTGTCATTTTGCAATTTTTGAACTTTAAAGGGTTTGTTTTGACAACTTTTGAATCTCATGGACCTTAAATGACATTTTACAAGTTTTTGAATTACCAGGGACTAGATTTGACAACTTTTGAAACTTGGGGGACTAAAACTGCCAATTATGCAAATTTGATACGTTTTTCACCAGATTTTGGTATTTTTGCATTTAAAACACATAAAACACTTGTTTGCGATATTTTTATCATTTTGAAGCATTTCTGAGTGTTTTCAGATGTTTTTGCAGTCTAGATAGTACAAAAATGATGAGTATTTAGACACTCATCAATTGTACACATATTTAATGCATGTCTAGTGATAATAATATTAATTATATTTAAGCAATTAAATATGATTGAATATTCTTTCCTAGATACATTAAATAGAAGTATAAAGATTATAATTGTCATACTTAGTTTCATTGATATGAAAATTTGACAATGAATATCAAAACTCTTTGTTGTGGAATTACTTTTGCGAGGAAGATAAGTAATACAAAGTAGTTTATGAATTCAAATAATCTTTGAATATGTACAGACTGCAAGAATCCATGAATGGATATATGCATGCATCTAGGAGATGATTCTTATGTTTAATATTAAATACATGTTTGATTTAATAATTAAAATAAGACAACTCATAAGTATTCCTGAAAGCTAGTGGGAGTATTATTTTTTATTTTCTTAAATCTTATATGTTGTATGGGCAACTACATTCCACCTAAATTAAGTTTTAGTTGGGAATGAAACTTCGTTTGTAAGATTTGGAAATAAGACATACAACCTTGGAATATATGTTTATTACTATAAACATATGCGGTAAATAAATGAGTCTAAAAGAACATGATGGATACATATCTTTGACAAGATAGAATATGAATGAGATCTTAAAGTCTAACTTGAAGATTCATTTTGTACATCATATTGTGTATAAGATTGTTGTATCATGCTTGATTACAAGATGATTTGACAACATTGAAAGTTGTTAGTGTAATAAATATTTTAAAAGGAAATATGTTTGGATTTAGAATCACATTTCACAGTCAGGAGATGCTCCTAGATTCTATGGATGAAAATATGACAAGTGTTTCATAATTGTCATTGCCAACAAACTTGAGTTTTGGTAGGCACCAACATTACACTATAACTGTTCAAAGTTTACGGATGTTTAAAGAGCATATTGTTGTACACAATGATGCTAGTATAATTGAGATGACACTCAATTCTTGTCATGGTATCCTTGATGATGACCATGTTGACTAATTATGTTCCGCTAAGGGCATAGTTGCATTATACATTAAAGAATAAAGAATACTTTAAACTTTAAGTTTTGGAGGATGATTGTCATAAAAGGGTGGTTCAAGTTATCACACACCTTATGGAATGATATGACAATATCAAGATATGTGTAAACACATACAAGAAATTCACTTATTGAATTCTTGAAATAAGTATTCTCAAAATTCCTATAGATCAAAGTTAGTTGAAATTATGCCCTGTCAACAAGTATGATTATCATGACTTGAGGCAAAATTCATTAACTAAGAATTATCATGCATTGATCTATTTAGTATTTGGATAAAGGATATTGTAAACATTATTATTCAAATGAAATAAAGTATTTTGTTATGTTTATTATTCATTTATTATAATGTTATCATGTATTTGCATGTTTAAATCCTTGAATAACTTAAGTTATTCTAAATAGTCTATTGTCGATCAATAACATGGGAATGATATTGAATTAAGACAAATCTGAGTATTAGTTAGAATATACTTGAAAGTATATTGATGCGTAGCATGACTAATTTCAGATGATATTCAATGGATTGAGTATAGGGCTTATCCCACCCACATGATGATACTTTATGGATCTTAGTCATTAAGTACATCATGAATATTTATCCTCTGACTTGAGATACCAGAGAACTGTTATGGATGTAGTGCATTTTTGTGAAGCAATCTAACGCTATACGTAACTGGTAGTTATAAGGGTTGTTTTCAGAAGTGTTGCGAAATTTATGAATTCTGTTCGTAGTCAAAATGAGATTTGTTTCCTTCAAATTTATTTTGAAGTATAATACTGCTGGGCCCCTCGTAGGATTGTTAAGATGTTTGCATGGCCATGCCCAAGATCTTCTGGAATGTGTTCAGAAGAATTGGTAATCTTGATCAATCACATAAAGCGAGAAACAGAATAGTTAATTAAGAAATGAGTGAGATTCATATTCTTATTAACATGGTATTAGAAACAAAAGGATGAATATGATGATGAATCATCGAAAACTGGTTTTTCTCCAGAAAACCATACACGAGTTGTACCGGGGGCATTGGCGTGTTGCTAGACGCTAACCAATGTCATTACACGTTTTGTAAACATATCCAAGTGGGAGCTGTTGGAAATGTATATATTTATAAATACGTGAATGTCCGGATTCGAACTCGTGACCACGGGATTGCACACATTAGCGAATGAGAATTAAAGTTAATAAATAATGTTAATGATTACGATTAATTATTACACATAAAGTCCGTCTAACGATCGTTAAGTATTTAACGGAAATGACTAACGACCGTTAAATGTAAAATGAGAGAATATATGGTGAATATCTTAAGTTTGGAAAAGATTCGGGTTCCCTCTTTTCTCCTCCATCATGGTCGGAAAAAGGGGGCAATTCCAAGCCCAAAACCTTAACTTTTCCTCCAAGATATTAGTTCACTATATATACAAAGGTTAGGGTTAAGGTTTTTCATGACTTTGTGCATTGAATTAACCCTAGATCTCTCTCTCTTCCTCTCTTGCTCTTGTTCGGCTGAACCCTCCTCCAAGGGGTGTTTTGGTTTTGTTTTTTCATAAAACAAGGACTTGTGTTAGATCTAGCAATCGCTTGATTCGTTGGTTAATTCGTGTGTACAAAACTGTGGTAGTAAGACACTATTCTTACACCTAATTGGTTTGAGTTGTAAAACGGTAAGGGACAACTCTTTAAACCACTTCTTCTGTTTTGTTCAAGAGATCTGACATTCGCAAGAGGTATGTTACGCTTTTAATTCAGTTAATTATTTATTTGTTATGATCTTAAGTTTTCCGCTGTGTTCTCTGTGGTGTCTATATGGTTTATTTGTTATCATGTATCTTAAACTCAACAATTATATTATTCACAGCTTCGTGGTTTAACTCTCAAACTTACGAGCTCACCAACTTTATGTTGACATTTTCGAGTAACCATTTCAGGTGTTAACAATGAAGTTCCACTAGGAGGTTGAGTATTGGCCTGGCTTAGCAAGACTTAAATAAAGACCCTCCCGGGTTGTATTCGTGGAGTTGGATTAGGTTATTTTCTTATGATGTAGTTTGGCTTTGAAGACTTACGTTTGGATTATCATACTAAGTACTTATCCCGGTTGATTATCTTTAATGTATGACATTCAGTACTTCTCTATTTAGACACTTTGTGTTCTTTACTATGAAGCCATACCCCGTAAATGCTATTCCGCTGGGTCATTTTTGGGGTGTGACAACAAAATGTGAAAGCATCACCTTTGGGGCACCGTGCAAATGTTTTTATTATTTATTATTTGGTTTGTGAGTGTGTGTAGGATATTTAGTGGGTTATGTTTTTATAAAAGTGGGTATTGTTAATAAATAAAAAAATGTGTTGAAATGTGGAGTGGTGTGAGATGGTTGAGAGTGAAAAGTGAGATGATGGTAAAAGAGAAAAAATCTGATGTGACGCTTATGTGGAAAGTGGAGTGGTGTGAGATTTTAGGGTAGCCTTACTAGCAATTATAAAAGTTGACAGATTTTAGCACGTGTCACATATGATTGGGTCGGACGATCGTGATGTTTTGTTGCTTGATTTGCTTGACCATGAGAATTTCATTTGTAGTTGTGGATCAAATGTCGTCTAATTTAGAAATTTTCTTTTGGTTTAATCAACCACGTTATAAACATTCAAGTTTTCTAAGGTCATATAATACGACCCGTTAAGGTTGTATCGATAGATTGCACCATTCAAGCGTGTGTTAGCTCCATAAGAAAATAGAAAAAAGAAGACGAGATTTGTTGTTGGCTAAAAACGTAATAGTTTCATTAACATTGATAGGTATTCATACTAGTTATGAGATAGACTCAATTTAATACAAACACATATCCTAATACGACTCAAACATATCCTAGACATGACTTAGGGTCAGGGGCGGAGCCACATGGGAAGGACCGGGGGGCGATGCCCTCAACGAAGTTCTAGCAGAAAGGTAAATTTAGTATGAAAAAAAGGTCAAATTAGTAGAGATAATGTCAAGTGCCCTCGCCTTAGAAATCCGAGTGCCCCCAAAGTGAGTGACTTCAACAAGTCAACTGCCCAAAAAATTATTATAAGTCGGCGACCGGTTTTTTTCCGGTGAAAAAACACAGGGGAAATGAGATTGAAATGGACTTGGGAAACGAGAAAGTGGGAGAAAAAGATGGTACCCTTGGTACACTAAATTAATATTTCAATAGTAGATTAAATTAATATTTTTTCTTTCACAAACTTTAAATTACAAGTACAAACTTTAATAATGCATGTACAATGAAATGCTTAATGTATACTTATGATAATATTGCTTATATTGGTGAATACAATGTACCAACAAGCTATCAATATACACTTAACGACTTACTATCTTTATTCTTATTATTATTTAGCTATCTTATTGTTTTTTAACCGGTTTAGTATACAACCAGGTGTGTTTAATGTGTGTTTTTTATCGAGTGTTTTATTGGCCATGAAGATTAATTTTGTCAAAAATGTTCAAAACATTGCGAACCTTAATGAACTTTTTAAATTTTAAATAGACGCCGACTGTTTTTGTTAGTGTTGGTGTTTTAATTTTTTTCACTTTACGAACCCGACCCGACCTGTTTTGAGCTAGAATAAAAAAAAAATATATAATCACGTAATCTAAGTCGTCGTATGGTTGTTACCCCCTATTGTTAAATTTTCTGCTCCGCCACTGCTTAGGGTTTATGTGTTTTATTTTGTGGTTTATAATGTCAATAATCAAAAAGTAATGTATTGAGCATAAAATAAGCATTAGCTACACTATTTGGGAGACATTAGGGTGGTCTGTTTATATTTAAATAATGTGTATGTATTGGGTATTAAAAATATGTATTGTTCAGTTACTCCGTATTATTTAATTAAAGTAATTATATATAGTTTAGCTATTTATAATAAAAGAATTATAGAAAGTGTAAGAAAATAATGTTTCTATTTTTGTAGTATTTTTGAGAGTGTAAGAATGTGTTAAAAATATTCTTTGGGAGTATTAGGTACATTGTGCGTTCATACAAATTGTGAAGAGCGTTTGTTAAATTAATTAATGTACGTAAGTAAAAATACAATTGTGCTAGATATTAAATTGTGAATTGAAGTAGTGGCTGAAAAAGGATTGGGATCCTCTCATGTTCAAGTTGAACATGAGAGGTCATGTTAGTTATATTATAAAGAAAAAATTATTTTTTGATAAAATAAAAGTTCCACAATAAATTGTTTATTATTTTTCTCCACTCACATAACTCTCAACGTGATCTCTCATGTTCAAATTAAACATGAGAGGATCTCAATCCGCTGAAAATATATAGACTAAAATTTCGTCCAAGGTCATAGTGCATAAGAGGGTGTTTCTTGGTTTACGTTTATTTAACTAAAAGTTATACGTAAAATCTTCTCATGTAAACTTTAAAATAATAATTTGAGTTTAGTAAATAATATTGACCTGGAAAAATAGCGGTTTGTCACACCATTCAGCCGCGTCGCCTTCAAGGTTGAAACCCACAACCTTTAATCATTGCTCAACTGGTGTCGTGAGAAGTTCAAAGTATTCATTAATGGCGAAAATCCAACTATCAAGATCAACTCCACGAACATCTAACTGCATTGATCGCGGTAGAAGTCCTTGATTGCCATCGGACCCCGATCCATGACGTCTTAATGCTACTGTTTTGGCTGCTTGCAACTCTTGGCTCAAGTTGCAATCTGACTTGTGAAACAGCCAGACTGCTCCTTCAAAAGTAACCGTAATTGTTGCTCATTCATCGTAGCTCAATGAAAGCACCAATTGATACGATCCATGAAGGTTGTATTGATAGATTGCACCCTTCAAGCGTGTGCTAGCTCCCTAAGAAAGTAAAAAAAAGAAGACGAGATTTGTTTTGGCTAAAAACGTAATACTTTCATTAACATTGACAAGTATTTATACTAGTTATGAGATAGACTCAATCTAATACAAACACATCCTAATACGACTTAAACATATCCTAAACATAACTTTCACGACACTTACTCTAACACCTAAACAAAAGATAAGCATGATGGTTATCTCATCACGTATTCCCTACATCAAACCGTAGCAGTTGTTATCCTCTTGGCTCGTTCCATCCCTTAACCGTTAGTGTGTAACATCATACACGTATCTAACTAGTTATTAAGTAACCAAATGTAAAAAACCAACTCAATACGATGATATCTTGATTTACACAATTGCATATTCTATGATTAAACTGATTACTCATTATTGATTCTTACACATGTAGCTAATATATTGCATAAGCAACCATAAATATGTATTTTCATTAGCAGCTGTCACATATATACAAGTCTTTGATTATTGAAACTTTTAGCTACATAGTAAGTTAAAGTATTTAAGTTGCGCAAAAAAATGCTCTTACATAGTTGAATCTATATGTGATTTAAAGATCTTGTTATCCTTCTGCGTTTTTCTCATGCGCAAACAACGTGATCCTAATAAAATGTCATGAAACACAAATTCTAACAACATAAAATAAAGAAAAAAATATCGCAGTCAATTAATCTCTGACCTCGAAGCCATTTTTTTTTTTTCTTTCTGACGTTATGATTAATTCAAATACATATATGTTATTAGTTGTAGTTATGTGTCATTTTACAAATTAACGTGAAATCACTTCGTTTAACATATTAGAAAGTGGTAAATCTAATATTGGAAGAATAAGTGCCCCACATCGAAAAAAGATTGAAACATATGTCAATATATATATTAAGCGTGATGCGACAATATTTGCGTGTAGATAACTGTTGAGTGCACATATGTAATTAAGTTCACTCGAGGTAGTCTACGCGTTTTTAGTTTTTACACAAACATTTTAATGGCTTGTAATTTTTTTTTCATCTTTTTTTTTTTTGACTTGGTGGTACTGGAGTGTGAAATTATTTTTGTGGTGAAAGTATAGACGAGGGTAATGTTGTCTTACTCTGTGCAACCATTGGACCTAGATCAGGTTTCTTCACATATTAAGTTTTATGAAATAATTCAAATCAGTGATACATTCTCATATCCTAAAAAACATTGTTGTAAAAAAAGCCTACAAAGCCGATTAATTACCGTCTAGGCGCTAATCGGCCACTAACCTTTTTGATTTGTATAAATCGGCCAAACAATCGGTCAACGGTAATCAAACTTGCTAGAAACCTGCAAATACTGCCAGAAATACCCAAAACTTGTCGTAAACGTATTTTAATCACTTATAATCGCTGTTTATCTTTATTACAAGTTGTTTTTAGGGAAAATCTTGCTGAGAATACACAAAACTCGTCGGGAATACCCAATACTTGCCGAAAATGTCAATCTGATTAATCACCTATTAATCCCGCCTAGAACGATTATAACCTACAAAGAGATTGACAGACCGACTACGGATTGACCGACTAACTACGGATTTACGCTTTTTGCAACCTTGCTATAAAAATATGCCAAAGTTTCTTTATACATATATAAAAAGAACGAACCAATCATCAACGGGTCGGATTGATTCAGACCCAACCAAGTACTACCTGTTTACAGAATATGCTTGCTGATCTTTCAGGTTATATCCTACACACAAGCAAACCTAATTACCTAACCTCCTCATTCGTACACTACCATCAGTTGAGAACGCGGATCCTAGATCACAGTTAGAATCTTAAAAACTTGTATGATCTTTATAACCATTGTAGTAACAAAACAAATACAGAGTAATAATCTACAGTTCTACACGATAACTAAGACTACAAAACTGTCATAACTATAATTTCTTCTACCACCCATTTATAGACATTTCAGAACCATTAAAAACAAATTTTTTTTTTTATCATGGAAACGTTTTTAGGAACTCGTGTTCAACAGCGTAACCATTATACTTCATGAGGTCCTTGAACGAGATACTGAATAGAGCACCAACATGGGGCCTGAAGAGCTTCAAGTAAGGCTCAAGGAATTGTTCGCATACAAGATCTTCCTTTCTATATTCGTGCTTGTTGATAGTCTCGGCCATGCTGGTTGATACCGTTACCTCCTGGATTTCTTGTTTGATTTTACACACCATATCGTTTTAAAGCTTTGCTCAAACTTGGCATTACATTGTATGCTTGATAAGATCTTCTTAGTTCGATAATCGAACCCACCTGGACCAAGAACATGCAAGTCAGAATTATGGCCAAATATTCGTAGTATGGAGCCTGGTATTTTTAATGCCTACTGAATGGAAGTTCACGAGTAGAAGTGGAAATTTTGGCTATTTACTTATGAGGTCGATTTGGGTTATAAATCCTGCCGGCCAGGCCATCCAGCCAATTTTCCACAAGTCCTACTTTATCGAAGGGTATGCAAGACATTTTACAAATGGCCACATTGTCCAAAAACTATATGTTCAATCATACGATGTAATTTTCATGGAATGAAGGGGGAGCAAGACCTACAAAATATTAAACCTATAAGTCTATAACACTGACGCACTTACGATGATTAGAACAGATGTAAACCCTATCGAAAATCCTTCATTGTTTTTGCGCAAATAATGATCAAGAATCGTTGATGATGTGGCCAAAACACTCAACAGCAAACCACCTAAAAATCACAAGAAAGCAGCTAAAGTCACATTAATGCAATACATAACTGTACTGAAAATATTGTGAAGAGTGATATACCCCAGAAACGGGTTGAAGCTTGAATCTTTCCCAGATATTCAACAGTGGCTTTTCCTGGCTTTATATTTGGTATCCTAGCACCCATTTTATTTAAGTACTCGGCAATTTCCTTGGGCATGTTGGCCTGAAATGAATATAATCACGTTATGAACCTGAGGCTAGAGCTTACAGTATCGAGAACCAAAAGTGAAAGCAAACACCACAAATTTTGACCAAACCACAAGAACGGTTAATGTAATTTACTCAAATGATTATAATGAGGTAAACAAGTGCTTCAGATCAAGCTGGCCCGAACCAGCCCTTTTGACCCAACCCACCCATTTGCCAATATTAACGCTAAAGATGGAAACACATATAAGAAATTTGCATGATAGTTACTGAGAAGTATGCATATGGTAATAAACAAAAAAAAGGTTGAAAAAATTTGAAATATTACTTACAATATCAAATATATTGAAAACGAAAACGAAGAATGCGTAGATAGTATAATAGACCCACGGAGCTGCTCCAAGAGATGATTCAGGATTTAGGATCTCTCTCACATTTGTCCAAAATCGTGAAGTGAAGAAGCTGCAAATAATGCTCCATATCAGAATGTGATAGCATAATAAAATTTAGCAGTCATGAAGCCAAAAGGATATGAATTAGTTTACAAGAATATCACATAAACATAAACAATAAGACCAGTGATTCAATCGAACCTTGCCACGAGAGCAGGAAAACCAAGTAGATAGCTGGTAGTGAGGACAGGTTGCATTCCAGATGGATTAATATTAAATGGGATATATTGCTCAACTTCTGTTACTGGCGAGTCTTCTCTGTCCATACCATAAAAAACAGCAAATTAATAATCAGTAGTATTGAAGTCAAAGATATGAATCGCATATAAGTAGTAGCTTAACAACTCTCTAAAGGCTTGGAGAGGAACACAACGAGGAGCCAACATTGGTGAGGATAATTATAAACACATGAGCGAACCTAGAATCCCATTAATGAGGCAAAAGCAGAGATGTCATTTACCTGGTAGAAGAAGCAAGTTTGAAGCCATAGTATTGTAGCTTGATTTTTCTGCAACCCTGAGTTACAACAACCGCCCACATAGTAACAATTATGAAGACACCCGACACTGCAAGTAAATAAGGCCACCATCCGCCAGCACTTCCTGCAACTGAATACAGCAAGCTTATAAAAATGAGCAAATTTGAATCTATTTAGAGTTTTAAAAGTTAACACACTAGATAACTTCTAAACCTACTGACCTGAGAGCTGAGATAACATTTTGTGTAATGTCTCTGTGTAGCCAGTCAAGATATTCACACATATGAGCAAAGATGATCCATGACCTGCAACATTCCTTAAGTATCAGACAGCTGCAAAAAGATATGTAAACTGATAAACCAAAAACAACACGCTAGACCAAATAACAGATGGATCAAGTAAAAACAGGCATTGTTATCATGTTTTCACCATCCCATTTAACAGGTCAGTGGGCCACTGTATAGTATCACATCATGTCATCAGTGTAAGTTTAATGGTATAATCTATGGTGCCCTGTAATTATCCTATTGAATCAGCTAGTTTCTAGGACTATAGGTGTACAGCAAATGATATAAATAGTAAAACAAGGACAGAAAAGACTAAAGACCACAATGTTCAACTGTAATACCAAATCCAGAGTCTGATATTTTGTCACAGATCCATGTCGTAGTCATTGCACCAGAGACCAAATACATCGTTGTCAACATGACGTGCCGCGTCCTACAAGTAATATATCAGAACAAATCATATTAGAAATAAACGATTTTCAAGAACGATGCTAGTAATAACAAATTGCCTCCTTATTATACACACACAATATTTCTGCAACAACATCATCATATCAACAGAGTTCATCACAGTCATTCCTAGTTTCCTACTTTTAAATAATTTACAAATTTAAAAAAATAATGCTATAGATTAAGGTAAGAATTTGGATATCAAGAACCGTCAAATAGAAGAGAGCCAAAAGGGTAATCCTAACTGTAAAGCGTTACCTTTGAGCAGCATTTGCTGCATAAATCGAATATGATAGTGAAAAATAGGAAATGATCAGTGCCTCTACTATTGCAAATCCAAACGCCAGCCACCATCTGAAATAAAGAGAGCCATGGGATATTAACCTTCTATAATCATACAATGGTATAATTCAATAAAAACTAATAAGAAAATGATCTTCTGTTCGCTTATAAGGGAGATCAAACATACGTATAACTCTTTATTTTTTCGTTAGCATCCAAGCCTTCTTTCCGCAGCTTGACCAATGAAGGTATAACGTAACAAAGTACCTGATCGCATAATCACTTTAGTTAGCTTAGATTTCAAACTCGATGTCAATGTAAACAAGAATCAACATCAAACACACATATACGCTTCATTTGTAATACTTTTGAACATTCATTATCCAAAAAGATCTGTCAAAAGTGTATCACAGTGACAGTTAGTGAAGTGAACCTAACTTCTGATGACATGCCTTGACATCTAAACTAGGGTTTAAGGTTACGTAATGCTAACTTTGAGAGTAGTATGGTGCCATAAAAGCACAAAGAAACAAATAATCATTAACCAGCATAAATAAATAGGATTAGTATTTCAACTTAAGTTTGCACATATCCACGCGAAGAGAAGCTTTACCTGCATAACAATTGATGCTCCAATTTGAGGGCTGATTCCAAGTTGGAAGAGGGAAAGCTTGAGTTCTGGTGCAAGCTCACCTAACTCCTCTGCCATTTAAGATAATGATGTTATAAGGAAATCATGTGTTAATATTCAACACCCTGGAAAAACAACTACTTATTTGGGATTTTTGCATGAAATACGAATTCACATTTTCATTTGTCCCGCTTTACGTTGGCTTTGTGTCCTGTTTGAGACATTTGGTAGCCAAGTTACTCTTATAAATCGGCTTTCAGAATAATGATTCTTGTATAAATAATTGGTATAATTATATGTATATAATATTAATTTTGACACAGAAACATTAAGTATCAGGGTAACAAATGACCAAAGGGGGACACAAAGCCATCTTTTCATGACTTGGATGTACAACTAAAATAGGACAAAATAAATAGTATGTTTTTATTTTATGTAAAACCGATATCGTTAGCCTTGGTATAAAAACAGTCAGGTCGTATGTAAATAGCCAATGAATCTCCTGATTTAATCATGGAAAGCATATTATCTGAAAACATGGTTCTAATGTCGGAAAATATGTATCATCCTAAAAACCATGAGACAGATAATACATATAAGAGAAAAACATGGAAGACATTCTCCTGAATCTGTGAATAATTTTTGGAAAACATACCGACTGACCCTGAAACGAAGCTAAGATAGTTCTCTGGCACCAGTCTTCTATCAAACCCCGGAAGAGGAATAAAATATCCTATACGACTAATCACAAGTAACGCAGCAGTAACAAATAACCTCCTTCGTATCTCGCTCTTAAAAAAAGACTCAGCAGTATTGTTGATAAACGAACCAAATCGTGCAAATATAAGGAATCTGTTTTCATATTTGGGGCTAGGCTGCAAATCTTCAGCATTATATGAGCTAAATTCAGAATCGTTTTCAGAAGTTCTGATGAAAAGTTCGTGACTTAGAGACCCGGAAGACGCTGCCTTGATTCTCATATGGCTTCTTTTGGGCTGATTGTGTATAAACTTTGGTAACGCAAAAGCCCTTCTTTGAAATTCTAAATTAGTAGTCTTGAGGGAATATTTTTTGCTAACACGTGATGGCCGCCATAACTTGAGAGTATGAGCATTTCTGGCTGTCCATCAGGAAAGATTAAATAAATATTTTGTAAACATAATATTAAGCCAGTGAAGCGCAAAAATATATGAGTAGCTTAGTACACAACCACAAATTAAAAAAAATTCAGCCACCCAAATACTAATGTGATATTCATTTCTTCAATTTCACCCATTGTTAACATTTTCGGGCTACCCTGCTACTTTGAAAGTTCTAAACTTACCAAAAAAATTACATTATATGCTTACTAGATATAACAACTGAACAGAAATTATGTTTCAATATCTAGGGTTAATAGTTACAAAGAGATAGGTGATAACAAAAATAATGAAGTTTACCGTAGACAGTGGTATTTAGGAGCTTCTTACCTTATTCCTAATTTATTTAACCTCAAAAGTCCGTAAACAAGCATATTTCCCAAATACTCGAACAACTGCTTATCTCATTATCGCATTGCTTTCTCGTAACTGATTATCTATTATCTGATCTACTCAATTCCAAAAGGCACAATCCATTTCAATAAACAATTATAAACACCCTATGGCCTAGTCGTAAGACACTTGACTTCCTCAAAAGAGGTCAACTGGTCTCAAAGGGTTCAAACCTGAGTAGATACACACATTTAGGGGTTGAACGGCCACAGGGTTAGGCCGCGTACATCTGAGTCAAAAAACTCGCCCTCCCCGGGTAACCTTAACAGGATACATAAAAGGGTTAAAACGTAAAATGTGAGCCGAGCATTTTGATATTCGACTTCAACCTTTTTAATTTTTGCAATTACGAGCCAAGCTCGAGTGGTGCAGACTCGAATATAAAGTTCATTTCAAATAGGTTACAAATACAAATTACAACTTCTACCAAGAATAACTCAATATAAATGCAATTCACATATATTTATCAATACAAAACACAAAATTCTAATAAACCAAATTTCCAACCAAGACAAATTAACAAAATTTAGTTACCGGATACGAATACCCGAGGAAAGTAATCAGCAGAAGATGAAGAATTATTGCTTAACAACGGATGGATGCTCTGAATTTGCAAATTCATTTTTTGTACATATGAATTTGTTTGTTTATAAAACAATTGTTTAATTTCCGTTAAACCGGTCAGATAGGTATATTTTCCACTACACCTGGAGATGGTGAAGATTAGGAGGTTCGTTGGGCTAGTTTATTAAACCCTGGGTTTTTGCTCACTTTTCTATTTGGGGTTTTTATTAGTAAAATGTCTTTTAACTATCTCTATGGCTAAAAAAATTATTGATGTTCTCTAGAAACAACTCTCTACTTCTTGAAAGAAAAAAAATAATAATAATAAATTATGATACGTGTAATTAATGCATGATAAAAACTCATTTTCACTTTCACTTTTATAAAATTAAAAATGAGCAATTAATGCAAGTTTCGATCAAAAAGGCAAAATAATCATAATTTCTATCCATATATACATATATACAAGCCGAACATTTTTTTTAAGAGACTTGCACACTTTTTGTGGGACGGATGAGGTAATATTTAAGATAGTTTAATTTTGTAATTTTACATTTTTAGGTTTTAGGTACAACTAAAGTTTTTCATAAGGTTAATGTCATGCAAAAACATTGAAATTTATGTGGTTGATAATTACAGTAATTAAATTTATAAAGGTCTTGCTAGACATATGCCCGAATGTTATGTTTAAAAATAAAATTGAAAAATAATGTGAAAGTAGCGGTCCGTTAAATTAGTTGGGAATAATTATACGTAAAGTTTGGTGGCTGATTATTAGGCTAAACTGAGTGGGGAGCACCCCTTTGGTGAGTTACTCACTCACAATCCACCCAAAGCATATGTCCAACTCACGATTAAAATGAGACTGTTTGATGAGTTACTCACCAGTCACCATAATGTATATGTGGAGCCTAATTTTAGAATAATTTTCTTTTTTATTTGTTTTGTAAGTGTGTGTGAAATATTTAGTAAGATATTTTAATAAAATGTGTGGTATGATGACCAAAACGGATATATGATGAGTGAGAATGAATGAAAATGAAAAGAAAGAGAAAGCTGAAATGAGACTGAGGTACTCACCGCTACTTTGATCCAAAGACTAGATGTGGTGGTAAGTGTCATGACCAAGGTAACATCACATCATCTTTTTTTTCCCACCAGATTTTCCCTTTTAAGTTTCGTCACATTACAAATATCTCATTTAAACACGTACATATCTCACAACATACACACACACAAATAACATACACCATCACTACCTGAAGTCTACCTCTATTTCAATCGGTGATTACTACCACCTATTTCCCTCCTCTTTTGCTTTTTCATGCTTACCGGTTCACCAAGCATGGTATGCCTCCTTCACGCGTGAGATGAAGGCCATTACGGCCGGTCTTGAAGAACAAACAATCAATGCTTATCGTTATCCCAATACCTTTGACATAGCAATGTGTGGTTTGTAAATACTTAGCGTGATATATAATTATATCATTGTACAAGGAAACCAGCTCTATATCAGTCATCACCATGAATGTGGGAAAGTAAATCAAGTAACATCGTTACAAAATTAAAAAGATATGAGCACATGATTTAAACTCATGATCCAGGCTTTATGTTGCATTTCTCCAATGACTACCGTCACAGAGACATCACTATAAACTGTAATAAACTGATATGAAATGGATTATCCGTATTGTTTTTTAGTTTTACTAGTCTTGAGCTGAACTATAAGGTAACAGATGTAACAAACACTACATCAGTTATGTATGTATCGAATCAGATCCACCCATACAAGTTACAAACGGATATTAACAAATGACTTTTTTTTTTATATATAATATCCACCAATTTGACAACAATTTAAGGAATACAGATCTGTAAACTTGGGTTAAAAAAATGTTAACTCGTCAGATTAACCCTGCTTTCTTACGAAAGATATGACGAAACTTCACTAATGCACATTTTACTCGTTACCTTAAGGAGTTCATGTGTTTCGTCATTCAATGATACTTCATCCTTCTTCATCCGCTCAGCTACAATTAAAGGCATTTTACCCGCTTTGACATACGTTCTAAGAACCAAGTTATACACCTCTGTAGTCACATAACCCGCCTTACGAAGTGTTGATAAAACTTCTTCTGCACCCTCTGTGTTACCATACTCTTCAAGCAAATTATACACTTCTCGGACGAATTTTTCATTTGGGTCCCATTTCTTCACTGAACTTATCGCTTTCTTAAAGCATTCCAAAACTTTATTCATTTGTTTTTTATGTAAATAACCGTATGTTAGAAGCTCCCACGATGTGTAACTCGGGACAATGTTTTTATCCAACATCCGTTTATGAAAAAACATTTCCGCCATTGTCATCTCATGTCTGTTAATGTAACCCGCGAGGATCAAATTCGGGATCCGCGTATCACCGGTCACCGAAACCGATTCCCATTCGGTATATAAATCTTCCGCTTCTTCCAACGCATTGAGTTTAATCAATGACGATATCATACAATTATATTCTGCATCATTTAATTTACGAAAAAGTGATTTCATCTTTTTCCATATCCGATGAACATCTTCCGTCTTCCCAAGCCCCACATAAAGACTGATAACTGAACAATATCCAAAACGGATTTTTCGCGAAACACGTTTTTCCATCTCTTTAACACTCAATAACGCGTCTTCAAACCGTGAATTTTTAATATAAATACTAGTTAATAGGCTAAACGTTACCCAATCCGGGTCCACCTTTGACTTCTTAAGCTCAAGAAAAATCTTTTCTGCCGCAATTAAGTCACCGGTATCACCCCGTAAGCTACATGCAGTTAACAATAGATTGTAAGTAACGATATCAGGTGAAGTGTTTTTCTTTAACTCATGAAGTAATTCCGGAACCTTTTCGAACTGCCCATTTGAGATGTAAAGTGACATCATGTGGTTAAAGGGGAGAGGGTATTTTAGGAAATTGCATTCTTTCATTTTTTCCATTAAAGCTTCGGCTTTTGTTGTATCTTTATGTTGGACGTAGTTGTGTAGAAGGGATGTACATGTTAGTGGGCCTTTCATTAGATCGGGAAGATCCACAAAAAATTTCTCGGCACTGTTTATACCACGGATTTTTGAGATAAGGTCTAAATGGACTGCGTAATCGCCTTCTAATAGTTTAATATCCTGTTGCATTGTCATCCATTCACAAATCTGAAGAATAAACCAAATACTATTAGTTGGTCTTTATTACAAGACATAAGCTTTGTTAATGAGATTTAATAAAGTTCAAAAAGTGGAGGTGGTCATATCGACCCGTGTAAGTGAAACAATCTATTTGGGTTAAAGTTTACTGATAACCGGTCGAAATGGGCAAACCAACAACCTAGCTAAAAAGGACAAGTTGAACTTTACAAGCCCCCCCCCCCCCCCCCCCCCCCCCCCCCCCCCCGAGAAAATACATCTCTTTTAGAACCTTGTAAAATTGCTTCAATCATAAAAACGTAATCACTATGTAATAACATAATCTATTATATACTCCACAAAAACTACTAATGAGACGAACAGGAAGAAAGACAATTTTGATGGATCATGTTGACCCGGTTACCACCATTTTGACCCACCTTTAAAAATGAAATGTTTTGAGTTTTGACCCTATACCCAACTCGGCAACCTGATCAATTTGCCACCTATACCAGCAAAATGTGTGTACTTTATAAGTCCTTTCTATTCACCATGTTATATATCTATGTTTCATGAGAACCTTATCATCAAACAGTCTAGATAAATTTTCATACTTTCTAGTCAAAATATCTTCTCGACTTCTCGTCACATCCTTCATAATCACAGGTCATGATATATCTTAGATTCAAATTAAATATATTTTCAAAAGTCACAACTTCCATGACTAAATGTTTACACGATGTCCAGTATTAAATGTCAGATATTACTTGATCATCGGACTCTAAATTCCCTCAACAAAACAATTATCCTTCTTGAAATTGATTGTCTTGGGGAATTTTGATATGAATATATATATGCTAAGGTGTTTTATGGTTTTTGGGAAGTTAGATTGCTTTCCTGAAACATCCAAGTGATCAAATTAGAATGAAGTATAAGTAATTAGCTAACATTGTGTATTTGGGCATGTTAACCTGGTAATGTAATTGAAAAGTCGACACTAACGTTCTTCTATTGTGCTTATCAATGCATTTTAAAAGTGATCATATAATACTATGTGATACATAAACGGTTGTAACAAAACAGATGTTTGGATTCGCTCTTGTTGTGATAACCAGATAATCAAAAGATTCAAAACCATTTTTGTTGAAACTACTCCTAGACTGCCTATTAAAAACTAATCACTCGACCCTAATGGGGTCGCTATTAAAACCCTTTATATCCTTACTGCAATTTCATATAGCTAGAAATTACTGAGAGTGTTTGGGATCATTTACCCATCTCCAAGGTGTAATAAGGTGTCCCCAAAGTCTCGGAAACGGCCATGGGAACACCGTTTACCCATTCACGTTTCTGCAAGTAGTTTTGATGGAAACTCTCAATTTGTCGCTTTTCATAAGCTGCTATTTGATTAATTAGGGGTTATTTGTTTCGGCTTATATAGCGGGCTTATGGCTTATTTGGTTTTGGGCTTACGTTTCATAAACTCACTTTTTGTGGCTTATTTTGAAACTCTTCGGCTTATATAAGCTTACCATGTCATGATAAGCTTACTGCTTATATAAGCCGAAAAGTTTCAAAATAAGCCACAAAAAGTGAGTTTATGTAAAGCCGAAAACCAAATAAGCCATAAACCCGTTATATAAGCCGAAACAAACACTCCCTTAAATTGCAAGAGCGTTTAGTGAACACCCCTTATAATCTACACAAATTTTAACTAAACGAAACTCAGAAAAATTAATTAATACCTCAAGAGCATGTTTGTAGCGTTTAAGTTTTCTCAGCTCGCGAACAATACGGTTAAGTTCATACTTTTGAACCACGTGTCCTTCTTCCTTCCATTTCTTAACTGTTATAACTGCACTTCGTTTTGTGTATACTAAACTCAACAGTCTCCTACCTAACGTATCTCTACCTCCGCTGTTCCTGGTGGTGACACGTGGAGGTTCCGGTAGAGTTGCTGCTGTGAAGTGACGGACGGCGGTGAGTGACCGGCGAGCTAACCGGAGCATGGTGGTGTTGAATGAGTACCTGAAATTGGGTTTGGGCTTTTTAGAATTAAAAGGATGATGGGCCAGCAAAGTTGTTTGGGTATTGTTAAGTCAGTGATGGGTCAATAGGGAACTTTTATCGACTTATTATTACAAACTTTTAAAAAATCATTAAATAATTAGTATTAACTTTTTTTTTTTTTTTTTTGGTTTTAGAAGAAGGTCATTTATACGTCTAATAACGGATTACAATAAGATGACAGACAAACGGGCAACAAGCTGTGCCGCAACCCCCTTTTGAATAGCAAAACCAATTGTACTAAAAATGAAATTTTGTGACTTAGGGGTCGCAAAATTACTTTGCACAACCCGTTGAACCATAGTCAAAAACTCCACAGCTGCTGAAGCTAGGAACCCAAATGTATCAAAAGCAAAAGGGGTAAATACGTGTTGATTCTCTAAACAAGCTTTCTCGTGTTTAGCAACTTTGCTCGATTCCGCTTTCAACGCCGCTTGTCCCGCAACAAACCCATTGTCCCTTAACCCAACAAGAGGGGACACTCCGGTAAGATCCACACAAGCATGTTTCCCCCCGGCCCATCCAAACACAAGTATATCAGCTGGCCGTAAAGTAGACCTCCCTTCAAGCGGATCTGTCAGAAAGTTCACGGGGGCCTCTTTTTTAGAAGAACTTCCTGCTCGTTTAAGAACATCATACATAACATCATACAGAATAATTAGTTAAAGATAAAAATCGTAACTTTTAAAAAAAAGTAAGAAAAAGAAAGCAATAATTATCATGTTTTTTTTAACTGTGTGTTTTTTGTTGGTAAATAAAAAACGGAATAAGTAAATACATTAGGCAATGTGTAAATTATCATCTCCAACTCAGCGTCACATCAGTTTTTCAATCTGCCACCAAAATCACCATCAAATAACAGGTTGGTTTTGTGCACAACCTACTTCTCACAAAATAAGGGGACAATGCGTCTGATTGTTGGTAGTTTATAAGGACCACGCATGGTGATAAGGGACAACGCATCAAATACAACTCTATTACACTTAGCCTTATAATGTAAGTTAAAAATGTTTGGCAGCCATGTGAAATGAAAGTAGATTAGATAGATCTAATGAGGTTGATTAGAGGCTTTTTAGATGGCAATCCATTTATAAGTGATTAAGTGTGTATTGTCTATATTATTCTAAATCATATTTACAAGAAATACCATATGAAGTACGTAGTAATACATCTACGGGCCGTCCAAATTTACTTCATATTCTCCTTTGGAAGGATTGGATATTTGTTGTTGTTGTTGTAATGAGGACAATGATGATGTCTAATCAATTTATGTATAAGTAGAGAAATTTTCAAATACTTACTCTTATTTTGATGTTATATTGAGGGACAAATTTTCACCATTCATCTGATCTAATAGTGATGATTAACCTAAGATTTATAGATAAACATAAGTCTATGTTTTTTTCTTGTCTTTTTGTTTGTTTTTATTCACATTTTTTTTGTTTTTCTTTCTTTCTTTTTTTTCTTTTTTTTTCTTTTTTTTTTAATTCACGTTTTTTTTCTTCTATAATCACTTTTTTTTTTTTTTTTTTTTTTTTTTTTTTTTTTTTTTTTTTTTTAATAAACGTCTTTTGTTAATATTCACGTGTTTTTTTTAAATCCACATTTTTTTATATTCACGTTTTCTTTTGTTTGTTTATTTTTTTAATTCACGTTATTTACGTTTTTTTTAATTCGCGTTTTTTTCCTTCTCTTTCATACGTTTTCGTCTGTTTTCATACGTTTTCGTCCGTTTTCATACGTTTTCATCTATTTTTCGTCCGTTTTCATACGTTTTCGCCCGTTTTCATACGTGTTTTTACGTTTTCATACATATTCGTCCGTTTTCTTACGTTTTCGTCCGTTATTAAATGTTTTCGGCCGTTTTTAAACGTTTCACAAGTGATATTCTATGATATTCAGAATATCACAAGTGATATTCTGAATATCACAAGTGATATTCTGAATATCACAAATGATACTGTGAATATCGCAAGTGATATTATGTGATATTCTGAGATATTCAGAATATCACTTGTGATACCACAAGTGATTTTTTGAATATCACAAGTGATTTTCAACTAATGTTTTGTAACATGAAAATCACACGTGATATTCAAAATATCACACAGTGATATCCAGAAAATCACAAGTGATATTCATAATATCACAAAGTGATATTCAAATAATCACAAGTGATATTCATAATATCATAGAGTGATATTCAGAATATTACAGAGTGATATTCAGAATATCACATAAAATCACAAAGTGATATTAACGAAATATCATTTGTGTTTTTCTGAATATCACTTGTGATATTCAGAATATCACAAAGTGATATTCAGATAATCACAAGTGATATTCTGAATATCACATAAATCACTTGTGATAGTCAGAAACGTATGAAAACGAACGAAAACTTAAGAAAATGGACGAAAACGTAAGAAAACGGACGAATTCGTATGAAAACGGGCGAAAACGTATGAAAACGAACGAAAACGGGCGAAAACGTAAGAAAACGGACGAAAACGTATGAAAACAGATGAAAACGTATGAAAATGAGGAAAACTTATGAAATCGAAGAAAAAAAACACAAATTAAGAAAACGTGAATTAAAAAAAACGCGAATTTAAAAAAAATAATAATAAAAATAAATAAAATAAAACGTTAATTTAAACAAAAAAACGTGAATAAGAAAAACAAAAAAAAATGTGAATAAAAAAGAAAAACACAAAGGCAAGAAAAAAAATATGGATTTAGGTTTATCTACTAAATCTTAGGTTAATCCTTACCATTAGATCAAACTAAATGGGGTGAGAATTTGTCCCTTAGTAAGCATGAATTTATGGGTAAGCAAAATAAAGTGACTCTGTATAAGTAAATGGTAAGTAATATAGCAACGACTACAGATGTAACAAGTGGTCAAAGGGTGATAGGAGAGCAGATGGGGTGGCGCTGACATAGATTTCTAAAAAGAAAAATGATTGTTGTGCATACTAATCATGTCTACAAATTTACCTAATGATTTGATTAGTTGATTTCAAAAAATGATTGGTGGTAATTTGGAGAGAGAAAATACATAATACAATTGTACAAGTGATTAATACATTAGACATGTATTTAGGCTTGTGTTGTAGGTCTAAATAGCACTACTATTCTAAAAAAAAAATTCTAAAGTCAATCTCAAATAAGATTTCTAAAAATAGCAGTTTTTTTTCCTTTTCTTCAAGCAAAAGCATTTTTTTTTAATATAAACATGTGTTTACACTGAAGAGAAGCAAAAAAAATATAAGCAATCAAATACCTCCTTAACATTTTTTTCAAGGAAAATGGGTTAGTGTGCCTAAAATGATGCTTAACAATATGATTGCAACACATGACAAATTGAAAAGTTGAGATAAAAAAAGATAAAATAACCATTATATGTGTCGATCTTTATCTATACTACTTATAATACACAAACCACTCTCTCTCCTAATTAATTTTCAGACTTTCAGACTTAAAAGTGTTAAAGCATGATGTACAACACATTAAAGCCCAAAAATTCAGACTTACAACCACATATGCATAATATACAACACATTAATACAAGCTTCTTGACCAAACAATTAATACACCCCATCACCAATTAATACAAAATGTAAAGCATAATGTACAAATCTATACTCCATTATTTCCGGCAATAAATATGATTCCGGCTACTGTTCCGGCTACTTGTCCGGCTAGAGTGGCGGCTGCAAAAATAATTAAAAAATGCTAGATCTACAAACATAAAATCATTAGATCTACAAAAAAAAATCGGATCTATAAAATTAAAAACTTATGGTTTGACAAGTTGAAATATTAAAAAAATTACGTAACTATTTTTTTATCACCAAAAAACGCATATTTATGAAAAAAATATTACGTAACTATTTTTTTATCAACAAAAAAGCGTATTTATGAAGAAAAAAAATACGAACTTCAAACCGTTCGATAATTGAAAATTAAAATAAGATCTCAGATCCGGTTCACGTTTTATCTGTACAAGATTTTTTTAGCGGAACCATCTATCATCACTGATCTCTTGTGTGTGATACTATCCGAATCATTCAAGTAATAAAACATAACAAGTTTGTTACTTTTATTTCTTTGATTCGTTCAATGACTAAACTCAAACGACTAACAAAAACAATTAACTAGACCTACCCGAGACCTTGGTTGTCACAAGACCTTGAAGCCAATTAAATTGTTGTTCTTCAATCGTGGGTTTGTTATTGAGTGTGATTCGTGGGTTCTTTAGTAAAAGATCAGGGATGGAGTGATGAGATGAGATTGAGATAATGGTTTGAGTTTGTTAGATCTCAGTTGGGAGTATAATGATGGTAGCGTATTTTTTTTCTTCGGATCTGTTTGGGAAGAAATAATAACGTTTGGAGGGGGGCGGACTTTTTGAGAAATATTAGGTTTAGGTTAAATTGTGTTGATGTGCTTCTTATACATCCGGATATACATAGGTTTATGTGATTGAATTTGGATCGGGTTCTTTGATGCGGTGGGTATTTGATTTGGATTTAGGCTAAGCCAACTAAATCTGATTCTTTTGAACCAGGCTTACGAAAATTTGGAGTTTGGGCTTTAATGATACTATCCGAATTTTGGCATGGGCTGAATTACGCTAATAATGAACTGCAAAAATTGTTACCCGTATTTTTTATAAAAAATTTTTTTTGGATACAATTTATTTAATATTGGCGTAAAGAGTGGTATTTTGGTTATAATATTTCACGGAGGGATACAGATTCACAGCTTGAGCGATAATTTGAAAAAAATGATTACGGGGTTTTTGTACGGTATTGCAAAACGCATATTTATTAAAAAAAATTTACGTAACTATTTTTTTATCACCAAAAAACGCGTATTTATGAAGAAAAAAAATTACGAATCTATTTTTTTAAGACTAAAAAACGAATATTTATGAAAAAAAAAAATACGGATCTATTTTTTTTAAGACAAAAAAACGCGTATTTATCAAAAAAAAATTACGGGTCTACTTTTTTAAGACCAAAAAACGCATATTTATCAAAAAAAAATAAATTCGGATGTATAAAAAAAAACGTACCAAAAAAACGTGGTAGGGTGGGGCGTCTTTGGTTGCTGCTGTAGGAGGGTGGTGGCGCCGGTAATTTAATAAAAAAAATTGGATTGATTAAGATATGTTGAGATGAGATGGGTTTTTTTTTTTGTTGATTAGATGAGATGAAGATGTTGCTAATTTGAGTTTCAGATCCGTTTTTGGAGGCAGAATCGTTTGGTGGAGGCGTATTTGTCATTAGGGTTTGTGTTGTGTTGAGTATATTTAGGGTAAATGAATAATAAGTGTGCACTTATTAATACGTGTTGTCAAATGGTTATGGATCGGGTATTTTTTTTTTTTTTTTGTCTTTTGTTGGGCTTGATTGGAAATCCTAAACTTGGACTGGGTTGTTGATTACTCGATCCGAACGGGTATGATCCAAACGGGCACCGACCAAATGGGCTCGAGCCCGAACGGGCACGAGCTAAACGAAAATTTTGAAATCCGTAAATTTATTATCAAAAAGAACATAATAAACTAAAATACATTATTCACCGGAAAATTTTATTTCATGGTATCCGCCGCCACAACGCGCGGGAACCCTGCATTAAATGTCACTAATACAAATAATATAGCACATTATACAGATATTCAAGCTCGAACGGTCAACGGGCAAAATAGGCTTAAGCCCGAACTTGTGCGGGCTAAACGGACTCGAGCCAGAATAGGCACGGGCCAACGGGCTCGAGCCCGAACGGGTACGGGCTAAACGAAATTATTGATATCCGTAAATTTATTGTCAAAAAGAACATAATAAACTAAAATATATGATTCACCGGAAAAATTTATTTCAGGGTACCCGCCGCCGCAACGCGCGGGTACCCTGCTAGTATATATTAAACAGCAGGAGCAACTTTCAAAAGGTGAACCATTTTCAAAAGTGCAATCTTTCTTGTGTCATGAATTAGTGAAGTACTATAAGTCTATAAGACTATAAGATCTGACATTTTTCACAAGCATATATTCAGGCAAGCATGATTTGTGCCAATTGATATTACTTGCCACTACAGAAGTATATTTGTTTAGGATGGCGTTTTGTCACTTAGTGCTTATACATTATACTTCATCGTCTACTACTCTACTGAATAATCTTAATGATGTAAAAATCGCCTTGTTATTTTGTGGATCGGTACACACTCACAGGTAAGCTTATATAACCTTGATCGACTCTTAATAACAAAAAGGCTACAAATGATTCGCGGCATGGATTAATGTTTGCAGAACTGGGACATTGTACTAAGTTAACACTACAACTTAATCCAAACTATCTTATCAAGAAAACTAATCTGCATTGGAAAACCACAGTAAAAATGAATAAAATTTATTAGCTTATACCAAAGTTCCATTTACAACACACAAGGTCATACAACAGACAAGATGTCCATGTATAATTATATGAATGTTCTTCAAAAGGGTTTGCTATAAGTTCATCCTATTTATGACATACGAAGATTTTGAACTTCGATTTGTAATGTTTTAACTCTTTCCTCCATTTTTGTCAATTCACCTTGAGCCTTCACAAGTTCATCTAATCTACTTTGTGCCAAATCTTGGTAAGGCTTACCCACAAACTTAACGTAGTTTTCAAGACTCTCGGTTGTCTCCAAAAGATCTCTCTGCATTGCTTCTTTGAGTTTATGTGCTAAGCTATCAGCGGTCCTTTTTACTTTATCAGCCACCTTTTGCCTACGGACTGGGAAATTCGCAACTGCTATGTAACTGTCAGAAAGAGAGGTCAAATTAGATACCAAAAAATGGGTCATTTTCGGACACTGGGGTTCACTTGGCCCGGAACAGAAGAAGTTTCGAGTATTTTGATTATTGATAAATAGGAATTATGTTTAATATGAGACATCAACAAATATCAGTTCATTTGTCTGAAAATAGGTCGAAGTTGCCACCATAGTCTGAAAATAAGAATTCATTTCTAGAATCTGGAATGTTATATGAAAGATAGTAACGGAATATACTGACAGCTTTAGTAAACTGTATTACCCGCCAGTAGAGCAAATACCAAGAGCAAGAAGATCTTCTAAAGTAGTTGGAAGCGCTGATGTTAACAGTGGTGCTAACAAACTGGCCGTGCCTATTCCGCCAAAGGTCCCTAAGAACTGTAACAGAAACAATAGGCTGATAAGCAACATCCACTTGCAATATGATACACGATACATGAATACTGACATAAAATGTGAACAAATTTGCTATATAAGCCGGTCTAGATATTCGCATGATTATCCCTATACCTTCACATGAAAAATAACAGAAATAACAAAGAAGGGGTTTTAACCAATTTACATGAAAACAGGTAAAGTTGGCTTTAAATCTTTGAAGAGTTGGGACCAAGATAGATATCGGCCATTCTTCAAGCTAAGTTCAGCAACAAGGGGATTTTTGATTGTAGAGACAGTGAGGGCCGGATGTAGTTTCTGTTCTGCCCATCTGAGAGGCTGGGAATCGAAGAAATGAATGGAGGGTGGCGTCTTTAGGGTTAGGTTTCTGGCGCCGTTCTTTGATAAACATGCAATAAAAGTTTTAAACGTTAAAAACTTTTTTGTGTTCTTTGTATTTAAACTGATTTAAGTATTCTTGCTATAAATTGTTTAAACACCACATCAAATTACATGGAGAGAGATTAAACTTAGTTTAATAAGTTGTAATCACTCTAAAAGGAACAACAATGTTTTAGGATGATCGTGACCCATCATCTCGTCATAGAATAGAAAAGATAAACAGGATGGATGACGCATGGTATGTAGCGTTTGGGTATTCTGAAAGTTTTTGTCATCAAGTTTTACAAATGATTAACATGCCATATTTACCTTTTTTAATTGAAATGACCAGTACTGACCCATTTTAAGCTATTTTTAATTTTTATATTTTTTACATAGCCCGAACCGACATGTAGGACCTGAATTTTAAGCTGTGAAAGATCAGACCGGCATGTTGGAGCTGTTATTTTAACTATGTATCTTTTTAACATAACCTGAAGTGAACCATATTATACGGGTCGATGTAGCCAAAAAAAAAACGGCTCCAAGGGGCTTGTTGCAGCTCTGTGATAAAATAATGAGTTGTTGGCATCGAACACTTTGTCACCTTCTTCCGCAGCAGATGTTGACCTTGACGCTCTAACTGGTCCATATGGATACATTTCAGATGGTAAAGGGGCCGGATTGGGCCAGCGAGAATCATCTGTTAGTGTTAACAGGTTCCAAAAGCAGTCAATACAACAACTACCCAACACTAGTACAGATGGCTCTTTCGACCCATTTTACTTGTGAGTGGTAAATAAAATAGTAACTTGGAGCAAAAAAACGGTGCCCAAAACATAGAACCTCCCATTTCAAATAATTTTTATGATATCAGATATATTGAACTTTTATACTCAAAATTAACATACTGGCTACTTGTTAACGAACAGTACCCAAAATTTTTATATAATTTTTCTTTATTTTACGGCGAGGAAGAGGCTTGTTTGAATGCTCGTATTTGAAACACGTTAATGAAAGATGTGATTAGCTTTTACATCATTCTACAGTTTTATAATTACACCTGCAACTATGCAATATAAGTGTAGTCTTCCATATCCCAAGTCTTTTTAAAAGTCTCGTGTGATTATAAATGAAAAATAGTTATTACCAATCAAATTGTCTTGGTCACGCTGAGAAGAAATGTGTGGATGATAGACCACAGGTTGCATTATTGGTGTTATAAGTCTTCCCTATCCCAAGTCTTCTTAAAAGTCTCCGGTGATTTATACAACTTTTGTCTTGCTCAAGCTGATAAGGAATTTGATGGCATCCTCTTCACAATTTGCGTGTCATGAACGGCAAACAATAAAGTTAGAAAATATCAGCATCTTTGACTTTGAGGCTTGCACTATATATCTATCTCAACAGCAAAATAGTCAAGAAATTTATGATGATTTAGTTAATGAAATGTCTTGGTCAAGATGATAAGGAATTTGTGGAAGCCATTCATTTCACCAGTGCATGTCACAATCTGTTAACATGCAAAAACTAAGGATAAAAGGCCAATAATTGTTCTTATAACTTTAAGTAAACTTTCAAAAATGAAGTCACCACAAGCAATAATTCACTTATCATCTTCCTCTCGTATTTCTTTTCTTTTTTACGGCCTCGCGCTAACTTTTCTTACTTCCGCCACCGTCCATGCTTCTTATGGCGGTAATGAGACTGATTATCACGCGTTGTTGTCATTTAAGTCAAAGATCACCCAAGACCCATACAAAGTTCTAAATTCGTGGAACCATTCCTTTCATTTCTGTGAATGGAGTGGTATTTCATGTGGAAAGCGGCACAAACGAGTGACTGCTTTACAACTGGAGTCGCAAGGCTTAGAAGGCTCCTTGTCTCCTCATGTAGGAAACCTCAGCTTCCTACGTAGGTTTGATATATGGAACAACAGCTTTCAAGGAACCATTCCTCATGAAATTTGTCGTCTATCTAGGCTACGCCATCTTTATCTTAGTATAAACAAGTTTAGTGGAGTCATTCCCACAAACTTGTCTGGTTGTTCTAACCTCGAAGCCCTTTGGCTCAATGAAAATAAGCTAGCTGGAAGCATACCTAAGGAGATGAGTTTACTCTCGAAACTTGCTAGTCTTCAAATTAACGACAACAAGTTAACAGGTGGAATCCCACCTTTCTTGGGAAATATCACATCAATGGAATCGTTTTATGCATCTGAGAACCCGTTGGGTGGGAGCATTCCAAATACTTTGGGTCTTTGGAAAAGCTTGACGACATTTGTGTCTGGTGGGTGCAACTTATATGGAAGCATCCCTCATTCCATTTTCAACCTCTCACTCCTGGTAACTTTTGTTTTAGCTGATAATCACCTCACTGGTAGTCTTCCTTCAGAAATTGGTAATCAGCTCCCAAATCTTGAGTGGCTTCAGTTATGGGGTAACGAACTGACCGGAGTTCTTCCACCTTCTATTTCTAATTGTTCTAAATTACAACATCTTGAAGTGACCGACAACAATTTTAGTGGGAAGTTGAAAATCGATTTTTCAAAACTAAGAGATATTATTCGAATTTACTTAGTTAATAACAACTTTCATGGCCGCGGAGAAGCTGATGACATGAGCTTTATTGATTCTTTGAAAAACTGCACCAACTTAAAACAATTGGAACTTTATAACTGCAACCTTATAGGAGTGCTTCCGATATCAATAGGCAATCTTTCTCATCAACTCAGGTTTCTAACTTTAGGAGACAATCTATTAATCGGAAGCCTCCCATCAAGTATAGGTAGTCTAGTTGGTTTGGACACTTTACATTTAGGACCAAATCGATTCAAAGGAAATATCCCAGCTAGCATTGGTAAACTTCAAAAGCTACAAGTTCTTGGTCTATATAGCAATCAATTTTCAGGGCCTATACCAGATGCCATCGGGAACTTATCATTGCTGACCAAACTTTATTTAGATTCCAACAAATTAGAAGGCCATATTCCATCAAGCCTTGGGAATTTTAAAGAACTTATTTTGTTAAACCTTTCACGCAATAGACTAAGTGGAAAAATACCCAAGCAACTTTTTCAACTTCCATCACTGACTTATTATTTAGATCTTTCTCAAAACAACCTGTCTAGTTCAATTCCATCAGAGATCAAAGACCTGAAGATGTTGAGCGAGCTCTATTTATCTGATAATAATTTGTCAGGCACCATTACTAGTAGCCTTGGTGAGTGTATTAGCCTTACAATGTTAAACCTAAGTGGCAACATAATTCAAGGCATGATACCATCTTCATTTAGTTCCTTGAGAGGATTGGGAGTGCTCGACATTTCTCAAAATAATTTATCAGGCAAAATTCCCCAATTCTTAGACAAATGGGTTTCCTTAGAATTTTTGAACCTATCTTTTAATGACTTTGAGGGTGAAGTGCCGGTTGTAGGAGTGTTTGCCAATGCAAGTGCATTTTCGGTTTTGGGGAACAATAGGCTCTGTGGTGGTTTGGTTACACTTGAATTACCCAAATGCAAGGAAAGTGGTCGTAGACATAAAAAAAGCTTTCCTTTCTTCATATTAGTCATTGTGATTGCGCTGACGCTGTTCATCGTATTATGTTTTGTGTATCTTTTGTGGAAGAAGAAACGCAACAATCAACCGTCTCAATCTTTAGGGAATGAACAGTTCTTGAAAGTTTCATACAATGAACTTCTCAAGGCTACTGATGGCTTCTCTACAAAGAATTTAATTGGGGAGGGTGGGTTCAGCTCTGTTTACAAAGGAATACTCGATTCTGATGATGATAAATTTGTTGCGGTCAAAGTTCTACATCTTCAAAATCGAGGAGCTCACAAAAGTTTTCTAGCAGAATGTGAAGCATGGCGGAATATTCGACACCGTAATCTGTTGAAGATTATAACATCATGTTCAAGTGTTGATTTTAAAGGCAACGATTTTAAAGCTTTGGTTTACGAGTTTATGCCCAATGGAAGTGTACACGATTGGCTTCATTCAAGTGCATATACATTGAAACTCAACCTTCTCCAAAGAATAAATATTCTTAGAGATGTTGCAACCGCCCTTGACTATCTTCACAATTGCTGCCAAACAACGATTGTTCACGGTGACGTGAAGCCTAGTAACATTCTACTTGATGATGATATGGTGGCTCATGTTGGAGACTTTGGTTTAGCTCGACTACTTGGTACAGACATAAACCAAAAAAGCTCAACCGGGGTTAAAGGAACGATTGGTTATGCACCCCCAGGTAATTCTACTTTTATTCCGAGATGCTTATATTTACTTACCGGTTACAGTTTGTAAATTAATTAATTGTTTTTAATTTGTAGAGTATGGTATCGGGAGCAAGATGACAAGTAGCGGGGACATCTATAGTTTTGGAATATTATTACTAGAGGTGATGATTGGGAAAAAGCCGACAGATGACATGTTCAACGATGGTCTTAGCCTTCATAAATTTGCTTACATGGCATTACCAGATCATGTAGTCGATGTTATTGATGGTGATGCAATTGTGTTGCAAAGTACGGAAGCTAATGCAAAGAAAGTGGAAGAATGCTTGGCTGCAACTATTAATATTGGAGTATCATGCTCTGTGGATTCCCCACCCCAACGAATGAAAATTGAAACTGTTGTCAATGAGTTGCGGCGTATTCTCGATGTGCTTCAAAATATATAAGGTACTATGTTCTCTCTTTTTGTAGAATGTGATTTCACTTAAGTGTCTATAAATCATCACTAACATGGTTTTATTTTTTAACTATTTCAGGTCTAATACCAAGCTTGCTTGGTGAAGTTGAAAGTAACTGCAATAAGGAGCAGTGCATGTCATAGTTAAATAAACGTTAAGCTGTCAAACATGTTTGTAGGTGTCATGTGTGGTTTAATGTTCTTGTTGCATAAACGTAAGAGACGTGGCTTAGTTTCCCTAATCCAATTTGTGGTATTGAATTCTACTTAAGTTTTACTTGTCACAACTGTTCCATTTCTTAATGAATACACTAATGTGAAATAAAAAATACAAATAAATAAATTCAAATAAAAAAAACAATAATAACAAGGGTAAAAGCTATAAATGCTTAACGTACTTTCCCCAAAAACTCATTATGCTCTATGTACTTCAAATATTGTCATTATACATAACCATTTTCATTTTAATTGGTTATGTCTACTGTTGTATAGGCACTTGTTGAACGGGTTAAAAGTTGACCCACTGTAACGCATACAACCTCAATCCTCTTGTTCAGATAGAATAAAACAGATAAAAAGGCAACTTTTGCTAGCGGGTCAGACTTACTCATATCGACCCATACTAAAAATCACAGTTTCAACCCAGACTTGTAACCAAAACGTGCCTGACCCGGCAAACTTTGTACTTTTGCTTACTAGGTATGCAACGACAGGATGAAGTAAACATACTCGAGGAGAATCCATTGAAAAGCATTAATTCACCTACAAGCACAAGGTGTCGTATCGCCATCAGGAGCTGGGAATCCTAGAAGCCAAAACAGAACATGACGATGCCATTGTAAAACATGTATAAGACAAAATATGGATTACTCGCAATATCACACATAAACTGATCAAACTTTAGTTATAATCAATAAAGTGTCAGTCCATTATACTCTATGTACTTCTCGTGAAAACTCATTATGCTTTCTCAACTTTTTTTATTGTCATTATACATAAAGAAGTAATTAAGCATAATGAGTCGAAAATGGAAACAACGTTAAGTATAATGACAATAAAAAAAGTTGAGAAAGCATAATGAGTTTTCACGAGAAGTACATAGAGTATTTTTGGCTTTTTCCCTAATAACAACAACAACAATAGTAGTAAAAAAAACAAAAAAACGAAACAAAACAAAACAAAAAAAAAAGTTTAAACTACATGAAATATTTGTAAAATTTGTAATAAAAGTTATCAGAATTGATAATTTTACACTTATGGCTATAAAAGTGAATTAAAGAGTAAACTTTTTTAAAAGGTTTTGAGCTTACTTTTAAATTCAATTAAGCAATATGAATATAAAGCACTTTTTTATCACACATTCTATTAACTACTTGCGACTACTGGTCGATGTTAACTAGGTTGACCTCCTACCTTCATAAAATTACCAATTACCGCAACATCATGTGAGTACCTTATTTATATGAAATATTTTGTCTTGTTCGAAGTTATTTCAAAACTGGAATTCTCAATATACGTAAAGTTATGGTTATGAAAAACGTATAATCGTAAAACAATGCTCACTGAAAGTTTTAATTAGAAGGTACCCACCACGGCAACACGCGCCAAAACAATTTAATGCCTTAAATAAACATTTTTGTAAATATAGCTTCAACTTGATGATCTACAATTCAGTTTGACACACATTGAAAAAGATTCCAAACACTAAGAATTAAATGGCTCAAACCAGACCATTTTGTACACTGATTGTTTTGCTACTTACTCTAACCCACAATCCTAATTTAGAAGTTAGAACAAGATCACTTCGTACACCCCTGATCAAAGACTAGTCTTTATCGAAAGAACACATATAAAAATCAATCGAATTTATTAGCTATACCAAAGTTCCGGTTACAGTACACACGATCATACAACAGACAAGATGTCCATCATTTGAAAAACATAACTATCGTGTATACAACATTCACCCATGAATGTTCTTCAAAAGGGTGTACTAAAGGTTCCCCCTATTATGATCACACACGAAGATTTTGAACTTCAACTTGTAACACTTTAACTCTTTCCTCCATTTTTGTCAATTCACCTTGAGTCTTCACAAGTTCATCTAATCTACTTTGTGCCAAATCTTGGTAAGGCTTACCGACAAACTTAACGTAGTTTTCAAGACTCTCCGTTGTCTCCAAAAGATCTCTCTGCATTGCTTCTTCGAGTTTGCGTGCTAAACAATCAGCTGTCCTTTTTACTTTATCAACCACTTTTTGCCTACGAACTGGGAAATTTGCAACCGCTATGTAACTGTCAGAAAGAGAGGTCAAATTAGATGCCTAAAAATGGGTCATTTTCGGACACTGGGTTTGGGTTCAGTTGACCTGGACCAAAAGAAGTTTTGAAAATTTTGATTTCTAAAATTGGGAACATCATATGAATGATAGTAATGGAATATACTGACAACAATAGTAAGATGGTTTACCCGCCAGCAGAGCAAATACCAAGAGCAAGAAGATCTTCTAAAGTGGTTGGAAGCACTGATGTTAACAGCGAAGCTAACAAACTGGCTGTGCCTATTCCACCAAAGGTCCCTAAGAACTGTAACAGAAAAAATAGACTGATAAGCAACAAACCACTTGCAAAATGATACACAATACAGGTAAACTAACATAAGATGTAATCAAGCTATACAAGCCGGTATGAATAATAATAATATGATTATCCGTATAACTTCACATGAAAAATAACAGAAATAAAATGTGCATACAACCTCTTAAATTGATTTATATTATATAAGTTGGATCCCATAAGTGTTAAAGTTCTTTTTAGTCATAATTAATATGTTAATTATTTATAAACTCAAAATTAGTGTTGGCAGGTCAACTTAACCCGACTTGACCCGGTTTAACTTGTCTTAAAAGAAAACCTCTTTATGACATGTTACACAATTCATCAGACCTATTGAATCCAACAACTAAACCGTTTCAAATTAACACAGAAATGGGTGTTTCATCCATCAGCAAGAATATAATACGTATTTAGTAGATCTAGCTCACCACTTCACGAATTTCTTGCTCAAATAGCTTGGATGCAGCAGCAGCACTGAAGTCTTGTACTACTTCTATACTGAATTCATTTTTTCTCTCAACCAATTTGCGAGTCTCTGACATATACCGGCTGCGTGAGTCTATAAATGAAGCCCATCTTTTCTCAAAAGTTTCTTCATAAAGTGTTACTTCACGGGCATTACTTGATTGAAGCCATGCAACATATTCCCCTAGTAATTTCTGCCCGAGAACATTTTTAACCAAACAGGTAATCAACGAATTTGGACAGAATGCAATGCCTAAGATAATATGCAGAAGCATGGACAATACAGGTATATAATAAGCTGGTAGGGCAACGAATCTTAATAATAACGATTCAGAAGACATTAGTGGATTTGAGTATAGTTCAAATGACTTTTAGCCCGTTTAACCCAATTGAAGCCTTAAAGATAAAAGATAACCCAGATCAACCCCTACTATAAGCAAATGGATAAAAACTGTCACCTCTAAAAGTATGACATACATCAAAAGGTGAATGTATTGTTGAGAGAAGTGACACCGGATTGAAGCAAACCCACAACTAATATATGAAATGTAATAAAAGATGACACACGGATATAACGTGAAAAACCCCAATAGGGTAAAAACCACGGGCAAGGAAAGATACGTTTCACTATGTAGAAAATTAGGAGTTACACCTTCTCTCTATTTCGAGGATAAAAACTAATCTCTTGTAAATAGGAGATACCACACAAACTCTCTAATACTTCTCACAATACTAGGAGAAAAGAAAGGATACAAAGACACTATGTGTTTTGTACTCGTTGAATGAGAATGAGATGCAATAACAAGGCATTGGTCCTTCCCTTTTATAGGCATCAAGGGGGAAGCCACTTGCATCAACTTGCCCAAAGATAAGATTCTCCTTTTTCAGATATAATGTATCTTTCCCAACAATCTCCCACTTGAAGAATCGATTGAAGCTAAATCGATCTTCACACCGTTAACCTTCCTTGCACTTCCATGTTGCTTACGTTTCCGCTAGGCCGCATGAGGATCGGCACCATATAAACATCTCACAGTTGATTGCTTTTGTCAGATAATCTGCCACGTTATCATCAGTATGAATTTTCTGCATATCCACGGTTCCTTCCTCCACTTTCTCAAGAACGAAGTGATACTGAACTCGTATATGCTTTGTCTTTGAATGATATGTTGGATTCCTTGCCAAATACAAGGCGCTCTGATTGTCACAAAATAGAGTAATTTTCTCTTGTTTGTGCCCGAGCTCTTCCAACAACATCTTCAACCATACTGCTTCTTTGCTGGCTTGAGTAGCTGCAACATATTCTGCTTCCGTCGTTGACATAGCGACAACTGAATGCAGTTTTGAAACCCAGCTTACTGTTCCGCCAAAAAGTGTAAACACATACCCGGTGGTTGATTTACTTCCGTCAAGATCACCTGCATAGTCAGAATCAACATATCCCTTGACAGTTAAACCCGATTCCCCATAACATAATGCAACATCCGAGGTTCCTTTAAGATATCTAAAGATCCTCTTCGCAGCTTCCCAATGCTCTCTACCAGGTTCCACCATGTACCGACTCACTACTCCCACTGCATGTGCAATGTCTGGTCTTGTACAAATCATCGCGAACATTAAACTTACCACTGCTAATGCATACGGTACTCGAGACATCTCCATCCTCTCTTTTTCACTGCTAGGAATCATCTTAGAGGATAACTTGACATTAGTAGGAAACGGGGTTGTTATTGGCTTACAATCTTGCATATTAAACCTTTGCAAGATTTTCTTCACATAACTTTTCTGTGAAAGCCAAACTTTCCTACTAACTCTATCTCGGTGAATTTGCATCCCTAGAATCTTGTTTGCGGGTCCAAGGTCTTTCATCTCGAATTCCCTAGCGAGTTGTGCCTTCAGTTTACTGATACGATCTTTGTTGGGGCCTGCAACCAACATGTCGTCAACATATAACAGCAAGATGACAAAATCATTGTCTCCAAACCTCTTGTAATATGCACAAGGGTCTGCATGTAGTCTGTTATATCTAAGGCCAATGATGAAAGAATCAAATCTCTTGTACCAATACTGCGGTGCCTGCTTTAAACCATACAGAGATTTGTTTAACCTGCAAACCAAATTCTCTTTTCCTTTTTGTTTAAAACCTTCTGGTTGGAGCATGTAAATTTCTTCCTCAAGATTTCCATGAAGAAATGCAGTTTTCACATCTAGCTGCTCTAGATGTAAATCATGCATAGCACACATTGCCAGAACTACTCGAATAGTTGTCATTCGAACCACAGGGGAAAACATTTCATTGAAGTCAACTCCCTCTTTCTAAGCATATCCTTTGACTACCAATCTTGCACGATAACTCTCCACCTGGTCATCACCGTTACTCTTGATCTTATACACCCATTTGTTTCCAATAGGTTTTCTACCTGCAGGTAGTGGCATTAGTTCCCACGTTTTATTCTTATGAAGAGCTTCAATTTCTTCTTGCATTGCTTCCATCCAAAACGAAGCATCTGAATTATTCAGTGCTTCTTGAAGAGTTGATGGCTCTCCTTCCTCTGTAAGAAGACAATATGCAACATTGCCCTCCATAACATAATCCGAGTGCCACACCGGGCATTTTCTTTCACGATTAATAGTACGAGTCGTTGGGGCTTGAGACTCGGTCGTCTCATTCACCTCGTGCTGTGGTACGACTTCAGAAGAATCATTCGACTGAAATTGCCTTTCCATCTGTATTGATGTAGTTTCTCTTGTAGTGCTATCACCTTCTTCAATCTCTTGACTTTTGTCTTCCATAAAGACAACATCTCTGCTGACGACTACTTTGTGGGCAGTGGGGTCCCACAAGCGATACCCCTTTACTCCGTCAGCGTACCCCAAGAACAAACATTTTCTGGATTTCGGATCCAGCTTTGTAGTTTCTTGAGAATTGTACATCACGTACACAGGACTTCCAAATATATGAAGGTCTGAATAGTTGACTGGCTTTCCCGTCCACATCTCCATCGGTGTCTTCAACTCAACTGCAGTTGTAGGTGACCGATTTATCACATAGCAAGCGGTATTGACTGCTTCTGCCCAAAACGATTTTTCCAAGCTTGCAGTTGCCAACATTGCTCTTGCTCTTTCTAATAAGGTTCTGTTCAGTCGCTCTGCCACTCCATTTTGTTGAGGAGTGTATGCTGTAGTGAACTGCCTTTTGATTCCTTCTTGCCTGCAAAAAGTATCAAATTCATCACCAGTGTATTCACCTCCATTATCTGTCCTTAAACATTTGATCTTCTTTCCAGAATCAAGTTCAACCCGCGCTTTGTAAACTTTGAAAACTTCAAACACATCAGACTTCTTCTTGATTGGGTACACCCAACATCTCCTGGAAAAGTCATCAATGAAGGATACAAAATACTTTGCTCCTCCCAGGGATAGAACCGGTGCGTGCCACACATCAGAATGAACCAATTCTAGAACAGAGACACTTCTAGAATTTGATGTCTTGAATTTTAGGCGATGCTGCTTGCTGATAACACAATTCTCATAGAAAGGTAATGTAACACCCTAAAATCTGAAACATGAAAAATGACCAAAATGCCCTTGCAATTTTAAAATTTGATTTAAAAGCTTATAAAGTGCCAAAATAAATCCCAACCTTCTGGAGATGAACAAGATATGAAGTAAATTAATTTTTACTACTACATATTTATATTTTGTAAAGTACTAGAATTATGAAACACTCAAAAATATGTCATGTGGGCCGAATAATTCATTTAAATTACTTATGTTATAATTATTATTAATTAAAAGCAAAATAACTATAAGTAACTTAAGAAATAAATTTCAAAATTGGAAACCATGATTTGGTCTCACCTTGGACCGAGTATACAGCCCATCCCCCCCCCCCCCCCCCCCCAAAAAAAATCCGGCCATCACTCCCCTAATTAGCTAACTTACCATTTTTCTATTTTAAAACCCTAATATCACTTTTTCTCTCCCAAAAATCATACAAGCCACCATAAATTCTAAGAGTATTTTTCCTGTGATCTATACACTGCTAGGAAGCCAAGAAAATTGACAATTCGAATTTTGAAGGCCTGATCTATTTGTTGTCGAATTTTGTTCATATGCAAGGTAAAATTCATAATAATTCATACGACCCTCCATAAATTCATTTTCCATTTTTCCTGAGTTCCTTACATCATGTGTGATCTGTGAAAATTGATTACAAGGTTTATGGAGTCGCTTTTCTATTCTTTGGAATTTTGGAGGCGTTTTTATCCTAACCGAGAGGAATAATATCATCCAGCGTGTTCTAAACGTTCTAAAATTTATATGGTATTTTTCTCATGTTATATTCATCCTATAGGTTCCAAATAAAATAATAAAAACGAACCATTCATGGTATACGAATTATTTGAGAATTAAACCCTAAAAACGTGTTAAAACCCTAAATAATTAGAAACGAATTTTATGGGTGTCAAACCCATTTTATTTAAGACCTATACGACCCATATGATACTGGAAAAATGTCCATTCGAATTGTTATTGTCTAAAATGGCCTTGTCGAATTATTATTTATAATCGGGTTTTTATTTAAAAAATCGTATAAATGGATAAACAAAATTGGAACGATTGACCTAGGGTTTATGATATGGTCTAGATCTGACCTTAAAGATGAAATAATGATGGAATAATGATTGGTGTTTGATTTGGGGAATTAGGGTTAGGGTTTGATGATTTTATTGTATTACCGATTGAGTTTTCAAAATAAAAAGGGGTTGTTTCGTAAATTATAAAACTTGTGGACTATTTTTGTAATATACTTTGGACCAGGGGGTGTTAGTATAAAATATAACATGAGGACCTTTTTCATAAAATATGTGACTTAGGGGTTTATTTTGTAAATCGGGTAAATTTGTAAACCAAAATGTAATTATTAAAAATAGAGGGGCTTGTTTGTAAATTCTGGAAACTTGGGGGTATTTCGTATAAATAAGGATAATGAGGGTGTAATATGTAAAATTGGACACTTAAGGGCTTGTTGTGTAAATATGCTAAATAAGGAAACTTTCTAAAAAAATGGAAACCTTCTATTTTTGGAAACCTGCTAAATATGGAAAGTTACTAAAACTGAAAAGCCGACTAAAATAAGTAATCCGAATTAAATAAGTTTTTAATAAAACCAGTCATGAATTCGTGTAGATTCGCCGGAGATGGAGTTTGCTTCCGACCTTGGTATTTCTGTTGTGTTTCGTTTGCGGTATAAGGTACAGATATTCTGACCTTGTCTCTTAAGGTTTCTCGTGATTCTTATACATCTTTCGATATTAGCTTGAACTGTTACGTCGTACTCTAAGCCTCATGATTAGGGCTTCCCTATGACTTTGCTATGCTCCCTTTGATATGAACCTTTGATATGAACATTTGATATGAACCTTTGATATGAAAATTTGATATGAAATCTGATATGAACCCTTATGATATGTATATGCTTTGACCCTTCAGTCTGATACCCGAGCCAAAATTTGTTTCCTAGTCAGGAAGGTAACCTGACCGTGTCATTGATGCACCAATGGCATGACTCCAGTGTGCACGAGTGATGTTGCACACCGTCCCCATTTTGATTTGATTATGAGCTCACTATATGTATATGATTTGGCCATTATATGTTTTGGGGGGCTTATGGATGCATCCTAGATTTGATTTGTTTCGAGGGATTTGATCTGATTGGAGCTTTGTCTGGTGAATGATGTCGGGTGCAATCCGCGTCTTCACAATTCTGGGAGTTAGCTACTCCATTTGTTACTGAGGTCTCCCCTCCTATTATGTATGGTATTCCGAGGTCACCCCTCCGAATACAATGGCTACTTATGATATGATATGATATGATATGTTTCTGGGCTCGGGTAGATTTCTGATAACCCTTACACTTTTGATAAACCTATATTGTACCTTCTGTATTCCCCAACGCACCATAATCTGTATTACTTGTTCATTACTCAATACCCTTATATGATGTACTTGTACCAAGATATAGATACTCCATTACATTGATCTGTCACACTTTCATTCCGTTACTTCAGACTATGGTTCCATTCACGTACCGGGTTATTATATGTTATTGGATTTGATTATGATATTCATGTTTATATGACTATTGTTTACTCTGTACGATATGTATGTATGCGATATAAGATTTACCTGTTGTCATCTGATGATATGCTATCGTACTGTTATGTGATCCTTTGATTTGTCTGGTAACCGTGCTTGTGTGAAATCGATCGTTGATCTGTTTATCTTTGGTACCTCGTTCGATTAATCTCGTGTACTATGACTATCCGTGGTGTCCTCATCTGCTTGTTGTTGACCTACCATGTTTGCATCTCTGTTTACGCTACGGTTGATTGGGTAAATGGTTCCACTTATGAAGTCTAGCTTGTTAACTTGTTTAATTGCCCTGCTATGTATTTAATTCATTTAATTATAGTGTTCATACTGTATCCTTACTTGTTACGTGTGACTGCCATGTTTTGACTACCGTTGTGATATTGTTCATGTCTTCATTAAGAGTTTTGACCTGTGTGAATTGCCATGCTCACTGATTTATTAATTGCTTCCGCTTTCCTGTAGATATCTGTTTGGCTTGTATGTCTTCTGATTTTCCTGAATTGATTGTATGACATATATGTTGTGTGGATGCTACGCCTGCTATGTTTGTTTGTGTTTCAGTTCTTGTATGTCTGGTTTGTTTTGTGCTTGTTTATATGTCTTTGATGCTTTGCTTCGCTTCGCTCTCCTTGTTATCTGTTCGTTTTGGATATCTGTATAATTGTGTTCTGCAGGATCCTCTTTGACTCATTACTCTCATTTCGCTACGACTTTGTTATCCGTTCTTTGTCTCATTTTGCTTTTCAGATTTTGTTTAGCTTTCACTTTGTTATATCTGTTCACTGGGCTTTTTAAGCTCAGCCGCATTTCTTTTCCTGCGGCAGGTTTTAGGTTTGAAGATGGGCTTTGATTGGGCTGAGAGGTGGATTATTTGAGTGGACAAACCCTAGATACCTTATTATTTTGGATTTATTTCGTTGGGCTATTGTTGGAGATTTCATTTTATTTTAGACATATTGGATTTTGTATTTTCCTTGTAAGTCATTCGTCTATATGACTTGGTATTTTATTCTTTAAGGTTTTCGCTTGTAAAATTTTATTTGTATGTTCTGATATGACACCAGCATGTGACACTTCTACCCTTGTCGGGTTGGGGTGTTACAGGTAAAGAAACCTTTCTGAGGCCAGGAATTAACTTCCTTTCAACAAGAATCTTCATTCCTTGTTCTGACATATGTCCAAGCTTCTGATGCCACGTTATTGCAACTCTATGACTTGAACTATGTGAAGCAATAGATGCTTCCGCTTCCTCCATTACCTCTCCTTTCAGTTGGTATAAGTTTGCAGCCACCTTTTCACCTTTCATAAGTACAAGCGCGCCTTTTATAACTTTCATGATCTTGTTTTGTATTTCAACCTTACAACCAAGATCATCCAATTGCCCCAGAGACAATAGATTCTTTCTCAGGCCCTCCACGTGTTGCACATCCCGAATAGTACGAACTGTACCATCATGCACCTTCACCATGATATTTCCAATTCCAATGATCTTTAGTTCATGATCATTGCAACTGTACACAGATCCGTCTTCAGAGATAGGTTTATATTGATGAAACCATTTTCTTCTTGCGGTCATATGAAAAGTAGCTCCCGTATCGAACAGCCATACATCTGCAAATCTTTTCCTGCCTTCATTTGCAACCGCTGCTTCACAACACAGAGCGTTTAATGAAGGTCTTAGCCTTCATAAATTTGCTTAAATGGCATTACTAGATCATGCAGTCGATGTTATTGATGGTGATGCAATTGTGTTGCAAAGTACGGAAGCTAATGAAAGAAAGTGGAAGAATGCTTGGCGGCAACTATTAATATTGGAGTATCATGCTGTGTGGATTCCCCACCCCAACGAATGAAAATTGAAATTGTTGTCAATGAGTTGCAACGTATTCTCGATGTGCTTCAAAATATATAAGGTACCCTGTTCTCTCATTTTGTAAAATCTGATTGTTCATGAGTTTGTTAATAAATCATCACTACCATGGTTTTATTTTTGAACTCTTTCAGATCTATATCATCAAGCTTGTATCGTGAAGTTGAGAGTAACTGCAACAAGGAGCAGTGCATGTCGTAGTTAAATAAATGTTACGTTGTTAAAATTGTTTGTAAATGTGGTTTAATTTTCTTGTTGCATAAGTGTAAGAGACGTAAGAGTATGTTTGTTTCCTTTCCTGGTTATGTATCATGTGTCAAACATGTTTATGATTATGTGTGGTTTAGTTTCCATCAATCCAATTTGTAGTCTTGAATTCTACTTAAGTTTTACTTGCCACAACTGTTCCATTGCTTAATGAATACGCTGATGTTAAAAAAAAATTAAAATCAAAAAGTAATAAATAATAAATAAAAATCAAAAGCTTAAATTACATGAAATATTTGTTAAACTTATAAATTAACAAACGTTATGAAAATAGAGAATTTTACACCTATAAAAGTGAATTAAAGATTAACCCTAACCTCTTTTAAAAAGTTTTGAGCTTGATTTTAAATTCTTTTAAGCAGTTTGAATATAACGCAGTCGATGTTAACCACTTTGACCTCCGATCTTCATAAAATTACCGATTACCGTATTTATTTTGCCGCAACATCGTGTGATTACTCTACTTTATATAAAATAGTTTGTCTTGTTTTATTTCAAACTGAAATTCTCAATATAGGTGAAGTTATGTTTATGAAAAACGTATAATCATAAAACAATGCTCACTGAAAGTTTTAATCACAGGGTACTCACCGCCTAAAGGCGAGGGTACCTGCTGGTATAATATAATGCCTCAGCTCAAATAAACATTTTTGAAAAGATAGTACAATGACTTGAATGATGACGTGTATCCAGTTCCAATTCTTAAGGGTTGCTAACAAGTCAAGGAGCAAAATATAGGTTCATCTTGATAATCTACAATGAGAATCTACAATGCAGTTCGACACACATTGAACAAGATTCCAAACACTACGAATTAAATAGCTCAAACCAGACCATTTTCACATTTTGTACTATGATAGTTTTGCTAAATAGTAAAGAAAAATGATTTGTGTGCCTAAAATATGAACTTAAATTTAGACCTCAAGATTTGATTGATGTATTTGAAAAAGTGGTTGGTGCAAAATTATGAGAGAGAATCAGTGTATTACACTTGGTCACTTGTCATGAAATGAATGGATTAAATCTAACATTAGGTCGACTTGTTAAGCATATATATCAGTAAATACTCAAACCCACAATCATGCTTTAGAACATAATCACTTTGTACACCCCTGATCAAAGACTGGTCTTTACTGAAAGAGCACATATAAAAATCAATCGAATTTATTAACTATACCAAAGTTCCAGTTACAGTACACACGATCATACAACAGACAAGATGTCCGTACATAAATACATTTGAAAAACATAACTATCGTGTATACAACATTCACCCATGAATGTTTTTCAAAAGAGTGTGTACTATACGTTCCTCCTATTATGATCACATACGAAGATTTTGAACTTCAATTTGTAACGCTTTAACTCTTTCCTCCATTTTTGTCAATTCACCTCGAGTCTTCACAAGTTCATCTAATCTACTTTGTGCCAAATCTTGGTAAGGCTTACCGACAAACTTAACGTAGTTTTCAAGACTCTCCGTTGTCTCCAAAAGATCTCTCTGCATTGCTTCTTCGAGTTTGCGTGCTAAACTATCAGCAGTCCTTTTTACTTTATCAACCACTTTTTGCCTACGAACTGGGAAATTTGCAACAGCTATGTAACTGTCATAAAGAGAGGTCAAAATTAGATACCAAAAAATGGGTCATTTTCGGACACTGGGGTTCACTTGGCCCGGACCAGAAGAAGTTTCGAGTATTTGGATTATTGATAAATAGGAATTATGTTTAATACGAGACATCAACAAATATCAGTTCATTTATCTGAAAATAGGTCGAAGTTGCCACCATAGTCCGAAAATAAGAATTCATTTCTAGAATCTGGAACGTTATATGAATAATAGTAACGAAATATACTGACAACGATGGTAAAATGTATTACCCGCCAGCAGAGCAAATACCAAGAGCAAGAAGATCTTCTAAAGTGGTTGGAAGCACTGATGTTAACAGCGAAGCTAACAAACTGGCTGTGCCTATTCCGCCAAAGGTCCCTAAGAACTGTAACAGAAAAAATAGACTGATAAGCAACAAACCACTTGCAAAATGATACACAATACAGGTAAACTAACATAAGATGTAATCAAGCTATACAAGCCGGTATGAATAATAATAATATGATTATCCGTATACCTTCACATGAAAAATAACAGAAATAAAATGTGCATACAACCTCTTAAATTGATTTATATTATATAAGTTGGATCCCATAAGTGTTAAAGTTCTTTTTAGTCATAATTAATATGTTAATTATTTATAAACTCAAAATTAGTGTTGGCAGGTCAACTTAACCCGACTTGACCCGGTTTAACTTGTCTTAAAAGAAAACCTCTTTATGACATGTTACACAATTCATCAGACCTATTGAATCCAACAACTAAACCGTTTCAAATTAACACAGAAATGGGTGTTTCATCCATCAGCAAGAATATAATACGTATTTAGTAGATCTAGCTCACCACTTCACGAATTTCTTGCTCAAATAGCTTGGATGCAGCAGCAGCACTGAAGTCTTGTACTACTTCTATACTGAATTCATTTTTTCTCTCAACCAATTTGCGAGTCTCTGACATATACCGGCTGCGTGAGTCTATAAATGAAGCCCATCTTTTCTCAAAAGTTTCTTCATAAAGTGTTACTTCACGGGCATTACTTGATTGAAGCCATGCAACATATTCCCCTAGTAATTTCTGCCCGAGAACATTTTTAACCAAACAGGTAATCAACAAATTTGGACAGAATGCAATGCCTAAGATAATATGCAGAAGCATGGACAATACAGGTATATAATGAGGTGGTAGGGCAACGAATCTTAATAATAACGATTCAGAAGACATTTGTGGATTTGAGTATAGTTCAAATGACTTTTAACCCGTTTAACCCAATTGATGCCTTAAAGATAAAAGATAACACAGATCAACCCCTATTATAAGCAAATGGATAAAAACTGTCACCTCTAAAAGTATGACATACATCTAAAGGTGAAAGTATGGGTGTCTAAATGTGCTAATAAGCTGATAATTACGACTTCATTTGTTTCGAACGTTTGAGTAAAACCAAGTATGAATCTGATATTCTGATTAAGGTCAAAATAACTAGATTTAGAGAAGTGTGTAATAACCTTGCAGAAACTGATTACTGAGATAAGTATACATTATTCATTTAGAGAAAAGGTGTGTCTAGTCAACCCAACCTGATATGTACAAAAACTAATCTTTTAACCTATTACCCAAGCTACCCATTTTTGACACATAACTAATACCAATGATTTATTCACTTACTTGTGAATCCGATATCGCCGGACCAAGGATATCATTTCTAACACTTTCAGCAGCAGGCATAGGGGCCTTATTACCTCCTCTAAAAACATACGACGCAACAATATCAAGATTCGATAAGCGAAGAGTTGACACAATAAGATCCACAACACGTGATTGTGTTTTATCTATCTGCATTTTAGCACAACAAAAAAGATAACTTGTTAAATCTAAAAATGCATTTTCTTAACAAAATAAAATATCCGGTTATGTATTTATCGTACCAGTGACAAAGCTTGTTTCTTCCGAGATATGCTTTCGTTTTCCATCTTGTATGCATAGTCTTTTACACTACTTATTAGCTCGTTTATTGAAATCAAATCTTTTTGGGCCTGTTGGCAATCTCGTTCTACAATCTTTTGTGATGCAGAAAGCAGTTGCTCTGCAATTGCAATAGGTGTTTCAAGTTTAAGTTTCATTCTTTCAGTTCCTGTGCTTGTTGACCTGTCTAAGAAGCTGTATAAATACTTTTCGAGCTCATAGAAGCTAGTTGTCTCCCAATAAGAGTCGTCTCCCGCGAAGTCTTTATGTTCTTCTCCAGTATTGGATATAGTAGACAATTTTCGTTTAAGTGCAGATCGTGCAGATACCGGAAATAATGATACTTCAGTACTTAACACCTTCTGTGTGTTCTCTTTTATAAATCCAATTGCTTCCTCAAGCTGCATTACATTAGATAATGTTTTAAACCAAAGAAGATAACCCATACTAAGAGGTCAAAAGAGAGGGTGTTGGGCAGGATAGATCACAATCATAACAGGACGCGTCAGATTAATTTGACCCCCACCATTTTAAAGATAGTAGACGTTTAAAAGATTGTAAAAACTACAGCAACAGAATAATAACCTAAATTAATATAAACCGATAAAAGGCTGTATGCTTTGACAATAGAATTTGGGTTTCAGCTTTCCACTATTAGCAATATTGTTTTATTTGTCTGCCTGAGACGAAACACAACCCATACAGGCCCATTCATTAGTAATGGATGACATTGTCACCTTGATTTTAAGCCACAGAACGACTTTAAGAAGGCGTATGGATGTTCATTCTTGAAGTGACTATTGTGACTTCAGGAATACCATTTAGAGATAATAATGATTGACGTTAGGGGCAGTTAGGTAATTTGACAAAAATAATCACAAATCAGTTATCTTTGCAGACTCCTTATTTGCTTCTACAAAATCTAATTGTTTTGGCCAGTTAAGAAACCAGTTTTTTCAGACACTGTAAAACTGAATTACCAATCTTGCAACATATCCACGCACCCCCTAGAAAAGACTGAAGGGAAGTATGATCAAACCTCGAGGGGAGTTTGGTATATATCAGATTTATTCAGTACAAACACGACCTTTTTCTTCCATTGCTGTGTATAGCGCAGAAAAGCAACCTGAAAAGCACCATTGGAGATCAATAATCATGTATAGAAATTATAAGAGTCATCTGAATACATGGCCAGATCGATGACCATGATATGTCACATGAACAATGGGTATTATACCTCACTTTCAGTCAGTGGACGATCTGCAGAAATAACAAAAAGAAGCAAATCTGCTCGAGGGACAAATTCTTCGGTCAGGCGCTGTTGTCTTTGAAGAATCACATTGGTTCCTGGTGTGTCAACAATGATCATCTGTTTACCAGAAATAAACAAATTTATTGATGGTAGAAGTTACCAATAGCTCGTAATAGGAGCTACACATAATTCCAAGATGGGGCAGATAATTTACTCATCCAAAGCATTGGAACGAAATGGGATCATAAATGAAAACTCACATGCTCAAGTATCGGTGCAGGTATATAACATATATATTGGCCATCTGGGTGCCTTTCACAACGCTGTTGTTCACCAGAATCAAGCTCAGAATAGCGTAAAAAGGTTATCTCGTTTGTCGTAGGAACAACTCCATCTTTTAAGTACTTTCTTCCAAGAAGAGCGTTTATGAACGTTGATTTCCCAGAATTGAATTCGCCCTGCAAACTTTAATTCATTAGAAAATCATGATTACAAGGGGAAACAGAAACAGAAGATCATGAAGAGTCGTAGCATTGGACATCTTTAGATAAGAAAATTTGGTATTTCATGCCAATATCTAGATTCTACCTAATGGAATAATTAGTTACCATAAAGGTCGTACATATAATTATATGTTTAGTGAAAAGTTACACCACATGTTTATAACACTAACGGGAGTTTGGTTGTGCGTTTTCAAAGTGATCACTGCAATTCGTAAAAATGGTATCAGATGATTATTCATGGAAAACGAATATATGGACAAAAGAAGTGGAGGGTCAACCCAATTCATTTTGGGCCGCCCTAAAACTTTCACAATATTTTGACCTGTTCTCCAACCCACGCATTAATCAACTTGGTTTCAGTTATAAACAATAAAATAAGAAATTTGATAATATAATTTTACAATATAATTTTACCTGTTTTCAAGGTAAAATTTGATATTCATGATTTGGAAGGACGTTATGCATGCATCACAACAGAACTCTGGGGTTGACCAAAACAATTAAATAAGAAATTGCTCAATGTGCAAATTCTCGCTTTTAGACTAGCATCTACGTAAATACCAAAGTCATTTAAAAGTGCTTTTGTAATAATATATATACAGGAAAATCATTTGAAATTAAGAGCAAATACCAATGTACAACTGCCGAAACCAGAAGTTGTTGAAGTTCAGCGCACAATTACCACTATAACCAGTAAGAAAGGCTCACTGAGGTGCAAAACAGCATCATTGAGAAGCGAGACTTCCTCCATCTGATACAAAAGCCAATCCGGGTAACTCATCAGTGTGAATGAAGAATATTCAATTCGAAAGTTAAACCTTGTCAGTAGAGGTGGCAATGTAGGCCGTTTTGTTTGTGATTTCTGAATGGGTCAACATGGGTTCATTTCAAAGTCATATGGATCAAATAGACAAATACTCAAATAAATATTTACCTAAAAAGACGGCGAGTCAACAGGTTTAAAGTCGCCAAATTTGAAATTTTATGGCATAAAACCTGTTAGACTTTGTTTTTGTAATCATACTGGCACCAATTATTGTTATATTCCTTTTATAAAGATGGACAAATATGGAACAACCATGCCAGTTTTGACTCGTACTTGAAGTGACATGTTTCGACTCAGGTTATGACCCATTAGTCCATTACCCAACCCACCCATCTTGCCACCTGTACATTTTACCAGAGTAAAAGAATTAGCTACCAAATTTTGAGATTAAAAGATCACCAGAGGTGAAGCTCTCTGGATAACATCAATAGCTTCAAGCAGCAGCGATTTCTCGTTTTCTATCAGCTCTACTTCTCGATCCAACAAGTTGACAAATCCTGTAAACCCGTTTGACTTATCCAACTCCAAACCGTCATTTAAAGTTTCCATTCTTCTCTCGGATGCCCGCATGCTATATATCATGTTCAAAGCATCTTTTCCTAACAGCCTCAAACCTTCCATTGAAACAACTAAACCACTTGCACCAGATTGCAACAAATACGACATCTCCTTGAGTAACTTATCTTCATCAACGGAGTCAATGGTCACAAATGTTGGAATTTTGATCTTATTGATTACAGAGGCTGATAATTTCTCTATGCTTTCTTCTTTATTAGTATCATAGATTAAAAAATCAGCACCTTCAAAACTAGAGTCAGACATATCAGAGTTTGAACTTTGCACCTTTCTTCCAACCAATGGAAGAAATACCGAGTCTGATTTTGAATCCATAATTGTATTCCTTGCAACAATGGCAGGTAAACCTGTTCCAAAAATAGACTACATAAGCATGCTATTCGGACAACAATCATTTTTTTATTTTATTTTATTTTTTAGTAATTATTGCAACTTAAAGAATCAGAATCATATTATCAGTGGCTTAAAGCTAGGGATAGGATGGCAATTTTACATTTATCTCATTTGCTAGTTTCTCAGCAACTTCATATGTGTTTCTCATATATGATAATCACTTCTACCAAAACCCTCGTAACTAAAACATCATTTAAACGCACATCCAATCACCCCCATTAACTCATAAGCTAACTTACTATCTCACCCAGAAGCACATCCAAACACTATCACATGTGGTTCATTTTGTTAAGTCCAATTATTACTTTCATAATACCAATGCCAACCACCCTCGTAAAGTCAAACTGGGTGCAATAAGAAAGTGCACACCGGCATAAATGTAAAAGTACCTAACTACGCCTAGATTTACAGAGCCTAATATCTAATGGTCCAACATCTAAACACCCTCTAAAAGTAACATAATCATACTTTAATAACAACTACATAAATGCATTAAAAAAAGTGATCACCTACATATATTTAAGATGACTAAATTACCCCTAGACTTACGCAACCAAGTACCTAACAACCCAACATCCAAACACCCCCATATATCGAAAATCTACTTAGGGTGTGTTTGGATTAGCTTATTTTGCGGACTTATGAGTTTATCTGAAATTAGAAAAAGCTCATAAACGCCACTTTTTCCGGCTTATGAGCTTATCAAATTAAGCTTACGGACTTAAATAAGTCCAAAAGCTCATGTTTAAAAGCTCGGAACCCAAAAAAATGAGCTTATAATCTTTTCAAAATTCAAATAAACACATAAGCCCACGAAATAACCATCATCAAGGTGGCCTAGTAGCCGGCCATCTAATGTCCTCATAAGAGCTCTAATGTTCAAACATCACAATAGGGCGGAGCTACATAGTCCTGAGCGGGTTCAACTGAAACACTGAACAAGAAATTTTGTTATAATCTTAGAGCAAATTTAGTACGATATAGTATTAATTATCGTTTTGAAACCACTCATGTTGTATGCAATCGTTCCTAATTTTAGTTATGACATAAAGATACCCGGTTAGGCCACATATATATAGGAGTGAAAGACTCGCCCTCCCCACGTCAGCTAAACACGGAATTCGTTTTATATAAACTAAAAATTCTAAAAAAAACTTTCGAACCTTGATCAGAAAGAACAACGCCACTAGCATTAACAGCGGTCGCAACATCAACTCTCTCATCAACCAACAAATACGCCCGATCCCGAATAACCGCTTTCAACAAACACGCAGCATCATACATCACCCTCCCACTCCCCCCACCACCACTTTTCAACACAACAACCCCAACCACCTCCCTAACCGCCTCATCAACCACCTTAACCACCCTCTCCTTATCACCAACCACCTCACCACACTCCACTTCCAGAACCACGTTCGGAACCCTAATCTCGGGGCGTTTATACCCACCTGGAAACAATGTCTTGGGTGGCTGTTTTGGGGTTGAATTATTGCTGTTTACGGTGCAGGTGACGGTGGAAATGGCGGAATTACGTCGGGGAAGGGACGGCGGACGGTGGGAGATGGTGGGGTGGATGGTGGAGGTGAGGCGGTGGTGGCCGTGGTGGTTGTGGAGGGGGAGAGTGTGGTAATGGAGAGATGCCATTGTTAGGGTTTTTAGGGTTTGCAGGTTTTCGTAATGAAGAAGATGATCATGAAGAAAGTGTGTGTTTTATCTTTGGGGATGTTTGTGGAGGTGATGAGTGATCTTATCTTTTTATTTCATTTTAATTCCCGCCTTTAATAATTTTATATTTATTCACGTGGAAATTATTTTTTAAGTGCATAATATGTGAAAAAGTTGTTACTTTTATTAATTTTATATTGAAAAGTGGATCTAAAGAGACTTTTTGAGTAGTTGGATCGGATCTAAGAGTGGATTTTGCGGTTTGTTTTAAGTGAGATTCTTGAAGTGTAAGATTATAATAACTTGTAAGAGTGTGAGCTGTGGAGGTAAATATCATGTTATTCGTTTGTCATTTCAGTGTTACAGAATCAAGATACTAATATTACATCAATCATTAAAATACTTTCTCAGCACAAAAACTCAATAATGTTATTGGTGTATGTAGATCTCACAAAAAATACTCACTCACTAATAAAAAAAATATGCGCCAGCCATACCTTTGGCTAGCCATACCTTTGGCTAAAGTGATGAATGGCTAAATGGACAGTGCACTATAACGTGTTATTCGTCCATTGTTGGGTCAATAGCAAAATATGTGCTATGGTGGATGGTCTATCATCATCAACAAGTATGATCACGCGTCAAGATCATAGCAATAGGCACTCACCACGCGTTATGACTCAACTCTTTGGACTCGTTTGGTGGCATACATCGAACGGTTTATTACTTTTTTTTTGTATGTGTTTGTTAGCTATATTGTGGGGTATTTTATATAAAATGAGGTATTTTTTTATTTTTAGTTTGGTGATGGTCATAACACCTGTTTAGTAGTGTGTTTGATGATAAGTTGAATAATGATGCGATGCAGACGTGCAGATGATGAATTTGATGATCATAATGTTTAGCAATTTTATAGTGGTTGTTATGTTTTTCAGACTATATGTACGGTGGTGGTTATATTTACTTTAGTGTCATTATCTTCGTATAACATGTACTTTTGTAATATTACGACATCACTTACTATTCGTATTTAAATATACCTTAGTTAAACGCACACGAATATCCCACAATAACATCCATCAATTTAAGTGAGGTTCTAAAAGTGTTTGATTAAAATGAGCTGGAAAGTTTTTTATTGGTTGGTATATTTTAATCGTGGATTTGTGTAATTAAAATAAGACCGAGCAAAATGGATTGAAAACTAAACCGAACCGATCATATTCAGTTCGGTTTTCGGCTTTATATATTTATGATTTTTATTTTCGGTTCAGCTCGGTTCGAGGTAAAATCGAGAAAAACACACCTAAATCATATAAATCGAACGGATCGACACAAAATCGAACCGAGCCGAGTCACTTCGGTTCGTTTCTCGATTCACGTCTTCCACAAAATCGTTTTTGGTTCGGTTCGGATTTATTCAGTTCGGTTTTGACCCGATACTTAGCTCTAAATTAAAGGGATCTATAATGGGTGGATCCTAATAAGACTAATCAAGGTAGTTATAACTAAAAGGTATGTGGAATTCTTAAAATTTTATAGATTGAGATTGGATCGAAACTAACTATATACATCCAGCCATGATATGAAACAAAATGATTCGTAATCTGGTTCAAAACCTACTTTATATACAACTATTGAACTAGTAGTAATAACGGATTCAACGACAGCACTGCAGCCATTGGTTGGTGATCCTCTGTTTGAACTACTTTCGGTTATGAAGTTTACAGTAACTAAATTAGCTAGAAGTGTGGCTAATAAACTTGTAAACCCATAATTGATGAAAATCGTTAATTTCACATTCTATTAATGTATGAATAATATGGTGTCTAGGTTATGGTGCTGGTGTTATAAGAGTTCAACAACCACTTAAGTATTATTGACTATAATTACTTCAAAATAAATGTTTTAACGATCTCCGGAATGTAAGGTATGTTTGGCGACAAGCTTTTTAGAGCATTTAGCATTGTTTTGTTTAAATGTTACTTTTATAATATTGCTACATTATCAAACGTGATTTAGTAAAACAAACATCCACTGCTAACTGCTATTCTGCTACTTTCAGTTATGAAGTTTACAATAACTAAAATAGCTAGAAGTGTGGCTAATAACTTGTAAAGTCATAATTGATCAAAACCCTTAATTTCACATTCTATTATTGTATGAACGAGATTGGCACTGGTCCGCCGCGTTGCGGGCGGGCGAATTTTTTAGCCGAGGCGATTGTGCATCAATAAATAGTAATGTTTTGTTGGGCTAATTACTCATAAAAGAGGCTTGTTCCTTGGTAGGAGAGTATGATATGATATCATGTACTTTTAGATTTTTGCATTTGTTTGTGCTTACTGTACAGTTCATTCAAGACTGTATTGCATGTGACATGTTTTTTTTTTTTTAAATGGATGCAGAGTTGTATGGCTGTATACAGGCTATGCAAAGTAAACTAAAGGAATTACAAAACACATAACATATTCAAGTGGAATTAAATGCAAACAGTGTTGCTGGACATAGTCTTTGTCAAATAGGTACATACATTATGGCTGCCTGTTTTTACAAAAAAAAAATCATGTTTTGATCCTAGTGGTGGCTAACATGCTCGACCACAGACTTACAGGCAAGTGAAACCGCTATCATACATGTTACAGTACCTACTTATAAAACAACTAATTAGTTTGCCTATATAGAAGTTACAACTCAATTTCCTGCATAAATGTCTATTACTATTCTTTAATTGAACTTCCAATTCCTAACTGCGGCTTCAACTGCTGCTTAAAAACTGTTGCAGATGAAGTGCTATTAAATCGCTCGAGTATAACCCCTGTTGTAGCAACGAAACACACCTAAAACAATGAAGACAAATTGAATTTATTGTATTAGAAATTGGCGGTAATCGCACTTAAGAGACAGCGAGTAGCAGTTAAAGGAAGTGGATGAAAATATGGCAATATAAGGAATTAAAGATAATGGATGAAAAGGGGTGTATGTATTTGAGCTTCGAAATTTTTATGCGTCACTGTAGTTTAGATCAGACGGTATAGACAAATCATCAAAAGGGCTAAGAAATTTGTACTTCTGTCTATGCCGGTTTGTTTAGATCAGATGGCATAGACAATCCTACCTCGTAATAGCTAAAAGATCTAATAAAAACTCAGTATAATCATTGAAGATACATTCAAACCAAAGTAACTATTGCCTAGACAACTACGAATACCTTTTTGTAAGAAGACAGAAAATATATTAGCAAAAATCCAGTTTGAAAGAGAAATTCATTCTCGAAGCATCTTAATTTTATTCTTAGATACAAAATGACCTCCGTGGCCTAAGGCCTGATATACAGTAGTAACAGTCAAGAAAGAAAAGGTTTTTTTCATACCTTTTTCCAAACTGAATGAGTCCCATGTTGCAGTTTCTTTAGCTTATGACTAAACATCGAATATTCGCAATACTTGTAGACGGCTATTGGTTCGCATAGATGCCCTGTTGTCTGAGGTGGTATGCTCTTCACCTATAAAAACGCATGAAGTCATCACAAAGAAGCGTTTAATATTAATATGATCTCAATATGTAAACATAATCAGTTCACTACCTTGGTTCATGAACCTTCTTCGTGACGTGACTCATGTAAAGAGTAAGAGCAACCCACAGCCCACCACTACCTATAATGATCCCGTTGGTCGCCTTTTTCCTCTGCCATTCTTTATCTACCACATAAAACAGCCTATAGTGGTATTAGATGAGGTGAAGGAAACTATATAACTATCTGTTTAAGGCAAGGATATATCTATAATCATTTATGCATATATGAACAAAACAAACAGTCTTAAACAGACACGGAACATAGACCGACAATAGTAGTACGAAATGACCATCGACTAATACGTTTGGCAGGCACCAAAAATCACACCATAGACCGTGTGTCAGGTGAGAGACAACCCCTCCGAAATCTAAAGCAGTCGGAAGACCTGATGCTTGATTAACTTGAAACACCATTGTTCCCTGTCAGTTTCAAGCTTTGCAATTTTATTTTGTTTTCAAAACTTCAAGCACTATAACTAATTAAAAGAAATGCAGCCAGAAACTATTACTGCATTCAGACATCCGAGAAGCGTGCCACAGCCTTTTATAGTTTCTGCTATCAAATTCGTATGCATCACTTGCGTTTATTGAAATTTGTCGTTTGTGTTACTGGTTTCGTTGTTGTGGATGAATGATGTTGTTGTTTTGTTTATTGATTTACTTATATGATAGAAATTCGTTAATGTGGTGATGCGGTCACATAGCAAATATTAGATGTTTGCAGTGTCTATTTTATGGGTAACAACACACTATACAAAATCAGTTATGAGTATGTAAACAAAAAAACATACCTTCAACCGCATAGTTGTAAAGATCGTCCACATTTCCTTTTCCATTGCCAATGACCGGAAGAGGCCACAACGGCTGATGACTACATCCTTGAGGTATCACGTTCATTGATTCCGGTTTATGTATTGTCAAGTTAGTGGAGACATAAGCCAGCGCATACATGTATATTTTATACATAGAGATCTTTATATATTCATATGCATATAAACCATAGTATTTCCCAATGGCAATGGTATATATATCAGATATATTGTTGTTTAGAAAATGATTGTTGAGTACAACTGAGTTGTCTGAAGATTTAAGCGAATATGAGAAGATTATAAATCAAAATTTAACTTACACGTATGCGCTTTCGCAATTAGGTGAAGAAGAGCATACATTCTGTGCATCAGGATAGTTTATATCAATTGGGGCCATAGCAGTAATGCGCCGGCATTTCCTTTGCTTCTGAACAGCAATAACAATGCATAGACAAAGCTGATACATAACGGAACTGAATATAAAATGGATATATGCGACGATGGTCACGAAAGTGTATAAAAACTATCATGCTTACTTGCATGGGCTGATAGAATACAGATCATTAGTATTCCTGTATGTGCCACGTAACCATTCGCATGTTTTTATATTAGAAGTTGTAACAGCAAGGTAAGGCAGAAAAGTTAATATAGTTCTATATTCTGTTTTTAAATATCAGCGACCTCTCAGTAAACCATGTACTTACACTGGACATTTACATCCACTAAATCCACAGACCAAGCTTTAATCGCAATAGCTTCACAAAAACGGATGACATTCAGACATAATAATAAACATACTGATGACATTTTGTTTTTTCGTTTTGTATAAAGTGGGTAAGCAGACCTAGATAAGCGGGCCCAAGAACAGTTTTAGCGGGAAAAAAATGGTGTGAAACGGCGTCGTAGTCGATCACCTTTAATATATATTATAAACCAGGTATCATGGCTGATTCGGATGCATCTAAACTGGCCCAGTCTGTTTCAACCAACCAAAGAATTAACCCATTTCAACCCTTTGGCAGGTTCAGTTGTTACAGAAGTTACAAAAACCTTCTGAACGTCAACTGCAAGTTTGCCTGTGGCACGGATACACTTCCATAGTTCCATAACCCAACTAACAACTGCCGTGTAAAAAGCTACAGCAGCCTTTTGAATGTCACATACAGTAACAGTAGAATAGATAAATGGGCTCAGATCTGTAAATGAAATACGGGTGTCAGAAACAATTTGATACATTCGGCCGTCACTATGGCTGCAAAGAAATAACAAAATGATGATACACTATTGAAACCCACAATTTATAATATAAAACTAAAATATTCAGATAAATTTCCAGTCACTTACCAACCTCGTTACAATCAGATGTCACCACCAAGATCGACAGCCTTTAGCTTTACCTGCTCATAACATCCCTGTTCCATAGACAAATTAAATTACAAAAAGCAGCATACCTTTAACCTGAGATCATAAAAAACCCAAGATTGTGTGTCTGGAAAGTTTGAGAATAAACAAAAGTACCTTTGATTTCGGATACCGCTACTAACTCGATACCGACGGAAAAAGTCCACAGAAAATAGAATGCCATGGTAACTGGAATATACCCAAACTCGATAATAACAAAGCAGTTTTCGTTTTTGAACATCAAAAATAGTTTTTGCAAATGAAATCTAACCTGCCACCGCACTCCAATAGCCTACATGCTTATATGTATGTCGACGATGTTACCTTTAAGATGAAAGGGATCATGGTTCTTGTGTATTGCTTGATCAACTTGAGCATCAAACTTTCTATATAAAAATTAACAAACTCGTAAGTTTACTAACTGGGACATTTTACCAAATACATTATATGCATATTCCAAAATTTTAATGACTACCAAAAACCAAATCCACATCAAACATCAAACACCCAAATCTAAACTAACTAAAATAATCAAAGGACACAATCTTTAAAACATAGCACATGAGCCATGTAAAATTCCCAAATGTAAAAATTTCAAAAGGAAAAAAAATTCCATAATAACACAGCCTCTAAACACAATCGAAAGCAATCGAAAACAAACCCCTTTGTTTCTTGATTATTGGCTAAAAGTAACAGCCTTTGTTTCTTGATTATTGGCTAAACACAATCAAAGGTAATCGAAGCAAACCCCTTCTCGTTTAGCCAACTAAAAATAATTTACCTCCAACGTATATACCTGCATCCGCTCTCTAAACACAATCGAAAGCAAACCCCTTTGTTTCTTGATTAACATGTTTTGGTTTGAGTTTGATATTAATCAATCATTTAACACCAAACTTATGGCATGATTGATTCATATCAGATAACATATGGATTAGGGTAAAAAGGATGATAAACCGATTCATTTACTGGATTAGGGCAAAAAGGTTTTTAGATAACTATTCAGACCAAAATAGGATGATAAATCGATTTAGCATCCTTTTTGCCCTAATCCATATGTTATCGATTCATATCAGATAACTATTCAGACCAATTTTTTTTAAGATGGAGTTTATGCAAGAAGACTCCAGAACCGGTGATGGGAGAAAGATGGATGTGGAATTTTCTAGCAGAGAGGGAGGAGAAATAGATTTTTTTTGGGCCATGCCGTGTGAAAATTTTTTTGGGCCAGGCCGTGTGAAATTTTGGCGGGAAAGCATCCACAGTGCAGCTACAGTTCTAAACGGCTGCGTTTTAATTGTGGTTTAATATATACTAATAATATTATGGTGTCTAGGTGTGTTGGTGTTATAAGAGTTCAACAACCATTTAAGTTTGATTTGACTATAATTACATTAAAATAAATGTCTAACAATCTCCCAGATGTAGGGTGTGTTTGGCAACAAGCTTTTTAAAGTATTTAGCATTGTTTTGTTTAAATGTTACTTTTATCATATAGCTACATTATCAAACGCGTTTTAGTAAAACAAACTGCTAACTCTATTGCTAATTGCTATTCTGCTACTTTTCGGTTTTGAAGTTTACAATAACTAAAATAGCTAGAAGTGTGGCTAATAAACTTGTAAACCCATAATTGATGAAAACCCTTAATTTCACATCATGTTACTGTATGAATACTATGGTGTCTAGGTTATGGTGTTGACATTATAAGAGTTCAACAACCACTTAAGTATTATTTGACTATAATTACATCAAAATAAATGTTTTAACAATCTCCCGGGTGAAGGGTTCTTTGGCGACAAGCTTCTTAGAGCATTTAACATTTTTGTTTTGTTCAAATGCTACTTCCATAATATAGCTACATTATCAAACGCGTTTTAGTAAAACAAACAGCCATATTGCTAACTGCTAGTCTACTACTGCTAACTATCATAGTGGTTTCACCATCAAGGTATAGCTTTACAAATGATCTTTTTTAAAACTTTGCTTAAGCCTCCCCGTAGTCACAAGAAACGCCAGCTTACTCGCGTTCCTCGTTCAAGGTCGTTCGTACCAAAACGTGGTACGATCGCGATCCGGATCGCTAGTTTCCGCGTTCCATTTCTGATGTTGCGATTTTCGTGGTGATTGTGTTTTCCGGTGAAAACTTTGTTAAAGGAGGGAAAGGGTGAAGAAGAAGAAAGAGAAAAGCGGCCGAGTAGCTGTTATCTTTCCTTGAAGGCTTTATTACCTTTTACTTTTTTTCCCTTTGGCCCATTTAATAAGTTACACAAATAGCCCAATAAAATTATTCAATTTGATCAGACTCAAATCTGTATCTAAAATACATATAAGAGAAAAGTACAAAAATAAGCCAAAATCTTTTTTGAAGTCCTCTTTGTAGTCACTTTTTAACTCAATGTCCAAAATGGTCATGCGCAACCACTCGACTCCGCAGCTCCACCCAAAATTTGCCACTGCGCAACCACTCGACTCCGCAGCTCCACCCAAAATTCGCCACCTGTCCAAATGAAAGTACAAAAAGTACAAATAATTTAAAAAAAAAAGTACAAAAAGTGTACTTTCATTTGGACACGTGGCGAATTTTGGGTGGAGTTGCGGAGTCGAGTGGTTGCGCATGACCATTTTGGACATTGGGTTAAAACTTGACCACAAAGGGGACTTCAAAAAAAATTTGGCTTATTTATGTACTTTTCTCTACATATAATGGGTGTATGGTCAAAACTTGAAAAATGAAATCTTGAAAGTCAAAAGTGAGAGAAATGCATAGTATAATTAATACTTTTATTAAAACACCCTAATACTTAAAAGTACAATAATTTATTCACATTGTACAACCAAATAAAAATATATCTACCAAATTAAAAACAACCAATTAAAACACTCCTTATTAAAAAGTACAATAAAATTTTTACAATGTACAATTTAAACAAGCTACAACATAATCCAAAATATAAAATAATTAAACACGCTAATTAACAAAACAACCTAAAATGAAAAATACATGTTATTATACACATTATACAAATTAATAAGACACACAAAGCATCATACAAGCTAACAAGTTGATGGTATATATAGTTTTGAAAACCGGACCAGACAAAATGGTTCAACCATAAACCAGTGTCGCCACCGGTTCAGCTAACCAATAAAAGACATCCGAAAACGAACCAGAGAGGACCCGTTGAAACCGATACAAACTGGTGGAATTAGGCCTCATCGAGATCTATTTATCCGGTTAATCGTCACATGGTACCCGCCGCCGAAACGTGCTGGTACCCTGCTATACTATATATAAAGGAAAAACCAAAAAGTAAAAAGTGAAAACATATATTTCAAAACGAAACTATTAATACACATCAAGATCGGGTTGACCCGGGAGGCTTCAAACTCGGCAGGTTGACCCAGTTTAATTTGACCCGTTTTCGACCCAACCCATCGGGTTGACTCGGTTTAAATAGACCCGTTTTTCGACCGGAACGGTTCAACCGGTTAAACCACCCGGGTCGATCCGGGTTTCAAAACATTATGTTTAATCCCCAAATCTTCAAACTTTTATTATTTTTCGTTTATAGCCCATAAACTTTGTTTTATCATTAAACGATCTTTCGCTATAAAATTCCGTTGCTATGCACGGGTACTCGTCTAGTATAATTAAATGTATACTCAATATAAATTTTGCAACATTTGCATAAAATATATTATTAAAAATATTAAATTTAATAATAGAATTAATAAAAGTTTGTAAATATGTATATAAAGTATATAAATACCTATTAAAACTTATATGTATTAAGTATAATATGGTATATTTGTTGGAATTATATAACATGACATTCAAATAAATAACCACAAAACATCAAAGTAATCAAGCGGAAGCGTATAGGATTTATTAATGAACAATTAATTAACATAAAAGAATATGCATACCTTTTCTTGATTCTAGCCGAACAAGAATCAAATCCACAAACTAGCAACGGATGAACCCTAATATGATTTAGTTAGGATTATATGAATTACCCCTTACCGTTTTGTAATTCAATCCAAGATAATAACAAAAGTATGTTATTACTATGTTCTTGTACACACGTACTAAACCGAATTAAAGTAATGCTAGTTTTTATCAAACAAAATAACTTGGTTTGTGGAAAAGGTTTGAATCGACACCCAAGGGGTTGTACGATCGGTTTGGAGAAGAAACACACACAAAACAATTTTTAGTGTTTAGCAATGAGCACAAGAGATGGAAAAATAAAACCCCTAGCCTTGTTTATATACCCAACTAAACTTGGTGAACAAGTTGGTTTTTCTTTCCTTGTTTCTTCCCCTTGGCCGATCGGTTTGGACTCCCCAAAGGGATTCCGGAACCTTCCCAAACTTTGCAATTAAGTCCTTTTCCAAATACCTTTAACGCCCGTTAGTCCATTACATTAATTACTTAACGTTCGTTAGTTATTTCGTTTAATAAATAAATAAATATAACGTTTATATTTAATTATTAACTTTAAATTCTCATACGTAAAGTGTGCAATCCCATAGTCTCGAGTTCGATCCTAACTCACGTCTACTAATTTATATCCATAAAACCAACAGCTCCCACTTGGATATATCTTAATAGAGTGATCACATTCGGTTAGCGTCTAGCAACACTTCGATGCCTCTAGTACAACTCGAGCAAGGCTCCTGGAAAACCTTTTAATGATTTCTCATTATTATTATCCTTTTGTTTCTAATACCATGTTAAATAAAGATATGGAATTAAGTCATTCTTTATTCAACCATTTTGTTTCTCCTTATTAGTGATTGAGCAAGATTACCAAATCTTCTGAACATATTCAGGGGAGAACTTTGGGCATGGCCATGCAAACATCTTGTCAACCCTACGAGGGGCCCAGCAGTATTATACTTCAAATAAATTTGAAAGAACAACTTCTATATTGACTACAAGAATAACCCACGAACTTTGCAACACTTCAGGAAACAACCCTTATGACTACCAGTTACGTATAGCGTTAAGTTGTTCCACAGAAGTGCACTACATTCATGACACTTATCTGGTATCTCAAGTCTGAGGATAACTATTCATAATTTACTTAACAACAATATCCATAAAGTAAATTATGTAGTTGGGATAAGTCCTATATTCAATTCATTGAATATCATCTGAAATTGGTATGCATTCTCATCAATATACTTTCAAGTACATTCTACCAATCTCTCAGATTTGTCTTAGTTTAATGATACTCCCATATCATTAATTGACAACGGACGATTTAGAATAAATAAATTTATTCACGGATTAAACATGCAAATATAGGATACAATATATTATAAAATCAAACATACCAAATACTTGATTTATTATAACAACTGTTTAACATCTCTTATCCAAATACCAAATAGATCAATGCATGAAAATTTCAGTTGATGAATTATGCCTCAAGTAATGACAATCATACTTGTTGACAAGGCATAAATCAACCAACTTGATCTATCGTAATTTTGAGAATACTTATTTTTAAGAATTCAATTAGTGAAATCTTTGTATGTGTGCATTCACCAATCCACATAATAATTCATAAAGTATGTGACATCCTCTATCACCAATTTATGACAATTTAAACTTTCAAACATTTTAAAGTTTAAAGTATTCTTATTCTTTTAATGTATAATGCAACTGTGCTTTTAGTAGCACAACTAGTTCACATGGCCATTAACAAGGATGAAATCCTACCATGACTAGTATTGAGTGTCATCTCAATTAAACCAGCATCATTGTATACAAACAACAATATGCTTATAAAAACTCCGTAAACTTTAATATCTTATTGTGTAATGTTTGATGTCTTCCAAACCTTCAAGTTTGAAGCTGATGACAATTTGCACAACTTTTGACATATTGTTCATCCATAGAATCTAGGAGCAATTCCAGGCTGAGGATGTAATTCTATTAGAATATTCATTACACAAGTTATCTAATAACTTTTAGTTAAATATCAATGTTGTCAAATCACTTCTTATGCAAGAATGATACAACAATTTTAATATACATAACATGATGTACATGATGAATCTACAGGTCAAACTTAGACTTCATTCATGTTCTATCTTGTCAAAAGATATTTATCAATTTCCCAAATGATATATCATGTTTTATTAGAATCATTTATTTTACTGCACATGTTTATTAATAATAAACATATATTCCAAGGTTGTATGTTTTAATTCTTAAATCTTACAAGTGAAGTATTATTCCAAACTAAGACTTAACATTTAGCTTACAAGGAATGTTACTTCCTATATGTTATACAACATATAAGATTTAAAACCTTAACATAATACTCCCACTAGCTTTTAGGAATACTTAAAATTTATCTTATTTCAATTATAAATCGAAACTAGGATTTAATAATTAAACATAAGAATAATTTCATAGATGCATGCATTTATCCATTCATGAATTATTGCACTTCGTACACTACCAAAGATTATATGAATTCAAAAAACCTTTCAATTACTTACCGTCCTCGCTCAAGTAATTTCTTCAAGAAAGAATTTTGATATTCAATTGTCATATTTCATATTAATGAAAACAAGTATGACAATTATCATCTTTATATATTTAATGTGTCTAGAAAAGAATATTCAATCACAATTAATTGCTTAAGTATGATCAATAATCTTGTCATAAGACATGCATTAAATATGTGTACAATATTGTCCATATGATTTCTACATAGAAATTCAAACCACTAGGGTTTTTCATCTCTTTGAAGAAACTCATTTCCATTCTCTAGTCTAACTATTAAGATAAACCAAATTTCCAAAATTGATTATCTTTATGGACAGCATCTTTAACATTCATAGTATGAGTAATTTACCCAATTCAATATTTGGTAATCCATTATAATGATTATCAGGTTTACTATAATCCTGTAACTCATATTTCTTCTCAGCATATAAATAAAATATCTGAGATATCCTTGCAGATCTATGAATGAAAATTCCATCATCATGAGGTCTATTATTTCCATGTCTAACCTCATCATGATATTTACTAGTATGTTTTAGAAGATTATGTATCTTGTAATTTTATCTTTCAAGATAAAAAAAACTCCCACTTGCCTTTTGTAATATATAGACTATCTATATATACTTAGCAATTAGAACAAAACTACATTGTTCTCTTTTGGGACATTACAAATACACATTGATAATTCCTGACTTAAGTTTGTTAATAACCTATTCATAAGTAGTTTAACAAATTCAGAATCTTCAACTTTAAAACTTAATGTGATTCATCACATTCCATAATGAAATGGTGTTTTATTAATCTTCTAGGTTGGAGTCATATTGAGTATATTCAATCCATACTCAATTTTCTAACCTTGTTACTTTTTAAGAAAGAAGTTATGGTTATCTTGAATCAAATAAATCAAATAGAGTTTGATTCTCCTAACTGAACATACCATCAACTTGTGGTATTCATTAGAATTTAATATTGTAAGACAATCTAACAATATATAAGATAAACATATTCCTTTTGGCTTACCTATTTACCAACTAAGTCAAATTAATGGTATAATAGACTTTTCAAGCCAATTGCATGCTTTATAACCTAAGTACTTTTAACCAAGTCACTTCATATCCATGTCTCATCAAGAAAACATAAACTGTTATAATCCCATTATACGTTATAAATCATTGATCACCTCAATGACTTCTTGTATATGTCTTAATTAAAAAACACAACAAGTTAACGTCTTACTTTATTATAAGTCTTAAAAGACTTTATGTTTATGTCTTTACAATGAATCATAAACATGTTTAACTAAAGTAATTATGAACACAACTTTTGGTTTCAATAGTAATTTCAAGTTAATTTATTTACTTCACAATAATGTAGGACTACATTATTTATTCATTTATTTATGTCATTCCAAAAATTCATAAATATACAAATTAAAGTAGTATTAGATTACTTCATTTAATTTTATGTCATTCTAATAATACATAAATATTTAATTTGAAGTAGTCTTATATATCATTTTGACACATGTTCTAAATACTTGTCTAATTTAGAAACTGTAACTATTGTTAATACAAATAAGCCGTAAAAACGTTTATTTATATTTTACGATCTTCTAATGTTTTGTCGATAACAAAAGTAAAATCATATTAAAGAAACAAATAAAATACGTAAATGGTTTGAACTAATAGTTTTCTAACATATTCACATTTTCACATAAAACACTAAAACAAGTATAAGTGATTTTATGATCTAGATATATATATGTACAACAACTAGTGTTTACATATTGGGTTAACAAGTATAAATGATTCTATGATTTAGATATATATATGTACAACAACTAGTGTTTACATATTGGGTTAGCATATACTTAAACTAAGTATACTAAAATGGGTAAAAGCATGTAAATACTAAAATAAGGTAAAAACATGTAAATACTAAAATGGGTAGAAACTAGCAAATGGTATTGAACCATAACCCATGGTTTTATATATACCACTTATCTAAGTTCATTGTATCTTGAAAGAAAACCATGGATCAACCCATAACCCATGACCCATAACCAAAAATACCCATGGGCAAAGAGGAGCGTTCCACGGATCCCTAGCTTTGTGCTAGCCGGATCCCAAGTGGAAGGGATCCGTGGGATCCGGGGAAACAGTAGAGAATTTTCTCTATAAATAGAGAGCCATTTCTTCCTTACTTGTCATCCCTTTACACACATACTTCCCCCAAGTATTCTAACCCTCTAACCTCAGATCCAAGAGATCTATGTAGCCTTTCTCTTTTGTTTTTGTGTGATCTTGTAGGTTCCTCTTAAAGGAAAGATCACCACATCTTGAAGACGTGCAAGCTCAAGTCCATGAGTTGCCATGCTTCGTCATCATCAAGACAACGAAGGTTCTCTTGTTGATAGTTCTTCCTTTCTCCATAGATGTTGGGTTGAAGGCATTAGTGAAGAATGCCGAAAGTGTCAAGATGAAAGCATTAGTGAAAGGTGCTCATCATCCGCGTCAAAGCATTAGTGAAGAATGCTTAAGGTGTCAAGACGAAGGCATTAGTGAAGGGTGCCAAGCGTTGTGTCAAAAGGCATTAGTGAATGATGCCGAAGAATCAAATCAAGTAGCATTTGGGAAGAATGCTTAGGTCGTATAATCGATGAGGTGCATCGTTATACATATAAGTGTTTATTTATTCACAAGGATGGTGATATCCTTGATGGTGTTGTAACAAGGAGTAGATCTCCTTGATAATAGGTGTTGTGTCGTGAAGGGTAGTAGTTCCTCCATAATGGAACTAGGTGCTTAGCCTAGTACCTAATAAAGGGTAGGCGACGTTGTGATAGGATTAGTTCTCCTAAGGTGTGAAAGAACTCGGTGGTTAGCCTAGCACCGTATAAAGGGTAGGCGACGTAGTGTTAGGTGTGGTTCGTCTTGGTGTGAAAGAACTCGGTATCTAGCTTTGTACCGGAAAAAGGTTAAGCGACGTTGTGAAGGCTTCCCCGCCATAAGGAGTTGGTGTAGTGCTTACGAACTCTCGAGTAGGTGACTCGGGGAGTGGAGTAGGGAAAGGAAGGTGTCCTTGTAGCCGAACCACTATAAATAACTTGTGTCGTGGTGATGTGCTTCTTACTCTTTATCTTTCATTATATGTTTATATATCTATCTATCAACGTCCAACATAAACAACCAAATAGATTGACATAAGTCGATCTAAATATTTAAAAGGAAGTTTTAAATTGGTAAAACTATTCAACCCCCCTTCTAGTTTTCCACAATTGGCATCAGAGCTTCGTAACCAAGTTTCTTAAAGTATATTGTACTTTAAAGACTTGATACGATCCGTGTATGTTTGAAAACTACAAAGAAGGATTTTTTTTGGGATCATATTTTCTGTTAAATCATTTTGTTGGACATTGATAGATGATTCTAACAATATTCCGTTCTCGAGTAATTTTCATGCTAGAATTTCCGAAAATCTTTATTCAAAGATGAAGTCAACATTCAAGGAAGGATTCTTAAAGTAATCACAACTCTAGTACATCTAGTACAAAAGATTACTTTAAAAGCTCATGAAGTATTTTTGGTCTTATACCAAATCAAGAAGCATAGAGGTATGTTTTACTTTTCATTAGATAGGATACTTGAGCTCTACTTATTTTCACAAGTACTACTTTGATTATTAAAACACTAAGAGCGTTAGAAGTCTCTTTCGTCACTCTTCCACCTTTCTCGTCATCGGGAATAATATTTTTTTAACGCCGTCATCACATCCTCGATATGAGATTCATCAAAAGCCGTCATCCAAAAACAATCGTCATCTAAAAACCTCCGAACTATTGTTTTTTTTGGGTAAGCTATTCCATAAGCATACCACAAAAATAATGTCAAACAACCTCTTTTATGTTCATAGTAGCCGGATCCCTCTAGTTGTACCAGCCGGATCCCAAATACAAAGGATCCGGGGGAACCGTGAAACAGAACTCAGCTATACGCTTTCAAAAATCACCACCGATCTTTTTCCCTCTATTCTCATAACACAAAAACGACCAAGCTACTGAATCCATCCTCATTGGCTTCCATAACCTCAAGTATTCCTTCCTAGAACACCATTGTAAGTAATTACATTAACCTGTTCTAATTTTCATCATCTTCATTCTAGGGTTTATGGTTCCTTAAATTATAATCAAATTAATTTAATTAGGGTTTTTCAAATTAATCATGAAGAGGGGCTTTTTAACTAAATCACATTGTGCTCACAACATTGTTAATACAAATCAAAAACCATAAACCCATTTCCAACTAATTTTACCTAATTGGAAAATTTGTATTTCTAGGACCAACCATGCCCAAAGCCACTCAACAAGATCATCATGACACCGTCCACTATCTTACACACTACTATCGTAAAAGGGGCCTGACCAAAACTAACCGTAAAATTTTCAAAAGCCTCACAAAACGACTTATTCACGAAGGTCGTGTAGTCAAGGAATGTTTCCTTGAAGATACCGACATTCGTCAAGTTTTCTCGACAATCAACTTTGATTGTCTTCTTGACATTGATGAACAAATTTGTCCGGTCTTTATTTTTGAGTTTTACAAAAGCTTTAGGATCATTAGAAACACCGATAATAGCATCTCAATTGCCTTTATCATCAACACACAAAACTTTACTCTTCCTCTAAACACTTTTGCTCAAATTCTTCGCATTCCTTGTGAAGGAATTTGTATGTACTCTCAAGATTGGGCAATTAACGCTCAAAACCTTGCACTTGATCCTAAGCCTCTTTACAACACTCCTCTCGACAATCCCGAAACCATTCGTGATACTATCTTTAAAATTAGGACTAACCAATCCCGTTACGATCGTAACAAAAAGCTCATTCACCGTGATCCCTTTAAAATGAAACTTTTTGAAATGCATCCCATGTTTAGAAAATGGGAAGAAATCCTTAGGGAAAACATCATTAGCCTAGTTGGAAACAAAGATCATCCAAACGCATGCCTTGTTCAAATGATCTATTGTCTTATCCACCAAAGGCCATTTAATCTTACCTATTACATGGTAAGGAGAATGGCTGGGGTATTCAAAGCTTCCAACATGGTACTCCCATATGGTATGCTCCTAACACGACTTTGTAAGTACGTTAGTGCATTGCAACCATCCCCTATCAACGATGACCATTACCTTTCCGATCACGTCATGGTACCCCTTACCAAACAACCATCTAAACGGTTCATGGTCAATGGAGAGAAACCCGAAGCTCTCTCGGACTCCTCGGCCGGAGAAGAAGAAGAAGAAGATGAGGAGGACATCGACCCCGTATCCAACATCAAATTGGACACTCTTGAATACCACGAACAACTTCCAACCATTCCAAACGAGACCGCGGAATTCAAACAAATAAGAGGCATGATTCAAAACCTCGCTTACAATCTCACTAAGCCGTCAAAAAGAAAAAGGAAGAATTGACGAAAGAGACAATAGGAATGTGCTTATTTTCATTTATCTTATGTTTGAATGATTTCTTTTTAGCATTGTTGGTTTATGGTATTTTGGATATTGTTTCTGGTGCTATATGATGGCTTGCTTGTTCTTATTGCTTGTTTTATAGACGTAATAATGTGCAAAACCTGCACATCTTTTCTGAATAGGTTCTGATCTGCAAATGCCGGATCCCTAGGAACAGCCTAGCCGGATCCCCTCCTTGAGGGAACCGTGGGATCCGTGTCAGCAGATAAGCAATACTGCATTTCCAACATCAAGATTGCTTTCTAGATAAACTTCACATTAGCTAAGCATCTGTTTTAGAACCCAACTAAGTCTTATTCCATGATAGGAAAAAGCTTAGACTCACTAAAGGCTTACTTAAGATCTTAGTCGAAATACGTCTTGATTTACTAACACATCAAAAACCACCATATTTCCGCTCCATTACTCACAAGCCAAATTTTCATCTTTCAAAACACTTAAGTAGACAAATTAAACATTTTTAGAAAATTGTTTCAAGTCATTCTTATTTCAAAATGAGTCAAAAATTAGTTTTTCAATTCCTATAATTTTTAAGGATTTTTCAAATTTCATCACAAGCTTAAATCTGATCACTAGGATCATTTATTATGACTTAACACCTCCAAAACACTTAGTGTTAACCTTGGATATCTATTGGTAGTCATCTTGTCATATCCTCCTTCCATAAGAAACAATCATTAGCTACAAACACTTATTACTCTTGATCATTCAAGTACCCTCTCATCCTAAAACACTTAGGAGAGCTGAAACACCCAAAACAAGATAGGCTTTAGCTTCTAGAAACCCCATTTCAAATCTGTCATAACTGCTGAGAGCCGGATCCCTAGGAATAGCCTAGACAGATCCCTCCAAGGAGGGAACCGTGGGATCCGTGTGACAGTATATGTCTAACATTGCTAACCCAAACACTCCATCTCATCTTAAATGATTTCCTAGATCAGTGTAAACTCTGAATCTCAACCTTGTGCATGTCAATCATCATATTTCCATGAACATTAGTGGATTAAGTCTTAAATACTAATTTCCAAGATCTTCTCTTTATAAACCACATTTCCTAGAACACTTTAGTCATCTCACACAAATATCAGCAATTGCAACCATTTCCCTTAGTCATTTCAATATGAGAAAGGCTCCTAGTGCTCACTCATCCACCCAAGAACCACCCAAGAAACTTGCTAGAATCATACACGAAGTTTCTTCAACCGAATCATCTCCGGTTAAGTCCACCAATGCTAGGATTTCTCCCACATCAAGGAAACCAATCAAACTAATCCCCAAGAATAAGATTCCCACTAGGATATCTTCACCAAATTCTACCATAGCAAACAAACCCCCCACAACTCAACCAACATCATTAGTACCTAGAGATACTTCACAATCATTTTCACACTCTCACAATGTAGAAGACTTACCCTCTTGGCCATCTCATCTTTCACCATTACCATCCAATTCACATGAAAAGATTGAGCCACAAAATCAAAATGTTGAATCAACACTTGATCCAAAAGCAAACTCTATCATCCCTCCCAATAGTCCATTTTGGATTATGAGAAGACATCAAAAGCAACCACTTGACCAAATGGAAGTTGATGTCTCTTTACCTCTAGCCACAAGCATTATAGAGCCACCACTAAATGAGTCTCAACCAAATCCTCCTTTATTTGAAGAACCTCAACCCACTTCACTTGAACTTTCACTTCAAAAAATTCAAAACCATAACAAGGATTGCTATCATTGTAAACACGTTGAAAGGTTGATACATGAATTACGCGAAGAGCATCGTTTTATGTTTCATCACCTCCTCGAACGTTTCGAAGAGGTTAACAAGCCTAAACCACAATGAGCATAATAGTCGTAAGCTCAAACCTAGAACGTTTAGGACACCTTTTCGTAATTAAGTTCTTTAGTTGAATCACTAATTTGGAGTAACTTATTAGCATTATGAGTACTTGTTTGGTTAAGCTCATTCTCTTAGTTTTAGAGATTTAGTTGATTATCTCTTGTTTTATTGAATGAACATCTATTTGCTATGTGATCTGTATTGCTCATATATATATCATCATCATAGTAGCATTACTTGACATTTCTTCACTGCTGAAGAAACTGTAACAGATAGCCGGATCCCTTCCAGATAACTAGACGGATCCCTCCTTGAAGGGAACCGTGGGATCCGTGGTACAGAAGCACAAATTTCTACTAACTTGAGTCTCTTTTGCAGGAAATTATGCACTATACTCTTGTTTTTCTAACCTTTGTTTTGTAGTTATTCAAAATACACATGAAAATATTGACACCATAAAGCTAGGGGGAGCTTTGTGTCAAACGACATTGCAAAATCATTTGCAAACTTAATCCAATTTTCGGGTTACACTTCATGACGCCCCATTGCAAACATTGCAATATCTAAGGGGGAGCACGTTCTCGTCACTTAGACGAACCATTTGCAAACTTGATTGCAAACACAATTAGTTTATTTTACGTTATGTCCTTGACGCCCTTTCAAAGGGATGGACTCGTCAAGGGGGAGTTAAGACGAGTACCATTCCCGTCACTTGCTCTCGTTACATCTTTTATAATTTTTCTTATAAAAATTGTGTTAGTTTCTTTTAACACTTTTTGTTTCGACAAAAAGGGGGAGAAGAAAGTAAAAACTACAAATTCAAACGTTTACGAATTTTAGCTTTTCCTTAAAATAATTTTATGTTTTGTCATCAACAAAAAGGGGGAGATTGTTAATACAAATAAGCCGTAAAAACGTTTATTTATATTTTACGATCTTCTAATGTTTTGTCGATAACAAAAGTAAAATCATATTAACGAAACAAATAAAATACGTAAATGGTTTGAACTAATAGTTTTCTAACATATTCACATTTTCACATAAAACACTAAAACAAGTATAAGTGATTTTATGATCTAGATATATATATGTACAACAACTAGTGTTTACATATTGGGTTAACAAGTATAAATGATTCTATGATTTAGATATATATATGTACAACAACTAGTGTTTACATATTGGGTTAGCATATACTTAAACTAAGTATACTAAAATGGGTAAAAGCATGTAAATACTAAAATAAGGTAAAAACATGTAAATACTAAAATGGGTAGAAACTAGCAAATGGTATTGAACCATAACCCATGGTTTTATATATACCACTTATATAAGTTCATTGTATCTTGAAAGAAAACCATGGATCAACCCATAACCCATGACCCATAACCAAAAATACCCATGGGCAAAGAGGAGCGTTCCACGGATCCCTAGCTTTGTGCTAGCCGGATCCCAAGTGGAAGGGATCCGTGGGATCCGGGGAAACAGTAGAGAATTTTCTCTATAAATAGAGAGCCATTTCTTCCTTACTTGTCATCCCTTTACACACATACTTCCCCCAAGTATTCTAACCCTCTAACCTCAGATCCAAGAGATCTATGTAGCCTTTCTCTTTTGTTTTTGTGTGATCTTGTAGGTTCCTCTTAAAGGAAAGATCACCACATCTTGAAGACGTGCAAGCTCAAGTCCATGAGTTGCCATGCTTCGTCATCATCAAGACAACGAAGGTTCTCTTGTTGATAGTTCTTCCTTTCTCCATAGATGTTGGGTTGAAGGCATTAGTGAAGAATGCCGAAAGTGTCAAGATGAAAGCATTAGTGAAAGGTGCTCATCATCCGCGTCAAAGCATTAGTGAAGAATGCTTAAGGTGTCAAGACGAAGGCATTAGTGAAGGGTGCCAAGCGTTGTGTCAAAAGGCATTAGTGAAGGATGCCGAAGAATCAAATCAAGTAGCATTTGGGAAGAATGCTTAGGTCGTATAATCGATGAGGTGCATCGTTATACATATAAGTGTTTATTTATTCACAAGGATGGTGATATCCTTGATGGTGTTGTAACAAGGAGTAGATCTCCTTGATAATAGGTGTTGTGTCGTGAAGGGTAGTAGTTCCTCCATAATGGAACTAGGTGCTTAGCCTAGTACCTAATAAAGGGTAGGCGACGTTGTGATAGGATTAGTTCTCCTAAGGTGTGAAAGAACTCGGTGGTTAGCCTAGCACCGTATAAAGGGTAGGCGACGTAGTGTTAGGTGTGGTTCGCCTTGGTGTGAAAGAACTCGGTATCTAGCTTTGTACCGGAAAAAGGTTAAGCGACGTTGTGAAGGCTTCTCCGCCATAAGGAGTTGGTGTAGTGCTTACGAACTCTCGAGTAGGTGACTCGGGGAGTGGAGTAGGGCAAGGAAGGTGTCCTTGTAGCCGAACCACTATAAATAACTTGTGTCGTGGTGATGTGCTTCTTACTCTTTATCTTTCATTATATGTTTATATATCTATCTATCAACGTCCAACATAAACAACCAAATAGATTGACATAAGTCGATCTAAATATTTAAAAAGAAGTTTTAAATTGGTAAAACTATTCAACCCCCCTTCTAGTTTTCCACAAATATGTCCATGCAAGGTCTGACTTCACATAGATATTTACTTTGTTGTTGCAATCTCGCCAAGTTCTCACATGACGTAAATTGCAACACCAAGTGTTTCTTAATTTAGATATGTACAAGTTATATTAGAATGTTAGTCTCTTACCTTGCAGTCAAGAGAATCCGTTAAATCATATACCTATATGTTGTACCTTGCACACAATATAGATTTCTCTCACTTGTGCATTGAACAACATCATGTAGCAGATAAACAACACGACATATGTTTGTTTATGTGACTAATATGATTGTGTCATTGATATTAGCATAACTAGTAGATGTAGAACCACTTCATTGTCTAATAAGGAAACATAAATGACTATCCTTGAAAACATAAGTGTCTACAAGTGGAAAGTAATTATCTTAAGACATTCTAGAGATAATCTGGGTTACTACCAATATGACAAAGCTTGTAACTCCCACTGAATAAGAGATCATTACATTAATTCCTTATTTAGTAATAAGAACACAACACTCCCACTGGATTTGACAACATTGTAAGTGTTTCATTAACCAGTGAAAGAAAATAGTGTACTATTTACTTCCTACACCTTTGAGAAAGTCCATACATAACAATTACTTATGTACTAAAAGAGTGTATTCTACTATGTAGATGATGAACTATCCATCAATGCTATTAACTTGAAAAATTGGGCATGCAATTTCTTTCTTAATAGTTCTACTATTCCAACAATTGTAAGTAGTACTTTTAAATGGTCAAAGCACAACAAATAGATAAAATATGCTAGTTTGTCTTTTACCAATTATACAGTAATTAGTCTAGCTTCTAATTTAATAACTCAGAAATATGCAATTTTCTTAACTATTAAAATTTGCTTACGAGTTATGTATTTAGAATTTAGACAATTCTAATTGTCCTATCATACCTTTCTTCATTCATGAAAAGGAATAGGATTGAATCTCACTATTTCTTATGAAAAGAGGACTAGATTTATTCTTTTAGTAAGGTTGACTCTACCAAAAACCCTTACAGGTGTAGATCAATTTACCAATACAAGAATAACCTATGTTTACGGTTTAATGTTGCATTAATACATTTAAAGAATTAGCAAAATTCAATTTTAGTATTTTCGATAATTAGACTTTTCATGAAAATAAAATACCCAAGGTAAAATTCATATAACCATAAAATTTTCTCGAAAACCAGGATCCAAATTATCATAGGTTCATTACATCAATTGATCTGCTAGCAACGAACGCATATAATAAGGTAATCTGTCGAACATTAATTGGCAAACAATTTCCAACTCCTAGATCATTATGAGATTTATATTTTCCAACGCTATTGCAAATATAAACATGTTTCATCCCATCTTATGCCATTGAGTCCAAGTCTCACTTCCTACTCAACTTAAGTGTCTAACTTAAAGAACTGCAAATATGTCCATGTAAGGTCTCACTTTACATAGAGATTTACCTCTCCATCACAATCTAGCCAAGTACTCTCATGACATAAATTGCAACTTCAAGTGTTCCTTTTAATTAGATGGCATATAACTTAATTTAAAAGGGTAGTAGTTTTGATTTTATGTGGTCAAATCAAAGATGTACAAAGATGTCATGCATTCATCTTGTAGCATAATTTTAATAAAAAAACTTTTTATTACCAATTCATAAAGATCAAATTATCAAAGTTTTGATTGAGGTATTGGGTTCACCAATCAAGGAATTTAGTGTTAATTATCATCCATTATACCGTACTTTTGCATAAGTGTAAACACTTAGTGTTTCGGGTAATTACCACCGAAGTGGCGCATGGAATTAAAACTAATTCGCCCTTAAGATGAGTTTGTACATTTATGGCTTACTTAGTAGCTCCATTCGAACATACAGGGGGCAGAGGACCAGGTATGCGCAAAGCATAACCTAAGACATCCTTTCAGTGTGACTGTGCGCACTTCTTTATTAACCCCTTTATAGTTCATTCTAGTGGGTGAGCCGTTCAGACCATTTGTACCAAAGTCACCAATCAATTAAACTATTGAAAACTTAACTCTTCCAAAACAAATCAAATTTCACCATTATTTAGTCCGTATTATTTTTCTATTCAAAATTACCCTTTGCTTAAAACTGTCGCACATAATAAACAAACAAGTAATACCAATAAAAAATAAACTACTAAAAAACAATGCGCACATAATAAACAATTTATACGTGTAAACAAGTAGCCACATGCAACTTATTCGATAAAACCCTATTAAGAATCAATATCTAGGTTAAATTAATGTATATATTAATTAGGGCTTTCACTCTCTCAATTGAGAGTAAGCCACATACATCGACGAATCGATTGCGTAAACCCATAATTAATAATATACCAAATTGCACATAATTGATTCATTAATATACATAATTGGAGTCTTCCCCAATTCAAGATTTATCGTAATTAAATATGTCTCAACAATTAAACAATTATCAAACCAACTTATCCATGACTAACATGTATGTATAATCATGGATATCATAACAATTTATACAAATAAGTCACAAGATCGCATATCAAATTCCATGACACATAACAAATTATTCATGAATTAATCACGTAACCAATATATTAATTCTAGGTTTTAATAAGGTTAGCAAACAATTTTCAAAAACCCTAAAAAAAATTTATATGTGTCGACATTTAAAAAAAATAGGGGTACACCCCAATTCATAAAAAAAAAAATCGACCAAACAATAATAAACATAAACCCTAGATAACATATCAAACAACATACAAGTATATGTTTTATTACGCGTTTATGTGATTAATTACTCATTAAAAACCAATGACTCGTGATGCCACTGTTGGAATTATATAACATGACATTCAAATAAATAACCACAAAACATCAAAGTAATCAAGCGGAAGCGTATAGGATTTATTAATGAAGAATTAATTAACATAAAAGAATATGCGTACCTTTTCTTGATTCTAGCCGAACAAGAATCAAATCCACAAACTAGCAACGGATGAACCCTAATATGATTTAGTTAGGATTATATGAATTACCCCTTACCGTTTTGTAATTCAATCCAAGATAATAACAAAAGTATGTTATTACTATGTTCTTGTACACACGTACTAAACCGAATTAAAGTAATGCTAGTTTTTATCAAACAAAATAACTTGGTTTGTGGAAAAGGTTTGAATCGACACCCAAGGGGTTGTACGATCGGTTTGGAGAAGAAACACACACAAAACAATTTTTAGGGTTTAACAATGAGCACAAGAGATGGAAAAATAAAACCCCTAGCCTTGTTTATATACCCAACTAAACTTGGTGAACAAGTTGGTTTTTCTTTACTTGTTTCTTCCCCTTGGCCGATCGGTTTGGACTCCCCAAAGGGATTCCGGAACCTTCCCAAACTTTGCAATTAAGTCTTTTTCCAAATACTTTTAACGCCCGTTAGTCCATTACATTAATTACTTAATGTTCGTTAGTTATTTCGTTTAATAAATAAATAAATATAACGTTTATATTTAATTATTAACTTTAAATTCTCATACGTAAAGTGTGCAATCCCATAGTCTCGAGTTCGATCCTAACTCACGTCTACTAATTTATATCCATAAAACCAACAATATCGTACCAAATTATATGATACATCGAACCGAAGCGAACCGGAACGTACCGAAATGAGCTTACCCTCTTTGTACCAAATTTTAGAGACCTAGCTAACTGTGTTCCCGTTTCGTGATCCCATACCGAAGCGAACCGCGTTGGCTATGAGCCTTCCAACTGATAGTCGTATGTATTACTATCAACACATTATGATCTTTAAAAGACTATTAAATTCAGTCATGATTCATTCATCATCTTTTAGAAATTATAACCAGAATTTCAAAAAAATTACAGTTTTTGGTCATTGTTACAAGCAACAACAACCTAATAAATCTTTTAATAGTTATCCTCGTCATAACGGTTATTTAAACAGACTGTTTCTGGTGGTTCTAAGACACCATCACTGCCATTATCCTCCTCTCCAGGGAGATCCTCGGGTATACTTGGTGGCGGAGACGAGAAGTCTAAACACACACCTTTAAGCACACTTTTATATTCTTCCTCCAGCACATCCTCTTCCTCATGCCGGGAAGTAAGCTGATGATACTCCACAAGCTGTCGGAGACACTGAATTTCACGAGTTAAATTAGTGTTGTCATTTGCTAATCTTGACTTTTCGGCTAATAATGCCTCTAGCTGAAGCCTCACATACACAATCATCAAACATGTTTGTTAGATATTAGGATTTCTGTTTATGTTTCAGGATGCACCAAGAAATTACGGATGGCTGTCATTTTCGACCCAAATACTAATAAGCGGGTTAAAATACGTTGTATTCTTATTTCAAACGGGTCAAATGAATCATACGAGCAAGTTAGCTCAAAGAATTGAGCCAAATAAGAAAATCTATCAAATGGGTCAAACAAACATAACTAATGTGGTAACAATCCAACCAAGCACACCTTTAAAAATGTACAGTTTAAATGCAAACCAGTTACCCGACCCATCAGTCTAATCACCTACTGTAATGGTTTTTCATTAGCTTACATGATGAGCATTGCACTTGGATCAAATAAGGTTTATAGATATTTGTTGGGCTGCGAGATAAGATCAAGGTAGATGCATCATAGATCAATGGGGTTATATTGAAGGTGACAAATGCGGTAACTAAGAAACCGCTTTACGACCACTTCCATATATATTTCATATGATATACACCATAATGATTTCTTATCTATATGACTATATGTGCTTGAACTGTACTCATATAAATGAGAAACGAAGGATAGTCGTATGATGCATAACATATACCATTACACACATGAAAAATCTTGACTAAAATTACTCAGGACTTAACATATAATCATCACAATTTTAACAGATTCAGGGAAATTGAAAAGTTATTGAAATGACAGATTCTGCTGTTCTTAATCTTCCTCGAACATTCAAGTATTTATTAGGTATTAATTCATCTACTATTTTTTAAATCATTTCCAATTGATGTACCAAAGTTTGTTTTTTGTTTATGTTTTGTAGCCACACAACTTTTGTCTCAGCGGGTTCTCGTTTATTTATAATTCATGGATTGTTTGACATTTACCTAAACAAGATTATGCTGTAAGAGTTAATTTACATTTTATGGTTTTTAGAGGGTGTTTGGGGTTGGTTGCTATTCTGCTTATTTTTAAGTAGATATAAGTCGTTTGGAGTATTTGGATTAAGCTAACAGCTTCTTTCGAAATGTTTATTTGAGATGAAATAAAATTAATGGATTGACACTTTCTAATTTTTTTAATTTGTTGGGTCTAATTGAATTTTTATCCGGCATAAGCAAATCCAAACATTATTCCTGAAATGCTTATTTGCAACCAGTCGCAAATTAATGCTTTTCGTTGTCTAGAAATTAACATAAAATTGGCTGTTATGGTTTGTGCTTCGTTATTTCTGAGAACAAATTTTAAGTTGCTGATGTTATGTCAAAATGTTTGTTTCTTAAACTATGTTAACCAGAGGATTAGTTTACTTATGTAATATGAGATTTGCTTATATCATCTGCACAAATTTTATTTGCAATGTGTATAGATCGACATAATTCTCTGAATATGCACCAATTTTAGTAGTTTTGTCATTTTACTAGAATTAAGGCGAAAGCGAGACTTTATTACTAAAGTGCTTTATGGAAATTGGCTTGGTGATTTAAATATGGGTTTAAAGTGATTTTTCGTTTAATGCATTGGCTCCGTGCCTTTTCAATCACTAATCCTATGTTATGTGTTATGTGATCATATTGTGGACGCAACAAAATGGCATTCAAGAAGATAACAAGCCTTAACCCTTGAGATAGAACAAACTATGAAGTACAAGTAGTCACTCTCCAAATCTAGCACAACACAAGGAAAGCATTTAAGGAAACTTTTGGTGCACTTTTTTGCAGCTTAACTAAAACTTTTGCCGCATTACGGTTAATACCTTTTTTTGAATATATGTAGTAACTATATCTGATTGATGATGAATGAATAATCAATATATCATTCATAACCCCATTATGCTTTATTTGTGTGATTGATACTGTATTTGTATGTGTTCAGACCAAAGAAAAACTTGCAGATGGTCGGGTGTGTGTCATGGGAGAGGATCATATATGCGCTGTCATCGAAAAGATAGAATAGTAAGGGCTTGTTTGTTGATTTTTTTTATTAAGTCATTTCTAATTAAGAGATGACTTAACGTAGACACCCTCAGTTTTATTGCTTATATTTTCAGCCTTTTTTTTATTAAGTCACAAACAAATAATTTTAATATGACTTAATGAATTCAGGTTTTTTTCATATGAAGTCAATTAAGTGACAAACAAACACCACCTAAGATATTATTATTTGTATATTGGAGTAGTGAATTTATGGCCGGGTGTGGATGACCAAAACATATTTGGAAATTTGTGTTCGTATATTATCAATATGTTACGCATAAACATTACAAATTCGAAGTACTTGAAAATTTGTGGAGTTTTTGTAACTTTATTTTTATGAGGCGCTTTATTTCAAAAACTCACAATCTCCTACTTACCAAGGGACAACTCTCAGCCGTTGGATCAATCAAACATATTTTAAAGATAAAAAATACAGAGGGACCATTCTTGCCAAAAGCTGAAACTTCCCCAACCACAAAAACACATCACACCTACTCATTTCACCATCAAAAACAAAGACGTCGCTTTCTCTCTCTTAATTCTCTCACTAAAAAGAAACCCTAACTATCAAAATCAACCAAAAATTAACCGTAAAAAAAAAAAAAAAAAAAAAAAAAACACAAAAATGCAGCAATCTTCAACTGAAAAAGCAGAAGCACAAAAAAAATGGATCAAAATAAACCTACCGACTCCGAAAATGATGGTACGAAGCTTCAAACTAATTATTTAGATGTTATTTATGTATCTCTACTGATTTTATACTTATTTATGAAGGTTATTGCTATTTATGAACATTTTTCTGTATTTTTTTGCTGTATTACTTTCATGAAATTGATGATTATGTATTTATTTGAGATTTTGCTATCATACTGTAAAAGAAGAAGATATTTATTAAGATTTTTCAGTTTTTGCTAATTTTTGATTTTTTAGATGTTTTTGCTGATTTATTAAAGATTTTGGAAAAATATCACATGTGATAAAACAGTTGTGGTAGATGTGGTAGTGATTTGAATGTGGTGAAGAAAAAAACAGTGGTAGTGGTAGTGGTAGTGTTAGTGGTTTAGTTTTGATTTTTGGTAGTGGTAGTGGTAGTGGTAGTGGTGGTAGTGGTGCTTCAGTATAGTGGTAGTGGTAGCGAACGTCGATTTGACTTTTAGCGTTCTTCGTGATAATTGATATGTTTTTAGCTTGTTACGAGTATAATTTTGATATAACTTATGATGCGTTTTTTAGTGTGACAGAGAAATATTTTATGGTATATCACTAGTGATAAAAACAGATGTAGCGATAATTGATTAGTTATCACACGATTAGTGATCATGTAGCGCGATAACTGATACATTTTTAGTGTTCTTCGTGGTAGTGGTGGTGGTTTAGTTTTGACTTTTGGTAGTGGTAGTGGTACTAGTAGTGGTAGTGGTACTGATGGTAGTGGTGATGATGAAGAGCAGTCGCGGATAACTTAAATATTTAATGGTATATCACCAGTGATAAAAACAGATATAGTGATTTTTTTTTTGATTTTTGTTAGTATAACAACTGTGATGATAAGTCGTTATACTTGGAATAACTATATTTCAAATACATCTTAATTAGAATTTATAGTGTCTTTTTGTTTTATATAACATAAGACATTAAAATTTTGATTTTGAAAAAAATGTAGAAGATGATATTTACAAGCATCTGGAGACAATACAAGCTTTAAACGGTCAGTTTTTGTTTGCTAATAAATCTTTAAACATAAAAATTGCAGACATTATGTTTGTTTCTAAAAAAAATTGTAAATGCAGTTTTGTCGACAAGCAAATTTTTGAGCCTATCTCCAGAGATTGAAAACGAAAAAGGTAAATTGCAACATATAAGCATGTCTCCTTTAGAAAAATATCAACTGTGATAAACCCTGTATGTATGCGGCATACTTGTTTTGACATTTAGCTTCTGTGTTATATCACCTGTGATACAAATTGATATGACATACTTGCAGTAGAATGTTATAAAATTGTATGACGCATAAACATTCAGAGTTTATATTTATCAGGAATAAATATTCATAAAAACTTACTTGGGATTTGTTTTGTGCAGATTGGAATAAAAGTCTAAATGAAATGAAAAGGAAAAGAAGCAAGAAACAACCTCCAATTCACAAAGTCACCATATCTAGAAAAAAACAACCAACACCACCACCAGAAACAACAGAAACACAAGCACCTGAAACAACACTTCCACCACCACAAACAACAGAAACAGAACATCAAACATCAACACCCTCACCACATAAAACAACAACAAAATTCACAAAGTCATCAATAAAAAATACCTATCTAGAAAAGACACCCACAAAACAGATAACAACCATTGTACGATCAAGGCTTGTTACACCATTAAATCAAGCATCGCCTGAAATAACATCACCAGAAAGCACACCAATAACAACTCTAGCAACCATCGAAACCACACCAACACCACCAATAACCCAAGCAACAACCATGGAAGAAACACCACATGTACCAACACCCGAAACAACAACCCAAGCAACACCCGAAGCGACACCCCAAGCAACACAGAAAGAAACAAATCCTAGAGGAACTGTGATACCCAAAGAAGCAAACCCAAAGGTGAAACCCAAGGAACCAAAGAAACAAAAACAACAAGCAACAGATTCACCGGTTGCAGTAACAAGATCAGCAACAAAAAAGCAACAAACCTAAAAACCAAAACAAACAAAGAAGGTAGAAAAAGGAAAAAGAAAGAGAGGGGAAAATGAAGAAAAAGCTGAGGATGCAAGAAAGAAGAAGAAGGAAGAAACAAAGAAGGTTGAAAAGGCAACAAATAAAAAAAAAAGAACAGAAAGAAGAAGAAAGGAAGAAGGAAGAAACGAAGAAGAAGAAGAAGGAAGAGACGAAGAAGGGCAAGGAAAAAATGGAGGTGGAAGCTGAGGAAGATGAAGAATATGTAATTGCATTCAAGTCGTTAAGGGCTAAAACGACTGTCCAACCATTTTATGATGCAACACACTCGCTGAGCCCGGAAAGAAAGAAAATGGTCACAACAATGGGATTTGGAACGTTGATTGATTTTCCGTTGTCAAAAATCCCTGGAAAGCTACCCTACTTCATATTGACACATTTGGATGTGAAGAAAATGCAAATCAAGTTGCCAAATGGGGGTGTAATAAAAATACTCCGAAAAAGATTAGGGAAGTTTTTGGGATACCAATGGGTCCTAAACCACTCTGCTCTGGACCACAAACGACGTGGGATGACGAATTTATGAAGCAATATATGGGACAATTCCCAGAAAAGAAAAGGATAACAACAACAACGTTATCAAAGGTGATTCAGAGTACAGAAGAAACAGACTTCACATTCCAAATGAATTACCTAATGTTGTTTGCAAATTGTTTGGGAACTTGCTATAACAGTTCCATGTTGAAGTATCACGTCCTTGAATATCTGATGACACCAGAAGAAATACCGAGAATAGACTGGTGCTCATTCATTTGGGACTGTATGAAAGGAAGCAAGCATGGGTGAGATGACTCAACGCTGGAGAATTGGTACTACGGACCACACGCAGTATTCACGGTAAGTCAAGGTTTTCTTTAAAAATATGCTTTAAAACAAATATGATGTAGGGTATCACAAGTGATATTTTAAGTTAATGACAGATAAGATGTATGATATCACCAGTGATATTACAAGTTGTTTTTTATTAAATAGATGCCATGTACAATATCACTTGGGATACTAAAAAGATTAATCTACCATTTCTTTTAATAAGTAAAGGTTTTAATGAATGTTTTGTTTGCTTGAAAACAACTCATTTACTTGCATTTCACGAAGTTTGATGAAATGGATGTGCCACGAAAATGGCCAGCCATCAGAAATTGGACCACAAAACTGATTGAGAAAAGGCAAGAGATGGAGATGGACATGGAAGGGTTTGGTAATGTCATGGTCATCGAAGAAGATGATGACAATGAAGAAGCAGATATGAGGAAACAGAAAGAGGTAATACTTATAATTAATATGCAAAATTTGAAAATATCACTAGTGATAAAATACTTATAATTGCTTTATTTAATTAAAACACAGCAAGTATATGAAGCTGTTGAAGATAAGTTTGCTAGAGTTTTGAATGAAAAGAGAGAGTTAGAGAATTTTATAAGGGTAAGCATGGAGATATACCCAGGAGATGAAACCATAAAGTTATTTGTAGAAAAATACAATACACAATTCCAGGGAAATCTTCAAATAGATGAATATGGTAGAGTGATTGATAGTCAAGAAGGAACTAGCAGAAAAGATGGAGGAGATGATGGAAGTGACGATGAAGGTAGGAATACTGAAGGAGGAGAAGATAGTCAAGGAGAGGATACAGATAATGGGAATGATGATGATAGGGAAGGAGGAGATGGAGAAGGAGCAAACAAGGATAAAGAAAAAACCACAGAAGAGACTCCTGCAGAAACAAATAAAAAACAGGTTAGATAATTATAATTTAAAGTACTTATCTGTATACAATATCACAAGTGATAAATTTTTACATAACAAAATGGTAAAAATACAGGCTGAAAAAGAAGCAGCTGTAAAAAAGATGCAAGCTGAAAAAGAAGCTCAGAAAGAAGCAGCTGAGAAAAAAAGAGAATTTGAAAAACAAGAAGCTGAAAAGAAGAAGAAAGAAGAAGCCGAAAAGGTAATATCACAAGTGATAAATTCTAATATAACAAAGTCATACAATACAATAGTTTTTTTTATTTATTCTTTAATTTTTAATTAATGCAAGCTGCAAAAGAAGCTGCTGCAAAAGAAGCTGCTGCAAAAGAAGCTGCAATAAAAAAACAAGAAGAGGCTAAAAAACAGGCTGAAAAAGAAGCAGCTGCAAAAAAGATGCAAGCTGAAAAAGAAGCTCAGAAAGAAGCAGCTCAGAAAAAAAAAGAAGCCGAAAAGGTAATATCACAAGTGATAAATTCTAATATAACAAAGTCATACAATACAATAGTTTTTTTTTATTCCTTAATTTTTTATTAATGCAGGCTGCAAAAGAAGCTGCAATAAAAAAACAAGAAGAGGCTAAAAAACAAGCTGCCGAGAAAAAAACTGCTATGATAGAGGCTGAAAACAAAAGAAAATCAGAGGAGGCTACAAAACAAGCTCTAGAGAAAGAGGCGGAAAAAAAATGAACTTGCAAAAGAACTTGCCAACAAAAGAGCTAAAGAAAAGGTTAGATAGTTGCTCTGTTTAAAAAGGCAAGAAAAGGCGATGTATTTTGGCGCCTTTGAAGAGCCCTTTTTAACGCCTCATGTGTTTATCGGTCTAGTTGAAATATTGTTAGTCCCTTCTAGTTGAACTACTATTAGTACCCATTCATTCCTACGCATTTGCATGGTTTTTGTTCACGTGTGTGCTTTTGCGAAAAACTTATGATCTATGGTTTGTAATAACTAGTATTTTGGAGATAGGGAACTCCAAACTTTAAGAATGAATGATGAATGTATGCTTTCTTCTGATTTGCATAAATCTCCATTCATTCTTATGCATTGCATAGTTTTTCTTCACATGCATGCGCTTATAATCTACCATTTTAGCGATATTGAATCGTAAACTTTAAGAATGAATGGGAAATGAATCACTGATTTTTTGTCTTATTTTGAGAATTATAGGCTTATATGACTCAAAAATAAAACAAAAATAAGCGGCTTCTGTAACATAAGCCGAAAAAAAATAAGCTCGTAAGACATATAAACTTAAACAAAACACCTTGCAGAACTTTTTCATATCTAAACCCTATTAGATGCTTAAAAAACAGGCTGAAAAAGACGCCGCAGCCAAAAAACAAGCAGCTCAGACACAAGAAGAAGAAAGGGCTAAAGTTGGAGAATTTCAAAGCCCAGAAATTCAACATAAGGCATTCAGGACTGAGAAAGATGTTGCTGAACAAAGCAACAAAGAAAATGAAAAGAAAGAAGGAAAAAGGATTGTTAAACCATCGGTGTACTTGAAATCACCTTATATGAACACGAAGGCAGACACGATGGAAGTACCATTAACAGAATCTGAAACAATGCTAGCTAACAACTTATTTTCGATGGAAGAAGATATCATGTAAGATTTAAATTTGCTGTTAGTATTAAGGTTATGTTATTTATCACAAGTGATATGCTATATTTAAGAACTTAAATTTTATCAACTGTGATATTAAAAAACAGAGAAGAGGTATTCAATGATGGCAAGGGCACACCAGTACCAAGAATAGTAATGCAATCAATTGCGCCCGGCTTGCTAATAGAAAGTCAGGTAATCGATGCATTTGCTTCGGTCTTGAATCATGAGGAGAGGAAGAACAAAGTTGGAAAAATGAAGACAAGATACTACTTCCCAACAGATGCAGTGGTAAGATATAAAAACTTCAAAAAAAATGCAATAGTATATCTATGCGTTTCAAAAATTATCTTGAATCTATTGTCATGATACAGCTGCCAGAGATTCTGAAGAAACAAAAAGATGAAAAAAAGCAGTATGACAACTTTGAAAGAGTAATAAAAAAACTCATGACTGAGGAAGAAGCAAAACGGAAATTGAAAGATGTGAAACTTGTATTCTTTCCGATAATTGCTCACGACCATTACTATGCAATAGTTTTCAACCTGGAGAAGGGCAACGCTGTAATACTGGACAACAGTATTTCAGATGCGCCCTACAAAGATAAATACAAACCCAACTTTGATTTTGTGGTAAGTAATGTCTGAACCGAACTCTATTTAAATAATTATATCTTTTATACAGAGTAATATCACTAGAGATAAATTGTAGCAATTAATATCACTAGAGATAAATTGTAGCAAGTAATATTTTGTTAATTTGCAGAAATCATTGCTTGTAAGTTACTTGATGAGGGCTTCACACCCAATCCTCGATACACTATTGAAAGAGAAGCCAGCTACTGTTTTAAAGATGAAATGGAGAACAAGGGATAACAAGATTGACTGCGGCTTATACATGATGATGCATATGGAGACATTTGAAGGTGAAGCAGGATCAAATTGGAAGCCAAACATCATTGATGAAAAAACTCACAGATATGCTGAACAAATGAGAAGAATGAGGATGAGGTATGCATCAAAGATACTGTTACATGAAGTGAATCAAAAGAGTGAACTGATGTCAGAATACGCAATCAAGTTTGCTGAAAAACACAAGCATGATGAGAAAGAGATTCAAAAGGTGGTTGAACAAGCTATCAAGAAGAAGATAGCTGAAGAAAACAAGCATTAAATGTATTTAATGATATTCCAAAACAATTTACATTTCTGTTTAAGTATCTTAGATTTCTAAACAACGTAGATGGTTTAAAGTAGGTTTAAGAATCTGATATGCAAAAAACAATAGTAGGGATGCCGGGCCACGGAATGTGACGGACAGTGTCCAAGTTTGGGAAATACCTAAGTAGATGGGTGGATCTATTAGGTACCTGAATCACATTCCCTGGTGCTTGAGATTGAACTACATTTTGTTTTGGATTTTGCATATTTTAGTTGGATTTTACATTTTGTTCTGCATTTTAGATGCAAGTAGGACCGCCGGGCCACGAAATGTGACGGACAGTGTCCAAGTTTGGGAAATACCTAAGTAGAGGGGTGGATCTATTAGGTACCTGAATCACATTCCCTGGTGCCGGAGATTGTACTACATTTTGTTCTGAAATTTGCATCTTTTAGTTGGAAATGCAGATGTATGCTTTTAGATGTATTTTACATTCTGTTCTGGATTTTAGATGGAAGTAAATGCTTTTGGGTAATATGAATATAACCTTGTTTATGTTCTTCTGCTGACATATGCATGTAGCTATCAATATATATATTTATGCTGTTGGGTAATTCATCGAAGATTTCGCTACTCAGGTAGCTTTAGTTTATATAAATGAATTGGTGAACCCAAGATCGGTAAATTTGGGATTATGATGAATTTTTTTCAAAGTGTAAATGCTTTATTTGCGATACTTTGGTAATTGATAAGATGACTGCCAAGACGCATTGTCCTTAAAATGTATAAAATGACTCTATCAAATTAAGAGACTGACTATTTTTGCAATTACCTACTCTGTGAAAACATGTTAAGACTGGCAACAAAATTTAGAACTTGAGTCACCACAAAAAAATCACAAGCAACCAAAACTAGCCTATCTCCTTTTTTTTTTCTTTTTTTTTTTTTTTTTAAATGTATCACTTGTGATATTAGAACATATCACCAGTGATATAACTACAAGTTTATTATATCACATGTTATGTCACTTGTCATATAACAAAAAAGAAAAGCAAAAATAAGTAAGAATTTATTACTTCCAAAATGTACTTTGAGATGTGAGCTTGTATGTGCTTGCTGTGAAAATTTTCAGTTGATTAGTATAGACAAAGCTTTTCAAAAAATGTAGTCAAGGACAATCTATACATACACAAAAGACATGCAAAAAAAGCATGATTTAAATGAATCATCTTGCACAAATATGAAATGAAACATGATTATGCAAATGTAATACAAAAACAATATTTAATTATATATCACAGGTGATATAAATTAAAAAAAGGCAAAAAAAGTTTTCATAAAGTAAAAATAGAAGGACTGAAAATGTAAAGTTCAATAAAATAAAAACTAGATCTGGAAAAACACACACACAAATAAAAAAAAAACACACACCCACAATCTATCATTCGAAAAATAAACAACGAACCGTTGAATCAAATTCTGAAATACATAAATATGAAGGAATCACAACCTCAAAAACCAGATAAGGGAAAACAAGCTGTTGAAAATATGGATAATGGTATGACACTCATTTCGCTATTATTTAAAAATTACTTGAATTTCATTTACTGTTTGCGTATTTTATATGAGTTTTATATGCGTATTTTATATGTGTTTGCGTATTTTAAGATGTTTTGAAACAATGATAAATTACAGATTATATTAAAAAAAATGAAATGATTGTTGAAGATAAGTGTATTATACTAGTTTATCTACTGTGATTTAAGAAAATATGTTGAAGACAAGATTTTATGCTCATGTAATTGATTGTTAGATGTTTACAGCTGTAGAAACTAAAATCTTCGTAGTTTTGGGATAGTTATAAATTGAGGGACATTGTAGTTTGATTGAAGTTTTGCTAATACAACATAAAAATCTTAAAAAAAAGAAGCTCAGCTAACTCTTTTGGGCTTACAACTTCATTCAAACTGCATAGTGAAAGAAAAAGCATTTTAACATAAAAAAAACTTAGTTTATACATTTTGAAGTTGTAACTAATTTGAGTGAACTTGTAAACTGAGGGACATTGATGTTTAAGGGACATAAATGTGACTGTTTTGGGATTGTTGAAACTTTTTTTGGATTCGTTGTAAATCAAGGTGATTTGGTTGTTAATGTTAGGTCACTAGTTTTACAAACACAAGTAATATAGAAAGAGATAAGGCGATTGAACAAGTAAACAAGCACACATACACGATAAGAGTAGCACGGTTAGGCGTAGGAATATGTGTGAAAAGAAAACTTGAACAACCAACCCTCAAATGAGGGTTTACAAGAGTATTTATAGGAGGGAAGCTAGGGCAACACTCCTAGTTCCCATCCTTTCTTATATGGGCTTGGGCCTAAGCTTATGGGCCTTCTACATAAGCTAGACCTTAAACAAACATAAAGGCCATAATAAGCTACCTATTACATATGAAATATAAATACTTGAAATACAGTTTAGGAGTGATTCCAACAATCTCCCCCTCAAGTATATATGAATGTAAACGGTGAAGGCGTTGATGTAATAGTAGCTTTGACGTCTACTGACATTCTTCTTTCTCGTGAGAAAAATTGCCTTGAATCGAACAATCTCCCTAGTGTAGAGAGATAGTTTTCTTTGAGCGGTTTTGCTTTGACGTCATCTTAAACTTTGTTCTTTGATCATTGTTCTTTGTGGTGAAAGTGATAGTATGTTGTTGTCTGCATCAAGTCTGCCTCAGGTCTGCTTCGCTGCTCCAATGTCTCCACGTCATTCTTCAACATGCTCACACGCTCTTTGATGTTGGAAATCAATACTGATGAAGTTCTTTAAGTCTTTGACTTTGTAGATTCTTTGATTTGATGAAGAATCATTCTGAATGTTGTGTTGCATTCGAATAGAACTTCCATTAGTGATGATGTTGGCGTGAGCATGAGAAGAATCAGCACGATCATTCCGCTCCGGAGCTTCCATAAGAAGAAAACATTTCAAACGGTTAGTAATAAGCGGTTTCCGGCACTTACAAGTTTGAACTTCGAGAGTGTTAACAGCATAGTGTGAAAACACAACTCTAATTCTTACAAAGGCCGTTCCTGAACTGGAGTCCCACAAGTGAGATAACGCGATGTACCGAAGTACATATACAGTTCAGATGAGTCGCTGAGGTACACCGAAGCATCACCTCACGACTGTAGACCGTTTGAGACACACTCCACGTAATCCACGGGGAGTTACCGAAGTGACCTGCTGTCAGGGCTGTTTGATGTTGACCCTGGCAGGAGTTTCTATTCAATCACTGAGAATCACAGAAGTGAACCTCTCATAAATGTTCTCGACAGATTGCTAAGATCTGTGAAGGACTCGATATGAACCACTGAATCACTGAAGATCTTATTTGTTGATCAACAAGTGATGAAATGTCAAGTGTTCCTAAGAGATCTTTTGATGAATCTCGTGGCTCTAGACTCAATAGTGCGTTTTGGTTTTCCTGAGCGGAGACTAGGGAGAGGGTCTCCTTCTTCAATACCAGCAATCTCTAAGAGAAAGCCAATAGTTTACGTAGGGTTCCCTGTGAGAATGAAACAAGCTTCTGTTGAGAGAAACTTGAGTGGCTAAGAAGGTTTAGTGCATGCGTCACTGGGTCCATGACGACTTTTAATCTTCAATACCGGTGTCACTAAGTGACAATCAGTAGCATATGAATTGAACCCGGTGTCTGCCCTAAGTTGAATAATCTGGAGGGCTGTTTCTTTTCACCCTTTTCTTTGCATTTCTTTTTTATTCTTCAACTCCTTCTTTCTCCGATTCTCATTTTCTCCTTTTTATAATCGTACCTAAGGACTTCTAAGTACTAACTATTTGTGATGTCCTTGGGTAGATCCCTTCGGCTCTGGCGGATCATAGGACGGTTATTCCTAACCTTAGTCACCTTATAACTCCATGACTAACCTATGTTGCCATTAAAACCACAGTTTGTGAAAAATCTCTCAAATGGTTTGTAAATGAAATACATGTTTGAACCACTGTGAGAGATAAGGTTTTGCATAATTACTCCCCCTCCACATGTGCTTAATAGTTTTAATGGTTAAATGCACAGTGAGGAAAGAGCGCGCACATTTTGAATTGATCCACTCGAGATAGACAATCCCCCGCGAGACACGGTTACGTTGCGTAGTTAAAGAGTTACATTGTCAGTTTTTAGGTGACAACTAGCTCTAATAACTACCTTGAAAGTGTAGACAAACCTCGAAAGGTTGTCATACCCGTCAGAGTTCATGTCTATCAAGAGTTTCTCGAATTGTACATTCTACTCAGATAAGTCCTTTGCGAGACACGTTTACATTACTAGCGAACTAGTTTGAAATTATTACCCGTCCAGGACAAGTCTTTTCGAGTTACAAATAGTTTAGTACCGTCAATTCGTTGGTTAAGTCTGAGGTACACAGATTCATTTGCATTTTGTACAACATATTTCTTATCACACAATTTTCTCCCCCTCAAAAATGGCATAGAAAATGTTATTTTTGAACGGTTGACAATAAATATGACCATTTCGAGTGTTGCGGGAAGATGACCACTATGAACAATTTGTGAACAAAGTTTTAAATCAAATACTCCCCCTCAACAAGTGATATAAACGGTTGAGGTTTTGAAAATCATACGGGGAAGTACTTGTGTTTTTGAGCAAAACCTTGAAATGAAAGGTTTGATAGGTTTTACTCAAAAATAAGAAGCTTTCGCTCCTTTTATAAGGATTGTGGCACTGAGGCGTACCACAGGGTCCTTTCTTGACAATTACGGGTTGTACACTATTATGTGTGCACAAGCCATAGACATATAAAATTATACATCCAAGTATGTAATGAAAGAACCAATTCAAGGGGTACCAGGAAGTGCAGTGATGTTCCCAGGAGTGCGCAAAGGGCGTTGAAAGCCGGTTATGTTAATCCTGGGTCGACCACCAACATATCTCTCCAATCGTCTGAACTGATCCCGTCTGAACAACCTTTCATCAATCATTGTGATGATTCGTCTCACATCCCTCCTTTCCTGAGAATTCCAGCGCTTAGGAGACCCAATTTTCAGGCGTATATCCTTCAACCTGTACGCCAATCCATCCCTAACCAGCTTCAAAGTATGATCCCCGAATTTCTGAAGTTCACTATACGCCATTAAGCAGTTTCTTTGAAGTTCACTGCGGTAAACAACTCCGAATGGTTTGCTGATGAGCGTATATTGAGTTAGCTGAGGTTGACACGCGTCTGATAAGATTCAACAGCCAGCTGGATATCTTCTACACGTTCTTTGATTACGATGCGTCTAATGAAGATGAGAATTGACTTGATAAATTCACGTTGAACTTCTGTCGAGAATTGTCTCATACGACCCTGTACTTTGGCAAGGTACATGTCTTCGATGTCGTTGAGGGATAAATTCTCAAAGTCAGCTTCGGAGAATGCATAGTCCTGTTCATCTTGTCGTTTGACTATGATATTCTTCAAGAAGGTGTAGTCCCACTTAGACTTGAGATCAACGTGTTTGATGGCCACGATGTCCTTAGAACTGTACACTGCGTGTTGAGACTTCTGAACCAGGCAGCTTCTGTAGTAGATTCTTCGGCGTTCAGGCCAATGATGAATCCCATACAATGCATCTCGGTCGTATTCTTGCACGTTGTCAGAAAACAAGCGATTTGCACGTTCCTCAATAGCTATGCAGTTTGAGTAAATAGCCGCTGGGAATGGAAGAGTCAACGATGTAGCGTATTTTCGTGAACCATCGCTACCGTGTAAAAGAAAATCCAGGTCTCTGTTAAAGAAGTATCGAAAGGGAATCCGTGGTTCATCTGTTTGGCCAATGGTCGGTAGGGGTTTGGTCCAATCGGTGTAGTATGGAGGGTTGTCCCTTTGTGTGAAGTCAATGTTTGCTTCCGGATTGATCCAATCCATGTTGTTAGACATAGCTCGAGCGATGTTCTCAAGATGATATTCGACCTAGAGGGCGCTTTCAGAGCTGTCTTTTAGAAGTTGAAATGCTTCATTCTTGATTCGCTTCAACTCAGATTTCGTCATTTTCTTCACATGGAACTTTTCTTGCAAAAGTTTTGCGTGCTCCAATGTAGAACCGTCTACCAAGTCTTGACCTTCATCAGGGTAGGGAGTTTGATTGACAAGTGTGGAGAACCATTCAAACTCTTCGGTTTTATCGTCATCTAGCCATGATACGACTTCAGGCTGAGTCGTCTTCTTCTTCTTTTTGGAAGGCCTTGATGATGATTCTGGTTTCTGCACTTGTTTGGGTGAGGTGGGTTGTTGTAGGGGCTCAAGGACCTCTTCATCGTCACCACCCGTATACTCAAAGTAATCACCTGTTTTTTGAGTCAGGGGTGGTAACTCGGAATCGTCCCGAGGTTTATCAGTAGAAGACCGAGGTGGAGGAGACTTTTTTTGAGAAGAAGTCCGTTGTGGAGGAGGTGGCATCGAAGAAGATTCACCAGACTGTTTCTGACGTTTAGGCGCAGAGTCCTTGTCTTTATCCTTATCTTCATCGTCTCTAGGACGTTTCAAATTTTCTGCCTCAAATCTACAAGCTTCTTGAAGTTGGTAGTCTAGCAGTGCTTGATACAATTTTGCTTCTTCAGAGTTGAGCATTGCAGCTCGTGGCGAAATTTGTGTAACAAGCTTGGCCACCAATTCATTGTTAGAGAAAACTACCGGATCGGTTGGATTGATTGTTACGGTTAGGGGCGTTGATCGGATAGTTTGCTTGGCGATTTGCATAAGATTTGGATAAAGTTGTCTGGTGAACAGCTCCTTTGTAACTTTAGGAACGATATTCTGAAGGTAGTTGTTAGTGTAACCTTCGATCATTTCGTTCAGTTCCTCTTGACGATGACTTTTCATGAATTCCTGAATAAACTTCCTTTCTTCTTTCATCTTTTCATGCTCGTCATACAAATGCTGTATGTGATCAGCATAGAAATTCAACTTCTTTTGGAGAATGTCTTTCTTTCTGACTTGTTTGACAACATTCCCAATACGTTTATGAGCATGAGATATCCAAGAACGAGGTGGTTTCTTTACTGATTTGGATGATGATTTGGTTGATCTCATTGATGGTGGTGGTGATGAATGAGATGAAGAGTCTGATGATGAGGAGACATGAGGCGACTCGGGGTCCTTAGGCGGTTCAGAAGTTTCCTTCTGTGAATGTGTGGGACTTTCCAGAAGCAACTTGTCATAATCATCATCTTTATCTTTCTCAGACTTCTCAGTTTCAGGGTTCTCAAACTCATATTCGATAGTATCCTCCACAAGCTTTTGTTGTTGCAGAAGAGTGGTGGCACCAGATCCCTTATCGGGTCGATTAACCGCATCAGGATCTGGTGAGGAGTGGGCAGCACCACTTGATCCTCCGGGGCCACCCATTTGGTCTTTTGCAACTTCTTCAGCCTTTTGAAGGTGACTAACGAATTTACCCGTCTTCCTGTAGGATTGATCTAGTTGCTCTTCTTCATCTTCAGAGCTTTCATCATCTGGCACGAGTGCAGGAGTCTTCCCTTTTCCTTTATCAGTTTGAGGACTTGGAGGTTTTGGTACGGAAGGATTGTCATCCTTTGCAGTTTCAGAGTAGGAAATCTCTTCATCTGTGTCAGTACCTTCAGAACTTTCGTCCAAAAGCTGTCTTTGCGGTTCGGTTTTGGGAATTGGGATGGGAGTAGCTTCCTTAGATGGAACAATCCTCTTTGAAGGAGGGTTCCTCTTGGGGAACTTCCTTGGACTCTCCGTACTTGCGGCACTTCCAGCACTGCCTCTTCTGGTTCTCCGAGTAGGTGTCCCAGAAGCCTTTTCATCAAGGTGTCCAACTTTACCTTCTTTAACGGCTACCCGATACCTTTTGTACGTTTCCAGCTTTTTGATTTCCTCTGTAAGAAGGTGATCGGGCAACTCAGCTCCCTGTTTCTTCGTAGACGTTTCTTTGATTCTGACAGATAAAATGTGCTCAGTCTGGATGTCATGATTATCTGGGTCATTGAGTCTCATGGGGATATCAGGATGAAGTGTAAGAGCTCTCTGTATCAACAGTTTGGTGTATCTGACATAGGGAATTTTGGAGCCAAGCTTCTTATGAGACAGCATCATATCTTCCCATAGCAGTGCTTCAATTATGATGTCCTTCTTGTTGATCAACGACCAGAAAATTTGTAGTTCCATGAGCTTGGGATGCTCATAGCCACTGTCACGACCAGAGACTGATTTGGTGATGATCATATAGAGTGTCCTCCATGGTTGAGGAATATTCTTCAGCTCCACGTGAGAGTGCTTAGAAATGATTCCTTTAGCTTCATCATAACCAATATCTATCAAGAATTGCAGGACAGTCTGTTCAGTAGGGGTGGCAAAGAAGTCGGTTGGAGCGATGTCTGGAATGATGAGAACAGCCCGTAAGTCATCAGGAGTGATAGTGACTTGTTTGTGATTAAGAGTCACATTCACAGCATTTTGACCGGTGATCCTCTGCATGGAATCCCAGAATTGTTGAATGTAAACCTCTGGAACTGTGGCAGAGTGTGAGAGCATGTTTTGGTAGGGATGATTCCTGAGAATATCCACTGCAATTAGACAAGAAGATTCTGAGCATGTGAGGGTGTCAAAGTCAACCCTAAGGTTGTTCTTTCCAAGCTTTCTCGGGTAACCCTCTGGAAAGATATCAGCAATTGTAAGAACTTCTGGTGCATCCACATTCATTTGTTCAGCCATGTCGTGATCTGAAATAACATTAGCCAAAAGAACCAACATATCGAAAGACATAATGTTAGTCAACAGAAGGTCTTATTGTCTAGTTATTGAATGTACAGTGATAATGATTGTTACGAGTCCTAAGTCACTTGTTTGTCCAATAGTCTAATGACGTCGTGAAATGTTTCGTGAGTTAGTTAACTTTAAGTTTTAAAGTTTATGTTATCACTTATTGTTCACAACATATCAAACGATTAAGTTTATTAGTGACATTATTGGATTCGTGATGATATGATTAGTTTATTAACAAGTTTGTACACGTAACAATTCATAATGAAGGTCAATCCAGGCTTAAGCGTAGATTCGGCAAAAGTTAAGCGTAAACAGTAATGAGATACGCGTAGACGAAAGCTTACGCGTAGGATCCTAACTTACGCGTAAGAAAAGTTACGCGTAAGAAAGGGGTCATATGCGTAGGACTTACGCGTAGGCGTATAAAGACTTTACGCGTAAGGCTTACTCGTAAGAGTAGACCTTATGCGTAGAGTCACTGTTTACACATATCCTTCACAGGATACGCGTAGTCCCATTGTAGAACCTTATGCGTAGTAGTTACGCGTAGGATTTCTCTTACGCATAACTGCCTACGCGTAAAGTAATCCTTATGCGTAGAATAACAATCAACCTTGATTCTGAATTTTATGCGTAGCAATCCTGAAATAAGTTCATCAAATCATTAACATTAACACAGAACTTCATTATATCAACAATTTATGGCAAGAACAATTATGGAACAGTTATGCGTAGAAAGTCATACGCGTAGGTCAAAACCCTAAGGATTGAGATTTACGCGTATCACTTTTAGCCATGGAATTTGCACCATACTAATTCTGGTAGTTCTAAGATATGTTGAGAGTCTATAAGCCACGTTATAACACATAGTTTGTTGAGAATCAAAAATACCCAAAAGTCATGAACATTAAACCCTAATTTCAAATTGTTAGCCAATTCGTGTTTCTAGGTGGTTAGAAACCTTGGAAATCATCAATTCAACAACACAAGAGCATAACCCAACAAACTTTTTGACCAAAACACTTCACATTCAAAAATACCCAATTCGACTCATAAACCCTAATTTTCAAAATTCATCAATTCGTGTTTCTGGGTTTGTTTTGAGGATAGAAAACATATCATTGACGTTTTTAAAACATCTTGACATTATCTTTTTAGCCACAAACACATAACACATGATCATGTGTTCTTACGCGTAAGCGAAGAACACAAAATCACCCATATCAGTAGATTTGACCGTTGGATTCTTTTGAAAATCAAAACCAATGTTTAAAAACATGTTAGAAACATTAATCCACTTACAGTATGATGATCAAAAACACAGATAGGATGAACGAATTTTTGGCGTAGGATCTTGTTAGGTTTAGAGTAATAAATGTGAAGTGGAAGTTAGGTGAAGGTATTTATTAAAATTAACTTTAACATTTTGACAGTTTTGGTCCCTCCACCTTTTCCTTTTTCAAACAAAGCCATTTAACTTCCATTTTGGTTACCAAACAAAGTTTTTAGGAAAGAAACTTGACCACACTCCCCCTCGACTTAAGAAAACTGATGAAAAGTTATTAATTTTAGTCCGAGGAGTGTCATTGTACCAGAAACTTCACCACCATTGTTAAAAGAAACAACCGGGATATGATAACATGCAAGTACACAGATGTTTTGAAACAGTTAAAGTTATAACTTTCTCCCCCTCAACACTTGATCGTAAAAATACTGAATTTTGAAAGATTATAGTGATGAAGGAAGAAATGTACTTGCCATGTTGAAAGATTATAGATTAGAAGAATATTTTTGTTGTTTTATAAGATTTTATATTTTTGTATTTTGTTTTTGAAAAAATTTATTTACAAAGGATGTTTTGGTGTTTGACAGGTTTTTAAGACTGTTTTAAGAGGTCATCCAATTCCTCTTGAGTCAAACACCTCATACCAATCCGGTGGACCAACTCATTAAACCTAGCGGGAGGCAAGGCTTTGGTGAGAAGATCTGCCAATTGGTATTCTGTACCCACAAAGTATAATTCAACGGTACCCTGTTCCACGTGGTCCTTGATGAAATGATAGCGAAGATCGATGTGCTTTGATTTCGAGTGCTGAACTGAGTTGCACGAGATCGCAATGGCACTCCGATTGTCGCAGTACATCGGGATTCTGTCGAATACGTAACCATAGTCTTTGAGTTGTGTTCTCATCCAGATGACTTGAGCACAACACGCGGACATGGCTACATATTCTGCTTCGGTTGATGACAGCGATGTACAATCCTGCTTCTTTAATTGCCAAGACACCAGTTTATCACCGAGAAATTGTAGAGCTCCTGAAGTACTTTTCCTTGAGTCTAAGCATCCTGCGTGATCGGCGTCTGAAAAAGCGATTAGTTCAAAACCAGAATCCTTCGGATACCAGATCCCCAAGTTAATGGTTCCCTTGATGTATCAGAGGATTCTTTTAGCCTCAGAGAGGTGGGTTTCAGTTGGTCGCGACTGATAACGGGAGCATAGATAAACGGCAAAGACAATATCAGGTCTGCTAGCTGTTAGATACATGAGGGACCCAATAATACTCCGGTATTTGGTAGGGTCAACTAATTTCCCATGTAAATCAGCATCTAACTTCTTGGTATGAGCCATTGGTGTGGCATAAGTGTCACATGTTGTCATTCCAAATTTGTTTAACAGTTCAAGGGCATATTTGGACTGACTCAAGAAAATACCACGGGGTGATTGATGAACTTGCAGTCCTAGAAAGAACGTAAGTTCACCCATCATGGACATTTCAAAATTTCTCTTCATTAGTTTTGCAAAAGCGGTTGAAAACTTTTTATGTGTCGACCCAAAAATGATGTCATCCACGTAAATTTGAACAATTAAGATATGTGCCCCGTGATATTGTATAAAAAGAGTTGGGTCAACCGAGCCTTTGGTGAAATTATTGGCAATGAGGAAAGATGATAGCTTATCGTACCATGCCCGAGGGGCTTGTTTGAGACCATAAAGAGCTTTGTTCAGTTTGTAGACATGGTTCGGGCACTCTGGATTAACGAATCCGTCGGGTTGGCTGACATAAACCGTTTCTTTCAGTTGTCCGTTGAGAAACGCAGTTTTGACATCCATTTGAAAGACCGTCATATTCATATGAGCCGCGAACGCGAGAAATATCCGAACAGCCTCAAGATGAGCAACCGGAGCAAAAGATTCTTCAAAGTCTATTCCCTCTTCCTGACGATAACCCTTAGCAACTAGACGTGACTTGTTTCGGATGACGTTCCCTTTAGCATCCAATTTGTTTTTCCAAATCCATTTTAGACCAATGACGTAGACCACTGTTGGTCTTTCAACCAGTTCCCATACTTCAAGACGTTTGAATTGGTTGAGTTCTTCCTGCATGGATTCAATCCAGTTGTCTTTTGTCATTGCGTCTTTAATGTTTTTAGGCTCAGATTGGCAGACAGTGAGTGCATAAATGCAATGTTCACCGTCTGTGTGAAGACGTTGTCTCGTAACGAATAGTTGATTCGGGTTGCCAATAATGTTAGCCAGATAAACTTGTGTAGTAAAAATGGATCTTTGTAGTCGAATGAACCTTTGTTGATGAAGTGTCCTTAGGCGTAGAAAAGACAAGAAACCAAGTAGCACTTATGCGTAAAAACACCAAAAGTTATGCGTAAAAATAAGGAGTTACGCGTAGGATTTAGCTTATGCGTAAGTAGGATAAAAGCACTAAAGTTATACGTAGACAAAAGTTAGGCGTAGAAAGTTAGGCGTAGGATTACCTTATGCGTAGAACTGAGTTTACGCGTAAAGTGAATCTTATGCGTAGGATTTCTACGCGTAAGCTAATGCTTATGCGTAAATTTAGGGGATCTTTTACACTATCACAGTGCAAAAGATATCCAAAGTCGACGTATTTTCAAACTTATCCAAGTAAGAAAACACGGAATAAACCACGAAAATGAAGATCAAACCAAGGAGATACTTACGCGTAGTTTTAGGGTTTTACTACGCGTAGTTTTACTCGTAAGTATGATTTCGTCCAAAATTGTTTCTAAACCGATTTTTGTGGGATAAAATAGCTTCAATAACACCAAAATACACGAAAGTGTAAAACTTGATGAACCAAAGTCTCTAAAACAGTTACGAGTAGGATGATACCCACGTTCAAAAACACGTTCAAAAACAACTATCCACGCATAAAGTTTGAAACTTTTTGCCAAAAACACGTATTTTAACACCTTAAGACATTGAAAGGACAAGAATCTTGGATTCAAAAGTGTAAAAAAGATGTTTTTAAGCGAACCAAAGTATCAAGGTGCGTTTTAGGCGTAGGACCGAAACCCACTTCAAAAACAAACACGATTCACCCAACTAGTAGGCGATTGATACCACTGTTAGGTCACTAGTTTTACAAACACAAGTAATATAGAAAGAGATAAGGCGATTGAACAAGTAAACAAGCACACATACACGATAAGAGTAGCACGGTTAGGCGTAGGAATATGTGTGAAAAGAAAACTTGAACAACCAACCCTCAAATGAGGGTTTACAAGAGTATTTATAGGAGGGAAGCTAGGGCAACACTCCTAGTTCCCATCCTTTCTTATATGGGCTTGGGCCTAAGCTTATGGGCCTTCTACATAAGCTAGACCTTAAACAAACATAAAGGCCATAATAAGCTACCTATTACATATGAAATATAAATACTTGAAATACAGTTTAGGAGTGATTCCAACAGTTAACATGTAGAAAAAGAAACGAAAGGTGTACACAATACTGAAGGTAGTTTGGTTGTTAAAAACGTCTACCCAAATTTGGTTAATTTGTAGATTCAATGACTGTGACATTGCCAACCAATGTATAACTGGATTCGCTATTATTTATGATATATTATATGATAAACATACAGACAAAAAAGATGAACAGAAACCAAAAAGAAGAAAACAGTTAGCAAGATTAGGATGTAAGAAAAAACGTTTTAGAGGTTTGCATCCACTAATAGAAGAAAAAGAAAAAAGGTTGGAGGAAAAAAAGAAGATGATGAAGGAAGAAGCAACAAAATTAAAGCCCGAGCAAGAAAAAGAAGCATCGGAAAAAGCTACAGAACAGGTATATCAAAAGTGATTTGAGATAGTTCTATGAATGGTATATCACAAGTGATAAATGCTAAAATATCACAAGTGATAAATGCCAACAATTTTATTTTATTATTTTATTTTTACTACAGGATGCAAAAGAAGCTGAAAAAGAAGCTGAAAAAGAAGATTCTGCAAAAATGAAACAAGCTCAAAAAGAAACTCATGAAAAAACAGAAAAATCTGAAAAAGACACTGCTGCAAAAAAATGATGATAAAGAAGAGAATCGTGAAATAGAAAAAGAAAAAGGAAAAAGAAAAATTGGTGAAATGGAAGATGATGTAAACGAAGAGATTGAAAAAGATGCAAAAAAGAAACGAAAGGTGTACACAATACTGAAGGGAAGGGCATTAGTTAAGCCACTTTTTGAGGCAATGCGTGGGTTAAGTGTAGAAAGAAAGAAGGTTATAACACAAATGGGTTTTGGAGACTTGATAGAATTCCCAATAAATGAAATACCGACAAAGCTTGCCTTCTTTGTGGTAGACAGCCTCGACACAGAATCAATGAACCTTAGACTTCCAACAGGGTATTTAAAAATTTATCCACAAACTGTGCATGAAGTTCTCAGACTACCAAACGGATCAAGGACGCTAGAAAGAGATGAAGGCCAAAGACAATACAATGATAAATTTGTTGAAGAATGGAAAGATCAATTCAAACACGAAAACAGTTTGACAACAAATGCCATATCAAAGGAGATAACAAAAAAAACAAACACGGATTTCATGTTTAGAATGAACATTTTAATGCTTATTGCAAATACATTGGGAGGATGTGATAAAAGCTCTGTTGTCAGAAAAACAGTATTGGAAAACGTGTTTGAAGGAGATAATGTGAAAGATATAGACTGGTGCAGATATATTTTTGATTGTGCAAGCTTAACAAAACATGATTGGTCTGCAAGAAAGAATAATAGGACAGAGGTTGACTATTACGGCCCAGTTACATTCTTGATGGTAAGTAATAAATTTTAAATTATTTTTTCTTCCTAACATAAAATGTTATGAAAATATATATTCATTGAACTGATAAAATGGTTGATGAAACAACTTGCATATTTACATTACACAAAGTTTGATCAAATGAATGTGCCGAGAAGAATACCAGCTCTAAAAGGCTGGAACACAAATCTGTTGAAACGTAGGGAGATTCTAGAAATTGATTTCAACAACTACTTTGGAATGGTGGAAATTATAGGAGATATGAATAAAGACGAAGAAGATACTCAAAAGCAGGTCAGTCTAAAAAAATTAACTTCTTTGTTATGTCCTATCACAAGTGATAAAATATATTATGCATGGTATCACTTGTGATAATACAGTAAAATATTAAAATACACTATAGTATCACTGGTGCTGATGTATAACTAATATGATCTTAAATTTGAAATTCAATCACAGGAAGTGTATCAGATGTTAGAAGAAAAAATAGAAAGCATTTTGAGTGAGAAAAAAATGCTAGAAGAAACAATTAAAGAATATCTATGTAAATTCAAAAGGGATGAAAGGCTTAAGCAATTTAGAGAAAGAATAAAAAAGATTTTCAGACAACCAGATGATTGTTTCAAAGGAAAAAGTCCATTCTTATCATCAAGCTCTATATTAAAATCAAAAGAGTCAAGCTCCATCAAATTTGGCACAAGTGATGATGAAGATGAAAATAATGAAGTACAAAATCCATTTGCCAGACAATATACAGAACACGGAGATGAAAATGACGAATCAATGATAATTGATGATGCTGTCAAAAACGATGAAGCAAACGACCAAAATGGAGAATCAATCTATAATGAGAATGAAGTTGCGCAAGGTAGTGGAAACAAAGACGCAAGCACTACCAAAAATGATGAAACTGATGAAAACAACAAGGAGGATATAAGAGAAAAGGATGAAGTTGTGGGAAACAACGATGGGAACAGTAACAAAAAGGATGAAGCTGCAGGAAAAAATGAAGGGGAAAAAGATGAAACAAACAAGGTTACAAGTCAAAAAAGTAACGAAGAAAGAATAATGAGTGAAAACGATAAAACTAAAGATCAAAGAAAACCTTTTGATACTGATGATGATATTTTTGGAGAATTACTAAACAAAAGTGATGAAGAATTTAGAAAAGAATTGAGAGAAATACAAAGGAAACAAGCCAACATGGATGCAAAACGAAATGAAGAAGTGAACAGATATGCGGAAAGTGAGAACCGTAAGAACCTTAAGAAACAGAAAAGTGTTGAAGAAAAAGAACAAACATGTCCATCTTTACAGAGCCCTAGTTTCGTCTTTATACCAGGGTCTCAGCCAAGCTTTGATCTAGGAATTGATAGCCCAGGAGTACAGTCAAAATCAAGTGATGAAGGAAAACAATATCAGTGCCTGAAATCTCCATACATGAACAAGAAGGTCAGCATGACAAAAGATCTAACAGAGGTGGAAAAACTCTTGGCAAGAAGCATCTTCTGTATGCAAGGAAACGAAGCGTAAGTTTATATTTAAAATTTCGATATGTAATTTATTATAGCTATCACTTGTGATAACAAAACATATAGTAGTTTCTTATATTTATCACCTGTGATACAAAAAACATTTACCTATATACACAGTTCCTTATACTTATCACTTGTGATATTGTGAACATAGAACAAGTTTTCATAGACGATAAAGGTTTAAGATTAATGAGAATGAATGTTCAATCACTAGCGCAAAGCTTGAAAATTGAAATTCCTGTGATAGATACCTTTGCTGATATCCTAAACTACGAGGCTTAGGGTCCGAGTCTTGGCTCGGGCTCACTCCAGTTGGTGCCCCACTAGGCCAGGAGAATTGCCGGAGTTATTCCTTGTGGGGTGGACAATGGCTGGTGCCAAAATTCACCCGGGGTCAGGGTGTTCCCGCCAATCTACACCTTTTGTGGAATGATGCAGTAACTTATAATAAAGATGCACCAAAACTTATTAGTGCATTAAGGTTATAAGTTACTGCATCACGGTTATAACTTTACTGCATCATAATCATGATTGTGATGCAGTATTTTTATAACTGTGATGCAGTAATAAATTTTTGGCGGGAATTTTTTGGCGGGAAAATTTTTTTTTGCCCAAAATTTTTTTTTATTGGCGGGAAATTTTTTTTTTGCGGGGGGGGGGGGGGGGTGACACATGGCATGGTGATGTGGCAAAGGTGACACATGTCACCTCCACATGCCTTCTCATTCTTTTCATTATAATATATACATATATATATATATATATATATATATATATATATATATATATATATATATATATATATATATATATATATATATATATATATATATATATATATATATATATATATATATATATACTAGTATTCGAAGCCCGCCCAATGGGCGGGCATGACTTATAATTATTTGTTTGTTGGTTTTTGTTAACTTAAATACATTTATTGTCAACCAATATTATAAGACGATTGGGCGTGTATGACTGTATATAATGGTTGAAAATTTGGTTACGCACACAAACTAATTCTTTGTAAAAAAACTAAAAGAAACATAGTTTTATAATTATAATTAGTTTATACGAACAACCCCTGCACATTATACTTTTTAAGTTAAGCATAGAGTTGTTTAGATATGTATTTGATTATTTTATTTTTAAGAACTTAATATAATATAGTTAGTTATTATAAATATAAATGAGGTGTTAGGTTGGTGATTTTTTTATTTTGTTACTTTGGGTCTTTTGTAAAGCGTTTCATATAATATGAGTCCATTTGACCCGTGCCTTTTTAAGCCCGTGCTTGTTCGGGCGCGAGCAGTTTGGACCCGTGGCCCGATCCCGCCCAACCCACCCATTTTGCCACCTCTTAAAACATGCATGATTTAACAACAGCACACGACATGGTCAAGTAAATAATTTACATTAAAAATTGGCAGGTGAAATTGTAATTTAGGAGTAACTAAAAGAAACACGGGAATAAGTGTGCATAGGCTTTGAGTTATACTGAGGGTTAAGACTTAAGATTGTAATTTTCCGTTCAGTCACAATACTTTTCAAATGGTTAGATTTTCATTTAGAACTAAATCAGCCTTTAAATAATATAAGCCTAATAGTTCATTCAACAAAGCATCTTAAAATTAACACATATTTTTGCACCAAATATGTACTAAAATTTATGCCACCACTTAGCCTATTGCTAGACCGTTGTTTACTGATATCGACACCGAGGAGCTTTATGTCCCTACCGCTATTTTCGTGACCATACGGTCCACCATTCCCATTGCGTGATGGTGGCATAGGTGGCGATGGAGGAAGACCTATTAACAACCAAATGAATATAATTATATGTACAAAGAACTTCAGTTTGACTTTTGAGGTCCGAATTGATCCTAGATGTATGGTAGATGTGACAGTTTCGACCCATTTACTTATTTGTGGGTCGAGCCGGTGGAGGTGACTTAAAAAGCCCGTTTCAATCCAAACCCAACCTTGAATAACTATTAAAACCGTCCTTTTTCATCCCGAACTTGTTACCATGTTAGTTTTAACCCATTTATAGATTAATGACTAATAAGTCAATTTGGGTTGTATTTTATACATTCTGTCAAATGGATGAATTTTTCTTTTATCTAATAACAGAAATGGATTAAATGGGCAATGAAGTGTGTTAGAGTCAACACGGGCTGTTTCTAGTTTCTACCAGTACCGGAGAAAAGCCCGTTTTAAACTATTGCCCAAACTATCCCGACCCAGCCATATCTCGATCTCTTAGTATAAAGGTACCTGGATACTTCACGAACAAAACTTTATAATCGCCAAAAAGAGAGGATGTAATAGGCACTTGTTTCAGCCATAATCTTTAGCAATTACGTGGTGAAGACTTTACATGGCCAGGGTCGCATCCTCATTCTGATTTGTCCTGTGACCACCTCGCTTACTTACCATGCTTATACACTCTATATGATCATTCATTCCTTTCTTCTCATTAGTGAAACATGACCATATTCACTAACCAAGACAATCGGCTCTTTCTTCATCTCGATGTGTAAATTTATACTTTAAAGGTTTGGCCATTCACATAGTGCCAAACACTACCAGTTAGCAATATTGTTTTCATAAATCTGCTCATATGAACTCAATTGAGGACTTTCATAAAATCTATGCTCAGTGATTATTTATTACTTATTAGAGATACTTATCTGTTAGGCTTTCTCAGATTTATCCCGTGTGCAATGTTATGAGTTGTAAGAAATGCAACAGCAAGATGATCAATGTCACCAGCCTGACAAATAACTAACACCAGTTAATTCAACAATCAATAATACCAATAAATAGGTAAAGGGTCTGCAATACATACCGACCTTGTAGTATTTGCTTACGGCAAAAACGATAGATACCCACTCAGTGCGAGTGTCCAGAATCCAAACGTAAGTATTTCGTTCTAACAGAATAGTAAAAACTGCACTTTGGATTGTTTCAAAGCAGCAAAAGAGAAACACTACAGTAACTTCATCTGGGTATTTCTTTACAGTCGCCGTCTGGAGTAAAATAAGATTAAAAAATATAAAAACTAAAAGGGCAAGTGGTCTAAAGAAACAAGAATCAATAAATGTCTCACCTGAAAACATTCCATGATGAAGAGCAAATGCAAGTGATTGTAAGAAGTAAAGCCCCGAGTATCCAGTTTGACTCTTGTGACGAAAGTAAATTTCTGTGTGAATCATAACCAAGAATCATCTTGAATAAAGCCGGACCTTGATAAAAAGTCATTATGGATGCTCCTGCTATAGCCACGATGGTACCTAATGCTTTTGCTTGGCTTGTAGATTTTCTTACATCAAACTTTTCCATCCTAAATGGTTATCATGCAGCCAAGTAAGAAATCACAAATAAACGGTAAGCAATAATTTTATTCTATTTTAAAGGTGTACACTATGGCCTATAATTCGTTGTTGAAGGTTCCGTTTCCAGCTGCTCACAAACTTGATAGTTTTTTTTTACGTAACCATCTGTAAATCGTACGGTCTATATCTCAAATCGCTATACCATATGCAATTTCAAAAATACTGATGATTTCAAATACTATATGATGGTTTAAACAAAAATTAAGTACCTTTAAATTCAATCCACGCTTACAAAAGTCATGATCTTTAGAGGAGATGGCTGAGAAATTCATGATATTAGGGTTATAAGAAAAGTATATTATGAATGAATTTTTTACGTGAGATATGGCATGGTAACAGCTGGTAACAATATAGAAAACAGAAACCTACGAATGGATCCATAGTATCCGATGCGTAGAGGTCCAACTGAGCCAACAACTGTGAATCCTTATGGACAGGTGGATCTCCTTTATCATCTGCTGTCTTTGAGGATGTGAGCCCTGCCTATCAATAAGAAAGGTAAACAGTAAGAATGGAACAAAATTTATAGAAATTATTATCAGCTAATAGAATGAAAATAAGTACAACTGAGAACACCTCCTTGAATGAACTTTCGGTCGTTAAATACCCTTGCCTCTTGACGTACTGCTCCCTTCTCGATTCCAAGAAAGGGAGAGTAGGGCGTCTTTGGTTGTTCAAGAAGATATAAGTTGTTGCCTTTGATACCCTAACTGAAAGAAAATAGGAAAAACAGTCATATACAAACATAATATGAATAACAAATATCAAAACAGGTGCTGACAAAAAAAAACAATAACTAACCTAAATATCCTGCATATTAGATACATTATCAAAGCTCCAAGAACAGCAAAACCTGCACAAAAACACATTAAAAATCGTTAAAACCCTAGTGATGGAGTTTTCTTCTTCGAGAGAGATTTGATGATTAGGGTTTTTCTTTGTGAAAATATATATATATATATATATATATATATACGTATGTTTGTTTTTAATAATGGTTATGGATTATAATTTTTGTAGATCATTGTCAATTATGATAAAATAAGGAAAAACTTAAGATAACAATGATTTCATGCCAAACTTATCATAATCTTATTTTAAGTAAATATGAACACACAAACACAATTCTAAAACAATACAGATTCCTAAATATTTTATTAAATTCGAAATTTATAGAGCTAATTATATATTATAGAATGCAACATAATTATCAAAATAACTTGTAGCCTAATTGGTAAACACACAAGTTATTAATGCAACTCTTAAAAACAACCCAAGTTCAAAACCTCACTAATGACATTTTTTATAAAAACGAATTTTGAAAAAATAATATTAAAAATTAATATAAATTATAAATTAAAACCGGGAAAAATAGTTGGATTAATAGTTTAATTATTAAATTGCTTAGGTGGACATATAATGCTTAGGTGGCATTGAGGTGACATTAATGTCAAATGCCTCCTGTTATATATATATATATATATATATATATATATATATATATATATATATATATATATATATATATATATATATATATATATATATATATATATATATATATAAATATATATTTTAAATTGTCAATCAGCTTCCAGGAGTATTACAAGATAAGCCAGAATTGTTCATTAACAAAGTAGATAAACAGTATGATATGTTTGAACACTTGATTGCTATTCAGATGGAAGAAGACATAAGCAAGCTCAAATTTGATGACATTAACTTGGTATATTACATTACTTATATAAATTAATCAAGAAACTTAGTATATTATTTTAAATTTAATACTTTTTTCATGATAACATGTATTCTTCCCAATAATAGCACATGGACATTACTATCTAATAGTTTTCGACATCGTTAAAGAAACATCTGTCATAATTGATAACAGCGATTCAGATGCAACATACGAAGGAATGTACAAAGAAAATTATGAGTTAGTGGTAAGAAAATTATTTGTTTGTTTATTTTTTAACAGTATAATATCACAAGGGATACTAGACTATAATTGACATTTTATATTATAAATTTCAGAGGGCTGTTTTTGTAAGACACTTGTCAACATATGAACATCCAGCAGGATATGAAATGGTGCATCAAACACAAGAACCAACAATATTAAGGATGGATTGGCAAACAAAAGAAGAAAAGATAGATTGTGGTTTGTACATGATGATACACATGGAACTTTACGAAGGAAACATTGGATCAAAATGGCAAACAAGCATTCTAAAGGAAACACACAAATATCATCGAATTCAGATAGAAAATATGAGATCAAGATACGTAACAAAGATGCTGCTTCATGAAATGAACGAAAACTGGAAGATGATGTCAGACTATGCATTAAAGTTTCTTGCAGAGAACAGGGACGAAAAAGAAGTGAAGAAGCTTGTCAAGGAGGCAATAAAGAGAAAGTATGCAGAACTAAACAACAATTGACTGAGTGCTTAATGTTTTATGTTAGGTTTCATGTAAAAACAAATTAGTAATTCTCTTCAGCTACTTATTAATCCTGATATCAGACTATCGTTTTGTAAAAACAATTATCTTTCTCGTTGTCGAAGTTGTAAACAATGATGATTTCTATTCAGTTGAAAGCTTTTGGACAATCAGAATTCAACCTTGCTTTCGTTAACTTTATTAAAGTATCCAAATGTCAGTAAATAATATGCCGTAACAATATAATAGAACTAGATTAGCAAAAAAAAAAAACTTGTTTCAATTATTCAATAAAGTCACAAAAATCTAATACAAAACATCAAAACAAATTTAATCAAAAATATTCAATAAAAGTCACAAAAAAGTAAACTCATAAAAAGGTATAAGCATTTCATCATTTTTTTATGCTTTATCACAAGTGATAAAATGAAAAAATGGAAGAAAAGTAATTAAAAATAGAAAATCATCACAAGTGATAAATTGTAAAAAATTGGATAAGACATAACAGATAGACTGCACCTCAACCTCAACCTCAACCTCAACCTCAACCTGCATGTCTTCTATTGCAGTGGCTACGCCGATGACTCCACCTCAACCTGGACAAGTACTCCTTCAGCAGAGCTGCCGCCTACTTCAGCATTATTGGTCAAATATTTACCATTATCTGGACAAGTAGTCATGTTATGCTCCATCGACCCACAAATACTACATGTCTTCTTTTGCTTCTTGCTTTTATCAAATGCTTTCTCACGTCCACCCTTGATACGCTCCCTCATAAATCCCTTATTGCTTGATTTCGATGGATTTTTAACATAAATTTTAGTAGGCTTCTTTATACCCATAAACTCTTCAACAATTTAAGAAACATTACGGGGAAGGAACAGTTGGCAAATCAGCCTCAACTTCAGTTTTCAACTTCTTTAGCTTGTCTACAAAAGAAGTCAACTTTCCTTAATTGTTACTCATCATATGAACACACGACTTAACTAAACCAGTTGCCTCAATTGCAAGCCTCTCTATTTCTTCATTGTTCTGACCATAACGAGCCTTTTGCCTCCTCAAATCAGCAGGAATCAAATCCCTTGTCCAACGCCTAAGTAAATACTGATCTGGGATAGAAACAACCTTGCAATTCTTGAACACACAAAAGATGTGACGACACAAAATACCACATCGAACAAAAAGCTGACAACAACAAGCAACTGAACCATCTACTTTGTTATACACCACCTTCATCAAAAAAAAAAGTATAAACTTTTATGAACTTTAATTAAATATATCACAGGTGATACCTCATATAAAACATAAAAAGAACATAATATCACACGTGATATTAAAAACATTAAAAAAAATCATTAATAAAAAACATTAAAACACACAATATCACAAGTGATATTAAAAACAATATCAACTTTTATGAACTTTACATGCATAATATCACCTGTGATACCTCATATAGACTTTTAAACAAAGAAAGTAATGAATAATATCACCTGTGATACTTAAAAAAAAACTTGTAAAAAAAACAAAAAAAAAAAAGATGTACCTTGTACTCTCCAATGTCTTTTTGATACAAGTTAAGCTCTTCCTCGGTATTGTCTGAAGTACTTTCATCATCAACCACTCTTGGTACAATATCAGCATTCGGTTTTTCCTCAGATATAACAGAAACATCGTAACCCTCACCACAACTTTTAGACTTGATTGAACATAACCATGAGCCAGCAATTATCTCTTTCTGAACAAGAACAAACAGCTTACGAGTGTAAAACCTTGTTGCATGAATTTCAATTTCTAATGGCGTCAACAAAGCAGGAAATGAGTCAATCAACTGATGATCTAATCTTTCTTGTATGTATCTCTGTTTCTCCATTGCAGACTCATAACATACCATGAATTTAACAAGTGTAGAAGTAGGAGACGTGAAATGTGAAAAAAACGAGTTCTCACTCTCTGACGTAGATGTGGTCCTCATCAGTCCACATAGAGGAGAATCAACAAAAAAAAGCAGGAATCCATGACCCCCTAATCCTATACATCTTATTCAACCACTTATGATTTAAAAGACCAAATTCAACCATCAACTCATTCCATCTGATCTCAAACTCTTCAGGGCCAATATACATGTTCCAAACAATCTTGTGAAATTTATTCTTGAAATCAGTATCATCATAAATTATCGATACAATCTGAAAACAGTAAAAAAGAGAATCATTAAACACAGCAAATGCAAAAAGTATCACAAGTGATAGAATGAAAAAAACAATAAAGTGCCACAAGGGATACAAAAAGTATCAAAAGTGATACAATCCAAAAATATGCAAATATCACAGGAGATAAAAGATGCAAAATATCACAAAGAGATACCTTAGACGGAAGCTTTTGCATGATATGCCACATACAAAGCCTGTGCTTTGAATCAGGAAGAACTTCAGCTATAGCCTTCCGCATTGCACCATCTTGATCAGTAACGATGATATTTGGAGAACGAACAAATGCTTTCTTGAATGCTTGCAGTAATACATAAGATTCAGTAGTTTCATTTTTAAGAAGACCGGAACAAACAGTCACAGATCTCCTATGATTATCTATTGCAGTAAAAGGCACGAAAACCATCCGGTATCTGGAAAAAAAAGTATCTCAGGTGATAATATATACAAAATGTAGAAAAAGCAAATGCAAATATCACAAGAGATACTAAAAAAGGTTCAAAAAACATACTTGTTAGTTTTGTATGTGGCATCAAATGAGACGATATCGCCAAACTCTTTGTAATTCAATTTAGCAACTTGATCAGCCCAAAAGAGTCTAATAAGCTCAGCATTCTCAACAAGATAATCAAAAGAGAAGTCTGATGTAAATTTCTTCCGATCTTTCATACAGTTAATAAGCATCTGTGCATCGCTATCTCCTATGAAACAGTTTATACCACGAACTAGATTGTTAAACTCAGTCTCTGTACCATGAACAAGTGATGAGGACCCTTTCAACCCGATATACAAACTGTGAGCTCTAGTCGCCCCAATATTATAATTCGAAGATTTGATTATAAAGAGCTGCTCAGTGTATGTTAGCTTCCTCTCACTCTTGGACAAATGCTTATACTCAACACGATCTAGCTCATGATTATGTTCCACATCGAATGTAGTAAGCTTATATTTTCTACTACCAGGCATCATATGAAAAACTGCACGTGCTTTGCAACCAGTAATTCTAAAGTTCGAAGTCCTCACTTGTTTGTCACCTTTCTTAGGAGCTAACGTATTCAAACAAATTTTCTTTGGGCACCCTTCCCTATTGCAAACTAAATACTTCTCTTTTACAAATCCATCCCTTAATCTTTTCTGAGTAGACTTTCTAATACCAAATTCTGCCTCTGAAGCATATCTCATGTACATACTAATGCAATCCTCAGCAGAATCATAAACTCTAAACAAAACTGGTAGCGCACTAGCAGCAACTCTAGGAACCCAAAAAACTGATCCACCAGGAGTATCAATAAAATCATGATGAATAAAAGATGAAGGAGTTTTCAAACCACTAGAAGCTGTAAAGAAGGTGATAAAACACAAAGTCAAAAAGCATAACACAATAACTTCAAAAATTGTCTTAAAATATCACTAGTGATACTATACATTACTTGAAATATCACTGGTGATACTATGCATCAAAATATCACCAGTGACAATATAGTAGATGATTCTAAAAAAGACTAAACTGAAACAACAACACATCCAATCAAAAACTAACAGCTTATTTAAAAGCAATATAACATCTACATTAATATACTTAAGCACTATCATAACAAAAAACACAAAAACCTATAACTCAGAATTCAGCAACATAAATTGACAACAACTATAACTCATTTTCAGTCAATATATGCAACAACTGCAAAAACGACTATTCTTCTTAAATATGCGACAACTGCTTTAAGAAATCACTTCCACAACACTAGATTTACCACTACTTTGACTACACAGCAAAACGCTTCCCAGACAAAAACACTAACAGTACAACTATCAGCACCAACGCTATCACTCTTCTTCATTCGAATCACTAACAAAACACAATCTCTCTAATCAATAATATGCAACAACTGCAGCAATAACAGCCTACACATAGAAATATCGGAACATTGCGGTAAGAAATCAAGTACACTACATTTACCATTATTTTTAGTAAAAATCTTAAAATTAGAAGCAAATTACTCTAAAACCTTAATTAAAAAGCAAACTATCATCAACTTGAAATATCACTGCTACAACACAAAGTAAACTGAACAAAAACAAATCCAATCAAACTAACAGCTTATATAAAAGCAAAATCAAACTAACAGCTTCATGAATAAGCAAAAAACTAACAACACCAGCTAAATATCACAAGTGATACAACACAGAGTAAACTGAAAAAATACTAACAACTTAATTAAAAGCTTAATTAACAAACAGCTTAATTAATAAACAGATTAACATAAAAAAAACTGAATTAAAATGAAAACTCACATGATGCATTATCATCAACATTAGAAGTACAAATTGAACTCGTAACATCTAAATCAATTGAATCTTCTCCAACAGAAACAGGAACTTCGTTAAGATAAAAAATCTCCATTCTCCAAAATTGAAGAAGATAATTACGAAATTGAACAAAATAATGACGAAATTGAAGAAGATAATGAAGAATTGAAGAAGATCAAAAATTACCGGTGGGATATAGTGGAGGACATGACGGTGATGAAGGTGGTTGTACGGTGATGACGATGGAGGATGTGGTGGTTGACAGGGTTGTTGTGATTGTGAAAGCGGTTAACCGTTTATGGAGGGAAATCGCACACAGAGAAAGTGTGTGAGAAACACAGTCGTAAATGAGAAAAAAATGTATATATATTGGGGTAAAAAAATAGGTTAAAATGTTTAAATCTTAGATTAATCACAACCATTAGATCAATCCAAATAGAAGGTGGGGATTTTTCCCTTGATATGCACCAAAATAAGAGTATGCAAATGAAAATTCCTCTTATTTTTATATTGGAGTAGTGGATTTATGCCATATATATTCATATTAAGACATATGGTTAGTTATTATTTAAAGTGCTTACAAATTTTCAAATTATTCAAGATGTAGCTTAAAAACTCATTCCAAAATTTTAATACACAAAAATATTACCGCAACAAGTACAGTAAACACAACAAAGTCGATCTTAATTCAGAAAAAAATTACTCTTCCAACGCATACCATACTATCGTTAACAAACGCTACGCGCAGGTTGAAATTCTTGTTTTTTCAACAAAGAGAGAACTAAACACATTTATATGGAGAAAAATTCAACATAGATTACAAATTTTCTAAAAATCAAATGAACGAATCCTTTCTATTAATTTTTTGTCAAATTAAAAAAAAAACCATTTTCATGCTTATTTTAAAAATTAAATATCTCACAAATAATTACGCAAAACGAATCATATCATTGTAACGAGAATTAAATCATCTTTCTATAGACATCTTTTGACAAAATTTTTTTCAAGTTTTTCTAGTGAGTGTTGAAAAATTTGCTCTAAAAATCACATGTTATTTGTAAATCACAATTGATTTGTTATTAAAAATTACATGTGATTTATAAAATCACATATGATTTGGGTAATCAGGCTAGACACAGTCGTGACCTGGGTCACCGGGTGCCACATCAGCTTTCTCTCTCCGGCAACCAGACAAGACTAAGTTGCCACAGTCGATAACCGACTTTTTTTTTTCATTAAATTCAAACATTTTAAACAACTAATTTAAAATTCATTAAAAATAAAAACATTACAATACTAAATAAAAATATTAATATATTAAAAATAAAAACGATATGAAATCATAAATAATTAATCCTAATCTGAATGCTCCCCGCATGCAGAATCATACGAAGGAGACCGATAACCAGCAAATTCCTCGATGCGAGCCAAACGTTCCTCGTCTAGCAGAGGTTGCCCAACAAATCGAGCAGACGAAGTTGATGCACCTACACCATCGGTTTTGTTCTCCCGATAGCTCCAATTGATTTTGGTGCTGATGTTGTTCTGTATTTGTTGAACACCCCCCCCCCCCCAACATGTCAGAAATGTTGTCATCTTTGCGGGCTTCATCCATAAAAAATTTGCCGATCACACCTTTTCGTTCAGGCGTAATGTCATTGAAAATCGTGTATTTTTCTCTCATACGTTGCTTCTCTGCCCTTGCATGATCAAACAGATTGATAACGTCTATAATATCGTTTTTCGAGCCTCATCGTCTTCTTCGCATTGTTTTTTAACGTACATTTGCATATCTTCAACGGAATGGGGGAGACGGCAAGCTATAATAATCTTGTGTTGAGAAGTAGTTTGAGGTTGAATTATGTTTGAAATTGTGTGTTTAGAAGTGTATTTGAGGTTGGTATTTATAGGATGTAAAAAGTAGTAAAGTTTTTTTTAAAAGTTGGGAAAAGAAGAGTTTGAAATCGGTTGGATTTTCAACCGATATCAACTTTTTTGGCCCTCGACCGACTTTGCGACCCATGTGCCACATTCGAGTAGACCGACTTTAAAGTCGGTCGTGGTGTTTTTTTTTGGTGCCCGACCGATTTAATTCGTCCGAGTGTGTCTAGCCTTACATATGATTTTTTAAATAACAAATCACAAATGATTTTAAAAATCACATGTTATTTGTGAAATCAAACGTGATTTTTTAAATAACAAATCACAAGTGATTTTACATATCACATGTGATTTTTCAGGGAGGAAAAAATTTAACACTAAAAAAATGCTCGAAACAAGTCTTTAAAATGTATATCGAAATATCCGTCTACTAAAAGGTAAAAAAATCTCGATATGATTTTTTTTGTCGTTTATCGATTATTGATGATGCATATTATGCATAACATGCCTACTAGACCCAATACATACTATGCACATACTGGGCTCAGGCCCAATGATTACAAATCCTGGGCTCAGGCCCAAAGATTACAAATCCTAGGCTTACAGTAAGCCCAACTACTAAATTGGCTACGGTCTAGACCTTAAGACGCAAGCAAGATACATAACGGGCTGAACCTTCAACCGGTAGACCTCTTATGTCCGCGTCCGCGATGAATACGGAACCCTTGCCCGCCGAGGGTCCGGCTCCGGTAACTAACCACTATATGCGGGAATCTAGGAAGCCCTCGCCTATAAAAAGGACTCTAATCCCCATACAAGGTACAACTTTCTCTCTCATAATTACACACACATACTCATGCTTTCCCTCTCAAGAATGTGTACTCACTCTCACGCCGGAGTCTAATCGTGGGGTCCGTCCCCATGGTAAGACTAACGGTTTACCTTTCTTGTGCTGGGATCTCATTCAAACTACTTGGATTAGTACAAGATCAACCCATCAAAGGCTTGTTGGCCCAGTCCGACAAGCTATATTCAGACCCATTATAACCAGTCGCACAAATTGTACTAACAAGTTGGCGCCATCCGTGGGACCCAATACACAACTACGTTCTAGAAAATACTCACCATGAGCACTCGATTTGGACCAACTCCTGCTTTCATGTCTACGTTGCGGAGTACGGTAGAAAGAGAAAATCACACGGTCTCGACGGACCTCGAGGAACCCGCGTCCTACGCAGCCCTCCAGAAGTATTGTGATAAGTATTTCGACCAGATCATGCCTATTGTGACGGAGAAAGTTCAGAAACGAGAAGAAAGAGCCAAGGCGGCAAGAATCCAGAAGGATTACCGTGAAGCTCAATATCACCATAGAGCGGAAATACCAAGTGGCGATTTACGGAAACAGCTCGAGGCGGCAAAAGGGCAGAACACGCAAAGTGGTGGCGGCCGAAGACGCACCCGATCTAGGTCACCCAAAGGGAAGGAAGACGGAAGGGAAACATTGTTCAAAAGGCTACACGAAAATGTGTTCCACCGACTCGGAGACAAGAAGGAAAATACTTCTGTGTACTCCAAAGACCACAGGAAGCAAGTCCGCCACAGTACCGGAAGGAAGGAGAGGGGCAACCATAGAGACTCCCAATCACAACCGGTAGGATCAGGATCGGGAAGACACAAAACCGAGAAAATTCGGTCGCGGAAAGAAAACAACTGTCCAAGTGACAGACCTCACGGAAGCGGATGCCCAGGGTCCGAAGTCAAAAAGCGGAAGTCAAATGATAACAACAACTGTGACCTGGCTAGACCCTGGGTCTGCAAGGAGACTGATCCGTTCACTCCACGTATCCGCTACTTCGAAATGCCTATGAAAACGCGGATGCCGACCAACGTGAAAACATATGATGGAAGCGGAGACCCAGAGGATCATCTAAAAGTCTTCCAGGCGGCGGCAAAGGCGGAGCCATGGGCCATGCCAACGTGGTGTCACATGTTAAACTCTATGCTAACTGGATCTGCTAGGTTCTGGTTTGACGACCTTCCACCCGAGTCAATAGATAGCTTTGATAAACTAAAGGAAGCCTTCCTAACTAACTTCCTACAGCAAAAGAAATGTATCAAAGATCCTGTGGAGCTTAATCACATCAAGCAAAAGGATGGAGAGCTAACGAAAGACTTTGTAAGGAGGTTCAAAGAGGAAACAAGAGACATAAAGGGAGCCCCTGAAATTATGAGAGTCTCAGGATTCAATGTGATCACTGATCCGGAGCTGATTAAGCGGTTACACGACAGAATCCCAAAGTTGATGAACGAAGTAATGAGCATAACTACTTCCTTCCTAAGAGGGGAAGTAGTTGCAGGAAGCCATGAAAGAAGGAAGTATTTGATACAAAGACGAACGGAGAGAACAATAGCCAAGCATCGACAACGCTTCAGAAAAGAATTGAAAAACAAGTCAAAGGTTAGAGAAGGGTCGCGAGGTTTCCGCAGCCTGAGAAATTCATCCGGCGAAATACTGGCACCAAGAAGGGCTAGGTTTCCAAGCCACCCCTCGACTACTGCGATCGAAGAAAGAGCCAGCGAAAAGTTCTGCGAATTTCATGGAAAGGCAAGACATACCACGGAAGAGTGTCTACATTTAAAAAAGCAAAGAGAAGACAGGAAGAAGGGACCGATGACAAGGGCCAGAGAGCAACAGGAAGAAGCGTGCTAAATAAAAAATAATAATATATAACACATATACGGTCCGAACAGGCATCCTCACTAAAAGGAGGGGAAAGCCGATCCTGAAAAAAGAGTAGACCACTGAGCAGGTCAAAGAAGCAAATAGAGGGATCAAAGAAACACCTCGCCATTTTTTAAACAAACTAAACTGTGGGTGATCGCATGAAGAAAAGCCATAATGAAGGACGAAGAGCATAGAAATATGCCGCGGATAAAAGAAAAACCCACCGGAAATTGCACCAAAGGAATATGACGTGTAGACATCCATAATTCTATACCGCGTACGGAAAGCATAATAACCCAATAGAAATATGCAGAGTCACGACAAAAATGGGAAATAGCAGAAACTAAGGAACGGATCCGGTCTCGGGTCGGAAAGTGATGTAGAGATGGGAGCAAAAAGGGATAAACCTTATCCAAATGCTCAAAAAGAAGGGAAAATCTGCAAGTACAGATTTGTGTTCCTTCCCGAGAAATGTTATGTCAAATCCAACATAAGCAGCAGACACTAAAGCTAAGAACCTTGGCACGCGCCTATCAATAAAAAAGAATATAACCAAATTAATGCCAACGCACGCGAAAACAGTAAAATCCTCACTATAAATACGCGGGGTAAAGAAAAAGGAAAGGGCAGAAAAAGTAAAGAGGAACTACTTCTTCTTTGAAAAAGACCAGTATACAACATAAGGCAAAGAAAAATTTCCCGAGAAACCAAAAAGAAGCTGAAGATGTTATTCAGAAGAAGAACATGATGGTGCATGGTAAAAAGAGAACATGGCCGACCCTCAACAGCGACACATGGCCACCCCATCATCGTTTCTAAAAAACCCATACATTACCTGAACCTTTATCCCCCAAAAGAAAAACGTAAGGGCAAAGGCAGAGTCAGTAGAAGCATGTTCTAAAGTGACGACTAATAACCAGCTTCTGCGACCGTTCACAACACTCCTTCCACCAAAACCCATGTCCATTGAAGTTTGCGTGGACATACCGAGATCGTAGGGCATACCAAAGGTGAGAGCTTAAAACAGGAAAGCTCTCACTAACCCTTTGAGATTTTGGTAGTGCATATAGTTCCTTCCTAAGAGTTGGGTCCCAAGCGGAAGAAGGAACTATCTCACGAAAAATGGGTCGAGGGGTGTGATTGAATGTGCGAAGAGTTTGGTCCCTGGGAAGGACAACAAAGGAAGTGGGGCACAACGCCATGCGTAAAATTCCCCCCAGATAACAAGAAACTTCCCTAGGAAAGACAAACAAACAGAGGATGAAAACTATGCCTTCATTCCTCTGTTTGTACAACCTGGCTCCCAAACAAGCGTACGTATACTAATCCAGGTATATCGGGTTAAATAGACTGGGTTTAAGGAGCAAATGGTCAGCTTGTGGGCGCCGGGATAAAACAAAAGTTGTGCGATGGAAAAGCAACCTCACTAAAAGCCTTTCCACTTCCGCACAGCAGGGCGGGTTCAGACAGGAAACCTCTTGAAAGGCCTATCAAACTTGCTGTATACCCTACAACATGATAAGCCCGTTGATGAAAAAAAAGCAGGCAAGGGGAAGCACCACGACCTTTCGAGAACCAACTGCAAGCCCACAAACTTCTCAGGGAACCCCGCAGGGAGAATATAGCAACCCTAAGGGGAAGAAGGGACCGGAACTCCTTCAAGAAACGGATAGCAGACAAGAAGGAGGATTCGGAACTCATAAGAGAAGGAAAATACCCATGCTAGGGATATAAGCGAAAAATGACAACGTCAGCAAAAGAAAATCCGGTCGGAACATTTCTTCAAGAAAGGAAAGCACAGCTAATATGTATAAGGAAAACTGCCACGGACAACTATTAAAACAAAACTTCCGCAAAAAGCGAAGAGAAGCAAAACTGCAAAAGCACTCCTCAAGAGTGATGACCGCCATCAACAAGGCTCCGCAAAGGAATGAGCATCACCAGTCATAAGACTCAGATAAAAAGGGTAAGGACAATCGATAAAATATGTACTCAGATTTACAGTTTTTGAAATTTTTGTAATATATCAAATTAATAAAAAATAAAGATTAGCTACCTTCATTGTTTCATTTTTTAAAAATGTTTTCATTTTTATTAAGTGCATAAGACGCGCAGGCACAAAAATTGGGCATGACCCAAACATGCTATTTCCGAATAGCAAAGAGTTATCACGAATAACCAACTGGTGAGCAACATAATCACCGAAGTACATAAGAGGTATTGCAAGCCCAGTACTGGGAGGATAGCCCAAAATTATCCAAAGACTATTACAAACGTGTATATCCGTATAACGTTAAAAATAGCACCGCACAAACAAAAAGAGTACGTGCGCAAAAGACTATTACAAAACGTGCATATCCGTAACGTTAAAATAGCAACACAAAAGTGGAAAATAACGCACACAAAGAGCATCAAGAACTTGCATAAGGAAAAAAGTTGTGGCATAAACACAAAGTAAAAGAAAAACATGCGGAAATAAAAACAAAAAGCCGCATACAACTATCAGAAGCATCACAAAAGAAACAAAGACAGACATTGTTCAGATGATTACAAAGCATCTCAAAAAAGAGAAGAAAAACTAAATTTGCACTACGACAGCCACACTCACTTCAGGCTCGGACAGAACAGCAGGGACCTCACTAACTCAAGAATGCGGATTGTTCGCAGAAATATCAGAGGTACTTACAGTAAGAGGAACAAGCGGCAAAGGAGTAGTGCAAGCAGAAGCTAACTCACTCGTCGATGCTTCCACACCCATAACATTACGAGCGGATAAAGGATCAACGGAAGAATTATAAACATCGGCAACAGATAACCGATGAGTGCCAAGGAGTTTTCTAACCTGATCAACTCTCTTCTGAACAACCTCCAAAGAAGAAGACAAAGAGCTGCTACCAACAACAGCATTATTACCCTTATCATAAACAGCTCTGTTATAAAAATCAGCTCAGGCGGCCGATTAATCCCCGCATAATCGCTGATCGCTCAGTAAGCGCCTTGATTTATCATAATTGGCCTATTTAATCGGTTTGGTCAAAGATCGCTTAAAAATCGGTCAACAAACCGATTAATCAGTCAAAATTGAACAAAATCGATCTAATCGGACAAAATCGGTCAACAAAATCGCTTAAAAATCAGACAAACCGCTTAAAAATCGGTCAACAAATCGATTAATCGAACAAAATCGGTCAAAACTCGCTTAAAATGGTCAACAAACCGAGTAATATCTATGTTTGACTTTGAACTTTGAATAATTTTGTATTTTGTTAATATTTGAACACTTGAAATATTTGATATTTGATGCACTATGCTTATCTCATACATATAATATAATACAATGTCTTAAATTACAATTTTGTGCATAAAAATTATAATCCGATTAATCCCCGCCTAACAGATTAATCGCTAGGCCCTATCCGACCGCCTCAGTAACGCCTAGCGATTTTTACAACCTTGATAAACAGGGACGATGAGTTGATCAAAATTCGGCTGCAACCCTGCAATCATAGGAGCATTCGCGGAAGGCCCATCAACACGAAGAAGGTCCATAACTTCCACAATACCAGCATCCTTGCTAGACTTAAGCACGGAGAGTAAAGAAAACTCCACATTTTCAAGGGCCTTCACGGCGGAAACATAATGATCTTCCGCAGAAGGATTATACACAGCAAGCTTTCTTCCCTCCTTACCATGAACAATGCCTGCCGCTAAACCCTCCTGCATACCCTTGTCAACTGCACGCTCAATAACTTCTGCCATTGCCGCAGTATACTCTGGAGAACTTAAGCACTTAAACACAGCCAGGCTCATACCGTTAGTTAACAACCAGCGCTGGCTAGATAATAACGTAAGGAACTGGGGATAAAACTCCTCATCAAGATGGCTAGCCAGGGCATACAAATCAGCAACGGCCGAATCAATCTTCTGCGTTGATCCGACAATCTTAGAATCCTGAATCTTGCAAAATTCTTCCTCTAAAGCAGCAAGGGAAGGAACTCGGCTGCGGAGCTCAGAACATGACTCCTCCAAAATCCGTATCTACAAACAAAACAAAGTTAGAAGGTAACGGGAAACAAACAAGCGAAACAATTAAACAAAGAAGACACGGACGCGCACCTGTCCGGAAAGGTTGGAATTCTGAGACTTAAGAACAACAACTCCAGCTCTCAAAGTAGATGACTCAGAATCCTTTGCGTCAAGTGATGATTGAAGTGTTGCCACCTTAGCTCGTAGAGAATTTCGTTCTTCTTCAAGCATGGAATTCTGGTTCCTCAAAGACAAAAGTTCCGCAGCAGAAGCTGCTAAAGCTGCAACAACATAAGATGTCTCGGAAGAAGCAGCATCAGCAACTTTAGATTCCAGAGCCGAAATCTCCTTATCCTTACTTGCCAAATGAGACAATAAGCGTTTCTGCTCCATAGCATTATACTCTAAACGTAGACGAACTTCAGAACTAAAGCACAATTGTCGTGCCACAACAACGTTAAACTCACCAAGGAGACGCTCATACCCTATATCACGAACAGCGGAAAAGAAGATAGGAAGAGCGAACTCATCCACAATAACACGGCATTCATTAACATCATCAAGAAGCGAACTCTTGGCAAAATTCCATTTCGGAATATGAACACTAGACGAAGAACTAGATTCCGGATCACCAACAGTGCGAATGTCCCCAACTGAGATATCAAGGTCCGAAAGGTCATCAAGAACGGGATGAATACCGCCAATAGAAGAAGAACTGTCCGGAAGAGATGACGGAACAACCTTCCCCTTCCCAACAGGAAAGACAGTAGTGGCGACGGCATCCGTCATAACGGGTGCAGGAGAACTGCAAACAAACAAATAAAGAACAAGTGAATAAAAGGCAGGAAAAGTAAAGGAATTACGAAAAGACGAAAACATAAACAACAAACCTAGAGGGAGAACCATCAAGATGGATCAAACCAAAGTCAGATTCAGTAGACGTCCCAGCTTCATGAAGGGGAGTAATTGATAATAAAGGAGAAGAAGAAGAATGAGTGGGCAAAGCATTTAAACAATATTCAAGAGTTTGCGAACTTTGAGCTAACAACTTCTGAATGGACTCTGAGGACTTACCACTAGTAGAGGCCCTGCTAGAATCGTTAAGGTCGCTCCTCACCTTCTTAGGAGGATGGACAAGGTTAATACCAGCTTTCCTTTTCTTCCTCCTATAACCGGAAGCCATACCACTATCAAAACCAACATCAGAAACTGAATAGTCAGGTCGCAGGGCGATATCACCACACGGTCGAGAAATTCCGATTTCCGAACAAAAAGTTGCACGTCCAACCTCACCAGAAGAGGGAGGGGCAAGAGAAACAGTACGACCTTCGGTCAGTTTTAGCAAAGGAACCTCATTCTCCTCCCGGGGCCGAGTATCAACAAGCAACTCCATATGATTCTTCTTCTTAACCAAAGACAACAGGTCCATAGCTGCAGAAAACAAACAAAGAAGAAACACAAATCAGAACAAAACCAGAATAAATTAGCAGAAGGAAAAAATAGATACAGTATACCCACCCTGCTTCTCTTGATCATAGAACACAGGGTAAAAGTCATCGCCCAAAGTATAATTACGGCTCAACCCAACTAAACAAAGGAAAGGCTCCAGAAACTTAACAAAAGAAGAAGCATTAGTAACAAGGGAGGCAACGTGTCCAGCATCAAACTCAGTATCCCTAGGAATGGCATCCTTAGGAAGTTTGCCCCCAACAAAGAAAGGATGAATAGAAGGACATGCAAATGAGTCAACCCAGAAAAAGTGATTGTTCCAACTCTTAAGACAATCAAGGGATTTGGTATAACAAACGCCAAAGCTGTCAACACGTTTACTAAAAGAAAGCCAGCCATGTTGTTGAGACAAAACATAAAAACACCTAAACAAACCAACTGAGGGTTCAATACCAAGCGCAAAACAAAGAATCTCAAATTGAGAAAATTTAGCAACACCAATGACAGAAAGCTGCGATATATGAATATGGTAGTAGTCAAGAATTGAAACAAGAAAAGAAGACAAGGGGAGGCGAAAATTAGCAAACTCGAAAACACGAGTATAAACACCGATCTTCCCATTCGGCGCTTCACGAATACTTTGGTTAGGACCAGGCAATTCCGGATGAACAAAGAGCGGAATTGAATAGTCAACACAGAAACGGTCAAGTGCCTTTTGTGATAGTTTAGATTTGGTAGACGAAAAAGTACCCATAACGGAAAAAGAAAAAATGGAATCAAGAACCTAACCTGACTGAGGAACTTGGAAAGCAGATACGGCCAAAGGTAAAATCAGATTGAAGAGCAGTGTTTGCAACAGAAGAGCAGTAAAAAGAAAAAATGGGCTAAAGCCAAAATAAGGGGTATTTATACAAACGGAACAATGATTAACCAAGAAAACCCTAAAAGAGGACACGCGTCCAAAAGCAATCTGATCCAACGATCAAAATCAAAAACACGCGGATAAGGATGGTAGAAGACCAAGGGCCCACAGAGTCAAATCAACCAGAACATGGAAAGTCGTAAACCGTCCACGTTGTAAAAAACACTTTCCAAGGAAAGGAAGCGTCAAGAAAACGCTTCAAGAGTGCGGAAGAGGAAACGATCCGCAAGAAGTAGTCTAAGTAAATCCACCGCATGCGACAATATCCGCACGCAGTGCACATACTAGACTGGGGGGACTGGATGGTATAGCAGTTCCTAAGGGTAAAAAAGCATTCTGAAAAGGAAAAAACGAACGGAACAGTGAAAGGCTTAGTCAACTCAAAGTCTAGTAACATCCACCGCATGCGACATATCCGCACGCAGTGAACATACTAAACTGGGGGGACTTGATGACGCATAGTATGCATAACAGGCCTACTAGACCCAATACATACTATGCACATACTGGGCTCAGGCCCAATGATTACAAATCCTGGGCTCAGGCCCAAATATTACAAATCCTGGGCCTACAGTAAGCCCAACTACTAAATTGGCTATGGTCTAGACCTTAAGACACACGCAAGATACAAACGGGCTGAACCTTCAACCGGTAGACCTCTTATGTCTGCGTCCGCGATGAATACGGAACCCTTGCCCGCCAAGGGTCCGGCTCCGGCAACTAACCACTATATGCGGGAATCTAGGAAGCCCTAGCGGCAAACCTCACCTATAAAAGGGGTTCTAATCTCCATACAAGGTACAACTTTCTCTCTCATAATTACACACACATACTCATGCTTTCCCTCTCAAGAATGTGTACTTACTCTTACGCCGGAGTCTAATCGTGGGGTCCGTCCCCACGGTAAGACTAACAGTTTACCTTTCTTGTGCAGGGATCTCATTCAAACTACTTGGATTAGTACAAGATCAACCCATCAAAGGCTTGTTGGCCCAGTCCGACAAGCTATATTCAGACCCATTATAACCAGTCGCACAAATTGTACTAACAATTATCGTTTGCGAGATATTTTAATTTTCAAAAAAATTGGATAGTGATTTTTTTTTGCTTTGATGAAAAAACAAATGGTTAGGATTTGCCCATTTGATCTATAAATAATTGATGATCTATATTGATCTTACTTCCATAACTATAATCCATAAGAGTTTGGTTTAACAAATCCTAGCTACTCTTTTTTCAATCAATATTAAAGAAAGGGGGAAAGAAAACACTTTCATCATCTTTTCTTAAAAGTTAAATATCTCATAAACCGTTGATCATTAAATAAAGCTAACTCCACCATCATGTCGAGCATAAAATCATCTTTAATTAGAGGGACACTTCTATATATGCTTTCTACGAACTTTTTTTTCGAGTTTTTTTTTATAGGTGTTGAAACTTACGCACTTAATTTGCAAAGTAACATGTGATTTGTAATTTGAAAATCAAATATGATCATTTGTGAAATTACAAGTGATTTGTGATTTGAAGTTTAAAACTCACATCACAAATCACTCGTGATTTCGTATTATGTAATATTCAATACCCATAAAAAATAAAAATAAAAAGTTTGTTAAAAGTGTATCCAGGTGTCCGTCTACTGAAAGATAAGAATCGTCGCGAATGGTATATTTTGCGGCTAAAAGATTTACCATTTGCAAGATGTTTTCTAATGAAGCGAAGGCCCCATTACTCCCTATTCTCTCTTAAAGCTTTATAAAGCTCTATTAAGAAAAAAATTGAAAGCGGGCTTTTTTGTTTTGATCAAAAAATGAGTAGCTAAGATTTGTCCATTTGATTTTTACCTTTTTGTTGATCTTTATTGAACTCACCCCATATTTAAGGGTATGTTTCTTACAGTCGTAGGATTGGAAATGGGTTTTGGTTTCAATGAAAAGAAATAAACATAAACCGAATGATAGTTTAATATTTTATTTGGATTAAATTGAAAAAAATTGTCCTTGTGTTTTGGTTAAATTGCATGTTTCATCTGTATGGTTCGGAAAGTGCAAATGGCATCCTTGTGGGGAAACCTTAGGTCCGATGTAGTCCTTCCCTAAACTGGATTTACTAAAATACCCTCATCATCTTCCTTCTTAAATAGGCAGAACAAAAAGGTATTTTAGTAATTTCAGATTAAGGAAGGACAAATTCGAACTCAAGGTTTTCCCACAAGGATGTCGCTTGCACTTTCTGAATCATACGAACGAAACATACAATTTGGCCAAACCACAAGAACAATTTTTGCAATTTACTCTTTTTATTTGTTTTAAGTTTGGTTTAGAGGTTGGATTTGTAGTAACTAAAAGTGTTGCCGCAGGCTCGTTATAGCAAAAAGTGATGTCACTTCAACTTTTTTTTCTATAACTCAAAACTTATAAATTAACTCAAAAACAACATTCCTTCGTCACTCAATTTATAGTAAACCACCTCGCTCACACATAACCTAAAAAAAAGAAAAAAAAAGAAAAAAAAAAACTATAGCTTGGCTGATGGGGATGTCACAAATACTTATAACCCAAAGATGGTGAGATAGTCAAGCCATAGGATAAAACGCAACCTATAACTCAAGACAACTTGGAAAAAAGATAAAAGATATTGGACTGGCATGCTTTTGAAAGGAAACAAGTGAATTATTATTATCATTTGTGAGTAACATGTGGCTGAAATACTTCAACGCATTACTCGATGACAAAACCTACAAGTCTTGTGGGGATTTCAAATAATGTACTTTGCAGCCTATAATAGTCATACATGATATCCACACCTAGCCTTCTCAATTCAGAACAAAAGGGGAAGAAAGCTAATTTCAGAACTCTTAAAAATTCTGAAAATGTCAAGGGTGCAGATTTGGCTATCTTAATGGCTAATGTCCAACAGGTTAATGATTGGTTCGCTAATACCTTGGTCGGGTATTTTCTTGGAAAGCGTCTAGCATTTCCTATTGTTGAGAATTATGTGATGAATTCATGGGCAAAATATGGAATTAAGAGGGTCATGATGAACTCCAAAGGATTTTTCTTCTTCAGATTTGATTCCAAAACAGGTCTTGAACGAGTTCTTGAAGAGGGTCCGTGGTTGATACGCACTATCCCTATAATCCTAAATACATGGGCACCCAACATAAGTCTAACCAAAGATGATATCACTAGTGTTCCTGTATGGATTAAGATACATGATGTTCCCATAGCCGCTTTTTCTGAGGATGGCCTGAGTATGATCGCGACTAAACTTGGAAGACCAATCATGCTAGATGCATACACTAGCTCTATGTGTTTGGATTCATGGGGCCGCTCGAGCTATGCTAGAGCTTTGATCGAGATAACTTCAGACCAGGAATTGAAGGAAAGCTTAGTTGTGGCCATTCCGAATTTAAATGGCATGGGACATAACATGGAGACGATTAAAGTTGAATATGAGTGGAAGCCTCCTAGATGTAATGTTTGCAAGACTTTTGGTCATGTTAATGATCAAAGTCCAAAAAATATCAAGACTACTGATAGCGCTACACGCGTCGTTCGGGGTCAAAGGAACTTCTTTTTCTTCGAGCAAGTTTTATAACACCCTAGGCAGTGAACCTAATCGTTGTAGTGTAGTATTAGGGTAAGCCACGGGTATTGATATCATTCTCTAGGGTAATAGGAATGCTAGTGAGAAGTTACTACGCTAAGGTTGGGGTTGAGGAAGATTATTTTTATCTTTTTATATTTTTTTTAGAAAAGGGAAGGTACCAATCTCGGGGTTTGGATTTGGGGGTTGGTATTTCTACCGATTACTCTACTTATCTAATTATCTAATCTAAGGTGTATGTAGTCTATGTCTAATTATTGTGTGCTCGTATGATGGTTTAAAGATGTGTTTACTTAGGTTTTATTACTCCTTAATTATCTCCTATTGATGGTTGAATTGTCACGTCCTTATTCTTAATCGCGTTGTGTGTCTAAAGTTGTAGGGTATGCGTTTGTCCCTAACTCTTTGAACTTACCAAAGGGTCTCGTCTACAAAAACCTCTAGGAATTATAAACTCTAACTCTAAGGCACTCTTTGGATGGTTTAGCCTACAACTACTCTAAATGTTATAGTCCAAGGTTCACAAAGATCAATCAAGCATTAATTACACAACGAATGACCTATCGCATTACTAGATCATTAACAATTAAGATAAGAGACAACCAATCAATATTCAATAATTAAGTTTCATATTCCCTAAGCAAACACACAAGTAAATTAGCCGGACATGGAGAACATGCAAGCATACACACAAATAATTAAAAACATAATTGAATTAATGAAGTAAAACACTTATCTTGATGTAAGATAGGGTTTAGAACCCTAAAATACTGTACAAGACAGCCTTGGTTCGGTTTAGGTTTTTACTCCAAAAGACTACCCACTAAAACTAAAAAATTCGGATTCTATATATAAGATTACAATCGCGACGGCGTCACCTTATGATTTGTGACGCCGTCGGGTCGCCGTCATTAGGGTTTCGTCTTGGCCACGTTAGTCTTGCGACGGCGTCACCTTGTGCTTGTGACGCCGTCCCCTTCAGTCTCTGACGCCGTCTGGATCGAATCTAGGCCGTCTGAGTTACGACGGCCTACTCTTTTAAAGCCTGACACCGTCACTTGAAAATAAGCAATTTGGCTACTGTCCCGTCACAAAAGTGCTCCGACGGCGTCGCAATTAACACCTGACGCTGTCCCCTTGTATTTCAGCATCTTGAGTGTCTCGATTCTTGTCTTTGGCCATTTTCTTCGTATATCCGCGCCTTTTCGTCCAAATAAGTGCCATTCCAGCAATTTGCCTTCAAGAGACCTAAAAAGTGAAAAGGAACGATATTAAGTAATAACGGATACAAAAGTGATCAAATAAGGGCTTAAACGACCCCTCAAAAAGGTACATTTTAAAACCTTATCAAATATCCCTACACTTGGTATTTGCTTGTCCTCAAGCAAATGTGCTTTTAGCCAATTAATTTATAAGTTAGGGGTCATGAAGCATTGGTTTAAAACAGTCCACAACACATATAAGCCCCGCAAAAGTCATAACAAGCACGGAAATTACATACTAGCACCTCACATGGGGTGTTTGGATACTCACATCTCTCGGGTGTATATGAAATATAACAAGTTGAAAATGGAAGATAAACACTCATTAACCGTTCCTAGTACATAGATTACCATAGGCTTGAGAATATATCAAACCTCCATCGCTTTGGCGTAAGCACCTAGGAAAGACTATCAAAGAGGTCTTTTAAAGGGTTGTAACGTTAGGCTTACGGTAGGGAGACAAAGGGTTTGGTGGGATAGGCTATTTAGTGGTGGCAAGTCAAAAATCTCTATGTTACAAACATACGAAGAATGGCGTTGCTAAGCCAAGACTCGACACTCTAAACTCTAGATAACTGAAACAAACAAACATAAATTTAAAGGATAGATGTGGGATGGTAGCCCGTATGTTTTTTTTTCTCATACACTTTTACTCTACCATCCTCTACGGTAACATCAAAATGATAGGGATTTATAGGCACATCCCAACACTTGAGTTTTTTATTACCCTAACACTAATCTGACCCGATTGAAAAGATCAAAACACTTGGGGTACGTTATTACGCAAATAAGGGAATTTAACGTTCCCTTCCAGTCATTTCATAAACTTTAACTTTTCCCATGAGTCCCAATTGTCCCAAAACTATGTACAAAGGATATGACTCGACTTAGCAACTCATGCAAGCAACTAGATAATTGAACTAAGGGTTTAGGGTGATAACAATAATGCACTAAAAGTGAGTGCATACAGGGTAGGCTAAGGCGATTTGGGTGTACATTTGGGGGTGGGGTGTAAACAATGCTCTTCATTGATATTCCGAAAAAACCGAAACATCACGAGAACCGCGAAAAGGATAGGCTCTGAGGGGTTAACTAGGGGTATCGTGTACTAAAGATGAGTACAACGCAAAGGGTGTGGGGGAATTACTCAACCGATGTGGAAGAAGTAATTATATTACGGGTATCAAACAAGGGTTATCCTAATGCCTCTTATCATTTAGTTATTCCTAACTACACAAGTGTAGTCTTACTAGCGATCTCGGGATGCATCCAAAACAAGTTCTAGAATCTAATATACTACTGGTTCACACTCTAAGCATTAAAGATGAATGCTTTAATTCCTACTAATCTAAGGGCGATCCTCACATTTTGGGTGAAATTTAGGTGGTAAAGGGTTTTTGTGCTAGTCATGCAATTTCCTATCCATGAGACGCTTTTGTTAAGACTAATGGCCCACTCCTATATGTCATGAAAGATTTTAAATTTGGTGCCAAAATTACCCTAACCGACATTTTCTCATGGTTTATTACACAAATACAATTGGACAAAGCAAATAATCAAGGATAAGCATAGTTTCAAAGTTTCCGTTTTATTTTCCCTCCCTACACTTAAACTGAACATTGTCCCCAATGTTCCCCGAAAGTATCAAAGTTATGATAATAGAAGGTAATGAAAAACGAAAGAAACTAATACTCCCCTGATTAGCTCGGTAGGATCCGTATGTGAAGTAGTGGTTAAATCCTTTCCAAGAAGAATGTGTGCGTGAAAAGCTCCTTCCAATCTTATGTAACTTCTTCTTGATAAATTAAACCTGCACACTTGAAGAAAACAAACGAAACCTTCACGTAAAAATCGGCGGTAATAATATATATAAGACTCGACTAAACTAGGATATAATGCTTGTGGAATGGATGTTTACAGAATTTCTGGAAAATTCCAAGAATTTATAAGTAGCTCAGAAAACGAGAAAAAAAAATAATCTGTTGTTTTTACTCCTTCCTGACCCCGTCAGGTTTCGATCCTGACGCCGTCAGGTTATCCTGTCAAAAACTGGTCGGCGATTTTCTGGAAAAAAATTCTGGAAAATTTACATCTTTAGAATCTGGAAAAAATTTCTGCAAAACATCCATTATGACTCGATACAAGCATTTGACTCGAACATATATATCTCTTTCAATAATCGTAATTCTCATGTTCACGTTCTTTTTGAAAATGTGTGTAATCCTCCCTACACTTATCCCTTTTGTAAAATACCTTTATATGTAATTAAGACGATGTTAATGACAAAATAAAGCATTTTCACAAATTCAAACATGAGAACATACAAAAATGAAAAGATATATGAAACATAAATAAAAATGAAAAACAAATACACATGGGTTGCCTCCCAAGAAGCGCTTGTTTTTGTTCGAGTCACGAGCTTGACTCTACACTTATTTAACGGATAAAGGGGAGGTTTTCCCTACACTTAAGCTTAAGTGCGGGTGATAGTAGCGATACACACCCTTAGGGTGGAAATTTGCTACGTGAGGAGAGGGTGATGGGTGATTTATATGCTCAAAGGAGTGTGCTCCATTCATTATAACCTTACCTAATTCTATTCGTGTAGCGGGTGAATCAAATCTCTCTCCTAAAAATGGATCATCTTCTATCAACTTCAAAAGATTCTTAGTTAAGGATCCATCTTGACCTAATAAACCCGGTTTAAACCCATAATGTTTCTTGTTATCAACCATGAATGGGTGATATAAGTGTGTAAGGTCATGGGTTACTCCTATATTAGCTTCCACTCTACATGGCCTAGAGTCTACCACCTTTATCAAGCAACTACCCGGACTATCTATTTTGATGGGTGGATTGGGGCCTAATTCAATTCCAAGATTCACATCTAAAGACGGAAAATTGGGTAAGGTTTTTGGTTGAGGCTCCGGTTCATCAAAATTAGGAACTTCCCTAGGACTAAGAGAGAGGTCATGACAACAAGCATCTAAACCTACATTCTCTAGTGGCGTTTGGTCCAAAGGTTCTCTATCAATCGGGGTTCCTATAGTCTCTTCTACTTCTTCCGGGTAAGTTATAGGCGATGTGTGTTCCTCAAGTGATGGTAGGGCTTGTGGGCTTGGAGTTTCCACCTTATTCTCCATTATATCTAGATCTCCTAAATGTTCATCATGTGTTTTAGTATGATCTAACCCAAATACACTCCTAAGTATCTCAAATCCTTCTTTAGCCATTTCAAATTCTTGGTCCGATTCATAAGAATTGTTCTCAAAAACTTGACTACTATGTTCTATTTGCCTAAAGGATTCCTCATGTGTGTCATATGTTTCAACTCGAACCATCTCACAATCTTGTTCGGGTTTAGGTTCCATGTTCTTAAAAACTAGGTCTTTTTGATCATGATGCCTAAGGTTAGATAAATCCTCCTCATCCATTTCCTCAAGTTGTGACAACTGACGGTTTATACTTAGGAGGCTTTTCTCAAAAAATTTCCAGAGGGTTTCACTAAAAGGAGTTGATTCTAAAAATGATCGTTGAATAGAAGCCACACAAGCACAAAATTTATCAAACCCATCCAACCTTACACCCGTCTCCTTTTGGATATCTCTAAGTTCACTCACAAATTTATTAGAACAATAAAAACCAATCCAATCTGTGAAATTCAATTGTTCCTTATTTGTTAATGATTCAAATGCAATTTCACTTGCCATAGCGACAAATGAAAAGGGTTTTACGAACACAAACACAAAGAAGGGGGATAGACTACAAGGAAGCTAATAAAAAGAAAAAAATCTCACTTGATAGGAATCTTGTGAGTAGACCTAAACGAGGTGGACTCCTAACTAGCTATTCTATTCCCCGGCAGCGGTGCCAAAAACTTGATAGCACTACACGCGTCGTTCGGGGTCAAAGGAACTTCCTTTTCTTCGAGCAAGTTTTATAACACCCTAGGCAGTGAACCTAATCGTTGTAGTGTAGTATTAGGGTAAGCCACGGGTATTGATATCGTTCTCTAGGGGAATAGGAATGCTAGTGAGAAGTTACTACGCTAAGGTTAGGGTTGAGGAAGATTATTTTTTATCTTTTTATATTTTTTTTAGAAAAGGAAAGGTACGAATCTCGGGGTTTGGATTTGGGGGTTGGTATTTCTACCTGATGACGTATAGTCTGGAGTCGGGTCATGAACCCGACTACAACCCAATACTTTCAAGCCTGGTACGAACTGGGCCAATATTAATACGTGTTTGGGCTCACGAAAGCCCAAGCCCATATCTATTTACGGAATAGATATCCGATATCTTCTAAAACAAGAAGATAATCATTCCCAACCGACTTAGGCGGGATACGCCGAAGGTTGGGGAACACGGAACCAACAAGGATTCCGTGCGTATATAAAGGGAATCATATCCCTCGTTTAAGGTACGATCTCATAACCCTAAAACTCCTTAAACCCTAAACCGATTACTCACTCTCACGCCGGAGGATAATCGTGGGAGACAATCCCACGGTAAGCCTAACGGTGTTTCTTGTCTCTTAGTGCGCAGGTCTCAAGTAGCAATTCTCAATTGGTACGAGAACCGGAGCTCCCAATCAGGAACGTCCAACTTTTGTATCAACAAGTGGCGCCATCCGTGGGACCCTACACTAAGAACCGACACTAGAATGACAAAGCACGGCAATCAGCGATCGCAGTCAGACCTTATGGGGAAGAAGTCGCAGAGTGGGCTAACCCCTAAGCAGACCGCTGGGACAACCAGCGCTGCTAAAAACAAGGGATCAGGCCAAGACTTGATCTTCCCTCTGGTGGAACCGCACTCGGGAACAACCCAAGTCACTACAACCACCACGAGTGGAGTAGACCCACTGCGCACCGTCTTTACTACTCCCTTCCAATCGGTGCTAGAAACTGACCTGACAAAGGTACCGGAGGCACCAGGCCGGGATAAGGGTAAAGCAGCAGAAACAAACGCACTCACCCTCGAGGGGGTTGCGCCGGAATTAGACCCAGAAGTTTTCGTATCCCAAAACTACGAAACATTAACTGCTCTCATGCAAGAGGAAGAGAAGAAGAGATCAGGTCGGAACTTGAAAGCCCGACTCAACTTCGACTCTGAATACGAGACTTCCCCACTACGCCATCAGAAAGAAAAGCGCGGGAGAGATAGCGGCCGACCCCCAGTATTCAACAGAATAGGGAGGAGAGTTGAGGATGATGAGACATCTCACTCGCAGCACTTGAGTGATAGTGATAGAGAAGAACGGCGTACCAGTGTCTACACTAGATTGGGTAGCCGTAAAGTACGTGACAGACTGGGGCGAAAGCACTCCCCAAGTGAAAGTCCTTCAGATCCGGACTACGAGTCAGACTCTGAGGATAGCCGGCGCAAACGCCGTAAGAAGGAAAATTCATCTACTGATAATTCCTCGGACAACGAGGACAGCGACACAGGACATTGGAAGTCTAGAAATAGACGCGATAGCCAAGAGGAAGACATGTCTCTCCCGTGGCGCCGTCAGAAAGTGGATGCGTTCACCAGACGCATTAGTGATTTCTCTGAGAACAAGAAGAGACGCATGCCTACAAATGTCAAGACCTATGATGGAACAGGTGATCCGGACGATCACCTAAAAATCTTTGAATCAGCCGCGACCATTGAAAACTGGCCACAACCAGTGTGGTGCCATATGTTTAATTCCACACTGGTGGGAAGCGCGCGGAACTGGTTCAACAAACTCCCACGAAGGAGCGTGAATGGTTTTGAAGAGTTGAGAAAGGCGTTCCGCCTAAATTTTACTCAACGCAAAAAGTGTGCTAAAAATCCTGTCGAACTCGCCAGGGTAAAACAGAACCAGGGAGAATCCACGAGCGCATTCATGGAACGCTTTAAAGATGAATGCATGCAGGTGAAAGCATGCCCTGAAGTCTTAAAGATCTCGGGCTTCATAAATGGGATTAATAACCCAGAACTTATCAAGAGGTTAAACGACAAGATCCCTGAGACCTTTGATGAACTCATGAAGCGCTCTCGGTCTTTTGTCCAGGGAGAAGCCGCCGCAGCGGATAGCAAAAAGAACCATTCGAGTTACCGGTCACAGGAACAACCTGGGAGACAATCCAACGACCGAAGTAATAACCGTAATAGGAGCTATCACAGCCAGAGGAGCGGCAGAGACAGAGATAATGACAGGTATACCCCCCTGATCAAAACACCAAAGGAAATACTCGCAGCGGAAGGTGCGAACTTCCCAAGACCACCGCAGATGCGTACACCAGAAGATCGACGCACTGGGAATGGATACTGTGACTACCACGCGCAAAAGGGTCACACCACTAACGAGTGTGTCCAGCTGCGCCAACTCATCGACAAGATGGTCAAGGAGGGCAGACTGGACCACTTAGTTAAAAACATTAAAGAGGGAAGAGATAAGCAAAAGAATGGAAGCAAGAAGGAGACACCCAAAGATAAGGCCGACACGATCTACATGATACAGACGTGGCAACGAACCACTAGACAAAAGGTCAGCCAGGAGTTTTCCCGAAGAAGTGAAATCTCTTTCCCTACTTTAACTGCGGACAACGCAGCAGCAGAGCCCCTCACCATTGAAATTAGTGCGGGTGGTCACGACATACACCGCATGTACATCGATGGTGGGGCATCGGCAAATATAATGTATGAGCATTACTTTAAAAGACTACGACCTGAAATACGTAGTCAGTTAAATCCGGTCAACACAACACTCACTGGTTTCACAGGTGAAAAGATATGGCCCATGGGGCAACTGCGATTACTAGTCAGCGTTGGCAACGCAGAGCACTCTACGACAACCTGGATGGATTTCATGGTGATCAAATCCCCCTCGTCATACAATGGCATTATTGGGAGACCCGGGATATCAGCCATGCGCGCGGTGCCATCAACAACGCACGGGATGCTTAAATTCCCAGTAGAAGGGGGCATTGTCACTCTTTACAATGCCACGGTACCAAACAGAGAATGTAACACGGTTACATGCGAAATGGAACCAATCCCGAAGCAGTGCGCGGCCAAAGTCCCCAACTTGAAGGTCGCAATTCACCCAGAATACCCAGACCAGGAAATAACCATTGGAGGGTCATTGTCGGACAACGGCAAAGCAGCTGTGTGCGCGCTCCTACAAAAAAACGTGGATATTTTCGCGTGGGAGCCCAAACACATGACTGGAGTACCACGCTCGATCACAGAGCATAAACTTAGAATCCGACAAGGATACTCACCGATACGCCAGAAGAAGCGTGGCCAAGCTCCAGAGAGGGCGCAGGCAATTCTGGCAGAGGTACAGAAATTGGTAAACGCGGGAATTATGCGTGAAGTCTATTACCACGACTGGCTTTCTAATCCAGTAATGGTCAAAAAAAGCGATGGTAGCTGGCGAATGTGTGTAGACTTCACCGACCTTAATAAAGCATGCCCGCAGGACTGCTATCCATTACCAGAGATAGATTGGAAAATAGAGTCCTTGTGTGGATACCCGTTGAAGTGTTTTCTTGACGCGTACAAGGGATATCACCAGATACAAATGGCTCAAGAGGACGAGGAAAAGACAGCTTTCCACACAAGCCAAGGCGTTTACTGTTACACAAAAATGCCGTTTGGCTTGAAGAATGCGGGTGCCACCAATCAGCGGTTGGTAGACAATGCCTTTGAAAAACAGGTGGGCCGCAACCTGGAAGTCTATGTGGATGACCTGGTCATAAAAAGCCATACTGAAAAGGAACTTGTGCGCGACATAGAAGAAACATTCAAGACTCTACGAGAGATCAACATGAAGCTAAATCCTAAGAAATGTACCTTCGGCGCTACCGAAGGCATGTTCTTAGGGTACCTGATAGAACCTGATGGCATAAAACCTTGTCCAGAAAAGACAAAGGCAGTAATAGAACTTCCCTCACCACGCACGCTGAAGGAAGTCCAATCCCTCAATGGAAAACTGGCTGGCCTCAACAGGTTCCTGTCTAAATCAGCAGAAAAGTCATTGCCTCTTTTCAAAACACTCAAGAAGTGTATAAAAAAGGGTGACTTTCGGTGGACAACGGAGGCGGAAGAAGCCTTCACCACACTCAAACAGCATCTAGCAACGCTCCCAACACTCGTGGCACCCCGACCAGGGGAAGAGCTGATCATGTATTTATCAGCAACTCATGGGGCAGTCAGCGCAGTGCTACTAACAGATAGGGACTCGGTGCAAACCCCTATCTATTTTGTCAGCAAAGCGCTAAAGAAGACGGAGATGAACTATAGTGCCATGGAAAAGTTGGTCTTGGCATTAGTGTTTGCCGCCAAACGACTGCGCCGGTACTTCCAAGCGCACCCGATAGCGGTAATCACAGATCAAGCCATCAAGCAGATCATCTCCAAACCCGATGCGTCATGACGACTCCAGAAGTGGAGTGTGTTGCTAGGCGAACATAACATCTCTTACAGACCACGTACCGCAATAAAAGGACAAGTTCTGGCAGACTTCATCATTGAGAAGCCAGATACTGACGAGGTACCCACACCAAGCGAGAAAGAACTACAAGATCCATGGATTTTATTTACAGACGGGTCCTCATGCGTGGACGGCTCAGGAGCTGGCCTTATTCTCACAAACCCAGAGGGAATGGAATTCACTTACGCACTGCGTTTTGAATTTACCTCGACAAACAATGAGGCAGAATATGAAGCCCTAATCGCTAGACTACGCATTGCAGGTCGAATGGGTGTACGTAACTTGGAAGCAAATGTGGACTCTCGGCTAGTGGCCAACCACGTGTTGGGTGAATACGTGGCCAAAGAAGAAAATATGATTCAGTATCTTGAGAAGACTAAGACACTGATCAAAGGCTTTGACAGATTTACTATCAAGCAAGTCCCTAGAGGAGAAAATCGCAAAGCAGATGCACTGAGCAAGATCGCCTCGACAAGCTTCGCACACTTATCAAAGCAAGTGCTGGTGGAAACACTGAAAAGCAAGTCAATATCGGAGATGGAAGTCTCCGCAGTCATAGAGGAGGATGGTCCTACATGGATGACACCAATTGCAGAATTCTTAAGCAAAGGTACATTACCCCAAGAACAAACAGAAGCTCGCAGAATACGGCGCACAGCGCAGAGATTCGAATTGCGCGACAACATACTGTATCGACGTTCTTTCCTCCAACCATGGCTCCGCTGCGTCGGCCCCTTACAAGCAAATTACGTGCTGCGAGAAATCCATGAAGGTTCATGTAGCATGCACGCAGGACCACGGTCCGTTGTAGCACGCGCCATGCGATCGGGATACTACTGGCCAACCATGCATAAAGATGCGCGGGACTTGATAAGGAAGTGCAATGATTGCCAAGTCCACAGACCCGTT